>OY288206.1:2470000-3197593 GCA_958449745.1 Ochropleura leucogaster
GGCATAACACACTTAGCATAATTTTCTTTAACCGAACATTTTAAAGGCATAAAAATCATTTGGTATAATTATCATTTGGCATAATGTTTAAAACTTCGAATTAACAATGGCATACTTATATGATGGCAGAATTACATTTAGTATAATTACGATTCGCAGAGTTCAAATTTCGCATAATATATTATTTGGTATAAATTCACTTGGCATACTATGCAGGCGGCAGTAATGGCTAGGTTAGGTTAGGTTAAAACTGTGACCTCCTACGCACGAGCCGAGCGAGCGAAGCGAGCGGTGCCGCGGCAGCGGCCGGCGAGTGCCAGAAACGACTTGCGTTAATAGAAAAAAGAGATTGTTTTAAGTAGGTTACCCGGAACTGAACTATTTAGATTAGGATACCTAATTAGTTATTGAATTCAATGACATAATCTCAAATTCATTTAAACAATAACTAAAATAAATGACATTATTTTAAAGAAATAATTAATCAAAATAAATGAAACTTATAATGACAAAGATGACCCTAACTATAAACTTTCTACGATATGACCACATCATCACTTACCATCAGGTGATATAGTGGTCAAACGCGAGCCTATCAATAATAAAAAAAAAAAAAAATATATGACAATTTTGCCGTTTAATGATCATCGATATAAAATATATTATGCCAAAAGACGATTCTGACTATGAACTTTCTGCGATATGATGTTTCTACTTTTTAAATATTATGCATATGAAGTTTATGCCTAGAGATGATTCTGACTTACAAAATTATGAGTTTAGAATGTATGATAAATGAGTGTCTGCTAAACTATTTTCTGCGAAGTGAAGTTTATGCCATCCGTTGTTATGCAAAATAAAATTATGACATAAAAAGTTCTGCTATAAAGGGTGGACCCGTTTGTTACGTCTTCACGCCTAAATGGCCAAACCGATTTTAGTACAGGGATAAGTGGGACCCTGGAAACAAAGGCTAATTTTAAAAAAGAAGTGAGACAAGGGGGAGAAAGAGGGAAGAAGATCAATCAAATCAAGTAAAGATCATAAGCAGATTATGCAATAAAAAGAAAAAAAAACAATACTCGTTAACGAAATTAAACAAAATAACATCATAGTTTATTTATTTAAACATGTTAATTAAGCTTAGTCGTAGTCCGGATGCACCCGTTTATTTTATTTCATTAGAATACCGGGTCACCATAGTTCCCACGAAACAAGGAAACAACTAAGTTATGTGTGTTAAGCGAATATTATTGTTTAATAATTTAATTATTTCCTTAATAACACTTTATATGAAGGTAAAGTTGTTTGTGGCTTTGTTTGATTTGTACCTACATTTATGAGTGAACATACGTCATACAAATCATCAAATAACTTCCAAGGGGGGTGTCAGACTTGTACTGACTAAAAAATCTTTACAGACAGACAGACATATCTGTGATTCAATAAGGGTTCCGTTTTTTCCTTTTGATGTAAGGATCCCTAAAAAACACCTGAAAAAAACTCAGAG
Organism: Ochropleura leucogaster; assembly: GCA_958449745.1. NCBI lineage: Eukaryota > Metazoa > Arthropoda > Insecta > Lepidoptera > Noctuidae > Ochropleura > Ochropleura leucogaster. The sequence goes on from OY288206.1 coordinate 2,471,511, forward strand.
GTCAGTCTCAGTATAGATAATCGTGGTTACCTCACAGGAGGATTATGCGATGATGACAGATTTCAGTTTTTTATTTTGAAAACCTTAAAATTTTCGCGTTTGTAACCAGTAGACCGAGGCGGTCAAAAGGTCAGTAATTTCCTCAAAATTAAAGAAAGAATGAAAACAGGTATATTTAGAACTTGCCACAGGTACACACAACAAAAAAACTTATGTCTTAACACTACAAAGTAAATAAAAAAAGAAAAATATAAAAAAATGAAAAAGCTAGAATTGTCTGTCTCACGGCTGAGCCAAATGAAAATGAAAAATTAAGTGAACTTGAATGAGTATAATTGTTTAATTTAGTCACTCTTCATAACTTAAATATGGGCTCTTAAAAGGTGGATGAAAAACAAAATTGCATGTAGCGGAGATTAGAATGTTGAGATGGATGTGTGGAGTGACAAGAATGGATAAAGTATTGAATGAGTATATTAGAGGAAGTATGAAAGTTGCGCCTGTTACAAAAAAATTGAAAGGGAGTCGTTTGTCTTGGTATGGACATGTAATGAGGGGGACGAAGCACATGTGACTAAAAGAGTGATGGATCTGAATATTGATGGAAGGAGAGTGAGAAGAAGGCCAAAGAAAATATGGATGGACTGTGTAAATAATGATATGAAGGAGAAAGGAGTAAATGATGCCGTGACGTATGATAGGGGAGAATGGAAGAAGAAAACGTGTTGCGCCGACCCCAAATAGAATGGGACAAGGGCAGGAAAATTATGATGTTAACTTGCCTACATTGTGGTTTGTATAAATTGCAGAAGGTAGTTATATATGCTGTATCGACCCCCAATATTATAACTTCATGTTAATTGTTACTGTGTTACGCGCCTTAGGCGGCCGGAGCTGACACAGCATTCACGGTAGCGCCGGGATGTTATGGCTAACGCCTAGCGACACGCATCCGATAGAGATAAGAACTTAGACTAAGAAATGTATTAGCTTTAGTTAGAAGATAGATCAGTCTTAAATAAAACCTCTTCGTGTCAAGACTCCTGTCGTTTGTTTTTTAAAAACCTTCGGCAGTGCCACCGGGATTTAACTGGCGCAGCCGGTAGGATATCCGCTTTCTAAACGCTGTGTTCGAGTACACAAAAATCGGTCTCGCGCGCGGCTTCGGGTATCCTCGAACCAAATAAATAAGTTTACCACGTGTGGCGACGAAGGTTCCTGTCCACGGCACGAGCAGCTCTACGGGAAGGCATGGGATCGAGCAGACTGTAAGTAGACCTTTTTACTATCCTGTCTCGTCCTTGTTATTTCCTGTGTTGCTCCTGTAGGACTTATTGCGTAACTTTTAAACTAAAATCGTTGAAAGTTATTTGATTTCTGCACAAAATTGGCAGGCCTATTTTTAAGTATATTTTTATAATATAAAGTGTTTAAGTAAACTAATTTGAGTTATTTGACTTCTGCACAAAATTGGCAGGCCTATTTTTAAGTATAATTTTATAATATAAAGTGTTTAAGTAAACTAATTTGATTAAAATGCCGGATCAAGTCGGAGTAACTGTCCAAATGATCCCTAAAGATATTTTAAGTTTAATTCCTAAGTTTGATGGTGACAAAAGTATACTAAATTTGTTTATAAAGAAAAGTGAATATATTTTAAGAAATTTTAACGGCCCTAATAATGCTGTTCAGACTACTTTTAACTTCCATGCTATCACTAGTAGATTGTGTGGTAGAGCAGCGGCTCTATTAAGTGAAAGAGAGGATATAAACACATGGGACCAACTAAGATCTATTTTGATTCAACATTTTGGTGACCCCAGATCAGAGGACTGTGTGGCAATTGAGCTAGAAAATTTAAAAATTTAATCTAATGAAACTTATCTGGAATTCTGTAACAGAATTCAGCAAATACGCAGCACTCTGATTTCCAAGGTCAATTTGCTCGCTAATGAGGAAATGAAAGCAGCAAAAATGGTAATTTACAATAACTTGTCTCTTAACGTGTTTTTATATAATCTGCCAGAGGATTTAATTAGAATCGTAAGACTCAAAAGTTGCACAAGCCTAGAAAGTGCACTCAGTGTCGTAATGGAAGAGGTCAATTTTCAATTTCAGTATAACGCAAAAAATAAAAGTAATACTAAAACAGCCCAGCCTCCTCCGAATACCAACCAACAAGGTTTTAAATTCCAGCCTCCAATGAGACCTTATGTTCCAGCCGTAAATAATTTCGGTTATCCGGTTAACCAAAACTTTAAGTTTGGAGTTCCACATCTGCCGCAAAATAATTTTAGGTCGGGTTTCAATAACGACTATAGATTTGGTGTACCTAACCAAACGTATCCCAAACCGGGTATGCAACAGCCTCAAGGCTATACACCAGTGTACATTTCAGGTGGTCCGCCGAATCAGAACAATTTTAAATTTGGTATCGGACCTCAACAAGGATCTAGACCTCAACTTAATAACGCACATAATAGACCCAATCTTAATCCACCAAATCAGCAATTCAAATTCGGTATACCGCCGCAATATCAACCACAACGTAATTTACCCCAGCCACAAGACACTGATGTGTCTATGCGCACTGTCCGCCCCCTTAGAAATAATATGATTATAAATAACTCCGATGACGAGAATACGCTTCACTTGTATAATAATAGTAATGAAACGCAAGTACTCCAAGACTTGGATTTCCAACCTGACTACGTAAACTGTGCAAATAATGTACACCTTACTGATAGTTACGAACACACCGCCTATAACAATAATTTCTACTTCGAAAATGTGGAGCCTATTTCCAACGAGACTACAAACCAAGAAGAATACGTAAAATTATCCTATGATAGCCTCGGGAAACGATCGCCTGAAGTAATCAATTTAAATTGCAATAGTATAAATCGATTACCATACATCTATATTCCAGAAATTAATGCCCGTCTAATGATTGATACCGGAAGTACACGAAGCTTTATTAGCCCAGGAAAAGTCGATCAATACTTTTCTGCCTACAAATATTACGAACCATTTGAAGTTATCAGTACACATGCACGTAGCTCACACGACCAAGTTATAGACATACCTTTACTGAAAACCTTCAAAAGTTTCCTCAAACACAAATTCTATGTTTACGATGCCGATAGCCGATACGACGGATTAATAGGTTCGGACCTATTAAAAATGTTAGATGCAACAATAGACATGAAGACGCAAATTTTAAAAACACGAGATACAGAAATACCTATAGTATACAGCCTCACATGTGAAATCACTTTAGACCCTTGGACTGAAACAATAGTAAATGTACTTACCAACCAAGATAATAACACATCCTTACAGGGTAACGTAGGTGATACTGAAAGACCTGATAGTCCAATATCAATATCGGACTCTTCAGAAACATTGACTGCCTCGTCACCTTCAGACATTATGTCGTCTTATCCAGTCCGAGCAGCTTCCTCCAGCACCCTCACAGCGGATTCATTACCTGAAACAATACACTCAGCACGAGATATCGATACAAACGGTATCCCTATCCTAGATGAAGCTGTAGACACGAAGCCCCATCAAGTTCTTGTTTTTACCTGGAACAGAAATCAATTATCAGTAAAAGATTCATTACGTGATAAACAAAAAATTTTTGAGATACACTTACCTGTAGATAATCCACACTTAGTAAAACAATTCCTTCTGGAATACATACATCCTAAAATAAAATATTTCTTTTATTTTGAGGATCAAATACACCGTAGCCAGTTTACAGACGCTGTTATTAAACTGTTTAAAAAGGATACTGTTAAAATTTACGAATGCACTAAAAGAGTTATATATGTAGAGGACGAAGACGAACAACGTTCAGTCGTACTTACCTACCATCATGGTAAAACCAGCCATCGCGGCATCAAGGAAACTCTCATGAAAATAAAGCGAAACTACTTCTGGAAAAATATTGACGTAACTGTTGCCACGGTAATAAATTCATGTGAAACCTGTAAAAAACTAAAATACGATCGTAAACCCTTGAAACCAGTATTACAGTTAACACAAACATAAACGAAACCCTTTGCTGAAATATTCATAGACCTTTTCTCAATAGAAGGGAAATACTTTTTGACGATAATAGACGCTTTTAGCAAATTAGGACAGGCTTTCATACTCTCAAACCGATCCACTCCTGAAGTAGTCCGCGCATTAATTAAATTTTTCTCGTTCTATGGCGTACCAAACCGGATAAGTGCCGATCCTGGAACCGAATTCAACAATACTTTGTTTAAAGAAACACTTCAATTTTATAAAATTGATCTGCACATAGGTACAGCACATAACCCTAATTCTATGGGTTTAATAGAACGCTTCCACTCAACCATCTTAGAAATATATCGTATCGCAAAATATGAGCACCTAATTACTGATGCTGCCGACGTAATGACGTACGCGATTATGTCCTACAATCAAACTATACATTCGACAACAGGTCTTACGCCCTTTGAAGTTGTTTTTGGACACACCGATTCGAATAGCACCTTCGCAGTTAACTTTAATAAACAATATACGCAACAATTAGTTAACGATCACATGAAGCGAACTAAGTATCTCTACCAATACTTAACGGATAAAATAATAGCAAACAAAGAAAAGGTCAAAGAAAAACGTGATGGTGAAACATCGTTCGATATTCAAGAAGGAGACACTGTATTCATAAAAGGAGTAAACATTAGACGAAGTAAAGACAAACCTCGTTTTCAAAAAGCACAAGTATCAGGCGAAATCGTTAGGAAAATTTGTCCTGTTAGAATAAATAATCGTGACACAAAAGTGACACTTAAGGACATTAAACGACATCCACAGATTCCTCCTCGTGCTCCTGGCCCTGACCTCCAGGATACACACCCTTCAACTTCAAAGGATAGATAAGAACCCTGGCGTATTGATTCTGAAACAAGGTCAAGCTAGCGTAAGTTGCAATAAGTGGACTATTATTAAGGTTTTAGATTTAAGTTTGATTCATGAGGATTTAGAATTTAATATTAAAAGATATGCAAACTTTAATGAATATATACAGAAACATTTGGGAAATGATACCTCGAATTATCAGCTGTTTGATGTAAAACTCCAAACGGATTATGTTATGAACAGTAGCATAGAAACATTTAAGCAGTTAGCCCCATCGATGAGGATTAAACGTGGAATTCTAAACCCTCTAGGATCTATTATTAAGATTATTACCGGTAACTTAGACAATGACGACGCTATCAGATATGATAACATGATTGATAATATAAAAACACGTCAGGATGCATTAGCAAACAAGGTAACGCTTATAACAGAAATTTCTAAAGCTTTAGTTAAAATAACGAACTCTACTAAAAACAATTTCATGCAAATTGAAGAAGAAATTTGGGAAATAACAAAATTAATTAATCAAAATAGCATTAACATTACCACACATAACTTTGTAAATATCTATAATCTATTTTTACACAATTTTCAACTATTGTACAGTCGACTGAATGAGATTGAAATTTCCATCACATTCAGTAAATTAAAAATATTACACCAGTCTCTGATAAAGTCTGATGAGCTGTTCAAATCATTAAAGTTCATAGAAAAATCTAATAAACTAATGTATGAAGTAAGCTATGATAACTTAGTTAAGTTAGAGCAGTGTATCGAAATAAAAGCTTATTCGAAGGGAAGTCAAATAACGTTTATTTTAGAAATACCTATAATCAAAGATGAAATATATAATTACTACAGAGCAATCCCCATACCTATTACCAATCATTTTAACCAGACCACAATCATTATTCCCAAACACCCCTACCTCTTAGTAAAAGGGTCCGAAATAGTCTCGCTCTCCCAGCCTTGCTACGAACTCTACGGGGCGAAGTTCCTGTGCTACGAGGACGAGTCCCAGCTGCCAATGGAAGACACCTGCATAACCGCATTAATGAGATTCTCCCATAACACAAACTCCTGTCATCCCGTACCAGTGGAAATTCACACTCTTAAAATACAACCTGTGGGGAAAAGGCGTTGGATTATCTATAGTAGAGCCGAAACTATACTATCAGAGATCTGCAATAACGAGATAACGAAAGAAGAAATAAAAGGTACTTACTCTCTTAACTTGGATGGACACTGCGATGTCAAGATAGGTAGAGTTACCCTAAAATCTAATCAAACTACAACAAGTAATATCGACTCTTCGAAATTAACAATTGTCAATCTTCCTGATGTAACACCCATCGAGCCACACCTGCAACGCAAGCCTATCAATTTGGAGACTAGTGATTTAACAAATCTGCAACACCTAAATAACTTATTGGAAGTTAGTAGAAGTGAAGTGAAAATCGACAGTGAAAAGTCAATTAATGTGAAAAGTGTTAGCGTCGGCACTCTAGTGTTATATATTATTATAGTTTTAAGCATTCCTGTATTCATAGCTCGTAAGTACGGAAAAAACGTAAAAAAATGTTTGTGCCGAAATGATCGGAGTGACAATAATCATCCCAATGATAATCATCCCTCCGATAATTTCGAACTTATGGGGGGAGGAGTTATATATGCTGTATCGACCCCCAATATTATAACTTCATGTTAATTGTTACTGTGTTACGCGCCTTAGGCGGCCGGAGCTGACACAGCATTCACGGTAGCGCCGGGATGTTATGGCTAACGCCTGGCGACACGCATCCGATAGAGATAAGAACTTAGACTAAGAAATGTATTAGCTTTAGTTAGAAGATAGATCAGTCTTAAATAAAACCTCTTCGTGTCAAGACTCCTGTCGTTTGTTTTTTAAAAACCTTCGGCAGTGCCACCGGGATTTAACTAGGTACGCCGCCGGTATTTACTTACTATGACCAGTTAGTAAATACGCCGTACCTTCCGCAAAATTTAATGATATTCAATAAAGATGAATCAATTTAATGTTTTTGTAGAAAACCCATTCAAATTACTAATTGTTTTAAATGCTGACTAATATTAATCATTTGTTTATACTGTTCTAGTTCTTAGCAAAGCATTCCGTTCCTGATGGATTCGGGGTTCCCCAGGATCGCCTGAGGTGTTTTTTAAACAGAATATGATGTTATTTATTTTGAATAACAAGATAATGGTCAGACTTTGTTTTTAATATGTAAAACAAGTTAATCTTCTTTATTTATAAGTGTTTAATTTTGTTCTCCATGTATGATTTTACGATTACACTGGAATCCACACTTTAAGGACGTTAAACCGTTGCTCCTGTCTGTTAATTGAAGATTTTTGACAGTCGTCACAGGGGTCAATTACCTGAAAATTTGACAAGCAGTATTACTAAGGGGTTTCGCATTACTCAGTACTAACTGAGATGTGGAGGTCAGTTAGGTACTCGCTCCATGTAAAATTCTATGCCAATGGTGATTAGAGGGGCTTGCCAGAGTCACCGCCTGCCGGGTTTGAGGGTTATTGGAAAGAAATATCCGGAATATTAAGGGCAAAAGAAGGAACATGGGTGGGTCTTGGTCAGTAAATGTTTGACACTGATGATTTCCTGTCCGCGAAAATGCCGATGGTGATAACCAGGTTATGCGTTTGGATCTCTGTCAAACTTGTGCAGACTCTGTTAGAAACGCCATAATCGACAATTCTATTACACAATCTACGTAACTTTAGCTTACTGTACATAGGTTAGGTTAAGCGTGAACAATCACTGTTACGCACTGTGATTTTATCTTTAAAATGATGATTGTGGCATTGACACGAAACTTGTGAAGAGGATAATCACTTAATGACTAAACATCGTAAGTACAACAGTACTGAGTGACGCTGTTTTTTTTTTCTAAAATCCCTAAAACAACAGCGTGTTCAATTTGGTGGTCTGAGACACCATACAAGAGGTTTTGCATGTATTAGGTACAACCTGTATAAAATTGAGATTTTGACTGCTTTGTTGGTCTTGTGAAGCGCGAGTGCTGAGCACAAGGTCCAAGGATCGATTCCCGAATCGGGCAAAAAGTATTATTGAATTTTTCCGTTACAAATTTTACAGTAGCATCCTGAAGTTTGAAAGGTGGCGGTATGTTTAAGGGGGTGAAGGGAGAGCAACAGGGCGGCAACGGAAAGCACGTAAAGCCGTTGGTGCTGCGCCTGATCTCTCTCCGGTCGTGTCATATTGTCGTCCCATCGGACTATGAGAGTGAGGGAACAGAGAGTTCACCTGTGTCTGCGCACACACATGCACTATAATGTCTCCCGCGCAGATAGCTAATATCCGCTGAGATTGGCTGTCGTGGCCAAATGGTCAGTGTAGTATTTGATTTCTATCAGAGCCAGCAGGGCTAATCTATACTTATCTATACTAATATTATAAAGCTGAAGAGTTTGTTTGTTTGTTTGTTTGAACACGCTAATCTCAGGGACTACTGGTTGGAATTGGAAAATTCTTTTAGCGTTGGATAGTCCATTTCTTGAGGAAGGCTATAGGCTATATAACATCACGCTACGACCAACAGGTGCTGAGCAGCGTGGGTGAAACCGCGTGGAACAACTAGTATCTAATAAATAGATACACTACAGTCAGGAAGACTATATAAATGACAGATGTATCAGTTTTACGGATCAATTTCCGTGTCTATAAATAGAGCAAAAGCAATGATCAGAATCATTACAATGTACTTCTATTATTATTGTGTGGTTGCATTGAAATCGACGTTCCCTTTCAATGTTCGGCCTTCATTGGATGGTAACCGGCCTTGTGTATGTATGCTAGTCGCCCAACCACTAAAACGTTTTACTTAAGAGTTGAATAATATTCAAACAGAGCTATTACAAAGCTCATTACAAAACTAAATGAACACATGGCAAGTACGAAATCTGTTTACAGTTAATCTTTTACGTCTGCAACAGGATAGATTCCAACAAAAAAAATAGTCCGTCTTTTAGGTTATCCTGGGACACGTATTTTTTATTTGTAAATTAGAATAAAAATGAAAAATAGATAGCCTATTGAATTTACGTGTGACGTCATGCGTTGCTGCATTTTTTTCGCAAGAAGTGCATAAAATTTCGGAAAAATCTCTATGTCATTTAAGTTTAACCAGGGTGTTTACTGCTTATATTTTGACTTATCATCATGTAACGAAGGTAAAAATGGCCTCTTCTCATAGAGACAATTCACAAGCATTGCGATTTCAGAATTAAATCTGTATACAATCTCCATGGATGCGAAACTATAAAGTAACCGTTGCATTAATTACAAATATTTACTAAAGCAAACCTAAGTACCAAAACTGCGTCGCATAACTTAAAGCAATCTATTATTATATCTCCCTACCATTATTTACAGCTGTTTTGAAACAGCAATCTAAAGTCTTAAACGTGACTGTAGTACTTAGGAATAAATCCAGTAGTAGTAATCTGATTGTATATTCAAGTATCTATTGGAATTAGTTGCGCACTTCTTGTAATGTGGAACTTCATTTATTTATTTATTTAACGATGTATGTACACATTGAATATACTAGAAAAATAAAAGACAGGGACAGAAAATAGGTAAAAAGGTAATGCTTATTTCTAAAGAAATCTCTTCCAGCATATCTGCGAAAGGAGAGTAAATAAAAAGAGATGCAGACACAGTGCGTCAAAAAGAGAAAAAAAAGAATACATAAAAATATTAACAAATAATGACTAAATACAATATAAGAATATACAAATACAAAGACAAATATAATAATAATATGTAATAATGAATAATAATAATGAGTGACAAATGTCATTTGTAAAATCAAAAACATGATGAAATGAAGATAAAAGGAAAATGTTGACCAGATCAGCTCACGCCAGAAGCGCACGCCATCCACCTCCGGGCTCGTCGCTCAGCTCCGCCTCGCCGCCGCCGGAATCCAGCCTCGTCGTGAGTGCTGTGACACCGGCCGTGGCAGTTGCGTCGAGCTCGAGCGACGAGTATTTTTCCCCGCCCACGACGCCACCACCAGTTCGTCGACGAGGAAGACGCCGGCCGCCGGACGGTTTAGGACCTCGGGGCCCACCGGCCTCTGATAGGGTCCCAGCTCCCGGTGGAAGTGTGCAGCGCATGCGATGGACTCAATCCATCAATGAAAACGTCATGCGCTCATACTATGGGGCTACAGAGGGAGGAAACAACCTGACCGCGTACCGTGTTCGGATGCTCTCTCTGTTTCAGGTGCTTGAGCCAGCTGTCAACGTGTCGGCGCAACGACTGTCGGATCAGGTGCGGGTTATCCAGCGTAATCGTATGTTGGATGACACCGTACTTGATCGCTTACGAACTGAAATGCAGAGTAGCCAAGTCATTACCTCTTCGTCGCAGGCTGTGGTACCACCACAGCCCCACCAACTAGTTAATCGCGTTAACGAGGTAAGTAATGACATGGCTACTAATGTAAGTACCCAGTGCAGTGAGGAAATGAGGAGTACTTTGGAGGGTGCGATTCGAGAATATCGGTACATGTCGCCCGAACTTAGACCACGCTTACCTCGTTTGCCCATGCATAATAAAAATAAGGCACTAGTGGCTGCTCTGGATTCGCAGTTGTCAAGCTATTTTGACAGCTGCGAGAACCTCACTGATGCTCACTCAATCCTGTATTGTGCGGCTGTAGCGGTGTGTCGTGTAGCTCACGTCAAATTTCCTGATGACAGAGCTACACGACTGAAACTAGCTATACCATTTTGGCAGTGCAGGATTGAGCGGCGTATTGGTGTGGCCAGAGCACTCATTGGCAAACTAACCTGTTTCAGGGAGGGTAACACACGACCTCGAGTGATGCGCTTTGTGAGGCGGGCATTTGTAGGGACTGATATAAGTCCTCCAGACTATATGTCCCGCATCACAGAGCGCATCGACTTCCTGAAACAGAAAGTGTATGCATGGGCAAACCGTATTCGTAGGTATAAGCGGCGGGTGGAACGGTACACTCAGAATCGCACATTCCAAAGTGATGAAAGGTGGGTGTATATAGCATGGGAGCGACCGGACCAAGGTGTGTCTGGCACGCGCCTACCGGATGATGACGCCATGTGTTTGTTTTGGCGCAGCATCTGGTCGGTGCCTGTCAGTCATACCGAAGGTGAATGGACTCGGGAAGTCGAACGAGCATGCGATCCAATACCAGAAATGGGGGCCCTAACAATCAGCCCCCAAGATGTAGCTTGTGCGGTCCGTCCGTTGCCTAATTGGAAGTCTCCAGGGCCGGACGGACTGCACAACTTCTGGATAAAGTGGTTCCAGAGGTCGCACGTTCGTTTGGCGGCCCTATTCCAGACGGCCTTAGAGTCAGGGTCGTTACCTATGTTTCTGACAACTGGTATAACCCACCTGCTCCATAAATCGGGTAGTACGGCGGAACCCAAAAATTATAGACCAGTTACGTGTCTTCCGACACTTTATAAAGTTCTTACATCCATTTTGAGATCTAAAATTACTAAACACATTGATGACAATTCAATCATGTCTGCTTCTCAAAATGGATGTAGGAACGGGTCCCGCGGTACTAAGGAGCTGCTCCTCATTGATATGGCCATTAGTCAACAGGTTCGCCGTTCTCGAAGGCATCTGTCGACATGTTGGATAGACTATAAGAAGGCCTATGACTCCGTGCCACATACATGGCTCATGAGGGTGCTAGAGTTGTATAAAGTTGATGCAACTCTGCGCACCTTTCTGATCTCGTGTATGAGGCAATGGAGTACAGTCCTTCGCTATCCAGGATGTCGGCAGATTCAGAGAAATAGTGAACCGATAAAGATAGAGCGAGGTATATTCCAGGGCGATAGTTTGAGTCCACTTTGGTTCTGCTTAGCCCTGAATCCTCTAAGCACGCTGCTGGAGAATTCAGGTCTGGGCTATCGATTGAGGAGAGGTGGTCAGGTTATATCTCACCTTCTTTACATGGATGACCTGAAACTCTTTGCCCCCAACGATTTGCAGCTGATGGAGCTACTGAAGGTAACTGAAACTTTCAGTAGCGCCATCAGGATGGAATTTGGTGTGGACAAATGTGCGGTCATGCATGTAAAGCGAGGGGAAATTGTGGAATTTGTGGGAACCCAGCTCTCAGATTCCATAAACCTTAGATCCCTCTCAGCAACCGAAACCTACAAGTATTTGGGGATGTCGGAAGCGCTGGGCATCAATGTTGCTGACATGAAGCAATCGTTGAAGGAGCGCTTCTTTGGCCGCCTGAAAAAAGTATTTAATAGTCTTTTATCAGGCGGAAACAAGGTGCGTGCTTTCAACGGTTGGGTCATGCCGGTTTTGATGTACTCTTTCGGCATACTCAAATGGACTCAAACAGAACTGGACGCCCTGGATAGGAAGGTCCGTACATTGTTAACGGCATTTCGTATGCATCACCCACGTTCTTCGGTCATGAGATTGTATATCCCTCGGAGTTGTGGGGGTCGAGGCTTTTTAAACGCCAAGACTCTCCACAATCGCGAGATATGCAGTCTCAGGGAATATTTTCTAGAATCAGACGTGGGAATGCATCGAGATGTGGTTGCAGTGGACAAAGGCCTCACCCCGCTCTCCTTGGCTAAAGAGAACTGGCGCAAACCTGTAGTGCTTGACACTAACGACCGCAAGGAAGTATGGCAGAGTAAGGAGCTTCACGGACGCTTTTTCCGGGCCCTACATGGACCCGATGTAGATCAATCAGCGTCCGTAGCTTGGCTACGTTTCGGGGACCTCTTTGGAGAAACCGAAGGTTTTGTCTGTGCAATTATGGATGAAGTTATGATGACGAATAACTACCGGAGATTTATTGTGAAGGATGGTACGGTTGACATATGTCGGGCATGCCACCGTCCGGGTGAATCAATTCGACACATTATCTCCGGGTGTTCTCGTCTAGCTAACGGAGAGTACTTGCATAGACACAACCTTGTAGCCAGGATTATCCATCAGCAACTTGCTCTAAAGTACAACCTTGTGGAATCGGAAGTGCCGTACTACAGGTATGAGCCCGACCCAGTTCTTGAACATGGCAATATCACATTGTACTGGGATCGCTCCATCATCACTGACAGGACTATTGTTGCTAACAAGCCTGATATAGTGGTGGTGGATCGATCAGAGCGGCGCGCAATGATTGTTGACATAACAGTCCCGCATGATGAGAACCTCGTGAAAGCCGAGAAAGATAAGCAAATCAAGTATATTGACTTGGCTCGCGAGGTTGTCGACATGTGGGACGTGGACTCAGCAATCATTGTGCCGATAGTCGTTACAGCCAATGGCTTAATTGCTAAGAGCCTCGACCAACACCTGAGAAGGCTCTCGTTAGGCAGCTGGATCAAGGGCTTGATACAGAAAGCGGTACTCCTGGACACGGCTCGTATTGTTAGGAGGTTCCTTTCTCTGGAGCCCTGACCGCCGGTAGCTTGGATCCTGTTCCCGATACCGGTGGGCTACTATTTTTATATTTTTAAATGTTTTTTTTTTTTTGTTTAAGAAATATTTAAAAATGTAATTTTATGTAAAGAAATCAATAAATGGACGAATATGTAATAATAACATGGATGACCTGAAACTCTTTGCCCCCAACTATTTGCAGCTGATGGAGCTACTGAAGGTAACTGAAACTTTCAGTAGAGCCATCAGGATGGAATTTGGTGTGGACAAATGTGTGGTCATGCATGTAAAGCGAGGGGAAATTGTGGAATCTGTGGGAATCCAGCTCTCAGATTCCATAAACCTTAGATCCCTCTCAGCAACCGAAACCTACAAGTATTTGGGGATGTCGGAAGCGCTGGGCATTAATGTTGCTGACATGAAGCAATCGTTGAAGGAACGCTTCTTTGACCGCCTGAGAAAAGTATTTAATAGTCTTTTATCAGGCGGAAACAAGCTGCGGGTTTTCAACGGTTGGGTCATGCTGGTTTTGACGTACTCTTTCGGCATACTCAAATGGACTCAAACAGAACTGGACGCCCTGGATAGGAAGGTTACGTTGCGGGGACCTCTTTGGAGAAACCGAAGGTTTGGCTGTGCAATTATGGATGAAGTTATGATGACGCATAACTACCGGAGATTTATTGTGAAGGACGGCACGGTTGACATATGTCGGGCATGCCACCGTCCGGGAGAATCAATTCGACACATTATCTCCGGTTGTTCTCGTCTAGCTAACGGAGAGTACTTGCATAGACACAACCTTGTAGCCAGGATTATCTATCAGCAACTTGCTCTAAAATCCAACCTTGTGGAATCGGAAGTGCCGTACTACAGGTATGAGCCCGACCCAGTTCTTGAACATGGCAATATCACATTGTACTGGGATTGCTCCATCATCACTGATAGGACTATTGTTGCCAACAAGCCTGGGGCCTTAGTCTGCTATTACAATAGTGTCAAAATGGTCGATCACTGATCGCATAATGGTTGATTTTGACAAGTTTAGTATGTAGCAGATTACCAAACTTGTCAAAATTAACCATTATGCGATCAGTGATCGACCATTCTGACACTATTGTAATAGCAGACTTAGGCCCCTGATATAGTGGTGGTGGATCGATCAGAGCGTCGCGCAATGATTGTTGACATAACAGTCCCGCATGATGAGAAACTCGTGAAAGCCGAGAAAGATAAGCAAATCTAGTAAATTGACTTGGCTCGCGAGGTTGTCGACATGTGGGACGTGGACTCAGCGATCATTGTGCCGATAGTCGTTACAGCCAATGGCTTAATTGCTAAGAGCCTCGATCAACACCTGAGAAGGCTCTCGTTAGGCAGCTGGATCAAGGGCTTGATACAGAAAGCGGTACTCCTGGACACGGCTCGTATTGTTAGGAGGTTCCTTTCTCTGGGGCCCTGACCGCCGGTAGCGTGGATCCTGTTCCCGATACCGGTGGGCTACTATTTTTATATTTTTAAATGTTTTTTTATGCTTTTTTGAAATATTTAAAAATGTAATAATATGTATAAAAACCAATAAATGGACTATAATATTATGTAATAATATTACTAGTCGTTACTAATATTATAAAAGCGAAAGTGAGTTTGTTTGTTTGTTAAATCTTCACGCTTTAATGGCTAAACCGATTTTGACGAATTTTGGTACAGAGATAGTTGGGAACCAGGAGACGGACATAGGGTAATTTTTATTAAAAAAAGTGGGATATGTGGGAGAACGAGGGAAGAAAAGGGAAAACTTAGCGTTGCTATTACAAATCAATAAGGCGCAAGGGCAAAAACTGCAGGTAGCAGGTACTGTGTTATACCGAATTTAACGAGAGCGAAGCCATGGGCAAAAGCTAGTATAACATAAATGCTATATAAAAGATAATAATAAATACCTATGCAACTATGGTGAAATAGAAAGTTAATGTTAACTTTTGGGATGTAGCCTCCACCCGTGGCGATAGCATTAAAAAAAGGACGAGTACTTTTTAAAAAAATTGTTTATTTAATTGTACCAAGCAGGTTAGGCTGGAGGCACACAAAAGATTTGTAGGGTCGTGGGTTACGGTCGTCTGTTGTCACTTCTGCAGGGATAAGTACTCCCCTGCAGTTGCCGGCGAAAACTCGCTCGTGGCCGGAGATGGAAGATGGCCGAATTCTATACAAAAACGTTTTATACTTACTACTCCGTTAGTCTCGCGGTTGAAGCGCGGCTGCTGATGGGGTCAAGGGTTTGATACCCAGGTTGAGCAAAAAAGTGTAATTGGGTTTTTCCATTAGGAATTTCCAGTAGCAGCTGGGAGTTTAGAAGTTGGTGGTAAGATAATCCCGTGCCTCGGAGAGCACGTTAACCCATTGGTATTGCGCCGGATTTCTTTCCAGTCGTATCGGATTGCCGTCCCATCGAACTATGAGAGTAAGGGAACAGAGAATCCTGCCGGGGTTGCGGGTTGTTCGAAAGAGATACCGCGGCCCCGGAAAGTAAAGGGCAATAGAAGGAACATGGGTGGGTTTTAGTCAGTACAAGCCTGACATGCCCCTCCGCTCCGCCCAGAGCGGGGGAAGTCATTGGATGATTTTCCACCCGAAAAAAAAGGCAACAGAGAGTGCACTTGTGCCTGCGCACACACACCTGCACTATAATATCTCCCGCGCAAATGGTTAATCTCCGCTGAGATTGGACGCCGTGGCCGAAAACGGTTAGAAGCCATACATAGCTTTCTGCTGCGGCTTTGCGTGTGTGGTAAGCACCTTATATGTATAAACATGTTTATTCGTGTGTCCCGTAAATATCAGGAAGAGTTTATTTAATATTTGACGGGCCTGTTGGTCTAGTGGTTAGTGGCCCTGACTGCTGAGCGGAGGTCGTGGGTTCGATTCCCACCCAGGACAAACTTTGTGTGATGAGCATGATTGTTTGTTCTGTGTCTGGGTGTGATTTATCTATAATATGTATATGTATGTATGTAATGAAATAATAATATAATTATATTTCATTCAGTTTTTGAATTTGTCCCTATGTTAATCTAAGAATAAAGTATATTTAAGTTCTGTACTTGTAATCGCTAGATGGCGCCTATGAGCAAGAATGTCGGACCTCTTTTGGTCGATCAAGCATAGATTTTATAAATGTTAACTGTCATTGTTAGTTAGGTTATGTTCTCATTTTTATTGTGTCAAGTGAATATCGATGAAGATTAATAAAAGGAACAGACTAGTTGTAAATTAAACTTTAATAGTCGTTTCTTTGTTTTCAGGTAAGATGAAATAATATTTAGGTTTATAATTTGTTTCTTATTTAATTTCTTATGTGTGAGAATTAAAATAAACTCTTTGTTTTCAGAGCAACACTATTGTTTAATTTTTGACAAATTCTTAAGAAGTACAACTAATAGTCTTATAAAACGACTATTAAAGTTAAAAATAACAAATATAATGGAAAAATTACGATTCAAATTTGAAGTATTGGGAGCTGCAGATGGTAAATCAAATATTATATGTATACCCTCTATTGAGACTCCAAATGGAAATGTATACGCGGTTCCTGAAGAATTTAAACCAGTAAGTAAGCATAATGCTATATATTCTTCCGATATATATATGAAGATAAAGAATTCGCTTAAAAAGAGATATCAAACTCGATCTATATGGATCCCTCTGAGTACAGAATTACGGAAAATTTATCTTGATGAAGGAGACAATTTACAATTTGGGGACCAGTATTTAGAAATCATTACCACTGATACGAATCCTATAGTACATAACACAACTAAAAATATACCAGAGAAGAAACCGTTAGTAAAAATTGCAGAGAGGTTTTTAATAGAAAAATTTAATAATAAGGTCAATTCGGATCAATGGATTAATGGATTTGAGACTGAGTGTGAAAGAAACGAGATTATGCAAGATGAAGAGAAAATTGAGATATTGAAATATTTACTTGAAAAACAGTGTCTAGATTGGTATAATAGTATGATGATAAAGATGACTATAGATTCCAAATGGGTGGAGTGGAAAGTTAATTTTTGTGAAACCTATGGCAATAAAGGATGGTCCCAGGTCAGGTATGCTTTTGCCTTTAAATATCAAGCAGGATCATTACTTGAATATGCTACGAAAAAGGAAAGGTTACTACTCGAAATAAACAGACATATTGATACACAAACATTGATAACCCTTATAGTAATGGGATTACCAATATATATAATGGATAAAATTGATAAAGATAGTATAACAACAACGGCAAGTCTATATAATGAAATCGGAAAACATGAATATGTAGCAAATAAAAAGAATTTTAATAAAAACTACAAAAATAACTATGAAAATAAAGAGAAACAAGATAAAATAAAACCATGTAGAATTTGTGAGAATTCTGATAAAGGAGTTCGTTACCATCCAGAAGAAAAGTGCTGGTTTAAACAGGCACAAAATAATGGTCAAAGAAAGTATAATAATAAAAGTATAAATAACTCGGTGATTGATGTTGAACTCAATAGCAGCAATACAAAAAACGAGTGATAGCACCATTAATTCAAGTCAAACTATTATTAAATGAACAGCTAGAAATATTTGGAATATATGATTCGGGCTCAAATGTATCGGTAATAAATTCCAAATTGATAAGACTAAAAGGAAATATACAAAATAATATAGAATGTGATAACTTAATCACAATTAATGGTGTTAAAAATACTATAGGTTTGACAACAATTAAAGTTAAAATTTTTGATATAGAAGAGAATGCTGATGTATACATTATTGATGGAGAACAATTCAGATATGATTTTCTAATAGGATTGGATATGATAAAACAATTCAGATTGATACAAGATGAAAATATGAAAATCACACAAATAAATAAGCCGCTAAAGATAGAACAAGAAAATAAACATATGAGTAATAATGAAGACAAGAAGAATCACTCAGGTTTAATACATTTTAATGAAGATATTGAAAAAGAAAATTTCAAAATTAGTAGAAAAATCCTGAACAGTCACCAAGAAAAAGAAATAAACGAACTCATAGATACTTATAAGACAATCTTTGCAAAAGATAAATATGATATCGGCACAGTTAAACAATATGAAGCACGTATCGACCTACTTATGGATAAATATTGTTGTAAGAGACCATACAGGTGTTCCATAGAAGACAAAAAAGAAATAGAAGATCAAATTGCAATGTTGTTAGACAGAAAACTTATAGAAGAGTCTTATAGTCCATTTGCGGCACCCGTGACGTTAGCTTATAAAAGAGAAGATGGTAAAAGAACAAGACTGTGTATAGATTTCAGAGATCTAAACAAAATAGTAATTCCTCAAGCTCAACCATTCCCGCGTATTGAAGACTTAGTGATAAAGACAAGAAACTCAAGATATTTCACAACATTAGATGTCAATTCAGCATTTTGGTCCATTCCGCTTAGAATTGAAGATAGAATGAAAACTGCCTTTGTAACTCAAGAAGGACATTATCAATGGACATGTTTGCCTTTTGGTTTGAAGACATCACCAGGTATTTTTCAAAGAATACTTAGTAATATCCTAAGAAAGTACAAGCTCACGGATTTCGCAGTAAATTATATTGATGATATTTTGGTATATTCTAATACTTTTACAGAACACATAGATCATTTAAAACGATTATTAGAAAGTATAAAAAGGGAAGGTTTCCGTCTAAAATTCACAAAATGTACATTTGCTTCTGATTCAGTTAAATACTTAGGTCACATTATTCATAATAATACTGTACGTCCAATCAGGGATAATTTAGTCTCAATTAAGAATTTTCCAAAACCAGAAAACAGAAAAAATGTAAGACAGTTTTTAGGGAAGATAAATTTCTATAATGAGTATATACCAGAACGTGTCATTCGGTTAGAACCACTACATAGTCTGCTTAGAAAAAACCAAAAATTTATTTGGACGGAAGATTGTCAAAAGTCATTTGAAGACATAAAACAATTACTATGTTCACAGCCAATATTAGAAATATTCGATTATAATTTGCCAATAAATATTTATACTGATGCGTCAATAGAAGGAATTGGAGCAATTTTAAAACAGACTCAATTAGATGGCAGGGATAAGCCCGTTGCATATTTCTCTAAAAAGTTGAACCAATTACAAAAAAAGAAAAAAGCAATTTACTTAGAATGTTTAGCAATTAAGGAAGCAATAAGGTATTGGCAATATTGGCTAATAGGTAGACCATTTACTGTAATTTCGGATCATAAACCTTTAGAAAATTTAAATATTAGATCAAGGACTGATGAGGAATTAGGAGATTTAACATATTATTTATCACAATATGATTTTAAAATAAAATATGCTCCCGGAAAGTACAATGTAGAAGCGGATTGTTTGAGTAGAAACCCAGTATTAAACGCAAAGGATGATACAGATGAGCAATTAAAATATGTTAATTTGGTGAAATTAAATGATTTAGTTACGGATCAGGAAAACAATGAAGAGATTCAAAAAAATAAAATAAATTTATTAAAAAAAAATAATATTTATTATAAAAAATATATAAAACAAGATAAAATAATAATAACGGAAGAATTTAGTAAAAAACTGATAAAAGATGTTCATGAAAATATGTGTCATTTAGGAGTGAAACAGATGTTATATAAAATCAGTTCAATATATACATCAAAGAATTTAACGGAAAATATAAAATCATATTGTAGAACTTGTGAGGTATGTTTAAAGAATAAAACTAGAAGACAAGGGAAATATGGTCTCATGTCACATTTAGGTCCAGCCACAAAACCGTTCCAAATTGTCTCGATAGATACGATTGGAGGTTTTGGAGGTTCACGGTCAACAAAAAAATATTTACATTTGTTAGTGGATCATTTTACGCGTTATGCATATATTGTTAACTCAAAAACACAGAGTGCACATGATTTTATTAAACTAATTAGAATGGTCACACAAACTCATAAAATAGATATGGTGTTAACCGATCAATATCCAGGAATTAACTCTGCAGAGTTTAAAATTTTTTTAAAAGAAAAATCTATACAACTCATCTTTACAGCAGTGAATTGTCCATTTTCTAATGGTTTAAATGAAAGGTTGAATCAAACTATTGTAAATAAAATAAGATGCAAAATAAATGAACACCAAAATAAAAAGTCATGGACAACTATTGCTCATGAATGCATAAATAAATATAATGAAACACAACATACAATTACAGGATTTGCACCAAAATACTTATTGGATGGGTCAAATGTATCTTTATTACCGTATGAATTAAAAACAAATGTAACTGAAAAAGAATGGATTAGAGATAGAAAATTAGCAGTTGAAAGATCAATACAATCACATAACTATAATAAACAATTATTTGACAAGAATAGGATTCAACTTAAATTTGAGATAGGAGATATGGTGTACGTAGAAAATGGAAATAGATTAAACAGAAATAAATTGGATGAACTCAAGATTGGCCCATTTAAAATTATAGAAAAAATATCAGATTCAATTTTTAAAATTAATACAGGTCATAAAAAAATTGAATCAAATTTATTTCATGTAACTAAACTTATACCACTACCTTTATAAACATAATTTATTTATCTATCTTAAGATAGGTAATATCTATTTTCTCTGGGGGGGGGGAGATGTAATGAAATAATAATATAATTATATTTCATTCAGTTTTTGAATTTGTCCCTATGTTAATCTAAGAATAAAGTATATTTAAGTTCTGTACTTGTAATCGCTAGATGGCGCCTATGAGCAAGAATGTCGGACCTCTTTTGGTCGATCAAGCATAGATTTTATAAATGTTAACTGTCATTGTTAGTTAGGTTATGTTCTCATTTTTATTGTGTCAAGTGAATATCGATGAAGATTAATAAAAGGAACAGACTAGTTGTAAATTAAACTTTAATAGTCGTTTCTTTGTTTTCAGGTAAGATGAAATAATATTTAGGTTTATAATTTGTTTCTTATTTAATTTCTTATGTGTGAGAATTAAAATAAACTCTTTGTTTTCAGAGCAACACTATTGTTTAATTTTTGACAAATTCTTAAGAAGTACAACTAATAGTCTTATATGTATTTATAAATTATATAAGTATGTATATCAGTTGTCTGGTAATCATAACACAAGCTCTGCTTAGCTTGGGATCAGATAGCCGTGTGTGAGTTGTCCCCAGATATTTATTTATTTATATTAATAATTATTCGTCGAAATAAAAGCCGTGTTGGCCGAGTCGATTTGTATGTACCTGGGACATGAAAATAACTGGCAAAATGGGGATATATCTCTTATCTAACCATTTGGACATGAAAGGCGTACCAATATATAGAAAAAACACAATTATTTAAGTGCAAAAAGTTTATTTTCGTGTTGGCAATGATAAATATTTACATTGACTAAATTCATCGAAACCGCGAAGGTACAAATTCTTTATGGTTTTACCAAAGACACAAGGTGCGTCGGAGGAAAATAGGTGTCAATGTTATCATTGAATAACTTCAATTGACAAATGAGGTCTCAGTGGGGAAAACCCTGTGTTATTTGATCTGAGACGTCAATATCAAAACAAATGATAGTAGACCATTCCCTAGAAATATTTTTATGGTTTCGTACCTCAAAAGGAAAAAAAACGGAACCCTTATTGGAATAGTTTTGTGTCCGTCGGTCTGTCTGTCTGTCGGTCAAGACCCTTTATCTCGAGAACGCGTGGAGCCATAATATACTTTTTTTTTATTTTTTCGGGTGGGAAATCATCCAAAGACTTCCCCCGCTCTGGGCGGAGCGGGGGGGCATGTCAGACTTGTACTGACTAAAACCCACCCATGTTTCTTCTATTGCCCTTTACGTTCCGAGGCCGCGGTATCTCTTTCGAACAACCCGCAACCCCGGCAGGCAACCATAATATACTTGAGTCAGTGATCCTTTAAATCTGTAAAAACCCTCAACCATATAAGTCTATGCAGTCAAAAGATATGGCTGTTTATGTCGCAAGTTTGTATGGAAAAATCGGCGCGCGAGTCGTTTCTAAAAGTCGGAGTCAGCGACATAGTTGTAGTGGCGGGGAGCTGGACATGTCTACCAGAGTCAGTTGGAGGGCCAACCTAAGAAGCAGAGGAGTCCTAGAATAGAGATCGAGTAATGGCAAGCATAGCATATGTGTAGTAACTGGCAGTCAGTGTCCTGAAAATCTGATATCCAGTATTACTAAAGGGTATCGTATTCATTGGGTTGTGGAGCTCATAGGCAGTCGGGGAAAAGACTGCAGATTATGAGGTAGTATGGAACACCCCCCAGGACTTTAAAAAGCTGGCTGCGTCAGACTGGATACTGAAGGTAAAAGACTAGGCGTGATAGTCCAGCTTGGGAGAGGTTTTCGTCAACAGTGGTTAGCGAAATGCTGTATCGATAAAAGTTACTAGCTGTTCCACGCGGTTTCACCCACGCTGCTCAGCACCTGTTGGTCGTAGCGTGATGTTATATAGCCTATAGCCTTCCTCAAGAAATCGACTATCCAACACTAAAAGAATTTTAAAATTCCAACCTTCCTGAGATTAGCGCGTTCAAACAAACAAACAAACTCTTCAGTTTTATAATATAGTATAGATAGGTAGTGTATTAGGAGAAGTCTTATGTGTTGCGCAAACATGGACATTTTTGTGCCTAACGTCAGATACAAGCTTCTAATTAATATTTGATTAAAAACTGAAGTGTTGTAATAACAAAAAAAAAATACATGAGAGAATTACATTGAGAATCTCCTCCTTTTTTGTGTGTGTGTCTACGTTCGCGCAGCCCCTTATCTACAAATATTTCACAATAACATTTGTTATAACTCAGGATTGAGCTCAGCACAAAGCTACCAATAACACAGTCTAGATTGCTTTTAAATTGATCTCTAAATGTAGTAAAGAATACGAACAAAACTATTTGTTCAATCAATTATCTGTATTGGGGCTACGACCTGTAATTATTTCATTTATACTAATGTTTGTAATTGGTTTGCGAGTAAAACAATTATTGTACACTTATTTAGTACATGGCTGTATGGATAATTCATCTTGCTTACCAGAATAACACGGTTTTTTTTTTTTTCGGGTGGGTATTCATCCTATGATCCTTCCCTCGCTCTGGGCGGAGTGGGGGGCATGTCAGACTTGTACTGACTAAAACCCACCCATGTTCCTTCTATTGCCCTTTACGTTCTGAAGCCGCGGTATCTCTTTCGAATAACCCGCAACCCCGGCAGGCGGAGGTTCTGGCAAGCCCCTCTGTAAAATAACTCGGTTATACAAAAGTGGGAATTTGAAAAAAAAATACGAAGTTTAAGTCGGACTCTGTTGGTTTTACCTTGATGCCTCCAAGCGTTCTTGTGATAAAGGGTCCTGGACAACAAAGTAATCTAATAAGGGTTCCGTTTTCTTTTGAGGTACGGAACCCTAAAACGGCCAACTCTTTTAAACCAAATTTCTTATCATTTTTTTTAAGAAACGTTGCCCCACTCTAGGATTTTCTCCTGTATCGTGGGTGCGTTTACAAACATTTAAACTCACATACTTTCCTCTCAATTGTGAATATTTATAATATTGTATTTACATATCTGTTTATATATTTTTGTGTAATGTAGGTATGTATACAGTTAAATATTATTATGCTTATATGTGTACTTATATTTAGGTTAAGACATTCATATTTTAGTTACTATTCTCTTCCTGTTCTCACACACTACGTCTACGTTTCTTTTTCATATTTCCTCTCGCAGCCCTTCTGGTAGAAATTTCTTTAGAAATAAGCTGTGACTTTGTAATCTTTGTTTTAAAATACAAAATAGAACAAATAGATCGAACAGTTTCATTTTATGTTTTATGCTATAAAAACTCATTAGCCTCTAAAGCCACAGCGGCACTAAAACGCGGCATTTAAAACTGTATTTGTAGTAAAGATGTCTTAAAATCGTTTCTGAACGAATATTCTCGATGGTAGATAATATTTTACAACCAAAGACAAAGAAAGAAACTAAACATATTGTAAGTAACATAAAAAAATGGCTATGTCCGTCTCCTGGTTCCCAACTGTCTCTGTACCGGGATTCATCAGGGTCGGTTTGGCCATTAAAGCGTGAAGAGGTGGCCAGCAGACGGGCTCACTTTCGCTTTTATAATATTAGTAAGGATCTGAGGTCACATGCCTAGACAACTCTTAGAGAAAAGCGCAGTATTATGTCTTTTTAACTTAAGTGTCCATTGATGACGTCTAGTATTAAGTGTGTCAAATTTAGACAGATTGTCTTTAACAAATATTGCAATTTCGTAAATGTATAGAGATGGAAACGTTAGTATTTCGTCCTTGTCGTTTGTCGTTCTTTTCGGATATTGCAAAAACATATAATAAGGATGACGCGTCGGCGAATAATAATACAGAGGTTCATGCTCGTAAAGCTAGAAAAAAAAGATAAAAAAAAAAGAGAAGAAAAAAAAAAGAGAAAAAAAAAGAGAAAAAAAAAAAAGAGAAAAAAAAAAAGAAAAAAAAAAAGAAAAAAAAAGAAAAAAAAGGAAAAAAAAGAGAAAGAAAAAAAAAGAAATAAAAAAAAAAGTAGTAAAGCTAAAGGAACAAAAGTTGTTCAGTCTAGCTTAAGTCCAGACCAGTTTTACTGAAGGGACATATCTGAAGGGCAAAAAAAAAAAGAGAAGTAAAGCTAAAGGAACAAAAGTTGTTCAGTCTAGCTAAGTCTGGTCCAGTTTTACTGAAGGGACATACAAAAAAAAAAAAAAAATGCCGGACCAGAGGTTTAACCTTGAAGGGTCTAAAGTTGACCGGACCAAGAAGTAAGCTTTGTAAAGTCATGGGTGAGTGGACCAAGTCGTCTCATAATTATTATTTTGTTTTTGCAATATTTTTTTGACTCTTGAATAGATTCTTTCCTACCAATTCGTTGTGAATGAGTGGACATGGTTGGCCTTGTAGATTCTTAGACGCTTGTTAATTTTTGTTAACGTATTATTTTATTTAACTTTTTGTAAAGTAACCAATGATTTATTGTCTTGCCTACGCTGTCCTCTCATACTTAAAACATTGTAAAACCAAATGATTTTAAAAGAGTAACTATGGAGTTTCTTGCCGGTTCTTCTCCATAGGAAACAACCAACCCGAACCGTGCACCTATATCTGTAGGGTCTAAAAGGACCGGACCAGAAACAATGGCAGGATGACCAAACGGTACTTGATCAGTTTCTTTTTCGTATTGTAGATGTTATTATAAGCTGAGCGTACGAGGACGTCCGCACGTCAGCATGGCCGTGTCGGCGTCGTATTGTTAGCAGCTTCTGCACTGGGACGCGCTGAGTCATTCTGCAGCTGCTATCGCGCTGAGTCATTCTGCAGTTGCTAGCGCGCTGTGCCATAACCCCCACTTATAATTGTAGTCTATAAAAGAATCGCGCAGCGGTAAAACGGCAGTCTGACTTCAAGCGTGTCCTGGTGCACAGGTTGTATTACTTTTAATTATGTTTCTCTGTAACTGTGATTCTCTAACTGTGATTCTGTGTGACTGTGTTACTGTGATTCTGTGTTACTGTGCTACAGTGCTAATGTGCTACCGTGATAATGCGCTACTGTGCTACCGTATTACCCTGTTACTTTCCCAATCTCTGTACTACTGGGTGTCATGTTTTCTATTGCGTGATGTTGAGTTAATAACTTCATAAGACCCTTTCTATATAAAGAAACTGATTAAGGATAGTTCCCGTAGAATTCATTAGGTGAATAAATCATTAATAAATTCGATTTAATGCCATTGAAGATCTAGTTTTATTTTGTCTCATCCTCTTCCGACATACATATAATGTTTTCCTGTGTTTTCTCTTGTGTGTAGATAAATTATTAAATAAATAAATACACAAACAGCCAAACCCGGAACAACTATCTGCAGTAGGCCTACTATGACATCTTAAAGCAGAACTTATTCCACTGAGTGAAAGAGATGGTGCTAGACACCCTGTATAGCTCTGTCCCTTTCCCTCAGCGGAATAAGTTCTGCTTTAACACGTCATGGTAGGGTAGCAGGTCAAACAAATATTAGTTCGCTCAGCCACTGCGCCAACCGTGCCGCGCTGACATTTGATGTCAAATCGAATTAAAAGTGTCAGTATGAAAAGGCTACTCCTTTTTCTTTAATTTATTCTGACTATAAATTCCTTTGAATGGTTGAATGTAAATAATAAATCCTACATTGCTATAACAATATAGCCGAGGTAGTTGATATGGGTAGGTGAATGATCAAAACCCGAGTCAGTTTAAACCAGAGGGGCCTGCAGGGCCACTGCCTGCCGGGGTTGCGGGTTGTTCGAAAGAGATACCGAGGCCCCCGAACACAAAGGGCAAACGAAAAATATGGGTGGTTTTTAGCCAGTAAAGTCTGACACTCGCCCCCGCTCGCAAGTTATTTGTTGATAATCCCTTTTGAAAAAATTGTCGGTTGATGCCAGTTTGTAATATGGGCACAGAGCTAACCTCCCAAACAGACTAATCTTGTAATTATAAAGGTGGCGTTTGTAAATGCAAAGTTTTAAGAACGTTAACATTTCGACACATGGTTCTGAAATAATGTTAAACTTAAAGTCACGTCAAGACAGGTGAGTGACCTATGATTGCAGTTAAGATTTAGCAACATCTTGCGGTAAGCGTAACAACAGAAACTCATAGTAATGTATTATGAGTCATTCATCATTAGAATGTATTCTAAGATTTATGAATGTATGTTTGTTTTTTTAACCTTGCTTTTTTTGCGGATGGGAAATCATCAAATGACTTCCCCCACTTTGGGCGGAGCGGGGGCAAGTGTCAGGCTTTTACTGACTAAAATCCTCCCATGTTCCTTCTTTTGGCCTTATTGTTCCGGGGCCGCGGTATCTCTTTCGAACAACCCGCAACCCGGGCAGCCGGTGGCGCTGGCAGGCCCCTCTGCTTCGCTGACATCTCTTTGAGGCGCGCGTGAAACACGAACGAGCTGTCGACGATAGATGGACGGACAGTGAGCCAACCATTTCTCACCGCGGAATGTCTCCAGTATCGTGGATGATTTATAAACATTTGAACTGATTTAAACAAATTGACAAATCCGCTAAAATGACCTAAATATTTATTTTCTTTCGTGCGAGAATGGAATCGGCGACATGCACCTCAGCAATCAATTTCTGAGCCATTACGCCAACTTTGATGTCAAAATGTCGTTATATTATTATATGTACATAATTTAAATAAGCAATAAGTATTATGAAAGAAGTCTTATTCGCAGAGCACGGAGACGTCTGTTCTTTGAGGCTTCACCCACTGACCTCAAAGAATCGCGACACAAGCGGTTTACTCCTGGGTTCGAAACCTGGGTCAGGTAATGTGTTTAGGTTTTTGCATGAAGAAGTTCTCCCAAGCAGTCAGAAGTTGCTGGGGTTACGGGTTGTTCGAAAGAGATACCGCGGCCCCAGAAAACAAAGAGAAGATAGCTAATGGAAAACGAGTAGAATAAACGCTTTTATATATTTGTTATTTATTACTTCTTTATGCCCACCGCGTTGCGTAGCGTGAAGTCCAGTTATTGTTCTACGGGTTCGTTGATAAAACGTATATTAATACTTGATACGTGTTAAATACTATTGGTGGGCGAAACTTCATCAATATCTATTTATTTATTTATTAAAACTTTAAAACAATATACAAGGCGGACTGAATGGTGATTCAGAGACAAAAACATATTAGGTGCAATGTGACAGAAAATTTCAGTTTTATCCTTACTAATATTATAAAAGCGAAAGTGAGTTTGTTTGTTACCTCCTCACGCTTTAATGGTTAAACCGCTTTTGATGAATTTTGGTACAGAGATGGTTGGGAACCAGGAGAAGGACATAGACCATTTGACATAAGACATTTAGAAAAAAAAGTAGGATATGAGGGAGAAAGAGGGAAGAAAAGGAAATCTTAGCGTTGCAATTACAAATCAATATGGTGCAAGGGCATACACTGCAGGTAGCAGGTATCTGCAAATCAGGAAAGGGGAACTGTGTTATACCAAATTTAACGAGAGCAAAGCCGCGGGCAAAAGCTAGTTAATAATAAATAATCATTGTTTAGTCGTGAAAGAGTAACAATCACCCAAGCATCCATATATCCTCACAAACTTTCGCATTTAAAGTATTAGTAGAAAATTTTGTACTAGATTATTTCTAATTTAGATCGTCTTATGTAACTCCATTCTATCTAATAGCTCATATCCGCGTGTGTTGTCATTAATTCGACACTTACAAATGGTTACAAAACACATGCATCTGCACTCTTACGTAAGAGACAATAAGATCAACACTTAAATCTTACATATTCGGTGTTCTGTAGTTTTATTTGAGTGTAGCCTCCATTTGTTATATAATTCATGTAGACGGATACTATGAATCATTAATTTCTTCTTTTAGTTAGATAGATAAATTATTTATTTGATGCAGCAAAAGACACAATACAGGAATGAATATAAAAAAAAAACAAACAGAAAAAAAGGAACACATTCAAAATAAAAAGTAAGGTAGAAAATTAGATTGACCCATAGGCATTTAGACGTTGGGCGTTGTGTGTCTCAAGATTGCACCAAATAGGAGGCCAGCTCAGCATAATGCTAGGTAGACCACATGACGCTGGTATTCCGCTGAATTCTGCTAGTGATACACGGATGTCGAGAAAATGTGCGGCGAATATTATAAAGTTGGGTTGTCAGAAGGAAAGATTTCGAATTAAAATACTAAAAATAATATTTTTTAATTCTGGACATATAATTTGCCCAGTTTTTGCCAAACTACGTTGGGGTTGGCTTCCAGTCTGATCGGAAGCAGCTGAATGGTAGTATTTTACATGGAATGTCTGGCTATCTGACCTTAGAACCTATTTAGACGATACCCAGTTAGTATACAATACTTGTAGGTGAAACCTATACGTCTAACTATATGTCTAACCTAACGTAACCTATAACGAGAAATGATAGCTGGGATCAACGGCATATCACGCTTTTCGAGGTAATTCGTTATGTAAGGGACGGTCACTCATCTTCGGCCCAACCTTGGCATGTGCTGCTTAACCTTGGACTGCAACCCGACTGTTATTACTCTTATTTAATTACTTGACACAATTTCTGTTTCCTTTCTCAGCTAACACAATATTTTGTAATTATGATAGGACGGAAAGTATTGTAGTTAAAAAAACTACGAGGCGGGAAATGTTGCCATATATGTAATAGTATAAACACA
This sequence comes from Ochropleura leucogaster, assembly GCA_958449745.1. Taxonomy (NCBI): domain Eukaryota; kingdom Metazoa; phylum Arthropoda; class Insecta; order Lepidoptera; family Noctuidae; genus Ochropleura; species Ochropleura leucogaster. Next base: position 2,501,220 of record OY288206.1, read on the forward strand.
CATGTAATATCTCATGATAATATCACCTAAAGTTACGCAGAACCGCTTCTCACGACCCCAACGATTGCTTAAGGCGTTCATTAAAAAAATATTTTTGACCGACTTAAAAAAAAAGTTGGAGGTTTTCAGTTCGGCTGTTTTTTTTTGCATGATCGTTATGCGAATTTTCCGTCGATTTTAGACATTATTTTTATAATTGAAATACTCCCGAAGGGGTAACATTGACGACAGGCCGTAAGTAATCAACGCGCGAATCAAAGATAAATCAGCAAAGCAGAGGGGCCTACCAGGGCTGCCGGGGTTGCGGGTTATTCGAAAGATATACCGCGGCCTCGGAACGTAAAGGGAAATAGAAAGAACATAGGTGGGTTTTAGTCAGTACACTCACCTTTGCTTTTATAATATTAGTAAGGATAAGGATTTTTGTGTAGCCGTTCATAGAAGGCTCTCTCTCTAAATCTACTCTTTAAATTTCAACTACATGTGTGACGCCAATAATTCTGGAGTAATATGGCTGTAACATACGGACAGACAGACGGACAGGGCAAACCTATAAGGTTCCGTTTTTTTCATTTAGCTACGGAATCCCAAATAACAGAAGTTTCGAAATGTGGGTATTTAAAGTACACCTCTGCCTAGTTCTTTTCATCATAGGCGTGATTATATTCAAAGTAAATAAAACACTTCTTTTATTTATAATCTTCAAAGTGTGAAACGACTTTTATTGAAAGCCTAATGGATTCTTTTTCCAAAAAACAAATGAGGTTTTATTAGCATTTAGAATCGAGTAAAGAGAAGTCAAAGTCTTTTGTAAAAACCTAGTGCCGTAAGATGATGTTTATAACACTTGATCAAATAAAAGAACAAAATGAACTTTCATAGTATTTTATTATCTCGACGTTTTTTTAGTGTAACTTACAAACTAGTGTTAAAAATAACGATATCACATTTCTTTTTTCACAAAAATAAAAATTTATTAACATTAAAAATGATTTTTAAAGTAATTGTACTCAACATTTTGTGTTTTTTGAGGACGGAGTGTGAATTTGAAGTTTGAAAGAAAATTTAGAAGACAATAAAAAATGTCTCATATTTTATGTTGTGTTTTTGCAAGATTTTTAAGTTATGATACTACTCAAAGTTAATAAAACTATGTATTTTACTTAAAAAAACACTGCGCTTAAATTGATGTTGGACTATTTTTCATTACTTCTTTTTACATTTATTTCAAAAGTATGCAGTTGTTTAGATTTAGTTACAAAATAAGTTTTTAAATCTTTATCTGCTATGATTTCGTAATTGACAGACTTTTAGTTGCCAGTACTCATTTATTGAGCAATTTCAATAAACTTATTAAGCTAATTACTATAATAAATTTAAAAGGCTAGTCTATTAAATGTTCTATGAAGAGTTTAATTAAGGTTTACCAGGATAAATTTAGTATTACCTAATTTTTTTTTAATAAACTCCCAATTTTCACTAAAATAACTTTAAAACGGGAGGTTTAGTGTTTGTTTAATTTGCGGTTTTTTTTTTTTCACTTAGGTGTACATGGGTTTTATAAAACGTTGAAGAATTCACATCGAGCTTACAATAATTCTCGCCTAACCTATTTATTCGGGATGTTCTAGCACATAACGGATAGACCTACATGAAACATAGTGAATTTTTGAACGTTATTCAAAAACACTTTTGTAGTACACATGAGGACCCATCAACTTATACAAAACCAGTTTACACTGATCTCTTACACCGTAGAATTCATAAGAGATTTGCATAATCTGGTTTTGTATAGGTTGATATTATTATGTCGTATTGTAAACTAAGTTTACCCGGGTAAATCCAGGTTTAATTCCTCTAGCGTTTGTCGTCGTATCTTAAAATCTTAGAAAAAAAATATTTAAGTATCAGATTTACTCTAAACCTAAAGTAAGATACAAAATGGCATCTGAAAAAATAATATTATTGGTAACTACATTTTAATATGTAGTAAGGTAAAAACTAAAGGATTGTCCATGTATTATAAAAGATAGATAAAATACTTTACGGAGAAGTCTATAGATCACTGGTTAGCGATAAAAATAAGTACAATGTCATTATGGTCGAAGAGAGGGCGCTTTACGTAGTCTAATATTTAGTAGGACCTATATAGTCCGTATTTTGAACGAGAAAGCGACGGTACTACAAGCTTAAAAATTATGCTTAAGTTAATTTTTTACTAACGAATAACTTAAATTAAATTGGCAATTCATTACAATACTTGTATAGTTTTGAAAATGTATTGATATTTATTATCTGTGTTTTTTTAAAGGCGTCAACAGCTGAATTTCTTTTTGTTTTGTATAAAATAATTTAAGTTTATCAAGTCATTTCTACAATTTTGTTAAAGCAGGTCAACGTTTTTACTGTCATAATTTCAAAGTTAAACATTGAGAGCAAAATTTAATTTAAATATTTATAATTTACTTAAAATATTTTCAGAGAGCCCGCCTGAGGTAACATGTCAATGGGTGCAAAAAGACATTTCATGACAAAAAAAAGAGGATCATTAGATATGGATAACATGTTTAAAAACTAGAAAAGACATGATATAACTAATGGTAATAGGCAGGGTGACAGAATATAAGTAAACAGTATATAAAAACATAAGACATTAGAAAACATTTCAGACTGGCAATCAACACGAAAAGGCCTTTTGTATCACAACCTTATTAGTGAGTTTATAGTCCAAGAGACTACCTTAATTATTACGACCCTACTTATTAGTCCTATCAAGTTAATGGAATGTCAACATCTCTTAATTCAAATTTAGAACGGAATTCTCGTTATTGGAAACCGTTCGTATTTTGAAAATTATTAATTCGTCTGTGACTGGCTGGACAGCTAGCTGACACAATTACGTATTTTATTACTTAGAAAAAGTCTAACAATTGGTTTTAATATTACGTAGTCGTCTTTATTTCGTAAAAAAACAATTTTGTGACTTCCTATCATGTCAAAAAGGTATACAATGTCATGATCTTTATGCCTAAAGCTTTTAAGTTACACCATAGTGTTATTTATAGAAATGCTTGTCACATTAGCAACCATTTCCAAAACGGGAGCGTCATTGAATTTGTCCAACATGCTTTTGATAGAAGTAAAGGATCCAGCAAAGAGAGCCACGAGGGCTATCATGGCAATGAAGATGTTCTTCCAAAGGATCCAGTTGAAGGCTCCCAATCCTCGGTCCCATTTGTGGACGGTGTCGATGATGGCTGGAGTGAGGAGGCCAAGGGTCGACAGGAAGATGGCACCGCTCAGGTTGATGAAGAGCTCCAGGTCGGGGAACGCAGCTGCGAGGGCCACTGTGGGGAAAAATGCATTTTAAGAATAGGTATTAATTGTTTTTATGATAAAATTACTTATCCTAATTGTAAGACAAAAATAAATAAATTAAACCTATGTTTAATACCGGTCAAAATAATATCCCATTATTTTTGAGTTCTGTAGTTTTTTTTTCTGTGTTTACATTTTTTTTAATTACATAGAATTGGCAACGTAGGTTTAAGAGTCAAGGATTGTTTCCAACTAGCTCATGGCAATTGCTCGCTTTCGGCACAATACACAATGAATCGTTCCTTGAATTTTAATATTAAATTTAGCTGTTTTTTTTTCGCAAAAATAATAAGTTACAACTTTTCCTATACAAGCGATCCAGAGAAATTATTACGAGCGTAGGACGGTCCCGTACGGGGTAATAAAAAGTTGCGAAAACATCCATAACAATTCATTACAAACTTTTTTTAGTCCTCAATTAGACTTGTAACCTCTAGGGGGACGTCATGAAACCTGAAGTGTCTGTAGGTCCTAAAATAATAATACCTTTTTTTAAGAACCTATTTTTTATCAGTACTTTACGTCAATTCAATGATTCATAAAATAATAATGCCCATTAAAAATGTTTACTTAAAAAGGCAATTTATACAGTCTGGGTTTTGATATCTACAAAGTAGGTAACTCACATTAACTTTTATTAAGAATTGATAATATTACTTTATGCCCAAGTAAAAACTATACAAAGGCGGATTTAATGCCTTGGGCATTTTCCACCAGTCAACCTTAGGGTAATGCAGAGACAAAACACAATAGGTGCGAAACAGAAAAAAAAAGATTTGAAAATAAATATTTAAAAAATAATAATAAATATACCTATCTATAAATACATACATAAAACAAAATAACAAACTAAACTAAACATATTCTCTTAGTGAAGTATACATTTGTTTATACGGTACCCGCAATAGCTCTTATTTGTTATGAAATATCAAAAATAAAAAACGGCCAAGTGCGAGTCGGACTCGCCCTCTGAGGGTTTCGTACAAACTTACGACAGACGTAACTCCGTGTGTCTGTGTTGTTATACAGACAGACGGACATCAAACTGATCCTACAAGGGTTTCGTTTTTTCCGTTTGATGTAGGAAACCCTAAAAATGCAGGCAAATTTTAAACATCTAATTGGTATTCAAAATTTGAATTTCGGTACAGTCAGTAAAAACATCTTATGCTCACCTGAGCCAACAACACAAGTAGTTCTGATAGCGATCTGCGTGATGTTCTGGTACCTCACGGACACCTTGTTGTGAAGCTGTCTCCAGATCATCTCCATGGGCACGTAGAACTGCAGACTGTAGGTGAACAGGATCGCAAGTGCCATCAGGATCTTTGCACTTTGGGCAAGACTGGAAAAGAAGAATAACTCGATGTTAGTTGGCTTGGCTGATAAGTAAATTCTTGGTTTGAGGTTAAAGAAAATTCAAAATGATGGAAATTCTACATAAGCTGTTAAAATGTTCATTTACTGCTTAATACGTAGTAGTTAGGCTATTTTAAAGTTTAACACCTGTCGGGCTCATTGAAGTCAGTATAGTACAGATAATCAATAAATACTCTCTTGAGGGTAAGTACCTACAGTAACTTTATTTACCTTTCTTTTCACTTTTACATTTTAAATATTTCTTAAAAATGTATTAAAAACACTAAAAGAATATGTAGCTGGTATCGGAAGGAAGGTCCAAGCTACGGTGTTTAGGGCTCTTAAGACAGGAACTTCTTAACAATGCAGGCCATATCGAGAAGTACTGCCTTCTGAATCAGGCACTTCATTCAACCGCCTAAGGAGAGCTTCGAGACTTGGTCGTCCAGACTCTTGGCTATCAGGCAATTGGCCGTAACAGTAGTTACGGCCGTAACAGTAGTTACGGCCAATTTACGGTTAATGAATGGAGAGTGGCTATCATTGTGCTGATTACTATCAGCAAAATGATAGCCACTCTCCATTCATCGACAACCTTAGCTGCTCTATGCTCTCAATATAATTTCTTAAAGGTGTCTGTCGAATATACCTAATGCATGCTTTAAGTCAACCGAAAACCAGTGTCACAGTAAAACATTTAAAAATTATTTTGAAATTTTTATATAGAAGTACAATCCCTTATATACTTACTTATTTCTTTGAAGTTTAGCCAAATAAACTCTAGTTGTTTCGATTTGTGGTAATTAACTTACTATTGTATAATTGTATAACGGGCTGGTGTCCGCAACTCCACGTCTGAGGCGCCTATTTGGCGTATTAACTTACTAACTTGCTTTACAAAATTCGCTACTTTTTAATATTTGTTTTACCACTGCTGTAAGCTTGACTTAACAACGAAGATACTAAATTTATTGTTTTCCAAAACTCACATTTCATCTTGTGGCAGATTCAAGGTGACACTTCCCCTGACATCGTCTCCATATTTCATGTATCCGAAGAACCCAACAAGCCCGTACAGGGAGATAACGATGGTCATGGCTACGTTCAACACTCCAGGGCATCCAAGGAACTGCTGGGGCTTGGCCATCTCGTTCTCTACCGGCATCACCACGCCAATGCCTTCCATTGCGAAGATCACAGTGCTGGAAACAGATAGGTATATTTAGAACAGAATAATATTATGTGCACAGGGTTACAAAATGGCGGACTTGTCGCAAGAAGCGATGTATTTATGACAACCTTTGGATGGATTATTACTGGAAGAGGGAGAGACAATACTGCAGTTACTCTGTGTTGTATCAATCCTTACTCCTTACTTAATATTATAAAAGCGAAAGTGAGTTTATTTGTTACCTCTTCACGCCTAAATGTCTTTACCGATTTTGATGAATTTTGGTACAGAGATAGTTGGGAACCAGGAGACGGACATAGGCTAATATTTTTTTGAAAAAAGTGGGATGTGAGCGAGAAAGAGGGAAGAAAAGGGAAAACTTAGCGTTGCTATTACAAATCAATAAGGCGCAAGGGGAACTGTGTTACCCCGAATTGAACGCGAGCGAAGCCGCGCGCGAAAGCTAGTAAAATTATAAATGAGGGAGAAAGAAGGAAGAAAAGTGAAAACTTAGCTTTGCTATTACAATAAATCAGGCACAAGGGCAAGACCTACAGGTATCAGGTACCTGCAAATCAGGAAAGGGGAACCGTGTTACCCCGAATTTAACAACCAATTTTGCGCTCTTACAGTGAATTTAACAAGAATTTAATCTATTAAACAGTTTTTGTAACAGTTTTATTACGATGACGTGTAGTTTAAAGTTTTAGAGTCGTAAAACTTCTAATAAGTTTTTATTAGAATTAAAATCAGGTCGGTCGTTACTTCTAATTGTTTTAGTTTTCAATTGTTATTTTGATTACATTTTGTAAATCTAAAGTACTTGTTTGATGTGTTCAAAATTATTTTGTTTTATTTGTTGGAAGTTTCATTTTAGTGCAGTAGTTTTTAAGTATAATATTTTAAGATTTATGTCATAAATTACACAATTTACAATAACTGTTGTGTCTGGCTAACTTCGTTATCAGCTTGTATCTTGTATCAGTATGTTCAATCAAAGATGTGGACTAACAGACAGTGAACGTCCAAGTTTTTTTAAAAAAAAAAAAACTGTTTTCATTGTAACATTGGTATCTCACAAAAATCTTCATTCGAAAGCATTAATTAGACAGTGTAACTATTTTTTCAGTTTTTTTATTTGTAGCATATTATACATCTTGAAGTTTTTTTTTATTATTAAAACTTTGTCTCACACTAAAAATTTCTCCTGTATCGTGGGTGCGTTTACAAAAAGTTAAACTCACATACAGAAACAACTACCTACATACATGAAAAATAACTTCTTTTCACCCGGGTTAGAACGAAGTTATTATTTATTATGTGTCAAAACCTGTATACACTCAACAAAAATAATCGTCGCGACACCACATTGTTCAATGCGAAATAGAAAGATGAAACGAAAATAATTGAGAGAGAGAGAGACAGACAGATAAACATGCGCACGCCGCACGGCTTACAACTATAGCAAAAAGTGTCGTTACAACTTTTAGTCTTCATTTTTTCCGTCTAGGCCCCTTTTGCAACGTGCGAGAAGGAACTACCATCCAATAACTTTAAAGTTAGTTAAAAATAGATCCTTACCTGATAAACAAAGGCCACTGAGTTACACTAGCCACCATGACCTTCCCCTCAGGTTTCGGCAGATCGCTGAAGATATAGTACATGGTGATAGCGAAACAAATCACCAAGAACACGTTGGCTATCGCCGAGAAGGGTACCAGCCACTTCAAGTTCCTGATCTGACAAATAAGAACTAATGGCACAAGAGTCAGTGCACAGTAGGCTTCTACTGATAACTTGTAGTTAGGCATGTATTCGTCTAGGACCTGAAACAAAAAAAAAAAACATTAATGTCAGATTGCTGCTGACTTATGGGCCGGACTTAATGCCATAAGGCATTCTCTACCAGTCAACCTTTGGGTAAAATACGACAACATTGTGATAGGGTACAAAAATAAATATATCTAAAACTATTTGATTATGAAAACATATATATTTATACGGATACTAATACACATATACATATCAAATAAACTAATAAATACAATTAAAAATAAATAAAAACGAGAACTTTAACAGTAATTACTATGACTTTTAATTGGTAGGCGGACCTAAATAGTGTTTACGAACTTTTCTTTTAAAGGTAAGTTTACTTTCAGCTTTTTTAATGCCAAAGGGTAGCGCGTTCCAGAGCTTTATTGTTGAAATTGCGTATGATTTGGACATAAAACCGGTGCGGTGTAATGGAACTTGGAGGAGTAGATTTTCAGAAGCCCGAAGGTTACGGCTGTGAGAACTGCCCAACACTTTAAAATATTTTTTTAAATAATCTGGAGCATACGGATCATTCAAGATAGAGTACAGCATACAGAGAGATCTGAGGGACCTCCTGAGTCGTATAGGCAGCCATTTAAGCTGAGTACGGAAGGAAGAGATGTGATCATATTTACGAAGGCCAAACACAAAGCGAATGCAATTATTAAGAAGACGATCCAATTTATTGAGAAGTTCCTGGGATAGATCAGAATAACAAACATCACCATAGTCGATAATGGGAAGCACAAGAGACTGAACCAAAATGAGTTTAGTGCTAGATGGGAGAAAGTGCTTAAATCTATAGAGAGACCGCAGCGAGAGAGTGACTTTCTGACTCACTTGAGCCACGTGCTTATTCCAGCTGAAACAGTCGTCAATGTACAAACCTAAGTCCTTAACGTGAGGTGAGAAAGAAATAATTGAATTCTGATACATCAGTGGTGCAAGTTGACTAATGTTCACATTTCTCAAATAGTGCGAGCTACCAATGAGGATGGCCTGACATTTCCCAACGTTAACAGAAACCCCAAATTTGCCAGACCATTCCTCAATAGATCGGAGATCAGCATTAAGGGATGAAATGCATTCATCAAGGTTCGCAATATCTGATTGAGCGTAAAGTTGCAAATCATCAGCGTACAGATGGTAAGAACATTTGAGGATAGCAGTAATGGAGTTAATAAATAAAGAAAATAAGAGAGGAGATAGTATACCGCCTTGTGGAACACCAGTCATCAGGTCGCACCAGTCAGAGTTATCCTGATCAACACGCACCGCCTGCTGGCGACCACGAAGATAAGAAGACACCCAATTACGTGACAAAGAAGACACCCCAATTTGAGAAAGTATGGCCAGGAGAATTTCGTGATCAACGGTGTTAAAAGCATTGGAAAAATCTATTAAAACTAACACCGTTAACTTAGAATTCTCCAAGCCATCCCGAATATCTTCTGTAACTTTAAGCAAAGCTGTGGCTGTGCTGTGGCCAAGCCGAAAACCGGATTGGGAACTGGACAAAAGATTATTCTTAAAAACGAAAGAGGATAATTGTTTAAGAGCAACTGCTTCAAGGATCTTAGACAGGAAAGGGAGAATGGAGATGGGTCTAAAGTGATTAGCTAAACTAGGATTAGAAATTTTAGGAAGAGGGATAATGTAAGCCTTACGCCAAATCGCAGGAAACACTCCAGATTGCAGAGAAGAATTGACGATGTAAGTAATAACTGGGATTAAGTTTTAAATCATAAAAGATAACATAGTACGGCTGACCCCATCACAGCCCACAGCCTTAGATTTAATTGAGGAAAAAAATTTAAAGACCTCATGATTAGTCACAGGGGAGAAAGAAAAGGAGTCAGGAGGAAGCATTGGCTTGGAAGTAATTTCTTGAATAGTATTACCCTTAATACCAACCGCAAGTGCAGCAGACGTTGAAAAATGTTTGTTAAGAGCATTTAAAGGCAAATTAAGAGGAACGGCACTAGAAGGGGACTTTGTGAAACCAAGCGACTTAAGAAACTTCCAAATATCAGCCGGCGAAGAATTAAGAACATTTTCACAAATGTATCGGCGTTTAGATGTTCTTACCATCTGGTTGCAACGATTTCTAGCCAACTTGTACAGGTCCCAGTACTCCCCACTGCGATCCCGCCTATATCTTCTAAACGCCCGGTCGCGTCTTCTCATTGCCATCCGAACTCCAGGAATAATAATCTACCTCTGTGGCAAAAATCAAGATCCGTTCAGCTGTTTTGACGCGAAAGAGTAACAAAAATCTATACATCCATACGTCATCACAAATATTCGCATTTATAATATTAGTAGGATAGGATAGATACCAATAGGGGCATTTAAAAACGTCAAAAAAAGGTGCACAGTTCAATTTGGTCGTTTTCTATGGAGAAGAACCGGCAAGAAACTCCACGGTTTTTCTTTTAAAATCATTTGGTTAGCTTAGATTATTTTTAGAAATGGGCTCTAACTATATTACATGATGCTGAAACGAACTGGCTGGATCTAGGTTAATTAAAAGTACATCTCTACAAAACCTTTTTATATTGAAGCTACCCATTTGCCATCGACTGGGGACATGTCTAGTCTCCGTGGCTTGTACTGAGAAATTATCGTTAACAAAACCGGTAACACAATTTGCCTAATCCGGTAATCAACCTCAGGACCCCCTGATCACATGTCCCACTGGTGACCACAAGACTAAGGAGTCTCAAAACTGCCTGGAAGGAGTGTCTGTTCTATCGTATATAAATAAATCAAATCAAATCATTTATTTCAATTAGACCATTACAGGCACTTTTGAATGTCAAGAAACAAAATGAATCTACAGTCCCGGTCACGAGGCATAATAACTTGTGAAAGTACTGTAGTTGCCCATTCCAAAGTGTTGATCTCTATGGAGAAGAATGGGCATGAAACTCCATGGACACTAAAAATAATTTATTTAAATAAAAAATTGCTTGACACGCAGATCAATAATAAAATCTTTGAAAGTCGTTACAGATAGTCAACTGTCCGGAAAGTTTGACAAACAGTCCTGCCAAGGGGTATCGTATTACCCAGTGCTAACTGGGTTGTGGAGCTCAGATCAGCAGTCGGTCTATGTAAAATACTGGTACTACGCTGCATCCGGTAAGACTGGAAGCCGAACCCAATATAGTTGGGAAAAGGCTAAGCAGAAGATGAAGACATCAATACTAGCAAGCCTCGCGGCACCACACAATAAAAATACTGAAGGTTTTGTCAAAGCGCCTTCAAAAATAACAACAGCAAATAATTATAATCTAAACTTTACTCAAGTTAACGTTACACGCGATATTATTAGACAGATAATTAATTTTATTTATCTAAATTAATTTTAATATCACTTAATTAATTTTATAGCCGTATTACAAAAGTTTTGCAATTTAATAAATAGCTTCTGAATGTTTAATTTTACGCGTAGCTACAGATAAGGATCAAAGGTAGAAGAAAATGTAAACCTCGAAATAGACAACAAAGGTATTTATGATAAGAAGAATTGAAGATATTAATGTTAAAGGTCATAACGTGAAAACAATCCCAAAGCCTTATTCCGCTATTTGAGGGAGAGAACCTCAAACCAACCCAGCCGCCGCGGGAGACGCCCCGGGCGCCGGGCGCCGCGAATCCACTCCCGCCACCGTAGATGCTGGCCTGTGGAAAGTGAGCAATGGGTAGCTCACTGTCCGTCCGTCTATTACCGTCTATTGTCGTGTCGACGGCGCGTTAGTGTTCCACACGCGCCTCAAAGAGATGTCAGCAAAACGGTTGCGGGTTGTTCATAACATAATAAAGGACATAAAGGGCGGTAGGAGGAACATGGGTGGGTTTTAGGCAGTACACATCTGACGAGAGCGGGGGAACTTATTTGATGATTTCCTACCCCAAAAAAGCCTTATTCCGCTATAAACTTAAAACCATTTTATCCTAGATAAAACCGACCAAATGTAAGTCGGACTCGCGCACCAAGGGTTTAGTACAAACTTCCTACTAATATTATAAATGCGAATGTTTGTGAGAATGGATGTATGGATGTATTTATCCATGGATGTTTGTTACTCTTTCACGCAAAAACTACTGAATGGATTTTAATAAAACTACAAATGTATAGATTATACATCAGAATAACACATAGGCTATCCTTACTTCCTTACTATAATATACGAACGAATAAACGAACGCTAAAGTGCTTCTATGAAGGCTCAGTTTTTATTCCTTTTTTAAATATGGAACCCTATATACAAAAGAATTATCTAAGATTATGCCCCACGGGGATAAAGTAGTGTCTTACGTTAAGGACATTTTTAGAATTTCGAATAAAGCTAGGGACATTTACGAGCAAGTTGTTTGAAAATATAATTAATTTAATAAAATTTACTGCCAACCCAATAGTGTAGTTAGACGTAATTAGAAAAAGGCCAATTATAACTAAATATATGAATTATATTTTTTACCTCTTTGAAATTCTCAGCGATGAACACGATATAAACACACAGCGCTGCCAAATACGTGCAGGTCATCGCATAGTCCACGAAAGTTCTGGAAGAAAAATTTTAACAGCTTTAAGAACACAGAGAATAGTTGATTTAGGACGGGAGTGGGGATGAAAAAACAATGTTCTAAGCACAGCGTCCATGATGAGTAGGGTCCGTGGTAGCACCAACACTGTCCTCGTTAGCGTGCAAAATAAACAGTCCTTTTACTCCATTGTCTACTGGGCAAATGTACATCTGCACAGAAATAGGAAATTGACTGACATTTTACTGTGTAACTTGTTTTGTTTTTTGCTCTATTTGGCGCGGCCATGTTTTATTTTTTTCTTTTTTTATAGTGTTAAGATATATGTTTTTTTTTTAATGTTGTGTGTACTTTTTGCAAGTGCTCAATAAACCTGCTTTCTTTCTTTTTCTTTTTGTTAACAAACAATTTGTTATTTTATTTTTGTTTGTTCTACTTACAACCCTTCTAACGCCATTTTTGCTAAAACGTACTGAATAATGTCTGAAATAAAGATAAATTGTTGAGCGTTCTATAGCGTATTTGCCTTAACCCGTCTGAAGATGATTACTATCAATTATTAAACAGTTTTTCGGGATTTCTTTAAGAGTTTTCATGGTTTTACCAATCCATAAAAATTAATAAATAAATAAATATCTTGGGTCAACTCACACACGGCTATCTGATCCCAAGCTAAGCAGAGCTTGTGTTATGGTAACCAGACAACTGATATACATACTTATATAATTTATAAATACATACATATTATAGATAAATCACACCCAGACACAGAACAAACAATCATGCTCATCACACAAAGTTTGTCCTGGGTGGGAATCGAACCCACGACCTCCGGCTCAGCAGTCAGGGCCACTAACCACTAGACCAACAGGCCCGTCAATGCTGGGATATAAGCCTCTTCTTTGTGAGCAGGGGAGGACCGTAATCCACCAACCGGATCCAGCGCAGGTTGGTGAATGTACGTATTTTTATAACGTTTCTTACCTTGCAAAATTAGCCCAAGGCCTTAGTCTTTTAGGTCCAAACTCGAATGCAGCACCACAAGTCTCTGCAAAGCCCATCGATGGCTTTTTGGCGTCCACGCATACTTCTTGCGATGTTTTTACCTGGGAAATAATGTTTTCTTAAGTTTCAATTCGAAAGTGTGATAGAGCTTCCTTGTCTTATTTTTTTGCTAGCGAAAATATGTTATTGCTTATACCAAAAATCTAGTCAGTTTTTTTTTAAATCAAATCAAATCAAATCATTTATTTCAATTAGACCATTACAGGCACTTTTGAAAGTCAAGAAACAAAATGAATCTACAGTCCCGGTCACAAGGCATAATATCTTGTGAAAGTACTGTAGTTGCCCATTCCAAAGCGTTGATCTCTATGGAGAAGAATGGGCAAGAAACTCCATGGACACTCTTTTAAATTATAATATTTTTACAAAATCGTACATCATTCATGTTGAGATTATACAAATATGTGAGAACGATGTAGAAAGGCGTGCACAGTAAGAGCGTCCAGAGTAAATAAAAAGCAAAATTTAATTTTAAATCTAAATAAGTTTAAAAATGAACCGTGGTAGCTAAAAAATGGAGGTATTCCTCGAAGCGCTCCCGTTTTCAAACGCTCCCATCTAAGCGCTCCCGTTTTGTTCCTCCAAGCGCTCCCAAAAGGAGCGCTTCGAGGAACGATTAAAAATATTAAAATGTATTTCCTCGAAGCGCTCCCATGATTAACTTTCGGATAGAGATGGGACTATACTAACTGAAATTATCGATAATAACTAGGTAATAAGTAGAACACATTGTTATAATATACAACTAGCGGCCCATCCCGGCTTCGCACGGGTTTGGTTTTTTTTTGTTTTATTGTAAATCCTTTAGTCCACCAAATCGATGAATATAATCTGCTGACATATTTACCCATTCATATTCTTTTATTGTTTAGAAAGCTTATGATTTCTCTCCATTATGTTTACCATTACTACCCCCCTCCCCGCACACCTGGCAATGAGGTGTCTATCGTTTACGCTCATCTTACGGGACTTTTTGTCGAACCGCACCTTCCGCTATCGCATAGGGACCTCATTCTCTTTCCCTCATCCTATTAGGGCCGGTGTCCCTCAGGGTTCTGTCTTATCCCCCCTCGTCTTCACGCTGTTCACTAGCGACATTCCCAAGAGCAAAAAAGCTTAGTTAGCTCTGTTCGCGGATGACACGGCTATTTACTATACTGGCCGCTGTACAAACGCTATCGCTCGTACCCTTCAGACCCCAGCCGACATCCTAGGCGCTTGGTTCAGGAAATGGAGAATCGAGATGAATCCCGGTAAAAGTCAGGCGGTTATCTACTCCAAACCGCGCTTTAATCCCCCGATCCCCAGTTCGATCACTATGTACGGCAAGCCTATCCCCTGGGAGAAGCAAGCCAAATACTTAGGTGTCATTGACAGCCACTTGTCCTTCGCAGGTAGGTAGGTTCGTGGTAGGTTTCACTTTTTAATTCAGGCAAAAAGCAAATTGTCACTTAAGTGCAAATTGCGTTCATACACCGCGGTCATCCGTCCCCTCGTGACATACGCATGTGTCGTGTTCGCCCACGCCAACCCGCGTTTCCTTCATAAAATGTACACCTTGCAAAACCGATTCCTTCGTAAAATCACGGGAGCCCGTAACGATAGCCTTCACTTCGACTTAAGAATCCCCACCGTCGTTCAATTCATGAAGCGTCTTTCCATGCGCTTCTTTGACACCGCGTTAAAACATCGCAACCCCCTTATCGCATCGGTCGCTCGATACGATCGCTCGCAAATAAGTAAAAATTATCGTCCTGGACATTTTCTCGTTACTCCTGACGATGCTATAACCCTGCTCCAGGAGAGCAGCAGGGAGACTAAAAATGCAAGCGCAAATTCAGACGCAAAGCACCGTCATTCCATCCGCCGACTAGGCCCGTCGCGACGTCCCGGTAACTGCCCCACCCGTCCCTTGCAAGAGCCAGCCCGCGCTGCTGAGCCAGTAAGTTTAAACCAGTCCATAAATAATATCACTCAGATCCAGCCTGTCCCTTGCTTTCCCTCAGTGTCGCCCTAAGCCGAGGCTCGTAACCCACAGGGGGTGCCCTTAGCGTGTAGTCGCTTAGTTTGTAAGTTTTCACCCTGGCTGGAGGTCTTAATTTTTAAGACACCCACAGGATTCGCCCGGTTAAGCAGACGATAACCTCCTTGGTTGAACTGCGAGATGCCATTCCTAAAAAAATCTATCGTTTACGTCAATGGTAGAAATGACAATAACATTGGCCCTTGTATACACATAAGAGTGCCGAAAGCAAAAATATATTATTCTCTCAATTTCGTAATTTGGTTAAGCAACTTTGTTGTCGATGATGCACACATGAGTTTTTAAAATTATCGATATAATTCATGACGTTTACTTCATGCTTTTCCCTATTTTTAAACGTGGGAGCGCTTCGAGGAAATAAATTTTAATATTTTTAATCGTTCCTCGAAGCGCTCCTTTTGGGAGCGCTTGGGGGAAGAAAACGGGAGCGCTTAGATGGGAGCGTTTCAAAACGGGAGCGCTATGAGGAATACCTCAAAAAATGACCAGTCACAACTGACAGCGCCCGTTCACGAACATGACGTATGGATCAACCCCATTCAGCTCGACCATTTTGAAGGGAGCTAAATGACCCGACACACCCGTCACCAAATTGAGCATTAGTTGAGCAAGGGGGAGTGTCAGACTTTTAAAGACAAAAATCCACCCATATTCCTTCTTTTGCCCTTTATGTTCCAGGGCTGCGGTATCTCTTTCGATCAACCCGCAACCCCGACAGGCGGTGGCAATGGCAGCCCCTTTGCTTTGCTGACATCTCTTCGAGACACGCGTGGAGCACGAACACGCCGTCGTCGACATGAGACGGAGGGGCGGAGAGCTACCCATTGTTCACCGTCCACAATTCCGCATCTACGGCGCCCAACGCCTATGCAACCACGTGTTTATGATAGAAGAACAGTAGGCGTAAATGTGAGACTAAGTATCTAGAGTATAAGGTTGACATCTTCATGTTCAGTGTGCTTCAATAATTTCTTATGATTATGTTGATGGGATTTCCAGGTGAGAAGATTAAGTGGATTCTGGTTCATTAATACAAATAGGATGACACTTTGTTGACGCTTTGGTATTTGAATTTCAGCTTCGGCTACCCTACCATGACGTCTTAAAGCAGAACTTATTCCACTGAGAGAAAGAGACAGAGCTATATCTACAGGGGTCTAGCACCATCTCTTTCTCACACAGGAATAAGAACTTCTATAATATTTGCAAACATTGTTCATGACCACACACTTATTTCAAGCGTGATTAACGTTACATAAATTCGAATGATTTTTAAATTGAAAATATTTGCCTGGAATAATATACTGACGTGATTTTTAGACTTTTAATACGACTGCTTTTATTTTTCCTTTTTTCTTGGAAGATCTTGAAATAACTTCCCCCGTTCTGAGCGTAGCAGAAGGGAGTGTCTGACTTGTACCGACAGAAACCCATCCATGTTCCTTATTTTGCCTTTTATGTTCCGGGTTGCGGGTTTTTCGAAAGAGATACCGCGTATCTCTTTCGAACAACCCGCAACCCCGACACGCCGCCTTAGCAGAGACAGGCTACTGAACTATTGATTGCTGCGGTCTCCAGGCAACCAATCCCCTCTTTGTATAACTGATATTATTCCACTGAAATAACGGAAATGGTGCTGATTAAAAGGGAAGCTTTAAGTCATTAACTCCTTTTAATTGTCCGCACAAATCGCAAAACTAACTGTAGAACAAAGGAGTATTCAAAACAGCTGTTGCGAATCAGATTCATGCCAGTTTTCGTTAACATTTAGCGACGCCTAAATGAATGCCTAAATGTTTCATCTCTATTGGTTTTTCTACGCTCGGTTAAGAACGGAGTGTTGGAATTCCAACAGAGCAATTATATTTAGGCGTGTCTTAATATTGAAAAGGGGTATTATTATGATTTTAACGATGTTAATTGTTTTCGAGAAATATGTTCAGTTTATTTGAATACAGTTATTAAGGAAGTTTTATGGAAATAAGGTTCCTGAAATATTGTAATGTTATATGGATGAATAGAATCATTTTATGGTTTTTGGAGAGGGCGCTAGGTGTAGTTTATATTTTTAGAAGTAAACAAGTGTTAATTTGAGTAATCTAATCTATAAATAAATCATGTTAAGAGGAAATAAGGAAGTCTGGGTATGTGTTGAATTATTTTTATTTATTTTTTAACTTTGCCCCACACTAGGCATTTCTCCTGTATCGTGGGTACGTTCACAAACATTTAAACTCGCATACACAAACAGCAAAACCGAAAACAAATACTTGTCGGTCACACAAATATTTGTTCCGTGCGGGAATCAAACCCGCGACACCCGTCGTGGCAGCCAGTCCCGTAGCCGCTGCGCTAACCGTTTCGTATGTAATGGTATCCCATAAATTTACCAAAAGACTCATAAAAAACTTTCATACAATCAAAAAAGTATAGGGGCTTACAAGTAAACAATTAAATAATTCATTAATAATTACAACTGAATCGATGAATCCCTAAGCTTTACATAACCGGTATAAGCTGATCTGACACTGTTCAGTAAAGCTTATTTAAAGCGAGGTCATGTCACACTGGATATGTATAGCCTAGTTTGTTATATTGCCGTGTGTACAATCACGAACACAAATGAGAATATAAAAACCAATGTTCTAAAGCAATTTCGAACAGGAATTTTGATTGCAAATTAGATCTTATTTACAATGATATAGGTTTCAAAATAGAATGTTCCTAACGAAATACAATTGTTTACGAAGGAGAAGAAAAACACTCATAAAAGTTGACAGTGCATACACAAACGTGGCTAGTGACTGTACGAGTAGGTATTACTCAGATTCATTCTTGATTTTTATGGCAGCTATAATAGTGGCTTCGAGATTTGACGGACCGTTAAGTATTGTGTGATCGAAAATGTTTTTATTTTTCTGAATGGCATCTCGCAGTTCAACCTAGGAGTTTGTCGTCTGCTTAACCGGGCGATTCCTGTGGATGCCATAAAATTAAGACCAAGCAACTACGCGCCAAGGGCACCCCTTATGGGGTACGAGCCTTGGCTTAGGGCGTCGCTGAGGGAGGACAGCAAAGGGAAAGGCTGGATCTGAGTGATATTATTTGGGGACTAATTTGAAGTGATCGAAAATGCCCGGTTTTAGCAAAATAATATCCTAATGCTGGCCCGCCCCATATCCTTCTAGATACTCTTTATCAGCGCGACTTTGCTTACGATTCAATAAAAAATAGAATAGGATTCTAAAGAAACGTTTATATAAATAATGCATCTAACCACAATAAAGAAAAACATTGTTCACGGAACATTGATTAATGGATGTAATCTCTTAAGCGCTGTCACCTTGGCCTTCACGACGCTTCCTTCTAATGTCGTAAGCAGTGAGGAGACTGCAAATAGACGGATACATAATAACATGTACATGAAATGATGATCAAGGTTTAAAGATGGAGTTTTTTTTTAAATTGTTTAATAAACTAGCTTTTGCCCACGGCTTTACTCGCGTTAAATTTGGGATAACACAGTTCCCTTTCCTGATTTACCTGCTACCTGTAGTTTTTGCCTTTGCGCCTTATTTATAGTAATAGCAAAGATAAGTTTTCCGTTTTCTAGTCTTTCTAAAAAAAAATGCCTATGTCCGTCTCCAGGGTTCCAACTATCTCTGTGCCAAAATTCATCAAAATCGGTTTAGCCATTACAAACGAACTCACTCTCGCTTTTATAATATTAGTAAGGAATCTAGTAAAACTGACAAAACGTTAACTTGACATTTAAGTCAAACAAATACTAAAATTGTAATTATACCCGAACGGTAATAATAGATCAGGCAGAAAATGTGTTAAAAAAATATATTTTCACGCATACAAATTGTCGAGTAACAACCCGCCCGACTGCTCTTTTGGTCTCGTGGTCGCAAACGCGACCGCTGAGCTCGGGGTACGAGCTTTGATTCTTGCGTCGGCCGAAAAGTGATATTAGGTTCTTCCGTTAGAAATTTCTTAGGAACAGCCCGGAGTTCGGAGGCTGACAGAATAAACAGAGAAAGCACCTGTGCCTGCGCACACAATCGTACACTATAATATCTCCCGATGGTTAATCTCCCCTATAATTGGCCGCCGTGAAAAAAAGGTCAGGCGGACTATTTATTGAAACATAAAATATAGACAAAAATGAATACCTACGGAAGTCAATAAAATGAACGCGTTTAAACGGTTCATTGATTTTTAAAAACAATGAGTCAAGGCCTTGACATTCCGACTTCGAATATTGTTCTTTCGCTGTTTTTTTTCTTCTAATTGGAACTTTTTTCTTATTAAACCTAAAGTTTATTTTAGAGGTAAAGTATTTAGGAAAGGACTATTAACAAATCTCAAGCTCAAATTCAAAGCATTTATTTCAAACTAGCTGTTCCACGCGATTTCACCAACGCTGCTCAGCACCTGTTGGTTGTAGCGTGATGTTATATAGCCTATAGCCTTCCTCAAGAAATGGACTATCCAACACTAAAAGAATTTTTCAATTCCAACCAGTAGTCCCTGAGATTAGCGCGTTCAAACAAACAAACAAACAAACTCTTCAGCTTTATAATATTAGTATAGATAAACCGCTACAGGCACTTTTCAGTATCAAGAACAAAAGAATGAAGCTCCCAGTCACAATTATGGATCATCATGGAGTCTTCTCTCTTAAGTAAGTCCGTCAACGAAGATACGAGCCTGTCCGAAAATAGTTCGATAATAAGACATTAATCCTACTTCTTATTTTATTCGTTTTGAAAAGACATCGGGAGGGACAATTACTAATCTTATGTCCGAAAGTGATACGGACTATGAAATGATAGTAACTGTAGGTGAAACTACAGTTTTTGTGCTTATATGTACTATAGTAGACCTCCTATCATGACAAGAAAGATGGACAAAAAATTATCTATACCCAATAACACCGGTTCCACAGCGTTTCTTACCCGTCTGTAACGGGTTTCAAACGGTTTTCAAACGTGGTCATCCTTACTATCCTTACTAATATTATAAAAGCGAAAGTGAGTTTGTTTGTTTGTTTCTTCACGCTTTAATGGCTACACCGATTTTGATGAATTTTGGTACAGAGATAGTCGGGAACCAGGAGACGGACATAGGCTAATTTTTATTTAAAAAGTGGGATGTGTGTTCATAAAATAAAGACGGATTTAAAAACATGAAACCGAAATATGAAAGCTGAAATGTTATTGGAAAATTCTTAATAGAAACTATACGTTGCCTTTTACAATATTTTTCTTTCCAATAAAATATGAATAATGATACCTGTTGCTAGGTAACAGACGGTAAGGAAAATATTTTAATGTATTGTATTTTGAAAGTTTGGATCTGGATTTTATTATAGCTATGAACAACTTGAATCTTTAAAATCTTTTAAAGATTTAAGTTTACCCAAGACTAAGACAGCTTTATCACCGAGGAAAATACTCTACTTTTCGTACCATCCAAAATTAACACAGTAATAATATGAGATAAGCATTTATTAAAGATAATGACATTAAAAGAAAAAGTTAAGATTCGAACATTGGTCCAATTATTGATAAAGAGAGCTACACTTTTGTTTGGTACATTTATTGTTGATGAGTATGATTGCGGCAGCATTTGCACTGATGGAATCCGACAATACACTGTCACTGTCGCTTTGATTTAACAATGTATTTTTATAACATTAACTTATTTATAAAAATAAACTTAACGTTTATGTATTTGAAGAAAATAAAATCGCGGCAAATTCCTAGACTAATATGTTTTGTCGGAAAAGCAAAGGCATCAAGCTCATACGACCTCGTCGGTTTTGGTAATTTTATTTAATAATCATAACTGCATATTAATTTCGTGTTCCTTTTTAAAAAAAGATGCTTAATGCTTTATATACTTACAAACTCAATGGTGTAAACACAGATGTAGTTCAGTATTAAGTATTCCAATTTTAAATCACATTCTCTCCCTAGGGGATGAATGAAATTCAGTACAACTTTCTCTCCCTGTTTTTGACAGATTAAAAATGACTATTGTTATGTTCGGTTTTTGTGGCATAGAATGTAACTTTTTTGAGCAAGTGGTACGAAAAAATATATATTTATTCTAATTTAGCAATAAAAAGAAGGTGAAGGAAGGTTATGTGACAAGAGAGAGATATATTTATATGCTCAAACATGTGTCTACATACAGAAAGAAAAATGTATGTACGATGATTTAAAAATAATAAAAATTATACAATTTGACGTTTATTGATTTACGTTTAAAGATTTTTGTCTGGACCTTAAGAGACTATGACCTCTGAGTTTGTTTCGGCTGTTTCTTTTCACGACCTTATCTGATGTGGATAAAAATCTACTTGCAAAAACTCACATACATACAAACATAAATGAACTTTAAAAACATAACACTCCTTTTTGGGGCAGTCGTGTTAAAAAAGCATCATTTATAACTGGCACGAAAGAATTGCACATTTTTGGCCTTTGTCGATTTCACCACGTCGCCGTTTATAGCGCAAAGGTAACTTTTATTGCATATTTTAGGGCTCAGAAGTCAGAAAATAACCTATTTTGCTACCTATGAAGCAAGAAATGTTCTTTTAATGAAAATTCATGAATAATCAATTAGCTTCCTGGAAGCTTCCTTCAGAAAGGTTCTTTTTTTAAACTTTGCCCCATACTAGGGTTTTCTCCTGTATCAAGAGTGCATTTACAAACATTTAAACTCACATACACAAACAGCCAGACCCAGAACAACTATCTGCAGGCCATACAAATATTTGTTCGGGGATCGAACCAGGGACACGCAGTCTTCTAAAGTGAAATGTATAAATAAGCTTACCAGCACATAAACGCAGTGTGTGCAAATAAATCCGACTACTAATGTGCCAATAGCTCCAGCAGCTAGACCCGCATTCTTGAACGCAGCAGGCATAGCCAGGATACCAGACCCCAGCGAAGATTTCAGTAGATGTACAAGAGATCCTATTGTCCTGGAAGAAGTCAATATTTTATGTCAACTAAAGAGATCTTTTTTTTAAAAAAAAAACACGTTTTCCAACACTAGGAATTTTCCTGTATCGTGGGTGCGTTTACAAACATTCAAATTCACATACACAAACAGCCAGACCCGAAACAACTATCTGCAGGTCATACAAATATTTGTTCCGTGCGGGAATCGAACCCGCGACAAGCAGCGCAGCAGTCGATCGCTCTGCCACTGCGCCAACCGTGCGTCATCTTGGTATACAAAGGTTAATTTTATCATTACATTTGGTTTGGCGGAAATAAATTAATTTCGCCGCGAAAAATAGATCTTGATTTAGAATATTTCACGAATTAACATCCCAAGATGACTTGCCATTCTTCTTTTTTTTAATTTGCAAGTCTTTTCTTGCTTGCTTGCCAACAAAATTTAGGCCAAATACGATTTTCAATATTACTTCTCAATTGCTACTTCAATTTTTATTTTTTTATGTAAAATAAAATTTGATTTCTGAATGTTACTTACGAATTGGGGTGCTCCACTTTTCTGTGTTCGAATGGATTGTAGGCCTTTTCATTGATGACTTCTTTTGATCCTAAAGTTAGTGTTGACTGGAAGCCCGGATTACTTGCGAGGTTTGCCCTGAAAAATATAAATGAATATCAGATTTATTTGGGATTGAGTTTCAGTTGGAAATCGGATTCTCTTTGTTGGAATGTTTATATTGAAACTAGCTTTTGCCCGCATCTTCGCTCGCATTTAATTCGGGGTAACACAGTTCTCCTTTCCTGATTTGCAGGTACCTGCTACAAGCTAGCGCCTTATTTATTGTTATTGTTAATAGCAAAGCTAAGAAATTTGAATTGAAAAAAATTAATTGAAGCTCTTTTGTTCGTTAGAGACTACGATTTTGTTCAATAAAGGTTGTATTCCAGTATTCTGAACTATTGAACGCTCTCTGGACGGAGCGGACTGGGTGTCAGACTTTTACTGACTAAAACCCTTCCATGTTATTTTTTTCCCCTTCTACAGA
Source organism: Ochropleura leucogaster (assembly GCA_958449745.1). Lineage (NCBI taxonomy): Eukaryota > Metazoa > Arthropoda > Insecta > Lepidoptera > Noctuidae > Ochropleura > Ochropleura leucogaster. Next base: position 2,524,635 of record OY288206.1, read on the forward strand.
CCCATGTCTACGGTGGCCGGGAGTTGTCTCGCGGCTATTAATACAGTCTAAACTTGCCTTAAGCTCATTTATTATAATGCCCAACTTAAGCTCTAGACGTGGCCCCAGAAGCACGAAGGCATTTATATTTTAGATAAGACTAATTGCGTATTAGATATCTAGAACAGAATTGTCACTTCTACTAATTACTTGTGCTATATTTGGTTCTTGTTTGGTCTATAAGTGCTCGAATGTTAATTCCAGCATTCATCCTTTATGAGAATCTAAATCTGTCTGTTCTCAGTCACCTTTAAACATTACAGGATATTGGAAAGAATCTTCCCCTACCCTCCTTTATTTTTAACAAGTATCATTCCAAGCATCAGGCAGTTAAGATATTTTTTGCCTTACCTGCAACCCTTTGAGGGTTGAAAAATCATCAAATAACTTCCCCCGCTCTGGGCGTAGCGGTGGGGAGTGTCAGACTTTTACTGACTAAAACCCGCCCATGTTCCTTCTATGACCCTTTACGATCCGGTTTGAACAACCCGCAACCTATTGCTCATCGTCCTACGGTGGCCGGGAGTCGTCTCCCGCAGTCCTATAGCCCTTTAGCACAATCAGAGACCATGACCTTGGTTATAGAAAACTTGTCTGGTATTATCCTGGATGGTATGTTCCATTGGCATCATTAGGCTCAACGACAAACTAGAGCTAGTATAACATTAAACTGTGAGTGTTGTTGAAACTTACGAAAATACTTTTTGGTGACACATTTATGTTCTAACTAAATGTCTTCTCAGGCTGAATTCAGAGACATTTTCAAACTTTTTCAGGTTTTTGCGCTGAAGATTGAAGACGACTAGTGTGGGCGAAATAGAAAAAAAAATATTTTCTTTTTTAGGGTTCCGTACTACAAAAGGAAAAACGGAACCCTTATTTGATCACTTTGTTGCCCGTCTGTCTGTCTGTCAAAACCTTCTCGGGAACTCGTAAAAGTATCGAGTTGAAATTAAAAACATAATATACTAAATCTGTGGTCCTTGAGGAGCTGTGGAATCAATCCTCTGAATCTGCGCAGTCAAAAGGCATGGCCGATGTTTGTACGGAACCCTAAGTGCGCGATTCCGACTCGCACTTGGCCGGTTTTTTGTGAATGTTTCTTATTAAGTTGTGGCTGTTGACTTAAATCGAATTTAAAAAGGTTAATTGACTGTTTCTTAGTTATCCTATAGACACCTTTTTTCTTATTGATCTTAGGTTTATACATAATTATTAATGTTAAGGTCAGGTACTCTATTTTTTTCTTGTTGAAAGATTTCTTAGTATTTTAAGTCCTAATAAATAAAATATGAGCCTATAATGTTTCCACTACTAATGCCTCCTCATCTATGAGAGGGAGTGAGCTGTTTTCCATCAAGGCCCAGTTGTTCAGAAAATAAATACACTTTTTTTTTGCGGATGGAAAATCTTCAAATAAATTCCCCCGCTCTGGTAAGAGTGTCAGTCTTGTACTGACTTCCTTCTATTGCCCCCCCTTTATTGTAATTCCTTTTATTGTAACCCCCTTAGGCAGGACGATGCTTGGAACATAAATATAATTTATTTATTTAAACTTCATGTACAATACTGCCGTGCAGGCCCTAAAGTGCAGTATGAGGAAAAAAGCGGTTTCGAGAAAACCGCGAAAAACTTTTTAACACTGTTTTTTTTTAGATTATTTATGAGTATGGTGCATATTTTTGTTGTTACGAGGACTAAGTGACAACAAAGATGGTATTTACAAAAACAAATATTAGTTTTGTTAATTAGATTTTAATTAAAATCGGTTTTTCTAAAATCTTAGCTTTTACTGCACGCAAAAAGTTACACATATGCAGATTAAAATGCGGTAAAAATACTTGATACTACAAAATATTTGAGTTTTTTGCTACTTTGCAGACTAACTTGCAGCATAAGACTTTCTTTACTGCATTTTAATTTGTATCTTGAACTAATTGCAAATGTAGTATATAACAATTGCTTCCAATTTACGGGTATGTTTAGGTAGGAATTTACAGAAAAAAGTACCTACATTATGTATAGAATTTGCCGTTTATTTTATAATATTATAAGGTAATTGTAAATTAAATTAAAGGTGCTTTGAACACAGGCGGTTATAAAGACATTTCGATAAAAATAAATGGTATAAACCTTTTCGGTTTCGCAAGACACATGAGATCTTTTCTTTAAATGGCGCATTTATTAGTTTTATATAAATGTGCCATTTAATTGAAAGATTTTGATTTGTGATTTTCTTTCATCTTGATCTTTGATTTTGTTTAAAGATTGTTCCAAGTTGTGGTGGAATACTTCAATATAATTTTGAAGCAGCTATGTAACTCACTTTTAATAACTCCGATCAAATAAGGAAAACTGGTGCCTGATAACAGGCACCAGTTTTCCTTGCCGGATTGCCTCCGTGGGATCTGGAGGCGATAGTACCTGCTTGAGTGGCGTGCGGCGGCGGGTAGCGCGGAGGCACTACACCGGCGGGAAACTCCGCTGCCGCGGTAAATTGCCGCTCAGCGGACAGACCTCCGGTGCGATCTCATGGTGGCATGGAGAGAGCGACTGTCGCAACCCCGTGCAGGGCACGCCACAATAGTGGCGGTTAGTCCCCTCTTTGAAGAGTGGCTGGAGAGGCGTCATGGCGTCCTTACCTACCGCCTGACGCAGATCCTCACCGGACACGGAAGTTTCGCCCGAAGGACACGGTGTAGCACACAGTGGCGGTCTGCCCAGCGCGGGGCGGAGCACCTACGTGCCCTCGTAGAGGCGATCCTGCCCTGGTTCAGGCCATGGTCCGGAGCGAGAGGGAATGGGAAGTGGTCACCTCCTTCTGCGAAGCAGTAATGCTAGCAAAGGAGGTGGCCGGGCGTTTGAGGGAAAGAACATGAAGCCAACCCAGCCGCCGTGGGAGACGCCCCGGGAGCCGGGCGCCGCCGCGAGACGACTCCCGGCCACCGTAGATGCGGGCCTGTGGACGGTGAGCCATGGGTAGCTCACCGTCCGTCCGTCTATTGACGACAGGCCATGTCGACGGCGCGTTTGTGTTTCACGAGCGCCTCAAAGTGATGTCAGCAAAGCAGAGGGGCTTGCCAGAGTCCCCGCCTGCCGTGGTTGCGGGTTGTTCGAAAGAAATGCCGCGGCCCCGGAACGTAGAGGGCAATAGAAGGAACATGGGTGGGTTTTAGTCAGTACAAGTCTGACACTCTCCCCCGCTCCGCCCAGAGATGAAAACATCAAATAACTTCCCCCGCGGAAGTTATTTGATGCTTCGATTTTCTATCTTTGATGATCGCTTCAATCTGTGAGAGTAACGTAGCGTTTCTTTTTGGTCTTAATATTAGTCTTGGTATTGATATGAACTAAACCCTTTAAGAAAAAGTCCTCTGGATTACCAGTCCATAGACCAGTAATCAGCAATCTATCCAAGATTGCCGTTTATCCTCATTTAAACTAAAAAAACACATTTTTTTGCAGAGATTGTGACACGGTGGTCTTATAAAATATTTGTCTAGGTTCTTTTTTTAACTTTTTACTATATTTTTTATGTTTCTGGTTTTTCTTTTTTTAATATTCGTTTATTAGTATTCGTTTTCCGACTGCTTGCGTATGATCTGATAAACTACTTTCTAATGAAGGCACAGGAGTATATTTTTTATCTGCTACAGAGTCGTTAGAATCTCGAAAAACTGGTGTTTTAGCTAATAGTGTCACGTTCTGAAAAATATCTGTTGATTTTGGCAAAACCTCAGAACATAATAAATCTTCTGATATCACAAGATCATTGAATGAATGTTCAGAAGCTATTACAGTCGTAGCTAAATCCGTTAGATCAGACTAAGGGAGAGCCTCAACAAGCCTTCGCTGCCTACACTGACGCGGCGCAGACGTGTTCCTCCCTCGGCAGTAATTGACACACAAACACGACATATTGAGCGAGAGAGATAGCGCCAAATTCTGACTAGAACGCAGTAAAATATGACCTTTACTGCAGCGAAATTAGTAAAATCGTTCAAGTCACCAATTATAATGCAGTAACAGAGTGTCATACTGCGTTTTAATTAGCATATAACCTATTTTCATCTTTTGAAAAATACCGACTATACCGCAGTAAATAATGAACATACTGCAGTTTAAATAGTTAGTCCATATGAAATAAACTATTGATCAAGCATGCAGTATTAACACTGTTGGTACAAAAACTACTTACTGCGTTTTAATTTATACCCCTCAATATTTTTGTGGGTGTAGAATACAGTTTTTTTGTGGTAATTTAGATATTTACTGCGTTTAACTTGGTAAAGTGACTGATCGTGGTAGACGTAACAGCTATTACTGTATTTTAGTTGGTATTGTAATATATTTAGACATGCAAAATTAAGTTACTGCTATCACAAATTTGATTTTTAAACCGTTTAAAGCATCCTAAGAAAAATCTGATTAGATCTTCATGTTCCTTATAACGTGTGCATTAAGGTTCAATATTCAACAAAAAAATGACAAAAAGCCTGTTACTGCGTTTTAGGGTCTGCACGGCAGAATAGTGGTACATAGGCGGACTTAATGCCATAAGGCATTCTCTACCAGTCAACTTTTGGGTAAAATACGACAACATTGTGATATGTGTTAACGAAAACGTATATTTTTATACGGATACTAATACACATATACCTACACATCAAATAAACTAATAAATACATTTAAAAAATAAATAAAAACGAGAACTTTAACAGTAATTACTATGACTTTTAATTGGAAGACGGACCTAAATAGTGCTTACGAATTTTTCTTTTAAAAATAAATTTGCTTTCTGCTTTTTAAATACCGAAGGGTAGCTCGTTCTAAAGCATTAATGTTGAAATTACGATTTGTTTTTTTTTTAATTTTGGGTGCGTTCAGAAAGTTGGTAACGTTCTAAGCTAACAAATATTTATCACCGTTTTATGCTGTGGACAAGGTGAAATATTAGGCTTGTATATCAAGTATCACATTGATTAAGAAGAAGCATCCCCGGCAGGAAATAAACTCACTTGACTCCGAATTTTAAGTAGTCTATTTTACAGGTGGTTACCCTATTTTTCCAATGGAAAATTCCATCCAGCATTCAGCTTGTTATTACCAAACCGAAATCAGGTTAGAAAATGGATAATTGATTGGAAAATGGGCTGCAATGAGTGTTTTGCAGAACTGACCTGGCCAATTTTGTTAGAAGAAAAGCGCTCCTAAGGATTGTTTTTGTAAGAAAGAAAAAAAATTGATGTGTCGCAAATTACGACGAGCACACAAAATACCAAAAATATATAAATATATATATATTTGAAAAAACCGTCATAACCGTCAAATAAAAATATGATAAAATATAATGTCGTCGTGACTGCGACAGGTAGGTCAGTGCCATGGGATTCCACTGCACAGAGTAGGTTTTCAGTGGTCAACTTGTGAGTAAAACGTACGGAAGTCAAAACAATATACATAAATACTTATATATGAATAAAAAATAATTTAAACAGTTTTATTATTTTTCTTGTTTAATTTGGAATATACTACGAATATGTTTAAAAATGGAAGAATTGTAAAGAGGCCTTTGTCTAGGAGAGAGAAAGATCATGAAAATAACAAAAAAAAAACCAGGGAGAGAGTTTTGACAGAGGAAGCTATTCAAACACAAATCTGAAGTTTACAAAGCCCGACATGGGAAAAAAACCTGACTTAGCCTTAGTAGAAATATTAAAATACTAAATTTTGTTTACACAGCCAATCAAGCTATGTAAAAACACTTAACAAATAAGAACGAAATTAACACATTAACAAACTCTGATTAATTCTTTCAGCGCCATTAAATATATTATTTATATGATATATTTTCAAAGAACCTTTAAATGTCTACCTTATTCACTACCATAGTTCTTTACTCTCGTAAACAAAGTCTAGTATTAAAATAGTACTTACGTTGAATTAAAATTCTCAAGCACAATACTGCCTTTTTTCTCTTCGTTCCCCATTATGCCGTGTTTCTGTAAAGAAAGAAATAAAGATTAAAGTTTTTATTTTACTTCAGATAATGTTTATTTTTCTACAAGAACTGAGCCGTGCTATTAACTTTAGTAAACGACTGTCTCCGACACTTTGTTGTTGAATAAGTTTATTATCGCCTGACATAGGTTGCGGTCACAAAAAGAGGAAAAGTATGGAAAACAAAGGACAGTCGGCGGTAAAATTTTTATTTAACACACTTTTATTTATTTAAAAAAAAATTTTTTTACTAAAATATTGGAAGTTAAATTACACCCAATTGCGGGTTAGGAAATCGGAAATTGAGCTGAAATTTGTCATACAAATGTAGTTTGTATCCAATGCGTGGTTTATTAAGTGACGTTATTCCAAATCCAATATGGCGACTTAGTTATTTTTTAATCAATAATTTTTATTCAGTTAAGTTACACCCATATCACCACATTTACAACAATATAAAATTACATTAAAATATCCTTATTAAAATAAATTCATAAATTAGATAAAATAAATTATTTATAAATCGCACGGCACTTATAAAACGTCGAGAAAAGGTTGCACGGTTCGGGTTTTTTATTTTTTTATTTTTTTTTCGGTTGGGAAATCATCCAATGACTTCCCCCGCTCTGGGCGGAGCGGGGGGGCATGTCAGACTTGTACTGACTAAAACCCACCCATGTTCCTTCTGTTGCCCTTTACGTTCCGAGGCCGCGGTATCTCTTTCGAACAACCCGCAAACGGTTCGGGTTGATCAAGAAACTCTATACTCTTTTAAAATCATTTGGTAACAATGTTATTGTAACAGCGTTAGTACTTTAGTATGAAAGGACAGCGCCTCTTTAAAGTAGGAAATTGGTGATTCTAATTTGTCTCTTAAAGCGTGGAATTGGTGCAAAGACAAGTGACTAATGTACAAACATAAAAAGCATGAAAAAATACCATTACGTAAATAAAAATTTTCACACTTTCTGTTTAATGCTATTATCTCAGAAACCATAAGAAATTACTTTTATCTGTACGTAATACTACGGTTAAAAAACTTCACGATGCTACAACAAAAAAAAAACAACAGTTGCGCATGATTATCGTTATATCACGTTGGTAATTTTCATTTCGTCAACTGTCTGGTAAAAGTACAGACCATCATAATTTGACAGGCGGTGACTCAAGGAACTAAAAGTTTTGCTTCCAAAATTCGTTTTTAATCGGTAGTTTTCTTTGTACCTAGCGCCACCGCGAGCAGTCAAATTATACTGGTCGGATTGTAAGATAATAATCGTTAATAATCGTATGAAGTGTACGTAATCGGTGTCAAGTAAGTCGAAATGGGACGCGGTGAAACGCATCCGTGATATTTAGTTACTGGATGTGTTATAATTTTGTTAAAACAGTTTCTAGTGGACAATGTAAAGATTATGTCAAACCGGTAAGATCATTTTGTCTACTATACGTTGAACTGTGACGGATAGTATTGTCAGTCGTCAAATGATAACGTTCTAATAGAGGAGCGTCCCACCGGATTGAACAGATGAGTCACTGCTCAGATTTCGATACCAGCACAAAAATAGAGCACTAATCATGATGTGTCTATGTTGAAGAAGAAACCAACTAGAATTGTATTTAGTACCTGTCCGCTCGATAGATGGCGTTGACGTCAAATTAGATCGCGCTATGGTTTCGTTACCTCGAATAGTATAAGATCAGAACAATGTAAATGCTAAAAAAAAATTCAGTTCAGCCTAGATCAGGACACAATTTGTTGTTTAATTTCAAACCCTATTAGTGTTCAAATACAGTCCACCAGTCCACACCTTATTACCAACTCGGTAATAAACATTGGTCCATCGAACCCCGATCAGACCCAGAACAGTCTGATTTTTTGTGTCAGCGTTGCCATTCTTGGCTCGCATCCGTCGTACTCGCAGTGGATCGCTGCAGCAAGAGTACCGGACACCCTGCAGTACCATCGTCCAAGGATGGGCGACACCTGAAGATCAAAGTAACGTCGCAGAGGACGTAGTACCAGCATCACCAGTCCAAGCTTCGGGTCCACGTCAACAGCAGCTCCGTCATCGAAGTTGACGAGCTCAGCAGCAGCGGCCGGGAGTTGAAGATCAAAGTGCGCCGTGGATGGCGCCACCAGAGCAACATACCTTCGAGTTTGTGTATGAGTGAAGTGCAAACGTGAGTACATTCTATTATTTAAACATTCAAGCAGAAAACATTTTGCCATGCAATTATGAACTTTGTTTTAAAGAAGATTTTAACTTTAATATTTTGAAGACCATTACAACTTAGTTTGTAAAATTGTGCATGTTAGTTTAGGACTTAGAATAATTCTGTAAAAAACGAGGGAACGGGGAACCTATGCCCGATTTCTATCAGAGAGTATTTGTTTTAAAACACTTGTAAAATTTTCCGCTTTTATTGACATTTTGATTTATTTTAAGAACAAGACTTGTAGTTATTTTAACGTCTTAAGTTTGTAGTTTCACCAGCAAAGATTTGCTGTATGTCAATAAGTTTAAGTTACTAAGTTGTTAAGGTTTATATTTTACGCACATTTTTTATATTATTGTTTTTGTCAAGATGGAAGGAAAGATTAATATATTGAAAGACCTTCAAAATGTTATACAAAAGGCTTACACTAATTTTAAAAAGACTCCAAAAGATAGACTTACTTTAGAATATTTAGAAACAAGGCTTGAATTATTAGAAGGGAATTGGTCATTATTTTACGATACCAAAACACAACTTTATGGCTCTTTTAAGTTAGATGACATAGGTCAAAAGGTTGTTGAAATGTACGATACGACCGAAGATGTTTACATAAATTATAAATCTTTAATGAAGTCAACACTAAATAAAATTTGTGTTAAAGAACCATTGTCACAAAATAGTGCATCTATTAATAACTCTTCTAAGGCGTTCAATTCATTCGTAAAATTACCTAAGATCACAATTCCAACCTTTTCTGGTAAATACAGCGAATGGACTACTTTTTACAATCTTTTCACTTCATTAGTTCACAATAATACATCTTTAGATAATGTGCAAAAATTACACTATCTAAAAAGTCACCTTACTGGAGAAGCTGAACAATTAATTAGGCACACACCAATCACAGATGCCAACTACAACCAATGCTGGTCACAATTGGAAAAGCGTTATGCAAATAAAAAATATTTAACCAGTTGCATCATAAACAGATTGTTCAGCCAGAAACATTTGCATGTAGAATCAGCTGCGGCATTAAAAGAGCTGTTAGACACTACTAGTGATTGTCTAAACGCCTTAGCAAATTTGGAAATTGATGTCAGCACATGGGATCTCATGATCATTCATCTAGTGTCGTTTAAACTAGATAACGAGACGCGAAAGCAATGGGAGTTCACCATTTCTAATGACTCCAGTAACAACTTACCCACATTTCAACAATTTAGGTCATTTATTGAGAGCCGTTTCCGGGCCTTGGAATGTATAGAACCAAGGAAGGCTGTGACTCACCAGGGCAATACTAGTTCACATGTCCATAGTTTAAAAGTAATGTTAGCGACAAAGTCATTCAATGTGCGGTGTGAATACTGCTCGGAATCCCACAAGCTCTGTTTTTGTAAGCAATTTGCCAAACAATCCACAGAAAGCAGACGCGAGTTTGTATCAAAAAACAAAATCTGCTATAATTGTTTGGGCAGCAATCATACACTATATGATTGTAGAAAGCAAACCTCTTGTAGAGTTTGCAAAAGACGCCATCATTCGTTACTGCACCTCTACCGAGAGCGTCAAGGCCAAGATGCTACAGTAAAGTCTGCTGTAGGCAATACTAGTTCTTCAACTAATGACAATAATATAGTTGCATGTTTGTCTACCGGCTACTCCGGCCAGCCCTCCAAACCAAGACAGGTTTTATTAACCACAGCGTTAATAAAAGCCGAGTCGAAAACGGGTCAATTTCGAACAGTTCGAGCCTTGCTAGATCAAGGCTCACAGGCTTGTTTCATCACAGAGGCCACAGTCCAACTTCTCGGTTTAAAGAAAATTCCAGTCCGAGGCCTCGTCTCCGGTTTAGGAGAAAATAGATCAACCATTGCGAAAAGCATGGTAAATTTAACAATAAAGTCCACAGTTGAACAAGATTTTCAACTTAATGTTAGTGCTTATGTCTTGAGTAAAATAACATCATACTTACCTGAGAGGAATGTTAGTACAAGTTTGGTGGATTGGGTTGATATTCAAGGTCTGTGTCTAGCAGATCCTAACTTACATAAACCAAATAAAATAGATGTTCTCTTGGGTGCAGATGCTTACAGCGGCATTGTGAGGGAAGGTTTAAAAAAGAGTCCATCTGGTAAGTTGATTGCACAGAACACCACACTAGGGTGGGTCCTCTCAGGCGAAGTCAAGTAGCAAGAGTTCAAACAATTATTCAAAAAGATAAGTGTACATTGTGCACAGTTCAATGAAGACAACATATTGGATTATAGGTGCTAGATCATTAGTTCAACAACTGTTGTTGTATGTTCGCAAATGCGTCGTTTGCGTTAAACAAAAAGCTTAAAGCCCAACTGATGGGTGCTCTCCCATCGGTTAGATGTATACCTACATACTACATGTGTTATTATGGATTTTAAGTTTTAATATTTTTAGTTCAATGTATTTTTACAAAGTCCAGCATGTTTAGTTATGTTATACATTTTAATGTAAGTACTTTCACCTTGATCTGTTTTTTTGTTGTTAAGTTTTAATATTTTAGTTCAATGTATTTTTACACAGTACAACATGTTTCGTTATTTTATACATTTTATTGTCAGTACTTTCACATTGCTTTGTCTTTGTTTTAATTATAAGTATACGGTTATTACCATTAAGTGTACATCCCCCTTATGGGTTTTGTTTTTATTTTATGAATTTTAGTCTCAACCGTTGTTTTCATGTCTTAGGTTAACTTGTACAATATAATAAGGACATTCTGTCACATAATGTCCTTGGCGGGCGGTATGTTGAAGAAGAAACCAACTAGAATTGTATTTAGTACCTGTCCGCTCGATAGATGGCGTTGACGTCAAATTAGATCGCGCTATGGTTTCGTTACCTCGAATAGTATAAGATCAGAACAATGTAAATGCTAAAAAAAAATTCAGTTCAGCCTAGATCAGGACACAATTTGTTGTTTAATTTCAAACCCTATTAGTGTTCAAATACAGTCCACCAGTCCACACCTTATTACCAACTCGGTAATAAACAGTCACCATAGATCTAACACAATAGTAATTCATCAACGTCCCATCCAGTCCTTTACATCTCTAAGGCTACGTTGCCGGTATGATAAACGAGGCCAACTTTTTTCGCCAGCAAACATTTGGAAACGAGCCCCATTATGTTTTTTGCAAAAACCGGACAGCCGGTAATTGGAAATCGGAATTTCGAACGATGAAAATTAAAATTGCGAATTTTAACTAAGCCTGTTTTTTTGGCCTGTTGTGTAGGCATGCTGGATTGCGGGGTATTTTGATTTCTGATGTTGATGTTGGGAAGTAAGCTATTTTATAAGGGGTTAATGAACTTTATCTCAGAAACTTCACAGAAATCTCTTTAGCCGTCATAGCGCGGCGTATTGTTTTCGCATTCTTAATGAGAGTTTAAGACTATTTACCTTCATAATATCTCATTTGTGTGACCTTTCATGTTACCTACACGAGTTAATGTTCCTAATTTACAAAGATATCAGAATAAAACGGTAGTTTTATAAACAACGTTCTCATGACACAATTGCATTTGATTGTGATTAAATTAGCATACATAAGTGACTGGTGACATTGAAGGAAGCCTTCAACAGTACCTTCATGATGAGAATTGTAATGTCAATGTTATGTATTTGGGTGTTTATCACTTCTTGCCATTATCTTTTCCTAGCCGTATGCAGATGAGTACCAGTATTTTATATGAAGCGACTGCAACACTTAGGAGCTGAGCCGTGGCTGACATGGCCAAAGTTGACAACTACCTTAGAAAGTCGTTGAATGCACTGTGGCAATCGGGTAGACGTCATCATCACCCTCATCATTAGCAAAGTATTGTAGTGTGTGTAAGCCTTGAGTGCGAGTCGACACAATAAAGTGAGCCTTTACCGTGTAAACATGTGTATCAGTTCATACGTCACTTCAGTATAAGCGTCACTATAGATGCAGAGGGGCGTGCCAGTTGCGGGTTGTTCGAAAGAGATACCGCGGCCCCGGAATATAAAGGGCAATAGAAGGAACATGGGTGAATTTTAGTCGGTACATGCGTGACACTTCCCCCCACTCCGCCCAGAGCGGGGGAAGTTATTTGATGATTACCCAACCGAAAATAAAAAAAAAGAGGGGCCTGCCAGGGCCACCGCATGCCAGGGTTGAGGGTTGTTCTAAACAGATAAAGCGGCCCCGGAACATAAAAGGCACTTGACTGACACTTCCCCCGCTCCGCCCAGAGCGGAGGAAGTTATTTGTTGACCCATAACCGCTGGTAATAGCTAGTTTAATAAAATGATTCATCTTTCAAGTCATAACACCTAAAAGCGTTTTTTTAGAATATAAAAAACAGGTTTTTAAATGATATAATAAAGACTAACTAGATACGATATAAGTTTTTCGTAAGTGTTAAAAAAAACTGTTTTCATGATTCATTCTATAATTCCCAGAACTATCAAGTGTGTTTTTCTCAGGTTCGCTCTTACATGCAAAATAAGTATCTATGCAACTTAAAACATAACCTAAAGTAATGTTGTCAAAATAGACAAACAACAACAGCAGCTGCATATTACCAGAAGATTAATTAATAGTGATAATAGTGATCAGGATACACAAAAACAAAGGCATACAAAGTGTTAACGGACTTGCCGTGAAACAATGCAGCAATGCTTTTTCAATAAAAAATGTTGCCGGAAAATCACTTTCATTGCGGGTTGTAAAATCACGGTTTGTTTTTTTTTTGCCATTCCAATTCAGCACATGCTAGGTTTTACCAATGTCGACTGGTAAATGTTGGTTTTAGTTTAATACATCTCTAATATTTACAACTGATTACCACCTGCCCCAAGATAGGTCGACGGAGCCCCGCTACGCGGGCCTCCTATGGTATTTCTGGATGGTTAAAAAAAAAACCTAACCTATCCGAGTCGGGGTACTCTGAGTCGTGAGTGAGAAAAAATGATGATGATTTTTTTCGACATTTACCGTTCCTTGAATGCAAATCGTAAGATTTACCAAGTGAATGATGGTAAAAGTTCGAATCCCAAACTTTTATGGACATTTACCATTCATAGTCAGTAAATCTTAGGTTTTACTGGAAAATCTTAACATTTACCGTATTTCGAGCTTTTACAGTAACATATATATAGGTACTAGCTTTCGCCCGCGGCTTCGCCCGCGTTAAATTTGGGGTAACACAGTTCCTCTTGCGCCTTATTGATTTGTAATAGCAATGCTAAGTTTTCCCTTTTCTTCAATCTTTCTCCCTCACATCCCACTTTTTGTCTGTCCCACTATGTCCGTCTCCTGGTTCCCACCTATCTCTTTACCAAAATTCATCACAATCGGTTGAGCCATTAAAGTGTGATGAGGTAACAAACAAACAAACTTACTTTCGCTTTTATAATAATAGTAAGGATAACATAATGAAACAGAATGGAGAAAAACGTAATCTACGGTTAAGGAAAAGAATTGTTCCCCATATGTTTGTATGTCAAAAACCGAATATGCCACCACCATGTAAGAGAATGGCCGTAGTTAAAAGGCAAAGAATAGCACTGGTAAATGAAGCTCTATCAGAGTTTGCTATCAAAAGTAGTAATATTTGAGAAATTGGTAAACTTCCACAAACAATTGATCATGAAGCAAGTCCTAGTATCTTCCATTCAAATGTATTATGATAATAATCAAGTAGAACCCAGTACTTCTCATAAAAAAATATGTGATATTTATCAAGCAGGACCCAGTACTTCCCGTATTGAAGTATGTTGTAATGATCATCAAACAGAGCCCTGCACTTCTTATATTACAGAGTGACAAAGCTGTGCAAGTCAATATTAAACCACAGTACAGAAGTAAAAGTATCAATGTAAAAATGCCTACTGAAAAGAAAATGTAGGGCTATCACCATTACTTCTTTCATCACACAATATTGGAACGTCACCGATAAAAAACTATATGTAAAAAGAAAATTGATCACTGATAACTCGGTTGATAGCACTTCTATATCATTTCATCCCTCTGTTATATCTGCTGATTATGAACCAAGTTGTTCTTCTGAGTTAAGTTCAGTGCAAGATGATTTAGAAGAAGAGAAACATTTTAAAAACCTAATGTGTAGTAGCATCCTAAGTGTTATTGAAAAATAGCCAAAAATGTTTCTAGGATTACCTAAACAAAAATCTATGTTATTTATTCAAATATGTATACCATGTGACATAATAATTAGATTGATCTCTGCACTCGTAAAATCGAAATTTGATGCAAAATATGCAGACATTATAAATGCATCTATTCTCGGTAGATTATCTGATTGTGCTTTGACAAAACCAGTTTCTGTCATCGTCTTAAATTTACTACAAATATATTTCACGAAGTAACCACACAGAAATACAGTTTTAAATAGTTTTTCTCACAAAAACTATACTAATACAGTATGAATATCGACGCCGATAAATCAACGATAAATGCAAAGGTAACTTGTGACGTCACATTTCGTTTCGAACAATAGTGACGCGTTTTGACAGTTTGAATTTCCCTCCGTTATTTTTCACTTTTTAAATAATATTTTCTGGGTTTAAATGATAACTAAATAAAAAAAATACCTTTAAAGTATAATGTTAAGACTATAAAGAATCTAGAAAAAAATATTTGAGACAAATTTAAATATTATGCATATTCCCTATTGAATTATCAATGAAGTAATTCGTTATAATTAACCTATTTATATAATTTGTTATAATTAACTGTAAGTAACCTATCTATATAGTAATTTAATTATCAATGAAGTAATTCGTAATAATGAAGTATCTTTTTGTACGTGTAACTCCTAACCAAAAAGAAACCTGGCAATAACTAACCTTAGGCCTATTATTACTTAAAGTAGGCGACCATACGTTTTTATCAAATCGCTAGTGCCTTGAAAATTCGCAAAACGGACACAACCGTCAACGACGTCTGCCCTCATGCGTCTGCCCGCGTTCGGGTCGCGCACAGCGATGACCCACTTCTTCCCCACCGCACCTACCCCGCTCCCCCCAAGCCCCGTTTGCCTGGCACCGCTGCCGGTATTTATCGCCGAAATTGCTATGACTCTGCATTTTAAATCTGTGATATCTTCGAAAATATTTATTTAATTTACATGCTGTAAAAAGCCATATTGATCTTTATTAAATGCACAATGTATTTAAGATACTTAATTGGATAAGGATTAATACTGTATTGCTTAAAATCGCTTCGTAAATAAGCCATTATTTCTCGTACAAAGTAAAGGATAAAAAATGGTTATTGTGGGTTATTCCTAAGAGATAAACATATACCATCACGGACTTTTTTGTAGACCTTTTTAAGTTGTACAATACTGTAGTACATTGTTTTGATCTATCTTGTAGGATTCAGTCAGCGTTTGCAATGTAAGCGCAAAAAATGTGTTTTTTTACGACCTCACATTAGAAACCTCAAAAATTGTAGCCTATGTGTTATTCTGATGTATAAGCATCCATACATCCATACATCCATACTTACAAACTTTCGCCTTTATAATAGTAGTAGGATATATTAGAGTACTGATTTTATCTCAGCCCCAAGGGACTATAAACTTGAGTATACGGCTTTAATTTCAACTCGATACAAGGATGAAAAATGTGATCCTTTAAGGATTCCGTTTTTTCCTTTTCAGGTACGGACCCGGACTCAGACCCTAAAAAATGCAATGAAGGAACAAAAGTGCCTTTCAGTCTTTTTAATACCCAATTTATTAATGGTCGAAGTATAAGACTTAAAACTTAAAAAAATATAATTTCAACGACAATTTCTTAAAGACACAGTAGGTATTCTATATTACCATAAGCATTCTATGGATGTAACTGCGTGAGCCTTCAACTCTACGAGGAAAGGCCACAATAGTCTACCCACAAACACATGTCAAGGCCCAATGGTACTCAAACCTGTTGATTTTGCAAACCGCTTTGCATAAGTAACATTAGTTAACAGTGTTATGTTTGTTTTTAAAGGTATTATAAATAAATAAATAATAAATATCTTGGGACAACTCACACACGGCTATCTGATCCCAAGCTAAGCAGAGCTTGTGTTATGGTAACCAGACAACTGATATACATACTTATATAATTTATAAATACATACATATTATAGATAAATCACACCCAGACACAGAACAAACAATCATGCTCATCACACAAAGTTTGTCCTGGGTGGGAATCGAACCCACGACCTCCGGCTCAGCAGTCAGGGCCACTAACCACTAGACCAACAGGCCCGTTGAGAAACGGCGACCCCGGAACTTAAAGGAAAAAAAATGGAATTTGGGCGGGTTTTAGTCAGTAACAGTTTGACACTACCGGGAAAATTATTTTTGATTTCCAATCCGCCCATAAAACAGGGGGCATGCCAAGTTCAATACTGAGAAATTTTGGATGACAAAACCAATAAGCCTGACCGAATAATCGAACCCATTATGGCAGTCGCGCTTAAGATAAATATACCAACAAAGCAGTTTAAAGAAGTATATTTGGAAAACGGTTTTCATACTTTACGTAAACTTACAGTAAAATACGGGCCTGTTGGTCTAATGGTTAGTGGCCCTGACTGCTGAGCCGGAGGTCGTGGGTTTGATTCCCACCCAGGACAAACTTTGTGTGATGAGCATGATTGTTTGTTCCGTGTCTGGGTGTGATTTTTCTATAATATGTATGTATTTATAAATTATATAAGTAGGTATGTATATCAATTGTCTGGTTACCATAACACAAGCTCTGCTTAGCTTGGGATCAGATAGCCGTGTGTGAGTTGTCCCAAGATATTTATTTATTATAGATATTTATTAAAATCCAGACTCCAAACCCAATAACTCTTTTTGACCTACCCTGGACCCCGTATCCAGCAGTAACGCTTGCGACCGTAAGACCAGCGGGTCAGTTTTTATAATAACACTTCTAATATACTATTGAGGTTTTTAACATACGTGTCATTAGATTTGTCAGTATCTATTTATAGTTGTCAGAAACATAAGCAATAGGCCGCCCCTATCACCTTGAATATTTATGCACGATCGGCGACCCATGACAATTGATGGCTGATAGCGAACCATATTTATTTATATACTAGCTTTTGCCCGCGGCTCTGCTTGCGTTAAATTCGGGGTAACACAGCTCCCCTTGCTCCTTATTGATATGTAATAGCAACGTTAAGTTTTCCCTTTTCTTCCCTCTTTCTCCCTCACATCCCACTTTTTTCAAAAAAATATAAATGAAATTAGCCTATGTCCTTCTCCTGGTTCCCAAGTATCTCTGTACCAAAATTCATCAACATCGGTTTATCCATTAAAGCGTGAAGAGGTAACAAACAAACTCAATTTCGCTTTTTTAATATTAAACGATGAGTTACCCATTGCTCACAATCCCCAGACCAGCGTCTACGGTGGCCGGGAGTCGTCTTGCGGCTCCCGACGCCCGAAACGTCTCTCGCGGAGCCAATTATGTGAGGATGTCTCCGGACCCTGGCCTAAACCAAGGACAGAGGCGAGAGGTCACCGCCCCGATTGCCTTCAATGTAAATTGAGCTTAAGTGATCACTAAGATAAAAAAAAAGATAAATATCTCAAAACTTCTGATTAACTTTGATGACAAAAGATTACCATCAGGGTCGTTGAATGATTGACGGGATAATCGAACGGTATTACTACGATGAATCGCCGTTTTATTTCTAAGTTATTGGGATGGCAGTCATCTTTAATTGGACCAATAGTTCCACCAGATTCCATTTTCTTTTTGTATTTTGAGCTCTAGGGGAATTGGAATTAAGTTAACGTGTTTTTATAGTTATTTTATTGAGAAATGGGTATAGTCTCTCGCTTCACTGACAGACTAGTCTACTGTTTTTTGGTGCGATTTCAATTTTATTTCGATACCTCCTCGCGTTCTCAAGATCTTCACAGACAGACAGTCGGACAACAAAATGATCCAATAAGAATTCCTTTTTTTCTATTGAGCTACGGAACAAAAAAAAACAATATTCATTAATATTGATTCTTTAATTACTAAAAAAGTTGTCCAAAAACTCCAAATATATTTTTTTTGGTTGAAAAACTCAGCCTGTTCTCGTGATTGGTTGGTAAACGTTGTATAACATAACATAACATTTATCCGGTTACAAGAAAACGGTTCAATACATGATAGTTCAAAGATCCGATAGACATAAAGGAGATACCACAACCATATTATAAGGCATCAACAGTTAGGGGGTGTCCCGTGACAAATTATCTAAATTCACTCTAATGACATCGCCCACACGTAATGTACGATCCAATCACCCCCCTATTGTCTTACACCAGGATAATGTTCCACTTAAACCAGATGCTAAGCGAGGCGAGGTTGTGATTTATTGAGAAGAATTTCTGAAAGTGGCCGTTAGCATAACTTATGTTATTAACCTTATGTTATAAGAAGATATAAGGGCGCAACACGTTTTCTTCTCCCATTCTTCCCTATCAGTTGTCACGGCATCATTTCCTCGTTTTACAGTAAATAAATAAGTTAACAACAAGATTATTGACATCATTTACGGTATCCTAAACACAATCACTTATTTGCCAATTCTTCCACTTATTATTGAAGAGATATATAGATAGATGGTATGAGGGTGTCATGGTAGATCAATGAACCATCCCTATAAAATAATAAATTAAAAAAAGGATATGCGTAAATTTGGTCCATCCCACAATTATACTGAAATCTGAACAAAAAACATAATCGTCAGTCCCATTATCTTGCAACTGGATTCTATTTTTTTTTTATGGAACGTCTGCCAACCCCCTAACACGTTTTCTCCTTCCATTCTCCGCTGTCAGGCGGCACATGCAGTGCAGTACATGAAGCTACTCATTTATATCTGTGCTTGACGAAAATGTAGCCATTGATGGAACACAATCTTAAGTATCAAAGCAATTTTCCGCCATACTGAATGAAGGTAATGTCTTATTGTTGTTTTGTTTTGGCATGTAATAGTATTTTTATTAGTACTTAAAGTCATATAGGAAAATATTTATTGTTTTCAGTTGATTTATGGGTATGCTGGCTGACGATAAATGAAGATAGTGTCTATACGTTAACAATCAAGATAATTGTTTTTTTAATAGCCATTCAAGTTTTACTCTGGTGGGCAAAGGCCCTTTTCCCCTCGAAGATAGTTAGATAGATAGAATACTCTTTATTATGTACACCATACAAATAACAAGAATAACATTAAACAACTTATAAATAGGGTGACACAATGGGCGGTCTTATCGCTAAAAGTGGCGGAGAAACAGTACTGTAGGTCTGTAGGCTGTAGGCTGTAGGTAGTCTGTGGTGTAACATTTTTTAATTTTTTATTATTAGCTACATTTAAAAAAACAAATACTTAAATATAAATACATATAATATATATTTAAAATAATAATCATTAAGAGCAAAGAAGTATTTAATATTTTGTTTAAGGAGAGAGGTGAAAGTGGACAGAGTTTGAGCGCTCCTTACAGACACGGGCAGGGCATTCCATAGCAGTACAGCTAGAACTGTACAGGATTTTTCGTAAAAGCTAGTAGAATGCACCGATCTCCAGTCTCAGATTTTCCGAACTTCAGATTCTTGCGCGATATCAAGCCATGTTCACCTCGCAAACATGGTAATAGAGTTATTTAAAGAACAAAACCGACTTCCAAAAAAATCTCTCAAAAGACGGCAAAATAATTCATGAGTCTAACAAAAGTCTCCGACGTTCGGAAGTAAGTTTATTATTTGTTTTTCAATGCCTTATGGCATTGTCCGCCTATACACCACTATTGTAGAAACGACGGTAGCTACCCTACCATGACGTGTTAAAGCAAAACTTATTCCGCTGAGTGAAATTGACAGAGCTATACAGGGTGTCTAGCACCATCTCTTTCACTCAGTGGAATAAGTTCTGCTTTAAGATGTCATAGTAGGCCTACAGGTCAACCTATTCTAATCTATTATAACCTGATCTCTCTACTACGGATCGCACACCATAGTAGAAAGATCAGGTTAAAATGGTTTTGTGTAGGTTGATGTGCCGTCGTGTGTACATGAAGTTTAAATCAATAAATAGTGCGACAAATATTTTCAAAATATATAACTGAACTAAGCACTCATTGTAAATTTGTTACTGAATAGGGTAACACAACATTAAAATTTAAAGACTAGGAATTCAAGAATGGGTATTAATAAATGGGAAAAAAAATTGTGTTCACCAAAAATACTGATCGTGCACCAAATATTCTTTCCTGAATGCAAAAAAATGCGTAGGTTAGGTTAGGTTAAAACTGCGACCCCCTACGCCAGTAACGACTTGAATTAATAGAAAATGGATAAAGATATAACACTTTTTTATTGTAGTGCTGTCTTTTTCCTGATGCTCGTTATGACATATTTTAATTAACATATTTTGGTGCTCATTCAGTAAATTTGGTACAACACAGGCAAAATTAGGTAAACGAAATGGGAATAAATTGAAGTACGTTTAAATACCATCCTTAATAAATTGCTTCCAATACCTGCAAATACATTGTAACTTAATAAATTATTGTATTGTATTGCGATCAACCGACTAAATTATAATAGTATTAATTAAGCTGTATGCTAATTATCACTAATTGTAATACTTGTTCAAGTCAGGTCTTGATTTGATTGCCACAGATTTACCGTATAAGTTAATTACCATATTAAATTCCTTTCAGCTTATTAGTGAGCAATAATTATTTTAGTAGGAGAATAGGGATGATGGTCGAATATTTTTAATCGACTTTAAAAAAAGAAAGAAATTCTCAATTCTCCGCTAGTTATTTTTTGGATCATTTTTATGCGATTTCTCGGTCGAGTGTGGGCCGATTTTTGAAATTCTTTCGAAATGGTCTCATATGAATTTTATCTATATTGCTTGGGTAGTTTATGAGTTAACTTCTATAATTAATATTTTTCTTGTAATGTATAGGGGCGGCATCTCTTAGTAGCAACGAAAAATAAATACTTGATATGAGTTTGTGTGTGATACTATCATACCAGAACTAAAGCGGCACGGCACGGTTGGCGCAGTGGCTGAGCGATTGACAGCTGCGCTGCGTGTTGCGGGTTCTATTCCCGCACGGAACAAATATTTGTATGGCCTGCAGGTAGTTGTTTCGGGTCTGGCTGTTTGTGAACGTGAATTTAAATGTTTGTAAACGCACCCACAAATTCCTAGTGTGGGATAACGTTATTTAAAAAAAAAAACAAAAGGTGCTGAAATAAAACTTTTCAGCCATAATAAAACCGTATTTTTCAAAATACGGTTTTATTCACACTGTTACGAGTTTAAAATGGAATGGACAGGTAATAAAGTGTCTTTGTAAAGCGTTCATAAATGTCAAGTTTATAAGCTTTCCTGGCTTTTCAGGATTTCAGGAATTATTGTCCAATTTATCCGTTACTAGCTCCCCGGTAGCAATAGTCACTGTTACAATCTCAAAACAAATGACAGTCGACAACAACTGGTCGCATTTAACTGCAATTTATAATGGTTGTTTGTTACGCAAGTGTGACAAGACCAACACACATTAATTCGTTGTAGTAAGGCATTTGTATGAGGTCGTGGTTTGGATTGCCAATCCAAGTCATGCAAATTCTAGCTGGTGATATAAATAATTTAGTTTATTATTAATATACTAGCTTTTGCCCTCGGCTTTGCTCGCGTTAAATTCGGGGTAGCACAGTTCTCCCTTCCTGATTTCCTATCGCAAAGCCGTCATTCTATTCTATATTTAAAACGACCTGAGTATTAAAACGATATGCTATATCAGCCAGCATTGCTTAGGTTATAAAACCTCTTAAAGTACTTTATAAATACACTATACTTGTAATCCCCTCTGTGGATAACAGGCAGGCAATTTCAGTGGTTCGATAAAAAACCTTAATTCAATAAAAATAATTAAGGCTATAAAATCATAACTTGGAGGGAAATACTTGGACACTAAGATAATAATAGTTTAACCTCATAATTACCGTTTATAATGATAAAATACTAAGTAGATGCCTTCATTGATGGAATACCGAGAAATCTAAACGGAATTAACACGATGTTGTGATCTCGACTTGATTAGACGTTATTTATTGATGTTCATACAAGGAGATTAATTGATTTGTTTATAGTATTGTAGAGACGTAAATCTTTACGGTTATTTATTTATGTATTTAAATGATGAGTATTGAGTATAATATATGTATGAAGTAGGTTTTTTCAAACAATTGGTTTTTTTTTAAGAAAAAATAATGATGTGGCTGCTGTTACCGACCACTCTGAGAAGAAACTGCCTATACAATATCAAGGTCCTAGTCTCTTTTAAGGTCCAGACTAAAAAAATCTTGGTCACTTTCAACAACCACACAGATTAGAGTGGATCGATTAAAGCATTTTAAACAAATCCCACATTCATTTCGTTTTTATTCATCATGAAAGTATATAGGTTATAGTTGTTGATCAATACATTATGTGGTTTAATTTCTTAAGATCTTGTGCTTCATTCTAGTTCTCAAAGGAGCCACAGAAACTAATCGCAAATAAACAGACGTTAGATTAATAACCAAAGCTTTGACCAAAATCATGAAATTGCACAAGAAGCTCCAAAAAATTATAAATACATTCATTTACAGTTTGACAAAGCAACTTTTTATAAAATCAATATTAAAATATTTTTAATTCTCAAAGGCCTAGATGGGCATTTATAAAACGTCGAGAAAAGGTTCGGTTTTAACCTCAAAATCTAGTACAATAATCTATTTTTTTTTTCTTTAAATATATCTATTTTGCAGCTAGTCCGCAATAAAATCCTTACTTAATATTATAAAAGCGAAAGTGAGTTTATTTCTTCACGCCTAAGTGGCTAAACCGATTTTGATGAATTTTGGTACAGAGATTATTCGGACCCTGGAGACGGACATAGGCTAATTCAAAAAAAGTGACAAAATAGGGATAAAAAGGGGAGAGAAAGAATTTTTTTTCGATCATCACGCAGGTTAAAGTTAGTGTTAGTAGCCCAAAGTAACTATTCCACGTGGACGAAGTCGCGGACGAAAGCTAGTAAGATCATAAACGAGTTTACTAATGATAGAGAAAACAAAACATCATTTTCCGATACTCATGGCTCCAGGGTGACAATGTATGGGCGCAGAACAATGTCCTTTCTGTGTCGAATATTGAATGTAACTTTTATCGGAATTGAGTACTGGCAGTGTATTGTTAGTAGGTATTTCGGGTCAATGTTTTAGAATGCAATTAAAAAAATATTACACCTACAACGTGACACGAAAGGCACTGACTTTGCAAAAAAAAACAAAATAACAATAACATTTGTAGTAAATAGATTGCAATTAAACTATTGTTGTAGTCAGCGTTGCATGACGATATTCATTCATGTTACCACTACCACGGTGCCTATCACGGTGCCAGACGCACCGTGGTAGGCCCGTGTCCGATTACAGCCAGAGCGGAGATGAGCGGAGCGGAGTGAAAGCGTGCAGGATTTTACCAATCACACCGCTTTAAATCAACGTGCACTGGATTGTGGTCAGAAAGGTCGTTTCGTGTAAATACTGTTATTCAGATGCATCCGGATAGGTTTAAAGTTTTAACAAAAAAAAAATCGTTCTTTTAGAATTTATCTGTGGAACAAACTTAATGCTACAGACCGGATAATTTGTATTTTCGCTTAGAAGTTATTGTATTTACGTTACGTTTAAACCGCGCTCTCGTGGCGTGGCCTCAGATTAACTATTAATTAATTTTGTTTTTATAAAACTTTTTACCACACTAGGAAAATCTCCTGTATCGTGATTGATTTAAATTCAATTCAATATTTTATTGTGGATCATAGGTTTGTACATAATACAGGTCCTAAATACACAGTCACATAAAAACTCACTCACACAAACAGCCAGGCCCGCAACAACTACCTGTAGGTACATATATTTATTCCGTGCGGAAATCGAACCCGGGTGCCGCAGCAGTCAAACGCTAAGCCACTGCTCCAACCGTGTCGTCTAATTAATCTGAATCATTTTAATGATTCCATATACACGACTCCAACTAACTAATCCAACTATTTCAATAAATAATTTATTATTAATCAGGTTGAAGCAAAGAGTGCCATCGTTATTAAACTGCATTCTGCAACGATCACACTTTCTGCTATTAAATACCAGTTTTTCCGTTACTTTCCCAAACCTACTTTCTTGCAATTAACTGTTTATATGTTACTTGTTAAATGCATTTAAAACTTCGCGAAAAAAATAAACTTTTAACGTTTATGGTGGCGGTAGACTTTAAAAGGCGGTATGATGGTTGACGTAGTAGTGGAGCGATTGGTTGCTGCACTGTGTGTCGTGGATTGGATTCCTATACGGAACAAATTGTTTGACTTAAAGGTAGTTGTTTCGGATCTGTCTGTTTGTGGGTTTAAATATTTATAAACGCACCCACGATACAGGAAAAATCTCTTGTGAAAGGTTTTTTTTTGTTTTTATGATTAAAGAAAGTAAAATTAATATTTGCTGTTTCTCAAAACAACATCAACTGAGGTTTTAAACTGACGTGTTTAGCAATTCAGGTTTTTTTCCTTTGATGTCAGACCCAAGTTTTGATGTCTAAAAAGTAAAGAGGTCAAAGTCTTTAGGTACTTTTTCATTTTACGCATTTTGCCAATGGACTATTCTTCTAGACTGTTACTAGCTATTTAATTGTGGAGTCAAGCACTCCATCTAAAATATTGGTATTCATGCATCTAGTTGAAATGCGCAAAAGCCAACCTAAACGACAGATCGGATGACGTTGATGCAATAATAACCTTTATTACTATCAGATAGGGAGCACAATTAATATTCAATTTGCCCTGGGCGCTACACTAGGATCCCCTGTGTCGTGAGTGTTTAAAACTTTAAGTATGAATATTAAAAAAAAAAATGATGGAACTATTAAATATTTAAAATAACTTATAACAATTAATGAAAATGATGAAGAATTCTGGTGTCCGCAGCTAGTCCTAAATCTGGTCCGTTTATTTGATCGCAGTTTCAGCCAATGTCTCGAAAGTCTAGGCAGGGATTCGCAGATTAGGAAGTCTGATCCATACATTGATTTCATTATTAAAATACACAAT
Source organism: Ochropleura leucogaster (assembly GCA_958449745.1). Lineage (NCBI taxonomy): Eukaryota > Metazoa > Arthropoda > Insecta > Lepidoptera > Noctuidae > Ochropleura > Ochropleura leucogaster. The sequence goes on from OY288206.1 coordinate 2,550,108, forward strand.
TCTGCTTGGGATATAGTAGGATTAATTTGCAAACTAAAATACTAAATTCAGACGCTGATAAAAGCAAAGTAATGATTTATAACTGCAATAACAAATCAAAAAAACAAAATTGAAAAAAAAGAAGAGAAGAGCGAACGCTTCCCTGAAGAACACCCTCAGTGGGGTTACACCAACGAGAAAAAGATTTTCATGGTGAACAAATTGAGAGCATCCTCGATAATAAGAATTGAACCAAGCCAAAGTGGAGAAGATAAGTTTATAAATATGAGAATACCTAGCGAAATGACGAAATCTACTGATTTGAAGGCGCTACTGAAATCAAACATTAAAAGAACAATCAACTACTTTATAAAGTTATAATAGCAAATGACAATGCAAGATTAAGTGTTGCAGAGTTGCAACAATTATACAGTCAAACGCGTGATAAATACGAACCTCTACGTATAGAATAAATGAATGTTTAATAAAACATAATAGCGGATAATATCTAGTTATCTCACCGTTTAAAGTCACCATTGTGTATTTAACTGCCAGTCTCTATCAGTTGGCTGTCATTATAATTCGCAGGAGCGTAAATGAAGGCTGTCTTAGTACTTCTCAAGGATCTTGTATACAATGCCTCATGGTGGCCTTGATTAATAACACAAAACCACGCTTGTATTCTCCGTAGGGTAAGGCAGTGATGTTCCTTGTAGTACACCCGCATTTCGATAGGTATGATAAAGTCCCAGGCAATAGGCGAGCCATTACACCTCACTTGGCTCGACTCAGGAACTCACGCTTAAACGCTTAATCAACGACGCAGAAAGCATGTTGATGTTAAAATTTATCTTAACGCGACAATGTCAGCTGTGCGTAGCCAATTAACAAATGAAGGCTTGATGAAGGTTACAATTCAATTATTCTCATAGATAATGATTTCAATGAAAACACGATGATAAGTAATTGATATATTACACATTTACTTCCTTAACATGACCATTAAAGAACACAAGGTATTTATTTAGTGTTCCGCGAAAACTTAAGGTCTTATATGAAGAAAAACGTGAGTCATTTTGAAATAACGCTGAAAGTAACTTTTTGTTGTATAATGTTAAAGTTGAAATCATGACTAGTAATTAGGTGTACACCTAGTCATTACTTGTCACTGCCGTTCGGGTTGTTTGAGGTCGTTTTCATGACGCACAGTGATTTGTGGGAGCGCAGATTCATTTTGTTTACTGTCTACTATAAGATACATAGTTTTGTTGGATGAGGTTTTTTGGTCTGATTTCTTCAAGACCCACTGGATATTTAGCTCTCGGTGAAAACTGTAATCACTTACTAAAGCAAAAGGTTTTTAATTCTGTTTTTTTGCCGAGACTCAAACATTATGCGTAAATGTTCGTACCCATAGTATTACTGCCCATATTTTAATCAATTGACAAAATAATGGCATCGCAAAATACATTTCGCGATACTATTATTTTGCCAATTATTTTGTATTGAATTTGAACATCATTTCTTTGGTAAAATAAAGTACAGTACTCAGTCAATTGAAAACGGTACTTCCGCCCGTCTAGACGTTCAAGGCCCGTTTTATGAAATATGAATCACAAAACCATATAACTGTAAAATGAAAGGGACAGTCTATCTAAGGATATACCATGTTGGAAGATTGATACGGATCGCAACCATGCGTTACGTTTCACGTATTGGGATGCACGGTGTGCCAGGGTTGCGGGTTGTTCGTAAGAGATACCGCGGCCCCGAAACGTAAAGGGTAATAGAAGGAACATGGGTGGGTTTTAGTCAGTAAAAGTCTGACACGCCCATGGGGGAAGTTATTTGATGATAACCCACCCAAAAAAAAGGATGCACGGTAGGTACTTGCAATTGTATCGATAAGAATATATCGTACTTATTAATTCCCTTTAATAGTCAAAGAAAAACTCCAGGACTAGATTTGTAATAATTTGCAATATTTTGAGTTATCAACGAAATGAACGATACATTTATTTCGATACTGGTACTTCTGGATTAAATAAAAAAGAAATTGGAGAACCGCGTTCATTTATCATCACTAACTCTGTCCACAAAAATCAAAACTTAACAGCAGCCATATTGGATTTGAAAGATACAACTTCGGTAGATACGTTTTTTGTGTTGGATTCGATTCATATGGTTTTTAAACCACTACGTTTTTGTTGCGAGCGTTTTTGCAATACTAGTTTAATTAAAAACAAGACTAGCTTAGTCATATGAACAGTATTGTTTATAAACGAATAATTTCATAAAATGTTATTCTATTAATAGGTTTTACTTGAATAGTTCTCTGAAATTCCAGTTTCTAAAATAGATTAACTTAAGACATCAACTAGGTTAGTGCTTCTAAAACAGGAGATTTAGTTACTAGATTAATCTTCAAGAAACTAGGCCCGCCGGGCTTCTGTTATTTCGAAATAGTATCTTATAATAGAATTTAAGTTTCAAAATTGAACTTTATTCATTTGGTAGTATTTTGAAATCAATGTTCAATCATTTCATTAACATTTGGAGCAACAAAGCGTAGGTGTAGTAGATCTTGATATTATGATTTTAAATGTCAACCTAAAAATCCTTACTAATATTATTAAAGCGAAAGTGAGTTTGTTTGTTACGTCTTCACGCCTTAGCGGCTAAATCGATTTGATGAATTTTGGTACAGAGATGGTTGGGACCCTGGAGACGGACATTATGTCCGTCTCCAGGTTTTAAACTGGGAAATGAGCGAGTAACAGACAAGAAAAGGGAAAACTTAGCTTTGCTGTAACAATCATTAAGGCGTGAAGGCAAAAACTTCAGGTACCTGGAAAGAAGAAAGGGGAACTGTGTTACCCCAAATTTTACGCGAGTGAAGCCGCGGGCAAAAGCTAGTGGTTTTATAAATGAAACATTGTATTTGGAACTCAGCGCGGTTGTCGTAGCGCACACAAATTTATTTGAACCGTACTAACAGTCTGTAGTTAAATGCCTATGTTTCTGCAGTTCCGTGCGAATATTTTAACCAGAGCGGTCAGCCAGGGCTACCACCTGCCGGGGTCACGGGTTGTTCGAAAGAGATACCGCTTCCCCAGAAAAAAAGGGCAAAAAAAAGATACAGGGGTGGGTTTAGTCAGTAAAAGTCTGACACTCCCCTCCGCTCCGCCCAGAGCGCGGGAAGTTATTTGATGATATTTGATCCGCAAAAAAAGGGCACATTGCTTAACTAAGTACTGTTAAGACATAAACCTTATAAAAATTTTGAGATTTTGAAAAAATAATGGATATCGGAGTTGATCCCAGTACTTCAAATTACCTATCCTTGCATGATTCCTGTGACAACGAAATTCAATCTTCATCTTAAATTGCTTGGTATATCCAGCCAGGATTGATAGACGTAGGTACAGTCAAGAGCTTTTACAAGTAAACCGGAGCAAAATGATTAAAGTATTTTTCATGTAGAAAACTATTTTAGCCTTGAGATAAAAACTAATACGAAGTAAAAGTTCTTAAACACTGTTTTTAAAACCATTTACAATTTCAATCATGAAGGAGAGCGACAGTTTTAAAGTAGCATTGTATATTTTGGCTGCTAATTGTTATAAATAGCACGTTCTAGGTTAAAATTACCAGTCTAAGGTAATTAAAAGAACTTGCTCACATGATACCGCGTGTGTTGGTTTAGGCGAGGTTAGAAACTTGTGATAATTATAAAAAACGCACATGAACCAAAAAATAGGTGTGTTTCATGGGTTCGAACTTGAAACTTATGGCTTGGATTGCTCCGACGATCACATAACTAAACTAAACAAAAACCTAGATTGGGTTTGACCGGACATATCGTAACATCACACTTGTAATTTTTGTCCCACACTAGGAATTTCTCCTGTATCGTGAGTGCGTTAAAAAATATTTAAACTCACATACACAAACAGCCAGACCCGAAACAACAATCTGTTGGTCATACAAATATTTGTTCCGTGCGAACAAATATTTGTGTGTTGGAATCGAACCCGCGACACGCAACGCAGCAGTCGATTTTAAGTCGACGAAAGTTTAAGTAGAGGTGGCTTGGTGTAGATCTATACTAATATTATAAAGCTGAAGAGTTTGTTTGTTTGAACGCGCTAATCTCAGGGACTACTGGTTGGAATTGGATAATTATTTTAGTGCTGGATAGTCCATTTCTTGAGGAAGGCTATATAGCATCACGCTACGACCAACAGGTGCTGAGCAGCGTGGGTGAAACCGCGGAGAACAGCTAGTTATTTATATATTGTTGACCATGTACTGTTCTACATTTCTTCCTTTGGTTATATTTATTCGTTAACAATTTTTTTTTATATTTTGCTATAATCACATTTTAACATTTATGTTTAAGTTAAATGTTACTAAGAGCGAGCTTATTATCATCAACTGATGACAAATCTAGACTCCGTGGCTGCTAATGTGAAATTTCTGATAGAAAATACAACAACAATTAGCCCGACCCGGAAAACGCATCCAAGACAGAACCTTATGCTCAAAAAATCACGATTTCGAGTAACGAGAAAGCCGGGCTCATACATTTTTTTTCTTATAAAACATTGCTTCACATAAGGAATTTCTCCTGTATCGTAGGTGCGTTTACAAACATTCAATCTCACATACACAAACAGCCGGATCTGGAACAACTATATATGTATTAGTTGTCCTGACTGTACCCAAGCTAGCTCCAATCACATTTGCGGCCGACGTGGTCGTAGGTACTCTAGCAATAATCGTTACTTGGTTCAACATGACAACACAGAAACCTGATGTTACGTTTAGTACGTGGTCCCAATACTAACTAACAATAGAGTACAGGTAACTATATATAATACCAGCTTTTGCCCGCGGCTTCGCTCGCGTTAAATTCGGGGTAACCCAGTTCCCTTTTCCTGATTTGAATGTACCTGCTGCCCGTAGTGTTTGCCCTTGCGCCTTATTGATTTGTAATAGCAAAACTAAGTTTTCTCTTTTATTCCATCTTTCTCCCTCATTTCCCACTTAAAAAAATAGCCTATGTCCGTCTCCAGGGGTCCCAATTATCTCTGTACCAAAATTCATCACAATCGATTTAGCCATTTAGGCGTGAAGACGTAACAAACAAACTCACTTTCGCTTTTATAATATTAGTGAGGATTGCTAAGGTATAATGTTGTCGTATATCATCGGTTAACTACAATCAGATGTTATGAAATACCTAGGTATGTCTTCTCAGTTGTCATGAGAAACCTCGATGTCGTAAGCCATTTTGTACAGTCGCCTGCACATCAAGCTACTACAACCTGTCAGATTTCTTTGATAGATTTTCGACTTTATTTCTGAAGTATTAGGTTAAAGGTTCATTGGGAAAAAATTACATTTCGGGTAGCTTGACCTGCAGGCGTCTGTACATCACAGTAATTATTATTAAGCCGAATGTTTATAAGTATGTGTATGTGTATGTTTGTTACTCTTTAACGCTAAAACGGTTGGGGCAGTGGCTGAGCGATCGACTGTTGCGCTGGGTGTCGAGGTGCGATCCCCGCACGGAACAATTATTTGTATAGCTAACAAATATTTTTTTCGGGTCTAGCAGTTTGTGTATGTGAGTTTGAATGTTTGTAAACGCACCCACGATACAGTAGAAATTCCTAGTGAGGGGCAAATATAAGAAAAAAGTATTTGGAAGAAATATGTAGATAGCTTATACCTACCCCGAATAACACCAAATAACACAAAGACTACTTTTTCATCCCGTTGTACGCGGGTTAAACCGCATACCGCATATCAAAGGGTGCACCATCTTTGAGCCAAAGTTTTGCCGAAGCTTAAAGTTTCCAGCAAGTTCCGTAATTGAACGAACTTTGGGGGTCTTAAATTGGCGCTTTAGCAGAATTATGTCGAAGCTGAAAATGGTCAGAAGGATTAAGTAGGAAGATAATGTGAATTAAGTTTAAAATACGTAAAATAGCCACAAAGTGATAATTCACAATTTTAATGTAATTCATATTTTATTGAATCTGCTAAAGTCGTCATCTTAGACTCCTGGAATTATTTATCTAAATATCAATTAATTTCTCATTCAAATACATACAATGCGTAGACTAGAAGAAAGACTGATGGATACGAAAAGTGACATTTTACAACCATGTTTAAATGTTTTTGCATTCCTCCGCACACACCATCTTCCATGAGACAAACTCATTTATAGTCACGTCAGCCGTTTCTTTTATGAGTGTTATCTTGATTTCAATCTTTGTGATAAGGAATACGGTCATTTTTAGTATGTAACGTGATCTAAATTAACTACCTATTTGGTATTGTAGATTTTTGCTAGTCCCTAGAGTATCGCATATTATCAATACTTTTTTTTTGCGGATGGGAAATCATCATATAACTTCCCCGGCTCTGGACGGAGCGGGGGGGAGTGTCAGACTTGTACTGACTCAAACCCACCAATGTTATTTCTATTGCCCTTTATATTCCGGGGCCGCTGTATCTCTTTCGAACAACCCACAACCCCGGTAGAGTAATCAATACTTATTTTGCATTTGAAAGTGTCTTTGTTCGTTTGTAAAGTTTAAAGGCTATACTGCATTTTTTCCCTGTATTTTTGTAAATAAAACGTTGTTCCATGCTAGGGTTTTAAAAACCTTTAAACTCGCATACACAAACAGCCCGGAACAACTACCTGTTGGTCACACAAATATTTGTTCGAAATCGCATCCGCGGCGTCGCGTCGCAGGCAATCGCTTGAATTTCTATTTTTCATTAAAATACAGACTTTAAAAGGATGTTGAAGGTTTGAATTAGGGAGTTACGGAGTTTTGGGGTCTAAAATGCCACAGTGGAGCAAAATATTATGATGAATTTTGTGAAAAGTGACTATATTAAAGTTTATAATATGAATTGACTATGTATTTTAAAGTGGGTAAAATATTATTAAGGTTTATTTCAATAACGGTAGACCAGTCAACCTTTGAGTTAAATACGACAAAATTGTGAGAGTAAATACGACAATATAAACGTAATACGAACAAAAATTATATCTATTAGAAAATATAAAACTACTTATTTGTTTTCGAGAACTTACACGGATACTTATCGGATACTAAAACACATATACAAATAAAAAAAACTAATAAATACATTTGAAAAAATAATTTTGGTCTGTTATGGTTTGAACATGTGTAATATTTAAAAAAACACGCCATCTAATTCTTCCAATCAAAGTAAAGTTTAATTTAAAGCTTCTCAATACGTCAGTACCGTAAAAAGTCAAGGAACAAGAAAAGAAATGCACTACAAACAAATATATACGTACAAAACATGAAAATGATTTGCAATTCTTAATAAAAAAATATGTTTAGTTAAGTGACCCTTATTATATTGGAATATTTTCCAATAAAACCAATATAATTGCTCTCAAAAGCGTGAAGACGTCCGAAGTGTTCTCAAGAGTAGAAGTAAAAAGTCGAAAATGTTTCTTGTAACGAAACAAAGAAAAACATTAACTTATTGCATGAAATTATGAAATAACAGTTTATGACTAACTTTTTATCATACACTTAACAATTATTTAGGACTAGTTTTTGCCCGCGACTTCGCTCTCGTTAAATTCGGGGTAACATAGTTCCCCTTTCCTGATGTTCAGGTAGTTTTTGCCCTAGCGCCTTATTTATTGTAATAGCAAAACTAAGTTTTCCCTTTTCTTCCCTCTTTCTCTCTCATTACTCACCTAAAAAAAATATAGCCTATATCCGTTTGCAGGATCTCAGCTATCTTTGTACCAAAATTCATCAAAATCAGTTTAGCCATTTAGGCGAGAAGACGTACCAAAGGATTACACATACAAACAAACAAACTCACAGGGATTCCGTACCTCACAAAGAATAACGGTTCACTTTGCTGTCCGTCTTTCTGTCCAAAGTCGTGATGTTATAACAAAAAATAAATGTTATATTTTGATGTGTATCGGATGAATGATTTCAATCTTATGATGTCACGGTTAGGGCAGCTAAAATGCCGCTTACGTGTCTATAAATGTATTTTTAACACCCTTGCTCGTAAAGCTGATGTAATTCCACCGGTTTTAAATATGTAAAGAGGGTCATAAAAAACGCGTGTGTTATCAAAGCAAATAGTTAAGTTATAATCCATACAAATTCCATAACAGCATTATTTGCCATTTCAAATTTGGAACTGATCGCCGCCGCACGACTCCAGGCTGCTAGTGAGCAGCACGCTGTTACTATTCTTTTTTTTTATTTATTTATTTAAAGGGTTTTATCGCTTAGCGCTGTTACTATTCAAATTTCGAACTAATTCGAAAGTAGGCAGCGCTAGCTCGCTGTTAAAATGGCGGAGAAAGCAACAGTGTGCATTCACAGATTGTTTTTTTTTTTTCTGTTTCCTCGCAAAAGTGTTAAAAAACGTCGTACGATATACGTGCGTATTGGTTATAACATGCTCGTCTCAATTACGCCCTCGCCTGCGGCTCGGGCTGAAATTCCGACTCGCATGTTATAACCATCTTAACGCACTAATATCGTAATGTACTATAACCTTATTGACTTTAATTCTAACATTGCAACGTAAATAATTGGAATTAAATAATTAAATGGCAGATTAGAATGGTACATAGGCTTTATTTATTCGAATTTGTGCCGGAGATTTTTCTCAAAACATTTTATTTACATTTATAATTATTTCGTTTATTCACACACATTTTTTTTTAATTTATAAATATTTCTTAATAAAAACCATAGAAAATAAATTGCAATAAATAAGTAGCCCTTATGTATCGGCAACAAGTTCCAAGCTACCGGTAGTCAGGGATCCAGAGAGGGACTTCCTAACGATACGAGCCGTGTCCAGGAGTACCGCTTTCTGTACCAAACCCTTGATAATTAAAAATGATTTTATACAGTGTGTTAGTTTGCACATCCTTACTAATATTATAAAAGCGAAAGTGAGTTTGTTTGTTTGTTTGTTTGTTACCTCTTCACGCTTTAATGGCTACACTGATTTTGATGAAATTTGGTACAGAGATAGTTGGGAACCAGGAGACGGACATAGGCAAAAAAGTGGGATGTGAGGGAGAAAGAGGGAAGAAAAGGGAAAACTTAGCGTTGCTATTACAAATCAATCAGGCGCAAGAGCAAAAACTAGCGAGCGTAGCCGCGAGCGAAAGCTAGTCATACATAAAATTCCCAACGATGTTTAGGATAATGAGGAAAAAATGTTTAAAGATAAATGTCTAAAATGTTTAGGGAAAAATTTCTCAAACTTGTTCTAACGCGTCTTGTTTTGAAACTTTACCCGTAGAGAAATTTAAAACAGTTTTTCCTGTTTGCTTAGCTACCTTTTGTACATCTTCGGGGTTTTACCTGGGCCCTCTACATGTGTCACTGTTGGGCAATCAAGTAGATAAGTAGTAGGTACATAGTTCTTGTTGTCACTTATATCATAATATTTTATCTCTATAAATAGTATTATCTTTTTAAATATTTCTAAAACAAATATAACTATAGAAAAACCTTTACGGTATGTTTTTTTTTTTGTTTTAGAAATCTTTACTAATATTATATAATCAAAAGTGAATTTGTTTGTTTGTTACGTCTTCACGCCTTAGCGGCTAAACCGATTTTGATGAGTTTTGGTACAGAGATAGTTGGGACCCTGGAGACGGACATAGGCTATACAATGGCAGTTGGCACCAACGTGCTAACGTGCTTTCTGAGGCACGGAGGCAACTCGATACGTAATGGATGGGGACCCATCTACATGCCGACCTTAATAAGTCTGGCGAACCGCGCCGTTGTCATTACTTAGCCACACAAACTGTGCCCAGACGTTTCACCCGCTGCTCAGTTCCTTTTCTATAGAAGGGTAAGAATACTTTGGCCGATTCTCAGCCCTACCCGATATGCACACAATATTTCGTACAAATCGGTTCAACCGTTTTGGAGGAGTTTGGTATCAAACACTGCGATACGAAGATTTTATTATATACTAGCTGTGCCCAGCGGTTTCACCCGCTGCTCACTTAGGGGTATAAAAAATAGATGTTGGCCGATTCTCAGACCTACCCAATATGCAAACAAAATTTCGTTTAAATCGGTCCAGCCGTTTCGGAGGAGTATGGGAACGAAAACTGTGACACGAGAATTTTATATATTCGACTAGCTGTGCCCAGCGGTTTCACCCGCTGCTCACTTAGGGGTATGAAAAATAGATGTTGGTTTATTCTCAGACCTACCCAATGTGTACCCAAAATTTCGTTTAAATCGGTCCAGCCGTTTCGGAGGAGTATGGGAACGAAAACTGTGACACGAGAATTTTATATATTAGATTTAAATTTGACTATTCAAAGGAGTAAGATCTTGTTCTCCTCTATAGAATCAAAAATTAGCAAAAGTGTGAAGTGCCGAAGTTAAATATTATTTACAAGCAAAACAATAAAAAGCAATACGAAAGTTCCTAGTAACAAAAGCTTTGAAAAAGCCCTGATTGATTGCTTTATGAACTTCGATCAAAAACTTTTCAATACGAAATAATTACTGAAAGCCTTGTTAAGACGTTGAAAAATTGTTTCTTGATTACCTAACCTAGTTTTGAAAATATTCTTATACCGCCTACGCCTATAACGAAAATAGATTTGAAACAGAAACAACTAGGGACTTACTTATTATAATTTTAAAAATGTTTTAAAATTTTCATAAAAAATGTTGACTACTTCAATATTAAGTTTGTAGTGTTAGCTGGAAGTCGCTCAAATAATTTTTTTTTTAAATATCTTTAATTGTTTTGATATATATAAGAAATACCTAGGTGTAAAATTAATAAAAGAACATAATGACATTTATTAACGAACTAGTGTTATTTCGTTAATAAATTTAATTAATGCTAGATGGTGATTGACCAATCCATATGTGTATATAGATTGATAAATGATGTTTATTTTGCAAGTAGGTTTTCACAAACACTTTTACACGTCATTTTTTTTTTTTTAACTAGATGAGGCCGGTGTTTCGTACCCGACTACTCTGAGAAGAAGCAGCCGAAACAAACTCAGAGGTCATAGTCTCTTTTAAAGTCCAGACAAAATAATCTTGGTCAACTTACATGAGGACCATGCATATAGTGTCTGAAATGGTCTTTTCAATTGGTCAATCAACATCTAACATTGTTTTAAGCTTTCACGGTATCTACCTATATTTAAACTGTCACTATCGGAAGCTCATAAAAAAAGCAAATTACGAAATATTCCATAGATGACATAATTATAATCATCATTGAGTATTGCCAGAGACGTCCATTATGAAAGCTATAAAAATAATGTCCCTAGTTACTTTAAGTGGTAACATATAATTATGAGCTGCCAAATTAGTTTTGTGGGATATTAAACAAGAGGTCATTGCACTGTGATAGGTTATGAAAGGGTTTATAGGTATACTAGCTTTTGCCCGCGACTTCGCTCGCGTTAAATTCGGGGTAAAACAGTTCCCCTTGCGCCTTATTGATTTGTAATAGCAACGCTAAGTTTCCCTCTTTCTCCCTCACATCCCACTTTTAAATAAAAATTAGCCTATGTCCGTCTCCTGGTTCCCAACTATCTATGTACCAAAATTCATCAAAATCGGTTTAGCCATTAAAGCGTGAAGAGGTAACAAACAATCAAACAAACAAACTCATTTTCGCTTTTTAACCGACTTCAAAAAAAGGAGGAGGTTCTCAATTCGACTGTATGTTTTTTTTTTTTTTTTTTTTGTGTTTGTTACCTCATAACTCAGGTCTGAGTGAACCGATTTTGATGATTCTTTTTTTATTCGAAAGCTGGTGGTTGTCGTTTGGTCCCATAAAAAAAATATCAAGATCCGACAAGTAGTTTTTGAGTTATCTTTAATAATGCGTATTAGATCGACTTCGTGTACGTTGATGATATACTCATTCGTCGATTATATTTTAGAAGTTGTCAAAGACAAATGATCAAAAAATGCTATGTACTACTATGGTTTGGAAGGTCATTGGAGTTTTTTGAGGTGATTGTATTTTAATTTGGTGATAGATCTTCAGTGACATACAACGGCACTCTTTAATAAATGACAGCAAATCTGCCGTGATTGCTGCAATCACATGTATAAGTATGGGTTTCGCCAGGGTAGGGATGATGCATATGATTTCTGAATAATTGGTTTAATACTAAAGCATAATATAGATACTTAGTATTTAATCTATAGCTTGATGTGGAACTAAAACTTGTATCTAAGACGGGACTAAAGCTAAAAATAAAAACTTTTTAACCGTGTTTGCGTATTATATCATAATACTATAACTAAAAATGCTGAAATAAAAACTTTTTAGAAAAAAAATAAAACCGACTTCTAAAAAAAAACTAAAAACTGGAAAATAACTTTATTTCCGGAAGTCGGTGGTAAATAAAGTCAACGAAACCAACAAAAGCCACCGACTTCCGGAAATAAAGTTATTTTCCAGTTTTTAGTTTTTTTTTAGAAGTCGGTTTTATTTTTTTTCTAAAAAGTTTTTATAATCTTAGTAAGGATGTAGGTAAGTACTAAGCTAGGCATATATTAGGCATTAAATGCGCTTATGTAGTAATATTGGACTAGGTTTCGTCGTATAAAGGTCTAAAATTCTTTAATGATTATTAGCTAGGCTTATCTAGATAGTCCTAGGTAGTTATGGAACAAGTTCCAACTTATCGTACTTAGATAAAGATTCGTTTTCTTGCTTCACTCTGGGTAATTGAAATAAAAAGACGGGTTTCGTTTAAGTAAATTTTGACGTCATAAGAAAAACGAAGTGTCCATATTTTGGCCAAAAAGCGGGAAAAACATTTTTATTTTATAAAAGAATGATTATTTCGGCATACATTCTTGATGATTTTTAAAGTCTTGTCTCATAAAATTGCAGTCATCATTATTTTTCCCTTATCCATTGTTATTTGGTTTTGTAGGTTTCCAAACCTCAAAATACAAAACAGAACACTTATAGGATCTTTTCATTGACTTTGTTTTCCGTCTGTCTGTTTGTCTGTCTGTCTGTTAAGGCCCTTTATCTCGGTATCGTGTGGAAGTGTCGAGTTGAAATTAGAATTAGTCCTTTGGAGCTGTGAAAAAATCAAATCTCAAACGCCCGGTTTCAATAAACAAAAAACGGTTCGTTTTGTTTACTGATAGTAATATTTTCTACGAGACGTATGTCAAAATACAACTATCCGTATCCAAAACGCACCGTTTTTTTTTTGTTTATTGGAAACGGGCCTTATTCTACGCAGTCAAAAGATATGGCCGTTTATGTCGTGAGTTTGTGCAGAGTTTTTCTGACATTCTCTCCTGTCAACGTTCACGCTATAATTTACTTCTTTGTCCTTAAAATCATCACTTATACAATCATGATAATTTTTTCTCCACATTCCCTGTCTCCCTCCTTCCAACATTGATTGCAGTTATCATCATCTGCCTACCCTTTTCCCAACTATGTTGGGGTCGGCTTCCAGTATATCAGGATGCAGCTGAATATCAGTATTTTACTTGGAGCGACTGCCTATCTGACCTCCACAACCCGGTTAGTACTGAGTAATGCGATACTCCTTGGTAAGACTGGTTGTCAGACTTTCGGAACACTGACTACCTGTAACGACTGTCGAAGATCTACAAATGACAGCCGAGACCAACAGCTTAACGTGCTTTCCGAGGCACGGAGGAAACTCGGTATGTAATGGGTGGTCACCCATCTACAGATCAACCTAGGCAAGCGCGGCTTAACCTAAAGATCGACCCGAGAGCTGCTATTATTTAGCCACGAACTCCTCTGCATTGAATGCAGTTATGAACGTGATAAATATCAACATACTCTATTACATAAACGAATACATTAGTTACTTCAAGAGATTGGTATCTGAATGTTAGAACGGTACATAATAGTTATGTCGATGAACTTTTACAAACAGTTGATCGTTCGTTGTTCTAGATTTTTTTGTATTATGTATTGTATTGCTAGCTTTTGCCCGCGGCTTTGCTCGCGTTAAATTCGCGGTAACACTGTTCCTCTTTTCTGATTTGCAGGTACCTGCTACCTGTAGTTTTTGCCCTTGCCCCCTATTTATGGTAATAGCAAAGCTAAGTTTTCCCTTTTCTTCCCTCTTTCTTCCTCGTTTATCACTTTAAAAAAATACCCTATGTCCGTCTCCACGATCCCAACTATCTTTGTACCAAAATTCATCAAAATCAGTTTAGCCATTAAAGCGTGAAGAGGTAACAAACAAACAAACAAATAAACAAACAAACTTCAACAAACTCACTTTCGCTTTTATAATATTAGTAATAGTAATTAGTAAGGATTTAATTTATAAAAGTCAACGCAATACAAACCATCATATCAAACACAACACTACCATTTCTCTACAATCAGCTGATACAATCAATTACGAAGTAAGTTGTATAACGAAAAGCGGAACACATGCACTACTAACTAATATAACGGACACAAGACACGTGCCGACCCGGATATGATATATACGTCGTGATAATACTGCATCGGTATTCACACTGCAACACTTTATAACGGATGGTTTGACATCGGCTTCGTTTAAAGTGTAATAGTTAGCGCCGGTCACTGTTAAAAACGTTTTCAATATAAGTATACTAGCTTTTGCCCGCGGCCCGCGGCTTCGCTCGCGTTAAATTCGGGGTATTTACTGTAATAGCAATGCTAAGTTTTCCCTTTTCTTCCCTCTTTAGTGGCCATCCTATATTTAATAACTAAATAAATGTGGTTATCAGCAGAATATCACAAAAAATACGATGTAGAATTGCAGATGGTACAGCTTAATAATTTTAGATATTACTAGCTGTGCCCAGCGGTTTCACCCGCTGCTCACTTAGGGGTAAGAAAAATAGAGGTTGGCCGATTCTCAGACCTACCCGATATGTACCTACACAAAATTTCTTTTATATCGGTGCAGCCGTTTCGGAGGACTACGGGAACGAAAACTGTGACACGAGAATTTTATATATTTGATATTATTAATCTGGTTTAACTAGGACACATTTACCTAAATGCATAGTAATTGCTTGCTAAAATCTAGGTATTCTTTCGGAAGTGATTTGCTAATCTTATTAATAAATCCCCCAGTTTATTACATTTTGCATTTTTCGGGTTCCGTACATCAAAAAGAAAAAACGCAACCCTTATTGGATCAATTTGTTGGCCTGTATGTCTATCAAGATCCTTTATCTCAGGAAAGCGTAGAGGTATAGAGTTGAAATGAAAACCATATACTCACCTCTGTTTTTCATCTGTGCTGTGAAAATACTAACCCCTAGGACTTAGGGGGTAGGGGTCCACCCTTTATAGCAGAACTTTTTATGTCATAATTTTATTTTGCATAACAACGGATGGCATAAACTTCACTTCGCAGAAAATAGTTTAGCAGACACTCATTTATCATACAGTCTAAACTCATAATTTTGTAAGTCAGAATCACAACCATTATTCAACCATTATTTAAGCAACTAAACTTGCTTACGTTACCTTGTATGTACATCTGTGAAATGGGAGTATTTGTTCGTACTAACTTCCATTTATTTGAAACCCTACGCTTTCGACGTCATCAGAACACTATTCGGGCGGGTTCTCATAGAACGGCATTCTTCGCTAAAAACGTACTCGGTATGGCACCTAAAATATATAATAGTAAACCACTAGCTATTAAAACTAAAGAATGTTTGACATCCTTTAGGAAGGCATTGCTTAAGTTTCTTTTGGAAAGATGCTATTATTCCATCACTGAGTTCATTGATGACAAACAGGAATACCGACTTGATCCGAACGAGTAGATCCGACTTGCTAATTAATAATAATAATTTATGATTAATTAATCAGTAATATGTTTTATCTACTAATAATGTGCTTGTTTTTATTTTGATTTATTTTTTAATAATAATACTGACAGCATTTTACTTAATTGACATAGCTATTTTTAAATTTTGACATTTAACTTCTTAATTTTATTTTTGTTTATAATTATGTTATTTTTGCTTGTTTTATTTTTAACTTTAACTTTGTGCGCCTTCTATCAGCAAAACATAGTGAATCTATCTCTATAATACTACCTGTTAACACCTATATTTTACAAAATAAATGATTTGATTTGATTTGAATCATCTCTAGGCATAAACTTCATATCCATAATATTTAAAAAGTGGAAACATCATATCGCAGAAAGTTCACAGTCAGAATCGTCTTTTGGCATAAATATTTTATATCTATAATCATTAAACGGCAGAATTGTCATATCGCAGAAAGTTTAGTTAGGATCATCTTTGTCATTATAAGTTGCCATTTATTTTAATTTATTATTTCTTTAAAATAATGGCATTTATTTTATTTATTGTTTAATTGAATTTGAAATAATGTCATTGAATTTAATAAGTAATTATCCTAATCTAACTCTTTAAAAACAATCTCTTTTTTCTATTAATGCAAGTCGTTTTGTAGGAGGTCACAGTTTTAACCTAACCTAACCTAGCCATTACTGCCGTGTGCATAGTATGCTAAGTGAAATTATACCAAATAATATATTATGCGAAATATGAACTCTGCCAAGCGAAATTATACTAAATGTAATTCTGCCATCTTAAAACTATGCCATTGTTAATTCGAAGTTTTAAACATTATGCCAAACGATAATTATACCAAATATTTTTATACCTTTAAAATGTTCGTTTAAAGAAAATTATGCTAAGTGTGTTATGCCAAAAAAAAATCGGAGCATCATGATTCTGCCAGATAGAGGGAACCCAGGGGGTAGTATTTGACTGCGTAGACCTAGGCCCTAGGTGTACGCAGTCAAAATATATGGCTGTCGAGGTCGCAAGTTTTGTACGGAACTCTCGGTGCGCGTGTCTGACTCACTCTTGTTATTAAGATGTTTTCAAAATAGAATGCTATAAGATAAATAAAAATATGTGTGTTTCTATTCAAACTAGTAAGCTTTCTTTTTTTGTCAAAAACCATTTAGTTCTACTTGAGAGATAAAAGTATACTTACTTACTTTTAAATTATTTGGTTCTTTTCTGCGTTTGACCTAAATTTGAATTGAATTTTCTTAAAGGAAAGATTGAAAAGGGCACTCTATATATTGGGTAAGTTGAATTAACTGAATAAGAATCTATTTGCGTAAGTAGGTAAGATAAGTTTTGTTTGTGATAAATTTTGTTTTACTGATCCCTTTCAAGTGCGTTTGCGTTGGATATTATCGATTAGAACTATGAATCTACAGTACGGCCAACGAGAAGCGATACCAAATGTAAACAAAACCCATGCTAAAACCCCATCTAAAATGGCCGCCCGAATGTTGGCGAACCCGTCTTAACGTTGTCATGTTTTTGCCGGGAGAACGAGACATTACGACAAAGGCACAAGATGGAAAGAGCTAAATATTAGATTGTCAACGCCACAGTTGTTCTTTAGGTTAATGACCTTTCGTATCGCTTTTCGTTGGCCGTACCACAGATAATATAATACTAACGTACAGATACTCCATCTCATACAAAGAAACGTGACCGCCATAACTTGCTCATTTCTTCGGGCTATTCGGGCTATTTTTTTTTTACTCACAACGGCGCTAGATGGTGCTTGCAGCCATAGTTTAGTTTACACAAAGAACCAATAGATGGCGATAAAACCATACTGCATACAAAATTATGGTAGCCGTTTGACCTTGAAGCTTACGATACTCGGCAATCACCTACTTTGCGATAGCGCATGATTTCTTGAGCGTGGGATTATACTATCTATGGCGTGGGGTATAGGTCCATGTTTTTCGGCAGACTTAGTTATTTGTTAGGTTCGGCGTAAACGTTAACGCAAATTATGATAATAATTACCAAGTATTTAAATCAATTAAAATTATTCATAATATCGAAATAGCTCTTGCAATGATAGGAGACACTGAGACACAGGGCAGGGAGTTATTTTTTAACAGACTCAGTTTCGTGTGTGTAATTTTTTTAATTTTAATTACAAGTTGTTACTTAACTAAGTAGGTAGTAATATTTGTATGTTGTGTTGGTACCTACCTATAAAAATAGGTAAATATACTTACCGGCTCGGATATTAGGCGCTAGATGATAGAGTGGGGATAACCTTGCGCTTTGTACTGTACAGACGCCAGTTCCCAATCCCCACTTTGTCAAATCTAATTTAGTTTGTTCGGCCGCAGTATATACAATGTACTCTGTGGCCGCAGTCAAAGGTTTAGAAATTCTACAGTTCTGGCTAGGTTGACCTGCCGACTGCTGATGTCTGTACGCTTATAGAAAAAACACTTACGAGATGTACCTATTTAAAGAAATTTATTCTCAAAAAAGACTACAGTCATGAGAGTCGGGCAGTGCATGAGAACTTGAGATCCAAAAATTTATCTTCTGCGCATGTGAAGTTAAACAAGCGCTCAAGATCCGTGCCATTTACTTTCCATTCTAATATTATCCAACCACTTACTGGCATATTGAACTGAATGTGGGGTTGAGTTTGTCTCAGCCCCACATTCAGCGTAAAATACCTACAAGCTAATAAAATGCAAGCGTAATTTATGAGTAGGTATAGGTAGGGGTACCTTTAGATTCGAGTCGCTTAATGTACCTACTTATCAGTTTCATTTGAATTGCGTTTTATGCTACAAGACGACATCTAACTTAGTCCAGCCCAGTCCAGACCTTGGAACCAGTTCTTTTTAACAATTATTATCCGATGGCAGTCCTTAATACAAAATTGATCACTTCAGAGTCGGTTCTTGGTAATTATTATAAAATATACAATAAATATAATAGAAATCGGATATTTTGGACGTGTCATGGTAGACGTTCTCGTGCCGCCTTCAAATGTAATTAGAGCTTGTAATGTACCTACTTATGCCGCTGGGCTAAATCGCCTGCCTTAACCCAGCGGGTTCGTTCGCCAGACTGGCCAGGTTTTGGTGCGCAGAGGTCTATCCAAATACGAGGATGATGATGATGATGATCTTTGTTTGAAGGAAAAATTTATAAAAAAACACAATAAATTATAAATAAAAATAAATAAATATCTTGGGACAACTCACACACGGCTATCTGATCCCAAGCTAAGCAGAGCTTGTGTTATGGTAACCAGACAACTGATATACATACTTATAAAATTTATAAATACATACATATTATAGATAAATCACACCGAGACACAGAACAAACAATCATGCTCATCACACAAAGTTTGTCCTGGGTGGGAATCGAACCCACGACCTCCGGATCAGCAGTCAGGGCCACTAACCACTAGACCAACAGGCCCGTCAACAAATTAATATTTTTTTTAAATAAGTACTTTATCATTTACAATGAGTAAGTAGGACTGCCTCGTTGGTCCAGTGGTCGCAAGAGCTACTATTGAGCAGTAGGATCTAGGTGCGATTCTCGGGTGGGACAAAATACCAATACCTAACCCTATGGGAAATAAGGCGTAATGTTATGTATGTATTAACTATTAAGTTCATATATTACTTTTTCTGCTATTTTTGAAGTTGACTGAAAAATTAATAAGTTTGCCTTTGCCTTTCAGTAAAATACATAAAAAGTAGATACAGAATAGCAGACAAAGACATAAAACAAGACCTTTGGGTATTTAATTGAATCTGTAGGTCCTACCTATGTAATAGGGTAGATGACACCACCAATCAATTGATATACTTTTTATGAGCTGTCAAAACGCGCTTCCCCCATAGATTTTGTATGAGACTCGCAACCGATGACGTCACGTTCGTCACAGTTGTCAAGTCAATGATGCAACTATTTATTGATTTAAAAGCAACTAAAAGTCGAATTTTAAAGTTATTTTGAAATGAATGGAGTTCTCAGGTCTAGACTAAGGTGTTCTTTCAGAAAAAATGTTATTTTTAATTATTGGTTAATGGTGTCAACTACCCAATTGATTTATCAAACAGCATCCACCTGAAGATTAATAATATCATACATAATTATGAAGAACGATGATTAAACATTTATTTTGAAGTAACCTTAATTTTGATGAAGATTGTAATGATTTTTTGCGACTTTTGGCTTCAAGGACTTTATTCCCAAAGTTGACACTTGAGACCGCAAAATTGTAAATACCTATATTATTATTCTATGGCGCAGATTAGCGTTTTATTCATAGATTATAAGAAAAGTAGGTTTTGTTGTTCTATGTCCGAAATATATTTTGTTTTACTTAATATATTTGCATTTCATAACTATTTCATTCTATCTAAATAGGTATGGTATGTATCATTTAGGACGTGTAGTAAAACTTAAAACAACGCCATCTATTAGCACAATTAACAGCAAATGAGTTACTTAACCACAACGTAGTACAAAATTTTCTCACCAGAGGCAACACCATAATATTATTTAGTAAAATCATGGAATTTGGAACTAGGAGCCCATTATTCTCGATTTTTGTGTTATGGGGATTTTTAAAAACAAGAACATACTTCTTCCAAGGTCAAATTTAAACAATTACACAAACTTCAAAAACAAATCGATACACATAACGCCATCTATTGAGGTTTTTTTGAACTATTTTTTCTTTCTTCGCAATGAGACCCCATGGCCGTACTATAGGTTCTGAAGTTTGTATATGTGAGAGTTACGGCGAGGTTGGTTCAGTGGCTAAGCATGTGACGGCTGCACTGCGTGTCGTGGGTTCGACCTCTGCACGGACCAAATATTTGTTGTAATAGTTGTTTTGGTTTGGTTGTTTGTGTACCCACAACGCACTCGAAATTCCGGTTGCGGGACAAAGTATTTTGAAAGAAAAAAAAATAGGCTTGCTTGCATTTAGTTGCAAATCGCACGATGCTCGCTGTGATGTGGTCTAGAGTGGATAGTGCTTGCTTAGAAGACACTGAATCATTTGAAGGGATCTAGATTATAATGATCGGAAAACAGAATTTCACATTTCTCAGACTGCCAGTTTACACAATTAATGTGGAAGCAAAGCGCTCTTTTCGGGTCTGTAGAACTTCAACAAATTAACGAATGTAATATAAGCATCCCTTAAACAGAACCTAGTGTAAGAGGACTTCAAAGTTAATTGAAAATAACATGTTTAATTGCATTTCGTATTTCTTGCAATTTATTCATCTTCACAGTCTTTTGCCAACGATGGGGGTCGATATTTGCAATACAGCTAAAGACTTAAGTGCATCGTCTGTCAAGTAGTCGCAAAGATAGTTTTTGAGCTTGAGTTTTTGAGTTCGAAACCCACTTCGTGCAAAATCCTCCCGGTTTTTTTTTGTACAAGGAATTTCTTAGTAGCAATACCGATCATTTAGTTTTTTTTTATTCGAATGGGAAATCATCTAAGCGGAGCGGGTGCAATTTTCAGACTTTTACTGACTAAAACCCAACCATGTTCCTTCTATTGTTCTCTGTGTATCGGGGACGCTGTATCTCTTCTGAATAACCCCAGCAGTGGCCAGGCGGTGGCATTGGCAGGTCCCTTAGACCACGAAACCTTGGTTAACGAGATTTAAATGACTGATGATACTGGTATCGTTAGATTGGTCTGCCGTCATATTAAATACCTAAACTGTATTTAGTGCTCTTGACCGATTTTCAATGTTTACAGATATAATCTCAAAACAATTTCCAAATAAGATTGTCATCTTTATCAATGTTAAGATTGATGCGATGCACTCAACATAAACGAACACTTATGATAAAAACTAACATGAGTATTTTTTTTACCATAGGTATATCAATAAGTTATATTGTTACATTTGTTTGTTTGATAGATAAGGGGATATTCTTGTGATTTAATATTCTCAAAGTAAAAAAAAATGAGGGAGAGGAGTGAGAGGTTCTTAAATTTAAAGAGACGTCACATACAGCATCATCATCAGCGTAGCTTTTTTTAACTATACTTACTGGGGTCGGCTTCCAGACTAATCAGGTGCAGCTGAATACCAGTATTTTAAAGAAAGAAAGAAAGAAGACATGTTTAGTGGTCACTTGCCACAAATATACATAAATTAAAAAAAAAAACTACAGTACAAAAAAAATACATAAATCATACTACAAAGAAAAAGACATAGCTTAAGTGTGTAAGATTATAATAGCTAGCTTATAACTTTTAATAAACCTTAAAACGCATGGTCATTTTAAGGTTTATTACAAGTCATAAGCCTCTACAGTACTGCCTAACACCTACAGTACCAGGCGTTAAGTATATAATCTAACATGTGTAACTAAATTATCACAGATTATAATGCAATCGCTGCATAGTTTCTTCATAAACAGATATTTGTCATTCTTAAGCCTTATCGGACAGTACGGATTAGAGCGTCCAACACTTGGTTCTATCTATTATTTAGTACTAGCTTCTGCCCGCGACTTCGTCCACGTAGCATAGTTACTTTGGGCTAACGCTAATTTTAAATGATGCGCGTGATGATCGAAAAAAAATCTTTCTCTCCCCTTTTCTTCCCTCTTTCTCCCCCTTTTTTCACTTTTTTTTTGCCTATGTCCGTCTCCAGGGTCCCAAAATTCATCAAAATCGGTTTAAATTTACTCACTTTCGCTTTTATAATATTAGTAAGGAAAGTAAGGATTTAAGTCTGAATATTTTTTGTTTTTTTATTTATCCACTAGCTTTCGCCCGCGGCTTCGCCCGCGTTAAATTTGGGGTAACACAGTTCCCATTGCGCCTTATTGATTTGTAATAGCAACGCTAAGTTTTCCCTTCTCTTCCCTCTTTCTCCCTCACATCCCACTTTTTTCAAAAAAATATTAGCCTATGTCCGTCTCCTGGTTCCCAACTATCTCTGTACCAAAATTCATCCAAATCGGTTCAGCCATTAAAGCGTGAAGAGGTAACAAACAAACAAACAAACAAACAAACAAACAAACAAACAAACTCACTTTCGCTTTTATAATATTAGTAAGGATTGCCAATAGATTTGTTCTCATTTCATAACCTGTTTCAAATAGATTGAAACCTTGTAAGGTATTATCTATACTAATATTATAAAGAGGAAAGATTTGTTTGTTTGTTTGTAATGAATAGGCTCCGAAACTACTGGACCGATTTCAAAAATTCTTTCACCTTTGGAAAGCTACATTATCCCCAAGTAACATAGGCTATATAACATCACGCTACGACCAACAGGTGCTGAGCAGCGCGGGTGAAACCGTGGGGAACAGCTAGTCCTTACTAATTTTAAAAAGCGAAAGTGAGTTTGTTTGTTACCTCTTCACGCTTTAATTGGTAAACCGATTTTGATGAATTTTGGTACATAGATAGTTGGGGACCAGGAGACGGACATAGGCTAATTTTTGGGATGTGAGGGAGAAGAGGGAAGAAAACGGAAAACTTAGCGTTGCTATGACAAATCAATAAGGCGAAAGGGGAACTGTGTTACCCCAAATTTAACGCGGGCGAAGCCGCGGGTGAAAGCTAGTTTTATTATAGATCTGTAGAGACAGCAGCGCTGTGACGTTTCATGGAGCGACTGCCTGTCTGATCTCCACAACCCAGTTAGTACTGGGTAATACGATACCCCTTGGTAAGACTGGTTGTCAGACTTTCGTAACAGTGATTACCTGTAACGACTGTCAAAGATCTACAAATGACTGCCGGGATCAATTGCTTAACGTGCTTTCCGAGGCACGGAGGAAACTCGGTATGTAACGGGTGGTCACCCATCCACAGACCAACCTAGGCAAGCGCGGTACACTATGAAAATTTACAAATGAAATTACCTGTGGTGGTGCCTCCAGGCTTATGAGCCTGCTTCTTCCAGATTTTAGCGGCAATGATAACATCGACTCGACTCAGCTCACCGACGACCGTCCTCATGAGTCATAAAGCAAGATGTTTACAACCAAAAACACAAAGACTACCAAATGGGTGACGTCAGTCTAACGGCCATGATATCTACTGGCCATGTTATACCATAAACGATGAACTTATCCATTAGTATTATAATGTTGTTTTTTTTAAGCATACAATCTTCTGCGAGTTTTTTCGTAAAAAGTCGGCAGTATCGTCACATCGTTAATGTTTTCCCCGAAGTTTGTCTTTTTATTTTGGTACTAGCGTTTGCCCGCGGCTTCGTTCGCGTTAAATTCGGGGTAACACAGTTCCCCTTTAGTGATTTGAAAGTACCTGCTACCCGTAGTTTTTGTCTTTGCGCCTAATCTATTGTCCCAACTATCTCTGTACCAAAATTAATCAAAATCGGTTTAGCCATTTGGGTGTAAACAAACTCACTTTCGCTTATTAAATATATATATAAAATAAAATACAGTAATATTATAGTATGGTATGGATTGACATTTATGATTTGACACTGTGACTAATGTCATAACTACACACGGTAAAATAACACATCACACATATTGCAGAACTGTGTCGTCTATGTAACTGCAACGAGACGAGTTAGCAATATGGCCTACTTTAAAGCCAAATTGTCAACTTAAAACAAGTTTTGTGGCATAGTTATGTTTCGTTTGTATATTAACTCACTACATAGTGAAAGAGAATGGGAAACTGTCACCTCTTTCTGTAAAGCAGTTATTCTAGCAAAGGATGTGGCGTCGGGTGCTGCGGGCCGATTCCCGGCCACCGTAGACACTAGTCTGTGGACGGTTAGCAATGGATAGCTCACTGCGGGTCCGTCTAGTGACTACAGATCGTATTGACAGCGCGTTTATGTTCCACGCGCGCCTCAAAGGGAAGTCAGCAAAGCAGAAAGGCTTGCCAGGGCCTCCGCCTGCCAGGATTGCGGGTTGTTTGAAAGAGAAACCGCGGGCCCGGAACATAAATGACAATAGGAGGAACATTGGTGGGTTTTAGTCAGTACAAGTCTGACACTCCCGCCCGCTAAAAAAAGCCCCATATAATGAGGGAAATCATAATATTGATACCAGCTGGCACAAAACTAAAATTCGTGGCGTGGCTGTTAGGAGGAAAAACCCTATAAACGTTGGACCAAGGAATCAAACTTCTTGCTGAACAGTCGCACTTGTGACTACAAGATCATTTTAAGCTAAAGTTAGCAATAACCCGACAGCCTAATCAAATTCGACTCTCACGCATTCACAATCGGGAAACACAGATACTAGCAAGATATAGCACATAGTCTAAGAGTGGACATACTCTCATGACATACATTTCGTATAACGTTATTGTTTAATTCTTAAACTTCAATTGTTTTTTGATACAGACCACTGAAGTTATGATAAGAGGACTCAGGACAATCAAAGATTAGGACAATGATATTAAGCAAATGATCCATTTCATGATGTCATGAAAATTATCATGTTTTGGGTTTTATTTCCTGGTTGGACAGGATCAGATTTAATCCAGTTTGTCATCCATTAGTCAAGATTTTTACCCAGCTGCTGTCAATTTACTGGCGTGATATTATTCTAAAGTTTTATGTAATAATCACGCCTGGTCGGGGATTTCAGCTGAGTAAAACACATGCATTGCAATAATTAAAATACATGTTACAAAATCCTTGCAAGTATTTAGACTACAAATTATTTAAGTAGTGTGTAAGTATTTGAAAATTAAAATGGATTATTCAACTATTGCTATTTAAAATACAAAATTAAGTTGTAAGATTGTGTTAACGGAATAAAAATGTATATTTTTTTATTTTTTACTCATAATCTTCTTACTACTACTAAATTCATTCGACGGCACGATTGGCGCAGTGGCTCAGCGATTGAATGCTGTGCTGCGTGTCGCGGGTTCGATTCCCGCATGGAACAAATATTTGTATGACCTACAGATAGTTGTTTCGATTCTGGCTGTTTGTGTATGTGAATTTAAATGTTTGTAAACGCACCCACGATACCTAGAAATTCCTAGTGTGAAGCTAAGTTTTTTTTTTTTTTTAAAGTATCTAGTTTTGCGGGTTGTTCGAAAGAGATACCGCGGCCCTGGAACGTAAAGGGCAATAGAAGGAACATGGGTGGGTTTTAGTCAGAACAAGTCGGAAATCACCAAATGACTTCTCCCGCTCTGAGCAGTCATTTGATGATTTCCCGCCCGAAAAAAAAGGATCTAGTTGGAAAATGGTCACATACACAGTAAATATTGTGAAATGACAGCTTGTTATCATTTTAGGAATGGTAAAGTAAATCATATTAGGTATTAACCTATTATGATTCTGCTTAAGCATTTTAGACACCTAGATCACAATCGAAACTGGTAGCACTGCTGAGCTGAACATGGAAGTATTTTGTTAATACGTTGCTACATATTTGACGGGCCTGTTGGTCCAGTGGTTAGTGGCCCTGACTGCTGAGCTGGAGGTCGTGGGTTCGATTCCCACCCAGGACAAACTTTGTGTGATGAGCATGATTGTTTGTTCTGTGTCTGGGTGTGATTTATCTATAATATGTATGTATTTATAAATTATATAAGTATGTATATCAGTTGTCTGGTTACCATAACACAAGCTCTGCTTAGCTTGGGATCAGATAGCCGTGTGTGAGTTGTCCCAAGATAAGAAGATATTTATATTAGGATTTCTCCTGTATGTGCGTGGGTGCGTTTTCAAACATTTAAGCTCACATCCATCCACAGCCAGACAATACAAATATTTGTTCCGTGCAGAGATCTATCCCGCGACACGCAGCACAGCAGTCGATCGCTCAGCCACTGCGTCAACCGTGCCGTCAAGGTTCCATGTTCCACGAGGCGGACTGGTTCCAGGAGGCCATGTCTGAGATCTGTGACGTGGCAATGCCCCGAGTCCGGCCTGGAAGCGCCCGGCGTCAGGTGTACTGGTGGTCGCGCGAGCTGACGGCACTGCGAGAGGCATGCGTCGCTGCGCGACACCGGTACGCCAGGCACCGCAGGCTCCGCATCAGAACACCAGATGCGGCAGCCATCGAGGCGGAGCTGTATGAGGGGTACAGAGCGGCGAAGACCGCCCTCCTAGAAGGTGTCTTGCGGGCCAAGGATCTGGCCCGCGAGGAGATGCTGGAGTCTCTGGACGGGGATCCGTGGGGGCGCCCATACAAGATGGTGCGGGATAAACTCCGCACCAGGGCCCCCCCGCTGACGCAGAGTCTCCGGCCCCAACTAGTTGAGGATGTGGTGAGCGCTCTGTTCCCTTCGCGAGGGGAGCATGCCCCTCCGCCCATGGCTCCGCCGCTTGCGGTGCCACAAGCGGACCACGAGGACAACGACGACGACGACGTTCCGGAGGTGACTGGGGTGGATCTGAGAGCGGCGGTGGGCAGGCTGAAAGCCAAAAACACCGCCCCGGGACCCGACGGCTTGCATGGCAAAGCCTGGGTCCTGGCCCTGGAGGCTCTCGGGCCCCGACTACTAGGGCTCCTAAGCGCATGCTTGGAGAGAGGCCAGTTCCCACTTCGTTGGAAGACGGGGAAGCTGGTCCTCATTCAGAAGCCGGGGCGCCCTGCGGACTCTCCGTCCGCATTCCGGCCCATTGTGCTGCTCGACGAGGTGGGCAAGCTCTTTGAAAGAGTAATTGCAAACCGCCTCGTCGGGCACCTTGTGGGGACGGGGCCGGATCTTGCGGAGCACCAGTATGGTTTCCGCAAGGGGCGCTCGACGGTGGACGCCATCATGCGCGTGAGAGCCCTCACGACGGGGGCTGCAGTGTCCAGGGGTGGGGTTGTCGTGGCGGTGTCTCTCGACATCGCTAACGCGTTTAACACCATGCCCTGGGGCTGCATCAGGGAGGCACTCCAATACCACCGGATGCCGACCTATCTTCGTCGTGTGGTCGGGGCATATCTGACGGACAGGGCCGTCATATACCCCGGTCGCTCTGGAGAGTGGAACCGGCGAGAGATGTCGTGCGGTGTCCCACAGGGATCGGTCTTGGGGCCGCTCCTGTGGGACATCGGCTACGACTGGGTGCTGCGCGCCGACCTCCCCAGCGGCGTCAGTGTAGTTTGTTACGCTGACGACACGCTCGTCCTGGCTCAGGGGGGGTCGCACCAGGCGGCGGCCGACAATGTGACACGCGGGGTTGCGATAGTCGCGGAGAGGATCCGGCTACTGGGTCTCGAGGTGGCCTTGCACAAATCCGAGGCCATGGTTTTTCATGGCCGCGGAAACACGCCACCGTCGGGATCCCAGTTGACGGTAGGAGGGGTTCGCATCGGCGTCGGGTCGACGATGAAGTACCTGGGAATCGTCCTCGACAGCCGGTGGAACTTCGTCGAACACTTCCGACGTTTGGCTCCCAAGCTCGAGCGGACGGGGGCTGCTTTCAAGCGGCTCCTGCCCAACCTCAAGGGGCCAAACGCCTCCTGCCGTAGGCTCTATGCCGGAGTCGTGCGGTCCATGGCCCTTTACGGGGCCCCAGTATGGGCGCGTTCTTTAGGGCGGCGCGCCGCCCACTATCTGAACGCGCCCCAAAGGGTGGTGGCCATACGGCTTGTCCGGGGCTACCGCACGATCTCCGGCGAGGCAGCAAGCCTCCTTGCCGGACTGCCACCGTGGGATCTGGAGGCGATAGTCCTCGCGCGCCTGTTTGAGTGGCGCGCGGAGGCACTACACCGGGGGGAAAACCCACTGCCGCGGCAAGTTGCCGCTCGGCGGGCAGACCTCCGGTGCGATCTCATGGTGGCATGGAGAGAGCGACTGTCGCAACCCCGTGCAGGGCACGCTACAATAGTGGCGGTAAGTCCCCTCTTTGAGGAGTGGCTGGAGAGGCGTCATGGCGTCCTCACCTACCGCCTGACGCAGGTCCTCACCGGACACGGAAGTTCCGGGAGGTTCCTGCACATCATCGGGCGGGAGGAAGCGCCCGGGTGTCACCATTGTGACGATCGCCCGGAGGACACGGTGGAGCACACAGTGGCGATCTGCCCGGCTTGGGCGGAGCACCGCCGTGCCCTCGTAGAGGCGATCGGCGGCGGCGATCTCTCGCGTCCGGCCCTGGTTCAGGCCATGGTCCGGAGCGAGAGGGAATGGGAAGCGGTCACCACCTTCTGCGAAGCAGTAATGTTAGCGAAGGAGGTGGCCGGGCGTTTGAGGGAAAGAACATCTGCCCAACCCAGCCGCCGCGGGAGACGCCCATGGCGCCGGGCGCCGCGAGACGACTTCCGGCCACCGTAGATGCGGGCCTGTGGGCGGTGAGCAATGGGTAGTTCACCGTCCGTCCGTCGATTGACGACAGGCCGTGTCGACGGCGCGTTCGTGTTTCACGCGCGCCTCAAAGAGAGTCAGCAAAGCAGAGGGGCTTGCCAGAGCCTCTGCCTGCCGGGGTTGCGGGTTGTTCGAAAGAGATACCGCGGCCTCGGAACGTAAAGGGCAATAGAAGAAACATGGGTGGGTTTTAGTCAGTACAAGTCTGACATGCCCCTCCGCTCCACCCAGAGCGGGGGAAGTCATTGGATGATTTCCCACCCGGAAAAAAAAAAAAAAAAAAAAAAAGGTTCCATGTTTACATGAAATATGGAACTTTATCACAATGACATAGATGTAACCAGATCTCTACCTGACTCCTCAGAAATTACAGGCGTGATGCTATGAGTTAGTTTTGACAATGGCATCATCAACCACAGACTGATTTAACCACAAGTACACTCGCGGATAGAAAGAGAAATCGTGAGATAGCGCGGTTAGGCAATGTAGCTCAGTAATTGTTGTGTCGTGTCGACATAGTTCGGCTTGTGTGCCTGACTGTACTCGTTATGATTTTATCTGCTGGAGATAGTTGCATAGATAGAATTGTTGCAATATTTTCACGTTTATATAGGTATCCAACTAAAATAGGTTTTAGCTCAATATAATGCGATGTCAAAGTACGGTACGGAGGACAAAATAATAAATGTTTGAAAATAAATTAAAAATAAGCTAGTTATTTTTTAGAAAATAAAATAAGCTAGTTATTATTTAGAAATTGAAATAAGCTAGCTATTTTAAACTTAAACTATATAAATATTTTTTGGCTAAATAAAAACTTAAAGCTAAATAAATAATTTTGAGCTAAATGAATAATTTAAAGTAGTATTTACCTACTCGCTGAAATTACCGAAATTGACAATTTAATAAACAAAACAACCTAAAAAGAAAAATACACCATTAAAAAAAAACAATTTGAATTGCATTCATAACACGTTTTTTGTTTACAAAATAGCAAGAGTAAAACCCCAATATAAACATTACAAACTACCTAATGTTGCTATCGACCGGACACAAATCTAGAATCCATAACCGCTACTGAGAAATTTCTAATGGAAACACCCAATAAAATTTGTATCCTTCGGATTCCAAACAGTATTTAACAATGACGTCACGATTAGGGAAAATCCTTGCGCCCTCTGGAATTTTTAAAGCACCTTGTATCACAAGAACTCTGATTGGACGATTCAGAAAATGACGTCACTGATCCTACCCGTGGCATTTAAGCTAGCATTGAAGATTTTCTTGCTAAATTAATCATGGCGTGTAAGTGTACTGAGGATAGTAAGGTTAAAGTGTTATTCATAAGACTGCGGCAGGGACTTTGTTTTTAATGCAACTATCAATTTAGCCTTTATTGTTGTAACTAGCTGTACCCCACGGTTGCACCCACTTGGACTAGGATGTTATACATATAAATCTTCTTCTTGAACCACTCTATCTATTCCTGAAAACGGCATTAAAACCCGTTCAGTAGTTTAAAAGATCTAAGCGAAGACAGCGGACGCAACTGTTTTGTATTATGTCAAGATGTATATAGGAAAACTGACAGACTTTGATAATATATGACGCATTCAGTTTACGTCACAATTCTTTCGTCACTTCGTTTGATCACGACTGTTGCATATGGGACAAATCAATGCGACACAATACAATTAAATATGAGTCCTGTAATAAACAAAATAAGGCTGGTTTGAGATGGCACGGAGAAGAGTTTCTGGTAAGATATGGGGAAGCCTTTGTCCAGTTGGACATACAAGACTGCCTAAAAGAAAATACATAACTAAGTGTGCTACATACGTTATATGTAGTTTTCTTCTGGTATTTTGTTTGAAAAATACAACATGATATTTAAAATACTGGCAAAGGATATAGGCTTCCGGGGTTGCGGGTTGTTCGAAAGAGATACCGCGGCCTCAGAACGTAAAGGGCAAAAGGAACATGGGTGGGTTTTAGTCAGTACAAGACACTCCCCCTCGCTCCGCCCAGAGCGGGGGAAGTTATTTGATAATTTCTCATCCACAAAAAAAGGTATGGGATTAGTTGTCAGATCAGCCGAATTTGAGGTAGCAAGTTCGATCTACAGTTGATGCAGTAATGACGTTACCTCACCCCTATAAAAACGGAGGAGCCTGACAAGACCATTTGCCTTACGAGGTTGTGGGTTGTTCGGAAGATAGAGGATAATATACGGAACACGGATGGGTTTTAGTCAGTAAAAATCAAACAAGAGTCAGAAAGAATCGAAAGCGGGGGATCTGAAGATTTCCCAACCAAAAAAAGAAGTATGTCAGTTAATGGGGTCATCAGAAATACCCGTAATGGACTAATCATCGAAAACATGTCACAGTTTATAACTAATAGCAGTACTTATTACTGCTAATAGCAGTACCTACTTAGAACCGATTAAAGTGTTATCAGTGAACGTTATAATCGATGTCAGCAGCAGAAATAGAGGTAATTGACGGATATGCAACCTACTGGCAACATTAAGCAATGCTCATATGTATATACAATGTGCATACAATATTCTGTGTACTTATATAACAAACATTCTAGTACTCAAATTTATTGATAAAAAAACTAGCATTTTTTTCACAAAAAAGTTCTAAAACTTTCGTTGTTTTGCATATTTTTTGGACTTTAATTTTGTTTTCTTAAAAGTTACGAAAATGTAAGGTCATCATTTCTTAATATAAATGATGGACAATATTGTTGCCCTCTGAATAAACCTATTTTCGTCTCATTAAGACCAACAATTTGAGAGATATGATTATTTTTTGTACACGCATAGAGAACATCTAAAAATGACTGCCAAAAAGCGGGGAAGTGAATTAGACCAAAGTGTAAGCGTAATAATATATTAAAACAGTCGTTATAAGTATCTAGAATATCGCTAGTCCATGACTGGACACATTGTATGTGCAGAAGTGCAAATAAAACATTTTAATACCAATTAGGAGTTAATTGAACGACAAAAGCATGGCTTGAGAATGTCAAATCAATATATATACCTATTTGAAAATTTACATTGGTTTAATGCATCAATGTTGCTTCAATTTGCATTGCTTGTGAATAGACGATCTTTAGGGTACATGTGCTTTGAGTGGAAAATGGAGAGAGCGATTATCACAACCCCGTGCAGGGCACGCTACAATAGTGGCGATAAGTCGCCTCTTTGAGGAGTTTCTGGAGAGGTGTCATGACGCCCTCACCGGACATGAAAGTTTTGGGAGGTTTCTGAACATAATCGGGTGGGAGAAAACGCCCGAGTGTCACCACTGTGACGATCGCCTGGAACACACTGTGGCGGTATACCCAGCTTGGGTGCAGCACCGCTGCATAGAAGCGATCGGCTTCAGCGATGTCTCGTGTCTGGCCCTGATTCGGTCGATGATCCAAAGCGAGAGGAAATGGGAAGCGGTCATCTTTTTCTGCAGTATGATAGCCAACCCAGCTGCCGTTGGGCGCCGTGACACCACGCGCGAACGTGTTCCACGCGCGCCTCAATGAGATGTCAGCAAAGCAGAGGGGCCTGTCAGAGCTACCACCTGCCGTTGCGGGTTATTCGAAAGATATATCGCGGTACACCTTTTCTTACTTTGAAAAAAAATTGCCAATGTCCGTCTCCAGGGTTCCAACTATCTCTGTACCACAATTTATCAAAATCGGTTTGGCCATATAGGCGTGAAGACGTAACAAACAAACAACTAAACCAACAAACAAACAAACTCACTTTCGGTTTTATAATATTAAACGGTAAGGCTATTAACCAACTTAAAAAAAGGAGGCGTTTATTACACGATTTCTGCGTTACTTGTTGGCCGATTTTCAAATCGAAATCACTCGAACGAAAGGGTATACTCCCAAAGGGGTTCCAAATCAATTTTATCTTTATTACTTTCGTACTTTATGAGTTATCTTCTAATATAAGTACATATCTTTTCTTCTAATGCATATGGGTGATATGCTTATTTATCTTTTAGTAGCAAAGGAAAATGTATACTTACTCGATGAGAATTTGTGTAAGATACCAGTTGAATACAACTAAAAAGACTGAAAAAACTGACTTCAAAAAGGCACTTAAAAGTGGAAACCAAGTTTACTTTCGGAAGTTAGTGGCAAAAAAAAACAAAAGTTATCGTAATTTTTTGTTGTGACAAAGTATTTTTTTTTGTGTATCAACCTACAGTTAGGCATAAATCAATCCAATCAAAGGCCGTTAAACCTTGCCGCTGCAATCCAACTTCGCACCACCTTACCTGAGGATGTCCCGTCCCTTTAAACTCTCATTCCCCACTCAAGCTCAATTGGGGTATAAGGCTTCAATGTACTACGGCTCGGTACAATCGGCTATATAACCTATATAGCCGATCTATTGCCACTACAGGTTGCTCCCTTTATAGGCTATTGACTACTTTGTGTAAAGTATATCAAGTTACTAAACCGACAGGGAAGAAGAGAAAGGGCTGCCCTTGAGCACGTGGCTACTCAATGGGCTCGCTATGACTCAATATGAACGGAGATTTGGTTTCACAACAGTTCCGCTGATCATTATAGTGATGGTCACAGACAGTGCAAATGGGACATAGGTGTGACAAGAAAGTTAGAGTTCAATGAATTTTAAAAGCTTGTGCCCGCGTTGAGAGTTGAAAATCCTACAGCGTAATTTATATTTAGGCGTTAATTTAGGTGGTGCTCAGTTTTGTATGTAACCGCAAACGAAATGTTCAAAAAACCTTATTCTTTTTCTTGCCCATTCTTTTCCTTAAAAACCAATGCTTTAGAATGGGCAACTACAGTGCATTCAAAAATATTTATACTTTGTGACTGGGACTGTAGCTTTTTAAAATTGCCTGTAATGGTCTGATTAAAATAAATGCTTTGAGTTTCAGTTTGAGTTTAATATCATGAAGTAGGTTAAGGGCAAGCCAAGCTACCGTGTCTACAGCGCGTTCGTGTTCCACGCGCGCCTCAAAGAGATGTCAGCAAAGCAGGGGCATGCCAGGGCCATTGCCTGCTGGGGTTCAGGGTTGTCCGAAAGAGATACCGCGGCCCTGGATCACAAAGAGCAAAAGAAGG
Source organism: Ochropleura leucogaster (assembly GCA_958449745.1). Taxonomy (NCBI): domain Eukaryota; kingdom Metazoa; phylum Arthropoda; class Insecta; order Lepidoptera; family Noctuidae; genus Ochropleura; species Ochropleura leucogaster. The sequence goes on from OY288206.1 coordinate 2,584,419, forward strand.
AACAAAGAACGGAAGGAAGTTATTTCATGATATCCCATCCCAAAAAAGGGCAAGCCAAACTTGAATGAAATTACCGCCACTAGCAAAAATATCGTATTTTTTTTAATGTTGCCCTACACAAGGAATTTCTCCTGTATCGTGGGTGCGTTTACAAATATATAAAGTCACATACACAAACAGCCATATTTGACAGTAATTGACAACTAACATGAACAACGGATTTTTCCTGTATGTAAATATATGAGACCTATATCTATTTATACGAGTAGTTATTATACAAATCAATAAAATATACAGTCCATTAAAACACATGGTGCTTTAACGTGGACTATATACCTAATTTGGATTCGCAAAAAAGCGGGATTTTTATGACGCGCACTGGTGGGTTTTGGCAACCGGTTTTTGATGTATCATTTTAGCCGGATTTCGTAACACATTGTGTGTGTCTTGTTCGAGATTTTCTTGTAAATGAGGTTTTGATGTATATGCAAGTGTTGTAAGTAAGTAGGTTTCAATTTTACATAATTTTTTTTTTAAATAATATTTTTATTAACTCGGCTAAACCTAACAGGACGTTAGTAACTCCCGAAGGTTGGTACACCCTACAATTATGTAGAAGGCGAGCCAATTGTGAACAACCGAACTGAAAAATATTTGAAGGAAAAACCTAATAACACTTTGCCTTTTCTAGGAATCGAACCCTGAACGTTGCGTACCTCGAGACCATAACCACAAAGTTACTTGACAAACCATATGTGTAGTAAAACTAAAACAAATACACAAATTGAATACTGAGCATAGTTGCTCTATTTGCCAAGTTATTTTAAGAATTTAAAAAACCTGAATAATTTATTTAAAAAAAAATACACATTTACGAAACAGCAAACACAAAAAAGCTACCAATGAAACTGTCTCATGCAATTATCTTGGTTATCGTAAAACTGAGATAGATTTAAGTAGAATATAAACAACTCGTTCAGAGAAGGTCAACATGTTGTCAGGCTTTTTTGCGAAATAAAAGCTCCCTCTACAGCATTTTAACTGACACGATAATTATGTAGCAAGAAAAAAAATACGAAATCGTCAGTGATCTGTGTACAGATAATATAATAAGGTCTATATATTCCTCCCGGGTTTGCGGTCTATTCGACAGAGATGCCGCGGCCGCGGAACACAAAGGGCAAAAAAAGGAACATGGGTGGCTTTTAGTAAACAAAAGTCTGACACTTCCTTCCACTCCACCCAGAGCTGGAGAAGTTATTTTTGATGATTTCCCATTCATCAAAAAGTGTCAAAACATTAGATAAATCTTTGTTCAGAGCAACCTATTCGAACAGCAATTATAATAAAAATGTTCTATGAATAAGAAACACTTGGAACAGGTTTCTTTGTACACTCGTTAATCTGAATTAATCAGCACCAATGCAACGAAACATTATCGTCTTTATTCTTCTTTGCTACAAAAAATCTTACCAGTAAAAAAAATCATAAAAACTTCTTCGTCCAACAAAAACGAATATTAAGTACAGACCGAAAACTTTTTTCGATGCTTCTCGCAAAAAAATTAGCAATTTATTCCGATTGCCAATTGTATTCACCTTGAACCGAAAAACTGCACCAATTATTCATTGCACGCAATTTTTTATAAAAGTACCCGCAGTACGGCAAAATAAGTAAACATTTGCATTAACATCTTCAAGCACAAAAAATGGACTAAAGAAAGACACTATAAATAAAGTGTCTGTTTTATAAGAGCTATTTGAATTCATCAAACAAAAAAAAAACAATAATAATTTAAAAAAAAAACTGTAAAAAAAAAAACAAAAGACATCGCAAAAATTACATAAACAAAAATGTTGCGTACCTCAGGTCAGTGACAGTCAAAAAATCCCTTCACTCAGCCTTTTCCACATACATCACTTTCGTCACGATTGATTGTGCGAAAACGTCAACACTAGCGTATACTTTAAATTGACAGTAACGTACACCCCGCGCGGCGGCTCAACCAACACTGCACTCAATGCTGGCATTGCGAAATGCGCCAACGCAGAATTACAACACCAATTTAAATTGACCTTTAATTCCGGTCCACTTTTCCTTGCAACACCAACATTTCGTACGCACCTAGAGGGGTATGGAAGGTCTTAGTATGCTGGTGGTTTTTATAGGCAATTTGGCTCATTATAAGGACAGTCGAAAGGCTTTTGGTTGGGTTCAGTGACTCTCAAAGTTGCTATAACAGGGGAAATCCAAATGCAGTTCACTTTGCCAAGTTACCAGGAGGTCTAAAATGGCCGGTTTAGCGGAATCATAATAGGATAATAATATGAATTACGTTACAAATTGTAAATAGTAAAGTGACAAACAAATAAAGTGAATAATTATTTACAAATATAATGATGATCTGACGATGTAAGATAATATTTATCAAAAAAAAGCCAAATCCTTGCAGAAACAGTCTACATCGCTGACAACTGGGACTAAAACAAAAAACTTCTAAATAATCGACTATCAAAACAGCATAACCACATGCAATCGTCATTATTCAATAAAGAGATTGAAACGAGTCACGAAATCAATCAAATGCAAAACTATACAATTTCAACTCATTACTAAAGAATAAATACATTTTTATCCTACTTAATATATCGTCTTTTCCCAACCATGTTGGGGTCGTCTTCCAGTCTAACCGGGTGCAGCTGAATACCTAGCTAGCTTGTAATCCATATTATTTTAATATTACGAATCTGCTAAAACGGCCACATTAGACCTCTAGGTCATGGCTGTAATACCAATGCGGATTTGAAGAGGGAATTGTGTTTGAATTCTAAGATTTAGTAATAACATGTTATATAATTGGTCAGTGATAATACAGGAAAGTTCGGTTGTGGACGGATTTAATGACTGTTTTTTTTTAATGATGCCATCAACGCAACCAAAACAATTAATTCTATGACTCTGTGCAAAAACGTGGGATTATCTAAGTCGAAAACTGAGCAACAATTAGTCCGAAATGTCACTCGAAACCGAATATTCGAACTCGGTAGTTGCCAATTAGTCCATTGAAAAGTTACTTTTGAGGTTGCATTTTTTAGAGGACGCAATTTTATTTTTTTGATGTGTAAAAGAAGCCGAGCCAACTTAAGTATGATAAAAACAAGGTTTTGAATTACATATGTATTGTTTAAAAAGAACCTTGTTTACTCGTCACCTTTTAAAATCGTCAGCTCTTTGACCGCACATACGCAACGGATCTTTTTACTGTTTCATCACGTTACAATTCCACGTGCTCCTTAAAAGTTGATGGACTTTTTACATAGTTTACTGCTTTGATGCAACGAATTGGTTTTTTATTTTATTTTTGCACGTCAATTCAGAGGTGGCACCGTATTTGCGATGCATTGGGAAATCTGTTATGATCATACTAGCTTAGTGTGGCATACCTAGTTACTTTGAACTGAAGCTAACTTTAACCCGCGTAATGATCGAAAACAAAATATCTTTCTCTCCCCTTTTCTTCAATCTTTCTCTCCCTTTTCTCACTTTTTAGTCTATGTCCGTCTCCAGGGTCCCAACTTCATCAAAATGGGTTGGGCCATTTTGATGAAGTCCATCACACAGTCCATCCATCGTTTCCACCCATCCACATTCATATTTAAAACTTTCCTCACGACATTTCCCTAAATATTTCAGTAAAAACCGGCCAAGAGCGTGTCGGGCCACGCTCAGTGTAGGGTTCCGTAGTTTCCCGTCCGTCACAATAAGTGTTCCCAGTTATGAGGCCAACCGAAAAATTCGGTAATACCCGATCCAATGTAATAAGTACCTACAGCGATATCTCTCGGGGAATTGAGTTACTAATTAATACAAAGACGTGCAATTTCGGTGGTAATTTTGGATTGCGAGAACCGATTTCAATAATTCTTTTTTTGTTTGAAAAAAGATACGTTCAGAATAGTAAAATATGTAAACAAAGTTACAAAAAATGCTTGCATATACGATTATACTACAAACTTAGTCCAGAAATTATTTTGTACAACTTTTTGTCTTTTTTGTACAAAAACTGTTGTGTCCATCAAGTTCAAAATAACTTTCATAGAAAGTCCTTATAAAGTTCTACTTTTCAGATTTTTTTCATATTTTCTAAACTTAAGGTTCAAAAGTTAGAGGGGGGGGACACATTGTTTTTTACTTTTGGAGCGATTATTTCCGAAATAGATGACATTATCAAAAAATTATCTTAGTAAACCCCTATTCATTTTGAAATACCTTTCCAACAATATATCACACGTTAGGGTTGAAATTAAAAAAAAATCACTTCCCACTTTACATATAGGGTGGCTACCCTAATAAAACATTTTTTTCAAATTTTTATTTTACCACTTTGTCGGCGTGATTGATATACATATTGGTACCAAATTTCTAGTGCTAACGGTCACAGAGATTAAGCGAGGACGGACGGACGGACGGACAGACAGACATGGCGTTGACTACGGAACCCTAAAAACGACAAAGAAATATTATTGGATTGCTACAAGCCAGTAAAAACTCATTAGCTACCACCAAGTGAGTGCCTACAATCAGGATCTTCATCAAATAACTTTAGAGTGTCAGACTTTTAGTGACTAAAACCAATCGATGTTAATTCTTTTGATCTTTGTGATTGGGCCGCTGTATCTATTTCGAACAACCCGCTACAGGCGATGGCCCTGACATGCGCTCGTGGAACACAAACGTGCCGTCGAAACGTCCCGTCGACACTAGTCGGATGGACGGTGAGCTACCCATATCCCATAGATCCGCTCACCGCCCACAGAATCGCTAACCGTCCACACATCCGTCATTCAGGGTTTTACCCTCCGTGGTCCACTTGGAAGTTGAACCACCTCCAGACTCAAATAGGAAGATGCAACTAGAACCTCGTTTCGTGGGGCTAACTCACTGAAACAGCGGCGGGGTTAATGTGCGAAGCTGCATGGCCAACTATGCCCTCTGTGGGCCCAAAACAGTAGTAGCAGTAGTGTAGTTTTGACACTAAACAATTTACATTAAAGAACGCAAAATTCATCTTGGTAAACATTTGTTAGCATTTTCAAATAAAAGTTACAAGTTTCTGAACGTAATGTTAACCACGAGATATCAAACGCACTATCAAAGTCATTAAACAAATGACAAATGTTTTTAAAAGAACCACACAATTGTTTTTTTAGTTTTATACACAAGTTATTAGAGTTATTATTTCCTTGAGTATAATAACCATGTTCAATACTTCGTTTTACAGCGGTAGCCTACTTCATCTAGCCAATTTCTACTTCCTACACATGCTTAAAAAGAAAAAGTTTTTTTTTACCTTTGAGTAAATTTAAAAAAAAAAACGGGGTAATAAGTGCGAGTTGGACTCGCGCACCGAAGGTTCCGTACAAACTTCAGTAAATGGCCGTATCTTTTGACTGCGTAGACTTTGAGACATCAGTAGGTAGGTATATGGTTTTAATTTCAACTCGATACCTGCACGCGTTCCCGAGATAAAAGATTTTGACTGACAAACAGACGGAACTCAAAGGAATCCAATACGGAAGGGTTGCGTTTTTTCCTTTTGAGGTACGGTACCCTAAAAATTTTAAATATTATTTGTTATTATCACACATGACGTAGTTTGAAACACCCTGTTGCTAGCGCAGTCCAAGTCTTGAGCTCTGAGGGTCATGTCAAATAGTCCAGCGATCATCTACCGTTCAAAACTTTTTCGTGACGTAGTTTTGACGTCAGATGTCGCGGTGTAGCGGATTTCTTTTAAAATGGCGTAAATGAAAAATGTTTTTTCATGTAAATTAACTTGAAACACAATAAAGTTTTATTTAGACACATGTGATGTATTCAATGCTATTGTCGTGGTCGATGTTTACCGCTTATCTATTCGTTGTCATTTTAGTGGCATTTTATTTTGTTACATTGTACGCATAGGGAAAACCTAAGGCGTTTACCCACAATTCCACGTGCTCCTTAAAAGTTGATGGACTTTTTACATAGTTAACTGCTTTGATATGAAAGCAGCTAATTAGATTTATATTTAATTTTTGTACTAGCTTTTGCCCGCGGCTTTGCTCGCGTTAAATTCAGGGTAACAGAGTTCCCCTTTCCTGATTTAGGTAGAGGTACCTGCTACTTGTAGTTTTTGCCCTTGCGCCTTATTTAATGTAATAGCAATGCTATGTTTTCCCTTTTCTTCCCTGTTTCTCCCTCACATATCAATCTTTTAAAAAAAAATGCCTTTGTCTGTCTCCAGGGTCCCAAGTATCACTGCGCTCAAATTCATCAAAATCGGTTTAGCCATTTAGGCGTGAAGACGTAACAAACAAACAAACTTTCGCTTTTATAATATTAGTAACGATATACAAAAAACCTGTATACACTCAACAAAAACAATCATCGCGACACCACACTGTTCAATGCGAAATAAAAAGACGAAACGAAAATAACTGGCTTGTTTTCTATGAGATAGAGAGAGAGAGACAGAGAACGCGCCACACGGCTTACAACTATAGCAAAAAGTGTCGTTACAACTTTTGGTCTAAATTTTTTTCCGTCTAGCCCCCTTTCGCAACGTGCGATAAGGATCTTCGTTCCAGAACAGTGTCCACCTGGTGTTGTACTGCCTTGGCCGTCATCGTATTTCATGCTTATTTTATAACATTAGGACAATATATCTCCTGCCGCGTTTGTGTAGTGGTCTCATGCCCTATTGTATACGAACGCGCAGATTATGCTCTACGAGTTTTCCAAGGTTCCTTTTCTTTTTAATTCTGGTGAATATGAAACACACAGAAGAAGTGCTTGGTCACGCAAACTACTACAAGCAATTTTTCTTAGAACTTAGAAATGAAAAGCGCAGTTATTCTGTTTGATCCAAACACGAGAGCTAGGGCCTTAGTCTGATATTACAATAGTGTCAGAATGGTCGATCACTGATCGCATAATGGTTGATTTTGACAAGTTTGGTAATCTGCTACATACTAAACTTGTCAAAATCTACCATTGTGCGATCAGTGATCGACCATTCTGACACTATTGTAAAAGCAGACTTAGGCCCCTGGATAAAACACCTAAAACAAAGAAATATCACCTACTGCAGAAGTCGGGTAAAAATAGTTAGAAACAAGAAAATACACACCAAAATAATTTGATGTAACAATTTTCTGTGACAAAGGAGGAAAGATTTTTATAATAACATGCCAAGACACCTGGGTTCGGATATTGCTCAAGAAAGCGGGAAAAAGCTTCAGTAAATTGGAAGAAAATTGGAACGGGCTTTGTGGATTATAGATTTTGGCCTATCTTGGAAAAAAATGAGCTTTACTTTTGCGCTTACTCAATAGAGGGTGATTGTTTGAACCGCTATAAAAAGCCAAGTTTTCGGAAGTCTTTAGTTATAAGTTCACAAAAAAACACTATTACATGTGCCGTTGTGGTATGGCTGTGTTTGGACTGGTTAGACTTGAAGCGAGTCCCAACATGGCTGAGAAAAAAATAGATAGACGATGATAGTTTGTCTTGATGATTTCGCTGGAAAGGGAAACTACTAAGGGTAACTACTGAGATTAAATCAGTCTTCCAAACAGCCATACTGAACATTTTATATTTTGGAAGAATGATGACGTCGATGATGAAATCCAGCCGATTTCAGCCACAGACTGCATTCGGTGGCTTCTTAGGGTCGTTATCGAGAGTTTTGGTGTGCAGCTCTACTATTTGCTCGCAAGTGGCCAGAAAATCCAACTTTGACCGTAAACTCTGAGCACAACGTGGATATGTCAGAACAGCATTGACGACATTATCCTACTAATATTATAAATGCTAAAGTTTGTGAATATGGATATGTATGTTTGATTCTCTTTCACGAAAAAATAACTGAACGGATCTTGATGAAATTTGGCACAAAGGTTAATTATAGCCTGGAATAACACATTGGATACTTTTTTATCATCACGTGGGCGAAGCCGCGGGCGCCAGCTATTAGGATATATAGTATGTAGGTGGTCTTACTTTGAGGTTATCTTGCCGGGGTTGCGGGTTGTTTAAAAGAGATACCGCGACCTCAGAGCACAAAGGGCAAAGAAGCAACATAGATGGGTTTTTGTCAGTGAAAGACTGACACACCCCTACGAACCGCCCAGAGCGGGGTAAGTTTTTTGATGATTGCTTAATCATGAAGAATATAGAGTTTATAAATAAATATAAAGGTTTGACTGAGCAGACATAATGGTGACAGAAACTTCATTAGCAGCAGTGACTATGTTTAATCCTATTCCGAAATTCCTATTTCCAAGTTATACGGAATTCTTAACAAAAAATAAAAATATAACAAACAATCATAATATTTTTAGCAACAAATATTCGATTTCCATCAGTTATATTCATTAGTTCCAAGCCTAGATTGACGCAGACATTTTTTTTTCTATTATTTTTCAAAGATATTTATAAATCGGAAAGTGGTCCATGTTTTATAAAATTTTATTTTTAGCAACCAATATTCAATTTTTATTGGATCTGTTAGGGTGATGAATTATTTTGTGTATTTCACAAGAAGATTGATCGGATATTTCAGTTAACCACTCCCGAAATAAAGCTTAAATAGAGTTAAAGCAAATAAAAAGTATTTTTCACGTTCAGTTTGAAAATTCAGACAAATGAATAAAAATCGCCGAACTAGATATTTATAAAGTTCTGTTACCCTACCATGACGTGTTAAAGCAGAACTTATTCCGCTGAGGGAAAGGGACAGAGCTATACAGGGTGTCTAGCACCATCTCTTTCACTCAGTGGAATAAGTTCTGCTTTAAGATGTCATAGTAGGCCTACCGTTTCTAAAAGAGTGATGGATCTGAATGTTGATGGAAGGAGAGCGAGAGGAAAGCCAAAGAAAAGATGGATGGATTGGGTAAGGAATGATTATAAAGGAAAAAAAAGTAAATGATACCGTGATGTCTGATAGAGGAGAATGGAAGAAGAAAACGTGTTGAGCCGACCCCAAATAGAATGGGACAAGGTCAGGAAAATTATGAAAGTTCTAGTATCCTACATTATTTGAATGCGTACGTCACTCAATAGTTCGACATGCTAATTCTAAAATTGCAAAATAAAGACCTAAAAGAAGGTTTGTGAAGATGTATGTATCTGGATGTTTGTTACTCTTTTACGCAAAAACTGCTCAACGAATTAATATAAAATTTGGGTTCAAATCCAGCCTCCAAAAAATCAAAAGTCATTTATTTAAATTAGGCTGATAATCAGCACTTTTTGAACGTCACATTACAAGAGACAGTCCTACAAAAACGCCCTGCCCTTCGCCACTTCCTAGTCTTTTAGCTGGGAAGAAGAAGTGGCGGAAAAAACTACCCAGCAACACATCTGTCTGTCAGGTTAGAAAAACCAGATTTTATGCAATTCCGTTTATCACAAACTTCGTCTCCGTCCGTCTAACTCCGTCTCTGCTACTGAGAAATCCCTGATTAAGATACCCAACAACACTATACCTGATACGGAAATCGAATCTAAGAGAACCAACCCTTTGAAAATAGTTGTTATTTTTTATCTTTGATAGACCAAACAAATGACAGCTTGATGAGCCTAGAAAACAGAACAATTCAAAATGATTTAATTATCCCAGTTAATTCACACACTATGCCATGATTCAATAACGATAATTGAGTACAATAATACCATTATCATTTTCTCACTGATTGTACTAAATTCTATAAAAAAACACGAGTCAGATCAGCTTTGTTTTTTAAAAAGAACTTTATTCTACTATCAGCATATTATGTAAATTCACGTTAGTAAACAGACGTAACCACTAACCATTCATGACGGTACAAGAGCATGAAGTTTTAGGGTTCAGTAGCTAGATTAATAAAAAACAGCGCGATTGCTAAGTATGAGGCACGATTCCCGATTGATTGATTCACGATTTTGACGGGCCTGTTGGTCTAGTGGTTAGTTGCCCTGACTGCTGAGCCGGAGGTCGTGGGTTCGATTCCCACCCAGGACAAACTTTGTGTGATGAGCATGATTGTTTGTTCTGTGTCTGGGTGTGATTTATCTATAATATGTATGTATTTATAAATTATATAAGTTTGTATATCAGTTGTCTGGTTACCATAACACAAGCTCTGCTTAGCTTGGAATCAGATAGCCGTGTGTGAGTTGTCCCAAGATTGGACAAAAAGTGTTATTGGGTTTTTTTCATTAGAAATTTCACAGTAGCAGCCCGGAGTTTGGGAGGTAGTAGTAAGTTACCCCCGTGCCTCTAAAGGCACATTAAGTTGTTGGTTCTACGCCTTATCTTTTTCCGGTCGAAGCGGATTGCCGTGCTATCGGACTATGAGAGTGAAGGCACGAAGTGGACCTGTGAATACGTACATACGCTTGCACTTTTACATCTTCCGCGCAGAAGGCGAGTACCCGCAACTCCTGATGTGAAGCGATGGTGCAGCTAGAGTGGTACGCCTGGCCTGAAGAAACCAATTCACTAAAACCTTGAAGAGATCCAGATTAATTATAATTACCTTTTTATATTAATTGTAATATGTATTACTTGGCTTCTAAAAAAGTCTTATTTAGTACATAACCCTTAGTTTTATTAAAGTCGGAGTGTTACGTGGTTGTTTTTTTTTCTATGATTTCTAGGAGTGGAGGAGAGTGGATTTTTTTAATGCCACCTGAAGGGGAAGAACTCTTAATACTTTAGATAGAAAATTTTATTCAAAGAAAACATTCCTTTAATTTGAAAAGAAAAAAAAAACGGCATCCAAATATTTAAAAAAAAAATCATGCCGCACACGGTAATCGAACCGACTAAAATCTGTAAAAGTTGCACCCTGTACTTTTATTGCATCGATCGTTAGGGTCAATAAGCTAGTGGCTAAATAATAACTGCTGCTTGGGTCAAATTTGAGTTGAGGCCGCGTTCGCTTAGGTTGGTCTTGACCACAAATTACTTACCGAAATTCATCCTCAGAAAGCACGCTGAGCCGTTGACTGTCATTTGTCAGTCGACTTTGACAGTCGTTGCAGGTAGTCAGGGGCTCGAAAGTCTGACAGCCAGTCTTACCAAATATAATCGGATTACCCATTAATTAACTGAATTGTGGAAGTCAGACAGATGTCATTTAATATATTCAACTGGATCGCGTTAGGCTAAAAAGCCGACCTCAAAATAGGAAAAGGCTAGGCACCTATAATAATAATTTAGCCTTTTATTTCCACATCTTATTATTACATTTCAAATGATTGTTAGTTGAGTTAATACTTTAAACTTAATATTCTAGTGTTAGTTAGGTTATTTTTGCTCCTGGGATGTGGATCCCATACGGATAAAGGCCTCCTCTTTCTCCTTCCACACATCTCTTTCTTTAGCAAGGGTCATCAAGTTTTGCCCTGCTATTTGGACAATATCATCAGTCCACCGTTTAGAAGGTCTGCTGACATTTCTTTTTCCCGGCGGCCCTATCCAACGTGTCACATTAATGGTCCATCTTTTATCTTTGAGCCTTGAGACATAGTCGGCCCTATATGTAGTGTGTAAATAAAAGATTTTTATTTATTTTTATTTATAATATTATCTGCTTGTTCTAGCAACTTCCTTCTGAAGAACTAACTGAAATCCTCGACTCCTAATCTTAATGTTTGTTTAGCGTAATGAGCTCGCCACTTAGTCTGTGGGTTGTGCGGTGTGCGTGAAGTGTGAAGCCATTGTGATAGGCCACCACTGTGACGGCCCTGACATCGTTTCAGATAAATTCGTCATTTATATTGTCGACATGAGTTTTGAGGATTCTTCATTCATTATTCATCATGATGACGGACCGTGAACTTAAGGAAAGGTTTTCCATGTTTGTATTCTATATGCGAAAGTACCGATCTTGGTCAACCTTTGTTACATACAAGTCTTGCAATCAATGGGATTTTCCATTGGAAATAACGAACTTTCGCCGTGTAATTAGAGGATGGCTGTGTCTAAGGTGGTTTCACCCGATGTTTAGCTCCTAAGTGTCATAGCGTGATGTTATATATAAATATATACAAGATAGATGTGTCCAGAGCGGTTTGAACCCTGCTTAGCATGCATTGGCAAGTATCAAAGTCAAAAGTTTTTATTTATTAAACATAGGTGTAAAAGGTGTAAATATAAAGTAGGTATCTCCATGTTTTGTTTTGTTTAATTCTGTAATTTTATTTTTGGTAAATATTTGTACGCTACAAATATTCAACAAAACTAAAATTCAATTACAAAGGTGTTAGCAGCAATTTAACATTTTTATGTAAAAAAATTACATTGTTTTTTTCTGTAAATAATAGATTATTTAATTAGGTATCGATTATTATCGTCGCGTGATGTTATTTTTAATATGATGCCTATAGGTAGATGATATATAGATGTTGTTTACTAAGTTAAGTTTCAACGAAATCAGTGGCGCAGTGGCAGAGCGATTGACTGATGCGCTGCACGTCACGGGTTTGATCTATACTTATTATTAATATTATAAAGCTGAAGAGTTTGTTTGTTTGTTTGAACGCGCTAATCTCAGGGACTACTGGTTGGAATTGGAAAATTCTTTTAGTGTTGGATAGTCCATTTCTTGAGGAAGGCTATAGGCTATATTACATCACGCTACGACCAACAGGTGCTGAGCAGCGTGGGTGAAACCGCGTGGAACAGCTAGTAGTTAATAAAAACGTTAAAAATACTGTGAAACTTTACCTACAAGGAGCAACATTGATTCGAAACTTACTTTTGATTTCATCTCGATATATCTTAAGCCTAAAAAATTCTATTACCAAAGATTGGAAAAAGATTTTTATCTAAAAACCATTTGACTACTTTAATACCAGACTTTTACCTGGAAACGCCTCCCGTGAGTATCGCCGTAATGTTTACTATCATGTAACTTATTGCTTTTTACTATTTATTAGGCGCTTGAGACACTTTTATGTAAGTCAAGTTGGAGTTAGGAGTGCGGATATGCGGATATGCGGATATTTTGTCAGTAAAAGTATTGTTTTGCTATTTTTTATAGAAAATATGGAAAGTAATTAAGGGCTTAAACTGATAATATTTTAAGTGCCAAATAATCCCTTAGATTCCATGGTCTCCCTCTTGTAATATAATTAAATATTATACTAGTTGTCCTGCGTGGTTTCACCCGCGTCATTAGTTTCTGCCCCGCTCCCGTGGGTAGTAGAGTAATGTTGTATAGCTTATGTAACTTCCTGGTAATGTAGCTTCCTATTAGTGCAAAACATTGTAAAATTGATCAAGTATTTAGGAACTTATTCGATACAAATAAACAAAACATCATTGCTCTTTAAAATATTGGTATCCTTACTAATATTATAAAAGCCAAAGTGAATTTGTTTGTTTGTTACGTTTTCATGCCTAAATAGCTAAACCGATTTTGATGAATTTTGATATAGAGATAGTTGGGACCCTGGAAACGGTCATAAGCATTTTTTTAATGTAAGAAATGAGGGAGAATGGGGGAACAAAAGGAAAACTTAGCTTTGCTATTACAATAAATAAGGCTCAGGGACAAAAACTACAGATAGCAGGTACCCGCAAATCAGGAAAAGGGGAACTGTGTTACCCCGCATTTGACGCGAGCAAAAGCTAGTAGATTATCTATACTAATATTATAAAGCTGAAAAGTTTGTTTGTTTGTTTGTTTGTTTGAACGCGATAATCTCAGGGACTACTGGTTGGAATTGGAAAATTCTTTTAGTGTTGGCTATATAACATCACGCTACGACCAACAGGTGCTGAGCAGCGTGGGTGAAACCGCGTGGAACAGCTAGTAAATTATAAATTAGAACGGCCGACCTTTCTATTTAAAGCTTAAAGAATAAAACGATTAATAATGATAAAACCATTTTTATTCATTTATCAATACGACTTACTTTATTCAGTGTTGAACAAAATATCCTAAATATAATTTTGCGCATAAAAACGTCAAACAGTTAAGGCATCCGTGACGTATGAGCTTTTTACCCTTAGCACTAAAGCGTATATATAAATTAAATTACAATAAACTGTACAATAACTGCAACAATGGACAGATAGGAATATTTCCTATTATTTAATACATACTTATATTATTAATAACCCACCCAAAACGCTCGGCAAACCATAATTATTTTATAATTTATTTATTCTATAATAAAATGTATATATTTATATTTTATTTTATTCAAAAGAAGTATCTACACAAGTTTATTTTTATTTTATCTACATCAATTATATTTTCCATTTTTTTTTTCGATTTTGTTTATCAAATAAAAGGTGAAAGAGGCAATCTTATATTGTAGTTTTATAACAAAATATACAGAATTATTTAAAAAATAAATAAAATGCATATTAAAGTACCTACACTTACTGGCTAGACCAACGAAATTTAAATATTAATTTTAATTATAAAAATCTTATTATATTTAAGCTATCACAATGGTTTAAAGCTGATAATGATTGCGACACTATTCCATAAATGACGCCGATGACTTCTTGTAAGCACCTTATTTAAAATATAAACATTATTTGGTTGTAAAATTATAATAATATTTTTTAAATAAAATTTAAAATACTTGTTGAAGATGAAAATAACGTAATCTTGTCATCATTGCAATATTTTTTTTGTTCAAGACGATTTCTGAAAACCTAATTACAAACATATTGGGGGTCAAAGTTCAAACATTTTTAATTTTTTTAAAGCCATTTTTTTAATATTTCCTCGTCGGTCAACCCCGTAATATACAGTACATGTATCAGCACAATGTTTTAAGTGAGTGGCATTGAGTTTTATATTATTAATTTTGCACTCAATAAAAATTATTACTGGGTAATAATTTTTGCGTAGAATTAACTTAATTTGATGTACTGAATGCATGTTTGACGGGTTCGGTACGTGAAGGATTGGTTTAGACCCTGTATTTATAAATAAAGTATGCTTATGTCGTTGTTGTGATAATATTAATCTTATCTTTTCATCATCGATTCATTTGTTTCAGGAAATCAGGTTTTTTGACAACATTATTTGTGTATGTACTGGCAACATTTAGCTTTTGGACTTTCATCGATATTTACCCACAATTCGATATTAAAATCCTTAAACAACGTTCATATCTTCAGTTAAAAATAATTTAAACACGTGTTTTTAATATTAAAAATGTCCATAAACCATAGAGTTGTTTGTAATCAGATTACAATTTGACTTTAAAACAACAACATGTGATAACAAATGTTCTAATGAGCTTACCTATGAGCACCTTATGTCTAATAATAACAATGAAATAACTACAGTCCTATAGTTATTTTTCCTCTGAAACAAATTTTATTTCAACCACAATAAGAATCACTATTGAAAAACCAGAGGTAAAATAACAATAAAATTACAATTTGAGTTCTAAACTTCATTTTAAATTAATGACAATAAAAGATATGTTATATTTTAGAATTATAATTCTTGTAAAATAGAAAACAGCATCATTTATAATTCAAAAAGAGTTTCTACGTTTATTATTTTGTGCATATTTTGGTCTTTTTATTTAAGATCTTTTAAAGCAACTACTTATAGCTATATCTACAATCAAGATTTCATCACCTTTTTTAAATTATTCTCTCTGCCTTACTCTAATTTCCCTTATTTCTTGAATTTGTGCCTTTGTCTTTAAAGCGAAAATATTTTTTTAAAATGAATTTTTCACTCACGAAAAACGTTTCATTTAAAATGATATGCTAGAACTGCAAAGTAATTTTCAGTTTCCTGAATAAATTACTTTCAAACCAAACAAACATTCCTAGAGGTCTCATAGAAAGTTTCTGATAAAGAACTTAAAGAGCTAAGTCAGGAAAATGATTTACGGTCACAAACTTTCCGAATTCTTTTTTTAAATACAATGCAAAAACTTTTTTTTTTTTGAACTTACAATGCCCAATCACTTAGTCGAGTAAAACCCTTACTATTTGTGCACATCGACATAACTAGGCATTGAAAATATCATTAACCTGTTGAATGTCGCAATAAGCGCGCGAAAAATCGACGAATTTAACGTTTTAGCGAGGTTCAGAAAAAACGAAGATTTTACCGTTAAACTCGTGGGTACTTAAGACACTTGTGGCATGTTGTCTTTCGACGGGACGACATTCAACGGGTTAAAACACATTGAATTTGAACAACGCTTTTCAGGCAGCAACAGTATGACCCAAGGAATCTAATTGTTATGAAGAGGTCTTCGTTTTGAGGAGCAGAACGGGCCAGTACATTGTGACGAAGAGGAGGAATAAAGCTGGGAACACCACGCGGGAGAGTTTGTCGATCTCTCTCCATAGGACTCGTTCCTGACCGGTGTCGGCGTCTAACCAGGCAACCTGCAAAGAAAATAAAAAAAAAATATCATTGTAGTAACGTTATACAAACTCACTAAACGATATCGTATAATCAGCCTATTACGTTCCTAACAAACTGGGATACCTCTAGAACCGGGACACTGGACACTGGTATATCTCCACAATCGGAACAAACTCGGCATGTAACGGGTGGTCACCCATCCACAGGCCAACCTAGGCAAGCGCGGCTTAACCTAAAGATCGACCCGAGCGGCTACTATTATTTACCCATTAGCTCCTTGGTGCACAAATAATAAGTAGAAATTACCTGTAGTATGCTCTGCCGCCTCTCGACGCCAACTAGATGAGCAGTAGCATGCGTGGCAGACGGCGCGGGATGCACAGCCGGCGTGGACGCAGGCGGCGACGTGGGCGACGTGAGGTCCACCTTGCGGCACCGCACCTGCGAGCCCTCCCAGGCGGCCAGCGTGCCGCACGACCCCTTCTCTCCGTTCAGGCGCTGCCACAGATAACGGAACATCTTTGTCTGAATAATCTTGATTCAATTTCGAACTGGTTGCTTTGATTGAGGTCATGGTGTCAGTTTAGGGGATTTCAATTAATTAATGTACACAATGAGTAGGCTTTAAATTGTACCAAAGATATCAGAGTAATTCTATTTAAAACAGGTACCTTCTCTCAGGGCTGTGTTGCCTGAACGATGTTTTTTTTAATGAAAGCATCGTTTGATGTTTTTTTTTTAAAAAAAAAACATAGTTTAGGCTTGCGCGAAGCAAGATTCTGCGAGACGTCAGGTTAGGATGTGGTATTGATATTATATTGTACCAACCAAGATTAATTTAATGAAACGAAATACTTTTAGGATTTCTCCAGATTTACAGACTGTTGCTGAATATAATTTATTTAACAAATGGATTCTGATGATATTTAAATTCTTAATAGTGACGTTTAAAACGTTGTATTATGTAACATAATTGAAAATCAAGAAGATAATATTTACCACCGGAATGATTCTGGGCATGGACTCCTGAGCCTTGGTCTTATTCATCTGGTACTGCTTGTCCAAGACCTTCACGACGACGAACTCGCCCAGGGCAGCAAAGACGAACATCATGCAGCCAGCCATCCATAGATCCAATGCCTGAATGATAAAAAAACCTTAATTAAATACCAAATATAATATAAAAATACATGGTTATATTACTAATAACACTAGCTGGCTAAATTTCATCAAGAACCATTCAGCCGTTTTGAGGTGAAAGAGTAACAAACACCATTCGCAAACATTCACAATTATAATATTATAATAAGTAGGATTTGAAAAGAGGTTGTTTTTACCAGCATTGAAAAAAAAATTGAGGCACAAGTTGAATAAAGTATTTTTTTTTTGTAAGGTGAATAATAACTAAATGTGCAAATAAATACAGCTTTTTATTTTTAATTATTAGAATAAATATTTTCTCGTGAATATTTGAAACTTGAAAAGGCTTTATTGTTAATTGGACTAATCTACTTAACTGGTCCATCAAATGTGTTTATCAAAAGAAATTATATTCAAAAACAAGTAGAATTATTTTTTATATTTAGCAAAACATCTTGCGTATTTCCAATTTAGCCGATGTTTTATTAAAATCTGGTTGTTTTAACAATCTTGATATTGGAACCTTAAATCTTTGGCGGAATTTAATTTCAAAATAAATGCCCCAATTATTTTTAAAGCGGTCACAAATTGATATTCTGTACGCGCTATAGTCATATTACAAAAGTCTGCTGCGTTTGTCAATTATTCCACGGAATTGTTCTACCAGCATTAAATGTACCCATCTAGTAAATAAACTATCTTTTTTTTTTAAAGACGTTGTATCACACAAGGAATTTCTCCGGTATTGTGGGTGCGTTTACAAACATTTAAACTCTCATACACAAACAGCCAGACCCGGAACAACTACCTGTAGGTAATACAAATATTTGTCCGTGCGGGGATCGAACACGCGACACCAAGATCAGCAATCACTCAGCTGGGCCGCGGTATCTCTTTCGAACAACCCACAACCCGAGTTTGTATCCTTAAGCAACAATTTTTAGTTTCCCAAAACTCTGATTTGTACCATCTTAACTTCGTCAAAGTTTAAGGTTTCTCTGCCTATTGTAAGCATTGTTTAATTATCTTCGTTAACCGTTAATTATTTAAGAAGATACCGTTCAACAATTACGAAAATTAGAGATGGAAGTTCTTTGTTCAAAGTCAATGTATTTAGTACATTTAGTTACTTTTGAATTGTTAAAAAGTTAGCTAGCAAGTTTCGAAGTCTTGTTTTAGTTGATGAACTGGCAAAAAACAGTGTTGCTAAGTACTTTTTTTTAATCATCTACAATTATTCACCTTCTCCTTACAGCTGGTATTCACTTTTTCTTTAAGCACTCAAATATGAGTACAGCGGATTGAATGTTTAAAATTTTCTGCCAGTAAACTTTTGAACGGCGCAAATACAAACATTGTTGGTATAACTAAGTTGTTGCAAATCAGAAGCACGCTTTTTCGCGGATGTTACATGATCAAGTTACTTCCCCCACTCTGGGAGTGGAGCAGGGAGGAGTGTCGGACTTTTATTGAATAAAAAGAAGGAACATGGGTGGGTACCCCTGCTTCTTCTTTTGCTCTTTGTGTTTTGAGGCCGCAATATTTTTCAACCCGTAATCTCCAGCAAGCGGTGGCCCTGGCAGAACCCTCGGACGTGCCGTTGACACGGCCTGTCGTCACTAGACGGATGGACGGTGAGCTACTCGTTGCTCACCGTCCACAGACATCTACGGTGGCCCAGAGTCGTCTCGGGTTGGTTTGAGGTTCATCACGCTTAATTTCATTTTAAACTTATTGACACGAAAATTGGAGTAACTGACACTACCGCACATCAATAAATGGAATAAATGGATTGACCTGGCTTAGCGGAATAGATTTTCAGTAGTATAAGGCGATCCTCATACATATTTGCTCGCCCGCGTGGATCGTACAGTGTTCGTATGTAATTATACAGCAGAATTTAATGTAAGATTCTTTTCACCGTCCGACCGCGAGGACCAGTGGTGTAGTGCGAGAACTGACTAAGACGCCAGAAATTTAAGTTGTCACTAAAGTGTGGCTTATAGTAAGCTTGAAATATTTAAAACTTACTATTTTCAAGTAGTGAATTAAATTGATTGCCATTTTAGTTTAATTACCGCGATGCCGATGTAAATGAGGTACCCGTCCCTTGCTAGAGCCAGACCGCGTTGCTGAGCCAGTAAGAATGAAATAATTTGAATCAATCCCCAAATAATATCACTCAGATCCAGCTTGTCCATTTGCTGTCGCCCCCAACATCATAAGCCTAGACTCGTACTCCGTTTGTGTAGTCGCTTAGTTTGTAAGTTTTTTTTGCCCTGGCTGGAGGCTTTAATTTTAAGTCATCTACAGGAAACGCCTGACTCTTAGGTGGAACTGCGAGACGCCATTCAGAAAAAAAAATGAGCATGACCTCCTGAATTCGATTCCAATGTGAGGCAAAGTGTTATTGGATTTTCCATTAGGAATTAGCTGCCACGGAGTCTTAATTTGTGTCAGGTTGATGGCAATAGCCTTGTTCCCAATTACACGAAACTTTAACATACATGACGAAATGTGTGTGCACAGGTACCCTTATTGGACATAAGGGTACCTGTCCTCAGAGGGGCTTGCCAGAGCCTCTGCCTGCCGGGGTTGCGGGTTGTTCGAAAGAGATACCGCGGCCTCGGAACGTAAAGGGCAACAGAAGGAACATGGGTGGGTTTTAGTCAGTACAAGTTTGACATGCCCCCCCGCTCCGCCCAGAGCGGGGGAAGCCATTGGATGATTTCCCACCCGAAAAAAAAAAAAAAGGTTACCTGTCCTGCGGTGATAAAAAAATAAAGTTATGATGAAAAAAAAATTACCTTAACATAAGCCACAGGAGGTATATCAGCTCTCAATCCAGTGAACATGGTGACGAGAGTCAACATGCAGGTGACCAACAGAGTCACTCTTCCTGGAATGGCATCCAGATCCAGCCAGAAGCTGAACCAGGACAGCATAACCACCAGGGATGACGGAGCGAAGGTTTGAATCAAGTGGTGGCCGATCTGGCGCTCGAATCTGAAGTATACTACCAGCCTGGAGTAGTTGCCTGGAAATAAAGTTGGCTGGTTAATGTCACAGGCAAATATAATATCCACTGACAGGATAACGCAAACTAATATAGTTTAGGTGTATGTTTTTTTTTAAATCGTGGATGCGTTTACAAACAATTAAGTCATACAAATATTTATTCCGTGCGGGAATCGAACCCGCGACACGCAGCGCAGCAGTTAATCGTTCAGCCACTGCGCCAACCACGCCGTAAGAGCCAACCGAGGTTTAGTTTTAAAAATAAAAACCTCCTCCTTTTTTAATGTAGGTTAAAAATTCCTCCTTCACCTTGAATATTTTCATAACTTAAGGAATTTCTTCATGTCATTCATTTATTCATGTCTATAAAAACAGATTGTGCAAACAATTTAACATAAATGCTACAGGATAATTCTATTCTTAACCGACTTCTAAAATGGAGGAGGTTCTCAATTGTTTGTTACGTGTTTTCTACGTTATGGATCGATTTTAAAATTGATTTATAACCAAAAGGTCCAATATTAATCTTATCTATATAGCCTTTCCCAACTATGTTGGGGTCGGCTTCTAGTTTTACCGGATGCAGCTGAATACTAGTTTTGACATGGAGCGACTGCCTATGTGAACTCCACAAACCAGTTAGTACTGTCAAACTTGTCACACTTTCAGAACACTGACTACCTGTAACGACCGTCAAAGTCTATTCTATTCTATTCTATTTTTAATTAATGGCAATTAGAACCGTCAAAGTCAAAATCTACTAATGATAGCCAGCACCAACAGGTTTAAGTGCATTCCGAGTCATGAAAAAAACTAGGTAAGCGTATGTGAATTCACAGACCAACCTAGGCAACCGTGGCTTAACCTTAAAATCGATCCGAACGGCTGCTATTATTTACCCACGACCTCCTCAGAGCAATATGTCATTCAATAATATTAATTTAATAATTTAAATTGCGAAAGACCTGACAGCTATGCGCAAACTTTCAGAATACACTCTCTGCGAGATTTCTCCTGATAACATCTCTTACTTAGCTTATTAAATATCTTAAATCTGTTCTTTTAACGTTATTTTTATCTCAATTTACTGCTAAAAGTTGAAATAACAGTGACCTTTATTTTCCTAACATTAAAGTCGGTGTTAGGTTACTATTACTTACAAGCCTGTCCACATTTCAATGATCTTTAATTTCTTACCATTAAGGTTGGAATTGGGTTAGCTGTAAAAGGTACAAGAACAGTGAAAGCACTGTACATGGTTGTTTATTTCTAAAGTTACTGAAAGGGTCATGAAAACTTTATGATTGAGTAATTATGTTTTGTATTTGTTTTTGAAACAAATTAAGTGTCAGAATCTTAATGAAAACGTGAGGTAATTCAACTTAAATTGGATATGATAGTTTATAAATTACACTTTAATACCCCTTCACTCTAAATTGAGTTATTAGAAGAGTAGATTAGAAAAGTTTATGAAACGCAATAGTCCTTAAGGCAATAAATTGCATATCTGACGGACAGGGCCGTCATATACCCCGGTCGCTCTGGAGAGTGGAACCGGCGAGAGATGTCGTGCGGTGTCCCACAGGGATCGGTCTTGGGGCCGCTCCTGTGGGACATCGGTTACGACTGGGTGCTGCGCGCCGACCTCCCCAGCGGCGTCAGTGTAGTTTGCTGCGCTGACGACACGCTCGTCCTGGCTCAGGGGGGGTCGCACCAGGCGGCGGCCGACAATATGACACGCGGGGTTGCGATAGTCGTGGAGAGGATCCGGCTACTGGGTCTCGAGGTGGCCTTGCACAAATCCGAGGCCATGGTTTTTCATGGCCGCGGAAACACGCCACCGTCGGGATCCCAGTTGACGGTAGGAGGGGTTCGCATCGGCGTCGGGTCGACGATGAAGTACCTGGGAATCGTCCTCGACAGCCGGTGGAACTTCGTCGAACACTTCCGACGTTTGGCTCCCAAGCTCGAGCGGACGGGGGCTGCTTTCAAGCGGCTCCTGCCCAATCTCAAGGGGCCAAACGCCTCCTGCCGTAGGCTCTATGCCGGAGTCGTGCGGTCCATGGCCCTTTACGGGGCCCCAGTATGGGCGCGTTCTTTAGGGCGGCGCGCCGCCCACTATCTGAACGCGCCCCAAAGGGTGGTGGCCATACGGCTTGTCCGGGGCTACCGCACGATCTCCGGCGAGGCAGCAAGCCTCCTTGCCGGACTGCCACCGTGGGATCTGGAGGCGATAGTCCTCGCGCGCCTGTTTGAGTGGCGCGCGGAGGCACTACACCGGGGGGAAAACCCACTGCCGCGGCAAGTTGCCGCTCGGCGGGCAGACCTCCGGTGCGATCTCATGGTGGCATGGAGAGAGCGACTGTCGCAACCCCGTGCAGGGCACGCTACAATAGTGGCGGTAAGTCCCCTCTTTGAGGAGTGGCTGGAGAGGCGTCATGGCGTCCTCACCTACCGCCTGACGCAGGTCCTCACCGGACACGGAAGTTTCGGGAGGTTCCTGCACATCATCGGGCGGGAGGAAGCGCCCGGGTGTCACCATTGTGACGATCGCCCGGAGGACACGGTGGAGCACACAGTGGCGATCTGCCCGGCTTGGGCGGAGCACCGCCGTGCCCTCGTAGAGGCGATCGGCGGCGGCGATCTCTCGCGTCCGGCCCTGGTTCAGGCCATGGTCCGGAGCGAGAGGGAATGGGAAGCGGTCACCACCTTCTGCGAAGCAGTAATGTTAGCGAAGGAGGTGGCCGGGCGTTTGAGGGAGAGAACATCTGCCCAACCCAGCCGCCGCGGGAGACGCCCATGGCGCCGGGCGCCGCGAGACGACTTCCGGCCACCGTAGATGCGGGCCTGTGGGCGGTGAGCAATGGGTAGTTCACCGTCCGTCCGTCGATTGACGACAGGCCGTGTCGACGGCGCGTTCGTGTTTCACGCGCGCCTCAAAGAGAGTCAGCAAAGCAGAGGGGCTTGCCAGAGCCTCTGCCTGCCGGGGTTGCGGGTTGTTCGAAAGAGATACCGCGGCCTCGGAACGTAAAGGGCAATAGAAGAAACATGGGTGGGTTTTAGTCAGTACAAGTCTGACATGCCCCCCCGCTCCACCCAGAGCGGGGGAAGTCATTGGATGATTTCCCACCCGGAAAAAAAAAAAAAAAAAAAAGGCAATAAATTATATATATACACGCCTATTGTGAAATGCCCATTTCATAAAATCTTCTAACATTTTAACTGAGATAAACCGTGTTTATTTTGTTTCGTCACGAATTACAAAATTGATTTCGATTTTTACCTCCTCAGGGGTTACGCATCCGGGGTCGTGACCCGGAACATACAGGGCAAAAGAAAGAACATGGGTTGTAGTCATTAAAACTCTGAAACTCTCCCCCACTTCGCTCAAAGCGAGGAAAGTTATTTAATAATTTTATGCTACACATATTAAATTAATAAATAAATATCTTGGGACAACTCACACACGGCTGATCCCAAGTTAAGCAGAGCTTGTGTTATGGTAACCAAACAACTGATATACATACTTATATAATTTATAAATACATACATATTATAGATAAATCACACCCAGACACAGAACAAACAATCATGTTCATCACACAAAGTTTATCCTGGGTGGGAATCGAACCCACGACCTCCGGCTCAGCAGTCAGGGCCACTAACCACTAGACCAAACAGGCCCGTCATCGTATTCGGCTTGGTTCGGCTCCGGTCGGCATAGCTCGGGTCCTACCATGGATCTCATAGAACAGTACTGTTTTAATTTTGCTTAATTATGAGATGGAGTTGCACATATGGTGGTGGGATGGTTCATCTGTGTCCCAAACTGCAGTGGCATTAAAGTAATGATCACCTAAAGATCGACCCAAGCGGCTGATATTATTTAGCCACGAGCTCCTCTTCCTTCCTTCCTTCTTGTTCAATAAATACGCAACCGAAATAAGGAAAAGTTTTATGAGATTTACATAGCACTCGATATGACTCAATGATTCTTGTGGAAAACTCGAAGAAAGTGTTGAGTTGTTGACTTTGTTTATAAACTTAAGGAAAATTGGCTTCGAATGGGCCACGGCAAAAGGAACTTTCGGAATAAAGACGGTATTGTGACGTGATCGATCGATAATCGTAGGATAAGAATGAATGTGATTGGCTATAATGCTGGTATCGTTGACAGCCATGGTTTACGTGAATGAATGATTTATTTTGACGGGCCTCTTGGTCTAGTGGTTAGTGGCCCTGACTGCTGAGCCGGAGGTCGTGGGTTCGCATGAAAAAGTCCGATATCTCATTTGTGTGATGAGCATGATTGTTGATTGTTTGTTCTGTGTCTGGGTGTGATTTATCTATAATATGTATGTATTTATAAATTATATAAGTATGTATATCAGTTGTCTGGTTACCATAACACAAGCTCTGCTTAGCTTGGGATTAGATAGCCGTATGTGAGTTGTCCCAAGATATTATTATTAAGATATTATTATTATTTGAATGACTCTAAATATGACTTAAATGACAGTAAATTTATATTCCATCGAAATACGACATCGATAAAATAACATGACTGCCTGTGAACGTTCGTCTGCTTTTATTTCTTCGGTCAATCGGTAATACAACAATGATTGTTTAAGATGATTTGCTTCGAGTAAAGGATGCTGAACAAGAAACATAAATTAATTCATAGGGTTTAAGGAAGAAAACATTTTTGAAGTAATATGAAATGGTTTCGAAAATCAGCCGTTTTATTTTTTATAATATTAATTTAGATACTATTCACTACTTTTACCCAAGAATAAACTACAAATTTTAATATAACTGAATATGCTGGGCGCATAACCTATACAACAAACAACGTTATTTTTGTGAGACAGAGCGAATTAATAATTAATTAATTTATTTCTTAATACTTCTTTCATATAATCATTACAGTAGGTACACGAGTATGCTATAGATGGCATTACTAGTATTTTGATATAATAATAAGTGTCAGTCTCACAATTAAGACGATTCTGATGACACGTCTCATTCTCAAATCCTCAAAGCTTTTGAAAATATATAGAGCATGCCAAAAAATATAGTATGTTTTTTTTTATTCATTAAAAAATACTGGCCAACAGTTGTTCCGTACAACTGGCAACAGTTGTTCCGTACAACAGCTGACAACAGTTGTTCCGTACAACAGGCAACAGTTGTTCCGTACAACTGGCAACAGTTGTTCCGTACAGCTGGCAACAGTTGTTCCGTACAACTGGCAACAGTTGTTCCGTACAACTGCCAACAGTTGTTCCGTACAACTGCCAACAGTTGTTCCGTACAACTGGCAACAGTTGTTCCGTGCAACATGCGACATAAACGGCGATATCTTTGACTGCGTAGACTTAGAGGGTTGTTTTTTGACAGCACTAAAGGACCACCGATTTTAGAATATGGTTTTCATTTCTCGATACCTCCACGCATACCTGAGTTCAAGGGTCTTCACAGCCAGATAGACAAACCGACAACAAGGTTTTTTTCACAGCTCCAAGGAACATATTTTTAACTAGCTGTTCCACGCGGTTTCACCCACGCTGCTCAGCACCTGTTGGTCGTAGCGTGATGTTATATAGCCTATAGCCTTCCTCAAGAAATGGACTATCCAACACTAAAAGAAGTTTCCAATTCCAACCAGTAGTCCCTGAGATTACCGCGTTCAAACAAACAAACAAACTCTTCAGCTTTATAATATTAGTATATATTTGAACTCGATACTCGCAATCGTGATTTCGATGCATGCTTTCCCGATAAAGGGACGTTGACGACACGGTTGGCGCAGTGGCCGAGCGACCGACTGCTGCGCTGCGTGTCGCGGGTTGATCCCCGCACGTAACAAATTAATATTGTATGACCTACAGGTAGTTGTTTCGGGTTTGGCTGTTTGTGTATGTGAGTTTAAATGTTTGTAAAAGCACCTACGATATAGGAGAAATTCCTAGTGTGGGGCAACGTGTTTGAAAGAAAAAAGGGTCTTGAAATATAGACAGACAGACCGTTTTTTCCTTTTGAGACATTGAACCCTAAAAATAATAAATTACACGCGTTTAATATCTTCTTGTGAAAAGGAGAATATTATGTATGAATATATATTATGGGTATTTCAAAAGAAAGTGAGTATAACCCTACTGTGATAATGGCTGCTCGAATCATAGGAAGTAGAAAATTACATGCTGTGTTGTAAATTAGGAAAACAGCGGGAAGTTGATCAGTACCGATTTTTTCTTTTGATAACACGTAATCTATGATGTTATTTGCGTTTTTTTTTTTTATTCTTACTTCCTTTTCAAGTTGAAGTTAGATTGTTCAAGGTTAAGCTCGGCCAGACGATGTCCAATTCACTGGAGTATCCAATGTGTCATTTTACTTGGGCTTGAAAAATGCCACAGACGTGGCGATTAGCGTGACCAAATATGTACATATTTGTCAGACATGACAATATTTTTTGGTCCTATAAGTCAACATGTTATAATTTTTTTCTATTTCTTCAACCTAACTGCGAAAGTGCTTCTTAAAGGTATAAACAACCCTCAATTATTTAAATACTAGCTTTTGCCCGCGGCTTCGCCCGCGTAAAATTTTGGGTAACACATTTCCCCTTGCGCCTTAATGATTTGTAATAGCAACGCTAAGTTTTCCCTTTTCTTCCCTCTTTCTCCGTCACATCCCACTTTTTTCAAAAACATATTAGCCTATGTCCGTCTCCTAGTTCCCAACTATCTCTGTAGCAAAATTCATCCAAATCGGTTAAGCCATTAAAGCGTGAAGAGGTAACAAATAAACAAACAAACTCACTTTCGCTTTTATAATATTAGTAAGGATGTAAGGATTTTAAAAATATTCTTATAGGTTCTTGTGTATAATTTTACGCAGATTATTATTGTCATAATGGTTTTTCCATCAAATACCACTAATACCTACTTTATGATTTCGGTTTTCGAATTATTTCGAGTTGTGTAACTCTTTAACTAGGTGTGCGATATATCAACGTAAGAGCCGGTTTTTCTTAAATTTAAGTTCATTCTGTTATTCCAGAAGTTGTCTGAAAGATCGTCGATGTTACCATAAATAGAAAAAGTTATAAAAGAGTAATATTTTTTCGTACAACGAAGTATTTTTAATTCATCTATCTAAGTACTGTGCAAGAAGGCCCTAATTATTTTGTAACTACCATGATGTTAAACTTTAATCATTTTTTAAACATAAACATTTGCATCATCATTTTTTTATTGTACGCCATAAGATGTGGCAAACATGTCCGGACCGTTTGTTTTTGTTATCCTGCATCCATGTTTTTTTTTGTACTAGTCATATATGTGTACATGTTTAAACAAATAAATATCTTACTATCTACTTATATTATCTACTTACCATCTTTGTCAATCATGTATCCATTAGTTTCTTCCAGCCTTAGCGGTTCACCGATGTGATACTGCAACAGTTTCAGCTCCGGGTTGATAGTTACTCCTGCTTCGCTCCAACGAAACCGCACTTTTTGGTTGCTATATGAAACTAGAAAGATAATAATAAGGTTAGAGGCGAAATACGTTCATTTAACCTTTAAAAATTCTGTAGGTATATAGTCAGATATTAAGTCACACTCAGGCCGCGACCTAACCAAAACAAACACCCGCCAACAAGCACATTTTGTGTTCGTTTTGACATTGTCAGACTGCGCCTTTCAGTTATCCGAACAAATGAGTGATAATTATATAAATGCCATGATCGAGTGTTCGTCTGATCGATTGTTTGAGTTAGGATACCTTATTTAATTCTATTCAATGTTCCTTGTCCGTCAGTTTTAAGTTTTAGTACTTAAAGAAAAACTGAAACGTAGGTTCCACGATATAATTAGCTGTGTATACTCCCACAGAATAAATAAAAAGTATTTATGCGTCGCATTTGCATGTGAACGGGTCATCACTCAGCATTATTATTCTATGTTCTGGCAACATTAGAACTAGTTTTTTAACATGCAACATGAGCGCGGTTCTTCAGTAACGATTTTGTAAATAAGAGAAAATATTCCGTAATATATTTTCGCAAACTAAGAGCGCTGCAAGAATTTGTTGATTCATGAAAATTTCAGAGTCGACACAGAATGTTTGTATTCACTGAATTCCCGAAATCTCTCTGGCGTTCAAGCTTAAGATAACTTGCATTTAATTTAAAATAGTTAAATTGCAGCTTCATAAAGAGAGCTTCAGAGGTTTATGTCCATAAACTTTGTAAGCTGAGTCTGTTATCTGTTTTTGAAGGAAAGGTATTTAAAAATTAAGATATGAGTTTCTGCTGTAATTCTTGTAGGAGTGACGAAATATTATTATTTTTTATATTTTTTAAAGGTTATAACTTCAAGCAGTTACTAAATTCATCATCTGCCTAGGCTTTTCCTAACTATTTTGTCTAGTCAGTCAGTCTAACCGGATGCAGCTGAATACCAGTATTTTACATGACTGCTTATCTGACCTCCACAACCCAGTTCGTACTAAGAAGTACCAAACCTCTTGGTAAGACTAGCTTTCAGATATTCGTTACATTGACTACCTGTAACGACTGTCAAAGCTCTACAAATGACAGCTGGAACCAACAGCTTAACGTGATTTCTGAGGCACTGAGGAAACTCGGTATGTAACGGGTGGTCACTCCGCACACCAACCTAGGCAAGCTCGGCTTAACCTAAAGATCGACCCGAGCGGCTGCTATTACTTGACCCTAGAATAAAAATTACACATACATTTTAAACTCAAGTAATCACTATGACTTGTTTATTAGATACTAGGTGGCGCTCGTGGCTTGACCCGCGTGATATCGATAAAAAACTCTTGTGTTATTCCAGACCATAATCTGCCTCTTTGCCAAATTTTATCAAGATCCGTTCAGCCGTTTTGACGTGAAAGAGTAACAAACATCCATACATCCTCCCAAACATTCGCATTTAAACTATTATAGTAGAATGATGTAAGTAACCATGATCAAAGGGCTCACCAAGTCAACATACATTCTTATACTAGGTCAAGGACGAAAAATGGGCCTGCCATGCGATTTTGTACCTTAAACGGTAACCTTGGCCTGTCCAAATAGTAGGGTAATAAGAACCAAAATTGTTTAACAATGCTTACAGCTTTCTATATAAATAGGGCAGGACTGTATATCCATGGGGTACAGCTGAAACTCCATCTGGCAAGCAATGATGGCGTGCATCCTGGCGGAGTATCGGACTGTTTGGTTCCTGTACAGCGTCACTGATGAAAACTTGTGGGTAAGCTCCGCAATTTCTGGAAAAATGTTAAAGAAGAATTTACTTCATTAAATACGCTTCATATAAGTTGCATCAAAACAAATGTTGGTTGTATAAATATTTATATACTTTTTTCAATACTTAGTTCAATATACTGTCTTATTCTAATTAATTAGTTATACTAATTTGATCTCAAGGAGTTTTATTTGACATTTTAATTTTAATCATATTGCGTTTGATTTAATGTATGTTTGTGTGTCTGTCATAATATTGTAGTAGTTAAAGGTTTCTATAGATCTATGCCACCCGAAATAAAGTTTATTCATTAAAACCACCAATAATAACTGTAACTGTAGTTTTAAGGTGCCGCGCGCTGTAAACATTCATAGGTTCTTTGTTGACACGGTTGGCGCAGTGGCTGAGCGGTCGACTGCTGCGCTGCGTGTCGCCAGTTCGATCCCCGCTCGGAAAAAAATATTTGTATTGCCCACAAATAGTTGTTCCGGGTCTAGCTGTTTGTGTATGTGAGTTTAAAAGTTTATAGACGTACCCACGAATACAGAAGAAATTCGTAGTGTGTGGCAATGTTATTTGAAGAATAGGTTCTGGAAATATTAGATGGTCAAACTTAGGTTTAGCAACGTTTCATAAGATTATTTTACCGCCGTTATATTTAAAATTTAAACCTGAAAAATTCTGTTTTGAATCAGATACCTTCTGGAACAGAACTTCTGGTCCAGTTGGCAGACAGCATTAAGCTTTACATGTCTGACATTTTTTACTGGACTTCATTGGCGCAGGTGTAAGGCATGCATTTTTGCTTTATACTCTACATCGGTTTCTTTTAAATCGTCTTTTTTAAGGTTTTTTACAGCTACTAATATTAAGAAATAATTTAGGGTTTAAAAGGTGAAAAAATCCTTCTAATTCGTAATTTCCATGCGACAACTCGAAGACCAGTGACGAAACCAAGAACATGGTTCAAAAAATCATATGCCCTGGTGACATGAAATTGAAGGTGCGAGGCGTACGCAAAATAGGGAAAGGAGGACTTATCATCAGCACTGAGACTAAGGATGACCTAGACAAGCTTAAACAAACAGTACAAACCGCTTCGTCAGGGCTTACCGTAGACGAACCTCGAAAACGCAAACCACGCATAATTGTTATAGGAGTTCCCGCGTCGATGGCTGATAATGATGTTTACAAATGCATTTATGACCAAAATGTATCTGAAAAACTGCCGAATATAGCTCTTGATTCATTTTTGCACTCAATCAAACTTAGCCACAAATCTGGCAGAAAAGATGCTGAGTTTTGCAATTACATATTAGAAGTTCCAGCGGTCATTCGCAAAGCCCTCATCACACAGGACAGATTATTTATAAATTGGACATCCTGCCCGGTACGAGATTTCACCTTAGTAACGAGATGTTACAATTGCCAGCAGTACGGACATGCAGCTAAGACATGCAAGATGTCTGCCCCTACTTGTGGACATTGCGGTGAAGAAGGACATACAAACCAAGACTGCACTAAGAAAGCCGATGACCCAAAATGTGCTACTTGTTTACGCTTTAAAAAGCAAGCTAACCACAAAACGGGAGACGCTATTTGTCCGGCCAAAATAGCTGCCGAATACAGGTATATAAACTCAATTGATTATGAAGGCGCCTAAGAGCGCCACATATTTGTTTAAATCTTAGACGTAATTTTTGTTGTTATTTTTTTCTTAAATATAATGGATGTTAGTTTAATAACTGACATAGACAACTCGTTCCTAACTGAGTCAAAGTCATGCGACGTTGAGGATTGCAAACAGGTTCTTTCCCAGCATCAAAAGTCACTAACAATACTAACCCAAAACATTCGTAGTGTTAATAAGAACATAGATAGTTTTAACATTTTTCTTCACAGACTAAACTTTAATTGTGATATCATGGTTCTAACAGAATGCTGGCTAACAAAGCGCCAAGATAATCTTCCGACAATACCAGGATACAAGTTATTTCACACTAAAATGAACCATAATCAAAATGATGGTGTCATTGTTTTTGCTAAGGAATCATTAAAGGTCAAAGTTGAAGAACCTGACCTACAAGATTGTGTGAGTAACTGCCTAATCATCAAAATTGGTTCAACTACAGCGATTATTGCTATGTATAGATCGCCTTCCGTAAGAAATTTAGCCTGTTTTCACAGTTCTCTTAACCAGATCTTTCAAGCGCTTAGCCCATTTAAGAATGTAATACTAACAGGCGACATTAACATCAACATTTGCTCTCAAAACTGTGATTCCGGGGCCCAAGACTACTTTAACATCTGCTCATACCATGGTTTTCTCCCTGCTCACACTTTACCCACCCACCAAAGCGGTTCCTGCCTTGACCATATGATGATCAAAACCCCCTATTCATGTATTACGCTTGTTACTAACTCAACAATAACCGACCACCATTCTGTCTTACTAGCAATAAATTTATCGCTGCCTAAGCAAAATCGACCTCAGAACAAGTCTAAACTAAACATAAACACACTCGAATATGATTTACGCAACATTGATTATAGCTTAGTTTATAATGCTGCTGACGCTAATTCAAGTTTATCGAACTTAATAAAACTTGTCCAACAAGCAATTTTGCGAAACACGACCGTTGTGACTGTACCTAATCGTCTTCATAACATTAAACCTTGGATTACTCCTGGACTTATTCGGTGTATTAGACACAGAGATAAACTTCACCAGAGAACCAAGAAATACCCTGACAACTTAATAATTCTAAACACCTATAAAAGATACAGGAACTTTTGCAACAATCTCTTAAAAAAGGTTAAAAGTAATTACGATAAAAAAGAATTGACTAAAGCAGGTAAAAATAGCAAGCTAATTTGGAAGCACATTAAAAGTGTCACTTATATGACTAAACC
Source organism: Ochropleura leucogaster (assembly GCA_958449745.1). Classification (NCBI taxonomy): domain Eukaryota; kingdom Metazoa; phylum Arthropoda; class Insecta; order Lepidoptera; family Noctuidae; genus Ochropleura; species Ochropleura leucogaster. Next base: position 2,617,173 of record OY288206.1, read on the forward strand.
ACGTGAATCAAATTCGACTCTATTGCTTACTAATCCTACTCCTCTCCTATCCGCTAATTATGTTAACAACTTTTTTATAAATGTCGGGAAAACTTTGGCCAAACAGATTCCGAAGGATTGCGCGCAACCATCTCTCAAAAAAGTAAACAATAATTGTTTTGTGAACTCATTTGTTATGCTGGATACTGACGAAGACGAAATAACCCGCATCATTTCTGGCCTTAAAGATGACTGTGCAGTCGGATGGGATAATATAAGCAATAAGATCCTTAAACACTGTAAGCATATATTGGTACCTCCTTTAACGCATATATTTCAAATCTGTCTGGCTAAAGGAATTTTTCCTAAGTGTCTAAAAAAGGCAGTTGTTATCCCTATCTTTAAATCTGGGGATACGGACTTGGTTAATAACTATAGGCCAATATCATTACTCCCCTCAATCTCAAAAATACTTGAAAAAATTATAAACAGCAGACTAGTTAACTATCTTGAAAAAAACAACATCTCATCACCTGCGCAATTTGGTTTTAGAGCCAAGTTATCCACTACCGATGCGGTGCATAGCCTGACCGATTACGTCTTAGAAGAGCTAGGTAAAGGGAACCAGGTCCTAGCAATCTTCCTTGATTTAGCGAAAGCCTTTGACACTGTATCTGCTTCATTACTCATAAACAAACTAGAAGCCATAGGGATAAGGGGAACCACACTGACATTACTTACTGACTATTTAACCGACCGATATCAATGTGTTAGAATTGATAACTTTACGAGCGATGAGCAGAAAAATACGGATTTTGGTGTGCCCCAGGGAAGTATTTTGGGCCCTACCTTATTCCTGGTATATATTAACGATTTATGTAACCAAAATCTCAGGCACGGTAAAATCATATCATATGCTGATGACACGGCGTTAATATTAATATTTACTGCTAAAAACACTGCCGAACTATTCGAAATCGCTCAACTTAGTTTTAATTCTGTGACTAATTGGCTTCAAAGCAATTTACTAACTTTAAATGCTGACAAGACCAAATATATACATTTTTCCATGCGCAAGCCTCAACAAAACACTGCTAACTTTCACTTATATGCCCATCAATGTAGTAACCCATCAGTCAGCATGTGCAATTGTCCTTCTATCCTAAAAACCTCTAACATTAAATACCTCGGTGTGATAATAGACGGCACCCTCTCTTTTAGAAATCATATTGAAAGTTTGGTTAAAAGAGTGCGCAAATTAATATATGTATTTAAAAAAATACGAACTTTTTCAGACTCTAAATTAATTACACAAATTTATTTTGCCCTATGTCAATCCATAATTCAGTACTGTATTACTTCATGGGGTGGCGCACCAAAAACTATCTTGCTTCCTCTTGAAAGAGCTCAAAGAGCAATTTTAAAGGTAGCAAACTTCCTTCCCTTCTTCTTTCCTACAGATCAACTATACATATAAATCCTGCAAGGTGTTGACAGTTCGCCAGCTTTTCATTACGCACTTAGTATTAAAACAGCACACCAAGCTCACATACAATGATGACATTACTAACAAGAGACGGAATGATATTGTTTGCACGATTAATACAACCTCCAAACGCGCATTTGTGGAAAGATTTTTCTCGTTCTTAGGCCCATTTCTGTACAATAGATTAAATAGAAAACTAAGTATCTATAAGTTAAACTATTATAGCTGTAAAAAAATAATAATTGAATTGTTTCAAACCTTAACTTATGCACAGACAGAAGATTTACTTGCTGTCTGCAAATAAAACACTTACTTTATATTTTTATTTTTGTGTAATTTTTCATTTATGATACTTTAATTTTACTAATAATGTAATGTAGGATGGGTAAACGGAACGCATGAACAAGGTGTGGAATGGAACGTGATAGTGCGAGCGAGTAAGGGAGAGAAAGGGAAGGGGAGAACAAGATGGCGTTGGAAAGACGAAGGTGTTGAGACGTATTAATTTTATCTAATAAGAAATACTATCGTTAGAGGAGTTTGAAGAACGAAAAATAAAACTAAGTGTTCAAAACAAGACGCAGTTTAATTGCACGGGTGCACGATCCTAAAAACTACATTTTGGGGGCTCGTCCGGGATTGCTACCACGTGCACGAAGAAAAATCAGTTGGGTTCAACGGCGGCGTACTCGAGTGGACCTAAGTAAAACTAAAGAAAAAGACGAAAGGCGTTATTATTAACAGAAGACGACAGATTATGGCAGAAGACAAGGACGTATTTTTCAACATGATGGAAATGACGAAATTCAGTGGCGAAGATCATACCTACACCTCATCAAAATGGGCTCAAGATATTGACGACAACGCAGAAATATTCGGTTGGTCAGCTCAACAGCGACTAATCAACGCCCGTAGGTCTTTAGCGGGAACCGCAGAGCTGTGGCTGAGAACAGAGAAGGTTCACAGATCCTATGAGGAACTAAAGGCGGCCGTACTCAAAGAATTTCCGGATACCGCGAATAGCAAAGAGATGCACGAATTAATGGCGGCACGCAAGAAACGTAAAGATGAGTCTTATTACCAATACATGCTAATTATGAAAGAAATGGGGAAACGCGCCAAGTTTCCAGACTATGTCGCTATTCAGTACATTATAGACGGCATCTCAGACTTGGAAATAAACAAGGCGTTATTATACAGTGCGAATACCTATCCGGTGCTGAAAGAAAAATTAGCTGTGTACGAAGTCATAAGGAAAAAGGCGGCAAAGCAGAGCGTCGATCGGCCGGTGAAAAGAGCTACGGAGTCATCGGGTAAAGAGGCTACAGCTGGATCGCCCCATTATTGCTATAATTGTGGGGAAAAAGATCATCGAGCAAGTGCATGCCGTAATGGATTGAAGTGTTTCCGGTGTAACGAGTTCGGACATATTAGCACAAAATGCACCAATCCGAGCGCAGGTACCAGCGGAAGTTCAACGGTAACGTCAGTCAATAAGACGTCAGCGGTAAAGCAGACGGAAAAAGCACGAACACAGTCGTCGGTAAAACAGGCCGACTCGGAAGCGAAGAAACACTCGTCGGCTATGTTCGGGGCGACATCGACAGCCAATGAGAGCGCTGTATCGGACGACCATGACGTAAATTTCAAGATGGCGAACGAGGTCATGCAACAAGATGTAAACAAACAAAGTGGTAACAATAATGCGGTAAAACTAGTGAAAATATGTGATAAAACAATAAGTGCGTTAATTGATACGGGTAGTGATATAAACTTAATATCGCAGGACTTGTGGGAAGAATTAAATATGCCATGTCATAGCGATAATACGGTTTTGACAGGACTGGGATTTAATAAAGTAAGAACATACGGAAAAATATTTGCTAGTATAAATATAGATGGACAGTGTTATGACGAGGTGATATTCCACGTTGTGCCTAGAGGGTCAATGCCCTACAGGCTGATTATAGGCCAAGAGTTTTTGAAAAATGTTGTTGTTGTTGTTCGTGAGGGTACTGTATGGTTGCCAGAACCAGGTGACGAATGGTTAGCGAGGGTGAATTGTGTGAGTGTGAATGATGTTTCAGGTCACATTACCGACACGGCTATAAGGACGGAAGTGTCGCGGTTGGTAGAAGAGTATAGGCCCATTCAGACGAAAGAAGCTCCTATTAAGATGAAGATAGTGTTAAAAGATGAGGTACCAATAGCTCAGCGACCCCGGAGGATATCGCTTATGGAACAGAGAATAGTTGAAGAGCAGGTTGATGAATGGCTACAGAAAGGAATAATACAGGTTAGTTTTTCAGAGTATTCTAGCCCATTAGTTTTGGTGAAGAAAAAGGATGGCTCAACACGAGTTTGTGTTGATTACAGATTATTAAACAAGAAAATAGTGAAAGACGAATTCCCCCTACCTATCATCGATGACCTGATAGATAAGTTAAAAGATGCAAAGGTGTTTAGTGTATTAGACTTGAAAAATGGATTTTTTCATGTGAAAATAAGTGAGGAATCCATACCTTATACTTCTTTCATAACCCATCATGGACAGTTTGAGTTTTTAAGAGCACCTTTCGGTTTGTCCATCTCACCAAAATATTTTATGAGATTTGTAACGATTATTTTCAGAGACTTAATAGCAAAGGGGGTAATGTGGATATTTGTTGACGATATAGTAATTCCTGCTGATTCTGAAAGCCAGGCACTAGAGAGGCTCACCCAAGTGTTAGACGTAGCCTCAGAGAATGGACTCGAGATTAACTGGAAGAAGGCAAAGCTTATGGAAAGTGAGGTAGAATATTTAGGTCATTTAATCAAAGAAGGGGAAGTAAGACCTAGCCCCAATAAAGTTGAGGCAGTGGCTAGGTATCCAGAGCCTAAAAACATTAAGCAGATTATGGGATTTATAGGTTTAACATCTTATTTCAGGAAATATATCAAGGATTATGCTAAGATTGCCAGGCCTCTGACGGGTCTGCTGAAGAAGAACGCACCTTTTACATTTGACAATGAGCAACGGTGTGCTTTCAATACATTGAAGCTAAAGCTGACCAGTGATCCAGTATTGAAGATATACAACCCTAATTTTCAAACCGAATTACATACAGATGCATCCAGTCAAGCCTTAGCTGCTATACTATTGCAACTACATCCAGATGATGAGTTACATCCTGTGCATTATATGAGTCATAAGACGACTGAAGCTGAAAGCCGATACTCAAGTTATGAGCTGGAAGCACTTGCAGTAGTCCAAGCAATAAGGAAGTTTAGACACTACTTATATGGTATACATTTCAAGATCGTCACAGATTGTAAAGCCTTTGAACAGACATTAAAGAAGAAAGACCTGACAGCCAAAGTAGCTAGATGGGTATTCTTGCTGGAGGAGTATGATTATGAAATAGAACACAGAGCAGGCAGTAAAATGCAACACGCTGATGCTCTCAGTAGAAACCCATTTGTTGCAACTGTGGTCAGCATGCAAGACGAGATAAGACGAGGACAGGAGACAGATGAAGAACTCAATGCTATCAGACAGCTGATATTGAAAGATGGACAGTATGGAGACTTCTGGATTGATAATGGCATTCTGTTTAAAGGGGTAGAGAAACAGATAGTAGTTCCGAGGAATATGGAGAAGGAAATAATAAAGAAAGTGCACCAAAATGGTCACTTTTCAATAAAGAAAATGAAAACAGCCATAGGAAAGGATTATTACATCAGAAACATGGACAAGAATATTGAAGAAGTTGTTCTAAGCTGCATACCCTGCCTTTTGGCTACAAGGAAGGAAGGAAAGCAAGAAGGCTATCTGAACCCAATAGACAAAGAAGGAATTCCGTTTCACACTTTGCATTTGGATCATATAGGGCCATTTACCGAAACAAGAAAGCAATATAATTATATCCTCACAATGATAGATGGATTTACCAAGTTTACATGGCTTTTCCCTACAAAGTCTACATCAAGTGCAGAAGTGCTGAACAAGTTGCAAATTCACCAGCAGACTTTTGGTAATCCAACCAGGATTGTAACCGATAAAGGAACAGCATTCACAAGTGGAGAGTTTGAAGAATACTGCAATGTAGAACACATACTACATATAAAGATTACCACCGGAATACCGCGTGGAAATGGACAGGTAGAGAGGGTTCATCGCATCCTCATTCCTATGTTAACTAAACTGTGTATTGAAGATAAGTCACTGTGGTATAGGCATGTCAGTAGAGTCCAGCGTGCTATAAACAGTACTTACCAAAGATCTATAAATACTTCACCATTTGAGTTACTTACAGGAACAAAAATGAGAAGTAAAGATGATGTTGAAGTACTTAATCTTTTACAACAAGAGGTTATTGAAAGTTTTAATGAAAATAGAGAGAATTTGAGAATGAAAGCCAAGCAGCAGATTCAACAAGTACAAGATGAAAATAAGAAAATAATACAATGCAAAGAGGAAGCCTAGCTCAACATATGAACTGAATGAGTTAGTTGCCATCAAAAGAACCCAGTTCGGTCCAGGACTTAAAATAAAACCTAAGTTTCTGGGACCCTATAAAATTATAAAAATTAAAAGAAATGATAGATATGACGTTGAAAAGCTGTATGATACCTCTGAGGGGCCAAGAAAGACCTCCAGCTCAGCAGACAATATGAAGAAATGGCCAGGTAAGGATGAATGAGTATTTTGTATGCTAGATGCTGTATGTATGTGTGTGATCTCTGTGTATGTAATCATACTAGTATCCTCACAAATACTTCTGTTTAACTATGATTGGCTATAAGTTAGTACATAAGTGGCTATGTAAAGTGTGGTGTGTAAGATAGTACACACTATTGGTTTATTTTGTCTATACTGTAATAAGATGCTTTGATAACAAAATACACTGTGTTAAGTTTTTTTTAATTAAGTACATGTCTCAGAAATGTATAATGTCTAGTTTATTGCTTAAGTTTTTTCTGTTTATTGTTTGAAGTTATGTTCAGGGTGTAAAGAATATAAAAACATATTTCAAGATTTATACTGTATCTAAGGTGTTATGTATATTGTTCATGGCATGTAGATATGAATGCAAGTATATAAGTGAGTGAGAGAGTATATAAGTGGGTCAAGGGTGTCAGGGACGAATATCTGAGGGCAGATATGGGTATTCAGGACGGCCGAATGTAGGATGGGTAAACGGAACGCATGAACAAGGTGTGGAATGGAACGTGATAGTGCGAGCGAGTAAGGGAGAGAAAGGGAAGGGGAGAACAAGATGGCGTTGGAAAGACGAAGGTGTTGAGACGTATTAATTTTATCTAATAAGAAATACTATCGTTAGAGGAGTTTGAAGAACGAAAAATAAAACTAAGTGTTCAAAACAAGACGCAGTTTAATTGCACGGGTGCACGATCCTAAAAACTACATTACTGTTAATTTATTTATTTGAAATTAGTATTAATGCTCTTTTTAAGCCTGAAACACAGGTCCAACCTAGTTCAGGCAATTAAGCAACTGTGTTCTTTTGTTTGTTAAATGCTTTATTTTATTGTATATGTGCCCCCTTTTTATAAATAAACGATTTATTATTTTTTTATTATTTTTTATTAATTATATAAAATTTATTGCTTAAGTAGAGTTTGCCTGTCCCTTAACTTCAAATTCTTTTTCAACTTCAATTTTTCAGTTCAGAAACTAACTGCTGTACTATGATTTTTATAATAAACTAGTTTTTGCCCGCGGCTTCGCTCGCGTTAAATTCGGTAGCGCCTTATTGATTTGTAATAGCAACGCTAAGTTTTCCCGTTTCCTCCCCTTTTTCTTCGTCATATGCCACTCTTTTAAAAAAAAAATTGCCTATGTCCGTCTCCTGGTTCCCTACTAAAAAAATCATCCAAATGGGTTCAGCCATTAAAGCGTGAAGAGGTAACAAACAAACAAACAAATAAACAAACAAACAAACTCACTTTCGCTTTTATAATATTAAGTAAGGATGAACTCAAAACGGTCTCCTCATCCTCATTGCTTATGGAGGCAGTTTCTCGTCGACATTACTTCAGTAACTTAACTTTAACTTAAGAACTACTTTAAAAATTTCTTAGCTGTCGCTTCAACATTAGAACGGTAGCTTGGAGAAGCGTGAACACAAGTTTATTAAGTGATTTATCATTTTCATTTTTACAAGTAAAATTTTATTGCAATTAAGGTTTCAAATAATCTACCGGGGTTGCGGGTTGTTCGGTAGAGATACAGCGGCCCAGGAACGTAAAGGGCAAAAGAAGGAAAATGTCAGTTATAGACGGCTTACAATCCCCCCCCCCCGCTCCGCCCAGAGTGAGGTAAGTTATTTGATGATTTCCCATCAAAGCAAAGCAAAAAAAGGGTTTCAACAACACTACAACATATAATCCAAAACGTCAAACCCGCAATTGCTTGTAAAATTTATGAGATTTAGTGTTTTTTTATATTGATACAAATGTTGTAGGTGCATTCCAAATATCTATGGAGGATTTATTTAATATTCTAGTGGGAACACCTAAAAACAGTCGAGAAAGATCGTTAATAATGTTTAAAAAGTTCAAAAGTCGTTTTTCCTCTTGGTTTGTTTTTCGCACGTTCGTGACGCGACACTATGTCAAAGTTTTCGCTTTTATAACGAGGAGCTACAGCTTACCGAATGCTCCAATCCCATTCCTTGTTTAAAATGCACTAGGTGGCGCCCGCGGCTTCGCCCGCGTGATATCGAAAAAAAATATCCTATGTGTCAAATTTCATCAATTTCCGTTCAGCCGTTTTCACGTGAAAGAGTAACAAACATCCACACATTCATACATCTATAAGCACAAATATTCGCATTTATAATATTAATAGGATATTAGTAGGATGACGTCATTTTCAGTGAGGTTTGCTCTAAAACCTAAGTCCATGCAGTAAAATATGTTTAAAACAAACAAGTTTGTTTTCTAAGTTATAAAGATGTTTCTGTTGCCGTAGAAACGAGGAAACTTATCTAAGTAGTGCTAACCCTAGACCACTTTAGAGCTGGAAGTATTTTCAGCTCAAAGCTAGAAGTATTTCTGAGAAGCTTCTAGCTTCTGAAAACAGTATCGTTTCTCAGTAGAAAATATACGATAGCTCTTAGACATTATCGGAAACCGAATTCTTCGGTCAACAAGTTTAGAACTTCAGTGGGTCTGGTAGGGAATGGCAGTAATTAACCTTTAAATGCCACATTCTCATTATAAATACATGTTTGAAAATTAGAATTTTAAAGTTAAATTTATATTGTTGTAAAATTTATGTTTTTGTTACTACATTGAATGCTGTTTTAAATAATTGTACAGTTCTTATTAAAGAACTGTACAATTATTTAAAACAGCATTCAATATATTTGGTGCACATACTGAAACTTAATAGTTTCAGTATGTGCACCAAATATAAATAAATAAAGGTGCATAGTTTAAGGAGCATTATTATAAACTATCTGGACCCCGTGGCTTCGCCCGCGTGATGATCAAAACAATAAAAGTATCCTATGTGTTATTTCAGACTATAATCTTACTCACTGCCAAATTTCATCAAGATCCGTTCAGCCGTTTAGACGAGAAAGAGCAACAAACATCCATCCTCATAAATATTCGCATTTATAATATTAGTAGGATAGGCAGGTGCCTAATTTAGAAATCATTCATCATTCTCTTACTCTTGTCCTGAATAATTTGGAGTCGACGCAGCATGTCTTTTTTTGCCTGCCTAGATCGAGTGACTTGTTTGTCTTGGAATTTTCATCGAAATCGTTAGAGCCGTTTTCGAGAACTTTGAAAATAAAATACAAATATTGCTAATTTCATCTTTTAAAATTAGTTAAACGGCACATTTATTTTAATTACCTACCAATAAGTTCTCCATTTTGCGAAGATAAATATTTTTGACCACAAAATGTGTCGAGGTTGGTAGGTAGCTGTTTTCGATGAGAAGTTGTAAAAAGGCTTTTTCGTTTTCCTGGAAATTAGGTACATTTACAATACATTGGCTAGTGGATGCCAGGTTATTATTGACGAGCAATCGCGTGCTGAAATAAATATTATATAAATAGTATAAAGCCGTAGTTTTTGACAGTCTGTATTTCTAAACGGATTTTGATACAATTCTTACCTAAACTTTGAGAATTTGCTCCAGAACGTTTCTGTGCATAATCCAATCACATTTAAGTTTAAAAATCTATGCTTTGTCAATTCTTTTAAACCCTGCGCATCAGTCAGAGTTGCCATTAATACATTATTCCTCTTTAACAGTTCAAAAATGGCTGAAAAAGGTATAATTGAAATAAATGCTTAGTAAGCACGTCTTGTGGTAATTATTATGAAATTATTTAATCTACGCAGTCAACTTCGTTACATACCACCCTGTTGTTACTAAAAAAAAAAAAATTATGTGGGCAGTCGTAAAAAAAAATTGCTAACCTTAGCATCAAACAAGATTAATATCGTGATAAAAAAAAGTTAGGCGTGAAATATATAAAAAATAATAATTTAATATTCGTACTAGTGTGGTAAGCCAAAGCTCACAATATCATAATTAGTGACTATACAGTGATAATTAGTGCTCCAACCGAGTGTTCACCAAAGCTGGCCTAAGCTATTAAAGTTTAAGTGACTTGATAAGTTTGTGACCCTCATTAAGTTGATTATCTACTGTTAACTCAAGATAGGACGACATTATGCGATAATGTGAAATTGTATCTCTTGAAATTTAACTACAGAATTTTAGGAGTGACTATACTATGTTTTGATACTTGAAATAATATAATTTGCAACAAACAAAAAACATGTATTATATTGTATAACGGGCGGATTTCCGCAACTCCACGTCTGAGGCGCGTATTTTGCGTACAAGAAAAACAAAAAAGAACTTTTAATATTATCAGACATCTTTTAAAAAAGGAATCTTAAATCGAGAGATTGGTTAAAAACAAAAGAAATAAACTGGAATAGCACCACAATACAGTAAAAGATTATTTCATTGGTTAGGTGTAAAAGTTTTCAAGAATCTTTAGTTCAAGCCCGGTCAAGGTAATATAATCTAAAAGTTTGTGACAAAATTTACGACATTATGTGAATAATAAATATAGAGAAAGGAAAAAAACATGCGAGGAAGTTCGAAACTTGACAAGGAACGCAAAACTTTAACAATGCCAATGGTTTTTTCTTCTATGTTAGAAATAACTTCAATTTAGTTTGTTCCTGTTCTTTGTGTTTATGTCCCCATTCCATGCATTTGTGTTGAGGAAACAATTCTGTAATAACTAAAATAGTTGGAAAGCATAAATACCTATTGGTATTTTCAAGCTTTATATTGTGAAAATAAGTGAAAACTCAGTAAGTGAACAAAAGCATTCATTGTTTTGCAGAGTGATTTAAAAGCCCGCTGTACATGGTTCTTATTTTTTAAACAGAATAATTTCTGTAGTAGTTATACATGTCTAGGTCAACTTAAGCCTTTACAAATTAACAATACAAACCAAACATTTGTATTTAATGGAAAACTTAATTAAAAAAAAAACAAGTTGCCATCTTTTATGAATCGTTTTTTCACTTTATTTTCTAACATAGATTTTTAAATAGGATTTAATCAATTATTTCCATAAAAAATTGTAGCTTTATTTCCTAAATTGTGATTTATTTTGTACGTGAATTTACCGCATTTTATGTAAAAGTATCAAGATTTGTGACTGATTCACTGACATGAAAAATATTTGGGTGAAATTGTGTATGTATTATGTTTTTGTGAAAACGTACGCTCGGAAATTTCTACACATTTCACGAACTCCGATAACAGTTTGTTGGGAGTATTCGTATTTTGCGGATATATGCAAACAATTCTCGGATAATTGAGTTTGTAAAACAGAAAGAGAAGTTATGTTAGGTATACAGAGAATATGAAAGCAATTCATGAAAATACGTTTTAAAATGTTAATAAACTTTTACATATTTGGGTTTACATTACTTGGTTAAGTACTCATATTTGTTCTATGAAGATGCATAATTTGACGGCATGGTTGACGCAGTGACTGAGCGATTGACTGGTGCGTTACGTGTCGTAGGTTCGATCCCCGCAAGGAAAAAATATTTGTATCAAACTCAATTATCTCAATTAGATCATTACAGGCACTTGTAATTCACAGGTCACAAAGTATAATATTTTGTAAAAGTACTGTAGTTGCCCATTCCAAAGCGATGACCTACACATAGTTGTTTTGCATCTGGCTGTTTGTGTATGTGAGTTTAAATAGTTATAAACGGACCCACGATACAGAAAAAAAATTTGAAGCGTGGGGCTACCTATTTTTTTTAATAACTATTTTGTTAAAATCTTTTCGCTTAATTCATATTTTTATAAAGATGGCAACTTTTTATCACCAAAATGGCAAACATTACACACGATGCATCTTCTAAGCATCCTTTATTTATGTACAGTTAACAAAACAGTTCGCTAGAGTTAATGACATTTAGTGGCATGTACAGAGAGCTTTCGTGACCAAAGGAGCTTTGATAAACTTTCATATTACCGGGAGACCGTGGTTTGTAATGCATTGCTCCTCCTAAAAAGCAAAACGTTGTTAGACTTAAGTATATTTACTTAAACGTTAGTTAAATTTACTTTGAACTTATATCTTCATGTCAAATATTTCATGAGCTTTGAGGATAGCTAAGGTGAACAAACAGTTTAATAGCAGCATTTATTTCAAGTTTAAACTTCATGGTCTATGAAAATCTGCTTCTTGAAATTAAGATATTGTACAAAATGTACACCTACCAAAAATGTCTGTCTGTAATATACATAACACGTTTAAATTTTTAGATTCAAAATATTCCATACAGTCATATTTTTTGCTTCAAATCTGTAACCATATTCAAAATTCACTAAAAACAAAATTCTTATGGAAGATTTTTTTTATTAATAAGAATATTTTTCTGTTCTTCACTATTCAGGAATTACTGAAATTCATCTCAATTTTGGGTTTCTTTTCACAAACCAAAATTCTGCTTTTCAGCGTTTTCAAATATTTTATGAAAAATGTTCAGGCAACAGCGAAAGGTTTTCGATTTACAAGAATATTAATAAATTCAATACACTTACTATTATATGTCAACTGTACATTAAAAACGGCAATTTTATTTACTTTCAAATATTCAATAGATTTATCTTGTCGTATTTCCGAAGAAATTAAATTAACAATTCAAAAAATATTCTGAAAGTTCAATTTCTATTTCAATGACTTCATTATCCTCATAAAATATTAAATAAATTCTTAACTACAAGAACTTTGAACATAAATAAGTAGCTGAACAAATTAAATATTTTAAGAAATCAATGATATCAAAAAGGTAAAACGAGATTCAGAAACGATATGAATCAATGGAGCTACGAGTTTCTCGACTTACGCTTTGTAAATAATCAAGTTTCATTTGAAACCTAGTTATCAGTATTTAAACAATACTTAAATTCACCAATTTTTTGTTCGAGATCGTTTTCCAGTTTTCACTAACACAGACGAAACCTAAATGAATGTCTTATACGTTTTTCAAATGGTACCAAGTACTTTAAAAGGCATCAAAATCCCAAAAAATATATAATGCAGTACTTAGATTCCTGCTAGTTTGCCGATTTTTTTTCTTTAAAATTCAAATAAAACCTGCAGATTTGGTGATGGCATTTTATAGGATTGTTTTGTTGCCTTTTAAGGCACAAGAGTTTGAAAATATTCGTTTTTCAAATGGTACCTACCTATAATTTGAAAAACTAATATTTTCAAACTCTTTTCGTCATAAAAGTACGCGGTTGCATTTGCAATTGACGTCTCAGCGCCCAGAATAGAAATTTCAATAAAGCAATAATACTCAAAGAGAGGAAAGGAACATAAAGATGTTCCTTTGTATTCATAATTCTAAATTCTTCACTGTCACAATTTTGGTAGTATCAAAATGGATAAGCTTTTTACCTGTGACCTTCGAGTTGAGGAAGTAAGGGTCAGGATGCCACAGGTTGTCGAAGAACTCCGGTGGCAGGGTCACGTGGTCGTCTCCCTCTTCAAAGATATCCTCTGGAAGCTGCAGTCGGCTCTCACTCCAAGTCTGTCTTATAAACATGTCCACTCTGCAAAGAAAAGAAAGGGTTTCTTAGAAGAAGAAAATTCAACATATATGTATAACAATTTAACAGAACAAAGAAGACACACATTTCATCATACTCCTCTTAACTCCAGATTCTTTTTTTATTTATAAATTAACGTTGCCCCCCACTAAGAATTTCTCATGTATCGTGGGTGAGTTAAAAAACATTTAAACTCACATACACAAAAGCCAGAATTGAAACAACTACCTGTAGGTTATTTGTTCCGTACGGGGATCGAACCCACGACACGCAGTGCAGCAGTCGATCGCTCAGCCACTTGTCGTGTCGTAGTACTCCTAATACAAGCTCCGTGAATTTTATAATTTTGTACCTAATTATATTGTACCACTCACGATACAGGAAAAGTTCCTAAAAAAAGTAGTAAAGTATCCTGACGCATTTTAAATTACGTAAGCCCCAAGGCATAATGTTCATTGTTTTCTTGGAGTTTCCCCGTTTTAACAATATTGTTGGATATGTAAAATGTATGCATAAAATTCTTGGAAATTAGAACTTAATGAACAAAAGATACCTGAGGGTCCAGAGAAAAACAAAGTTTTAAAATTATCCAGGAACGAAAACTGCGTAGGAGTCTTTACAAAAGAGTTTTCCTACAAGCTACAAGATTTGTTTACGTTAAGTGAAAGCAAACTGTACTACGTAAATAATGTTAGTTATTTTTGTGAAGACTTCAGAAAGACGATAGGGAAATTCTAACTTCGCTATACATGAGTTGAGATAAAGTATTTTGTGAATAACTGGCGAAAACTTATGTGCTTGCTATTTGACGCAGCGGTGAGGCACACAGTATTTGTTTTTAAGCAATTGCATAGCTTCTATCGCGGGCCTTGAGCACGAGGACCAAATCCAGAAATTCCGTAACGAAAAAAACCTGACGCTCCCTACTCCGACGGGCACGGAGGTGTGGCTTGAAGGCCGTGCATTGTCTTACGTCGTTTACACAATACGGTCAGTTATTTCAAACCCGTTTTAAATGTTCTAATAGCGTGTTTGGTAGAGAATCGGATAGTGAATCGACATTACGCTGGATCAAACCCAAGGTTTTGTATTTCTTTTTGCGACTTCTTTTCATTGGAAGTACTTTTTAATCCTTCGCACGACAAAGTGTGCAGACGGGTGCAAAGTTTCATACATTGTTACCCTACATTTTTGTAAACAATCGTGTAACGGGCAATATAATATTTAGTTTTTTATTGATTGTCTAAGTTGATAAAAAAATGTTTCTTTTTGCGACTTTTTTTCATTGGAATTATTTTTTAAATATTTAATTTAGACTGTTTTTATTTATAGCATAAGTTGATAAAAAATGCTATGCAATAGCTTTACCGCGGCAGTCCCCGAGTGCCACACGTATTTTTTGTTTTATAGTATACGTAGAAACAAAATACATGTGCAGACAATAATATCTGTACCTCTACCATATGTTTAAACCAATAGTATTCGTCGCTAGTCGAAACCGACGCCGTAATTTTTTAGTATGGTTAATTTTACAGCGCCTCTAGCGGTCACTCGTAGAACCAAAATCGGCAGTATGAGACATCAAGTTAAAAACCTATCGTATAGAAACTCGCTAGCGACTAAAGTTTACGGCAGTTTGCTATACATACGTGACATCAGGTCTAAGGTCCAGTTGAAAACCAGCGTCGGGCACTAGCTGCTCGGCAGTTTGCTGAACTGGGCCTATTTGGCGCAGCCGTGAGACGCACAATTACGTATTTGTATTTTGTATCGTTTAGTTTTAAGTCCTTATTTCATTTTGTGTGCACTTGTGGTATGGGCCAAATAAATGTTTTTTCTTTCTTTTCTTTCTATACATAATCTATTCGATTCACGTTTATCCGATATCGACTATGGTAAGATGGTGTCGTTTTACTTTGGCAACTCATGGTAAGCGTACTACACATGTAGGTACTCGTATTTTGTTTCTATGTTTTCTGTAAGCCCAAGTAAATTTTTTGTCGTAGTTGCGGGTTGTTTGAAAGAGATACTGCGGTCCCGGAACATAATAGGCAAAAAAAGAACATGGGGATTTTCAGCTGGGGGGAGTGTCAGGTATTTTGTTAGATTTTTGGGTGATTTTCCATCCACAAACAAAAGCATGAAGCCAGGAAGTCGGCGGTTTTGATAACCCCGTCTTTTTTTAATGACGTAAAACTGTTTTCTTAACCGGCAATAAATGTTAAATCAAATCAAATTGAGAACAGATTAAACAAAAAATACCGTTTCAACGTTAGTGTCTCTTTCACCGTGTTTATCTCACAAACAGGTGCGAGGTTTTTTTATAAGTATCGCTAGTAAACCAACATGAGATAAAAGGCAAGTGTTTATTTGTGTTGTTGATGGTTTTCCAAAAAATCTTGTGGTTGATCTGTTTGCTTTACCTTTTAGGCTTATACGCGCCCACGCTGCCTTACGGCGTTAAGGATACAATGTAGAGCTCCTCATCCTTACTAATATTATAAAAGCGAAAGTGAGTTTGTTTGTACCGTCTTCACGCCTAAATGGCTAAATCGATTTTGATGAATTTTGGTAAAGAGATAGTTGGAACCCTGGAGACGCACATGTCCCAAACTTAAAAAAATATTATATATGTACCTATATATTTTTTTAAGTTTGAGACAGGAATAAGGTTAGAGGCAGCTTGCACCTCGATGGCTTCGCTGGACGAGCATACCCTGGCTTTGCATAATACGAGTCCTGAGAGTAGCTACTTCCAAATTTTACTGGGTCACACTGCTGGTTGAAAGCTTTTTTTTTGGGGGTGGGAATCATCAAATAACTTCCCCCACTCTGGGCGGAGCGGGGGGGATTGTCAAACTTTTACTGCCTAAAACCCATCCATGTTCCTTCTATTGCCCTTTACGTTCCGGGGCCGCGGTATCTCTTTCGAACGACCCGCAACCCCGACAGGCGGAGACTCTGGCAGGTCCCTCTGTGGTTAAAGGCCTCCTCTTTCGTTTTGCACCAGTCGTGACCACATTTTGCCCATGAACATAGCCAGATCGTCACACTACTTTCACAAAGTTATAGTTGAACTATATACTCAAATGAACTATCCTGTGGTTACCTCAAAAAATTTAATGACCTTCGGTCAGGGCAAAAACTACTCTAAAAACGATGAGCGCACGGTTTTAATAGTAAGTGTCGGGCTTTACTGGGTTTATTCTTCCACCGTATTCATTAAAATTCCCGTACAGATACTGTTATTTTTTTCATGAAGTAACTCAACAAAATCTACAATTTGTCAACAATACAATATTAGTTTTACTTTATGCGAAACCCAAAACACGTGTAGTATGTTTATCTAAAGAATCTATGTACAAAATTTCAGAACTTTATCATGAAAAATCAGAAAGTTATTAGCTTGTTATTTTACCTGGTTGTCCATACAAAACTACGGTCACCGCGCGGCAAAAACGGCACCGCACGTGTGTACTGACGCTTTGACCTGCCTTGACCTTGTTGCGCGCCGTATGATTTCGTATACCTACTAAGTGTCCAACTCGTGACCTATTATTAATATTTTTGGGACAAAATATAATATGGTGTAATGGTGTAAAAACTATTCAGTTACTTATTCTGAACAAACTAAATTCAGGTTTCGCAAATACTAAAAATAATGTAGTATAAACTTTTTCAAGCTAACTTTGCCGGTGTGTCTTGACTGACATTTTCATGAACGGAACAAGAACTAGGTTTATTTTAATGGAACTTGTCTTCAGCTCTCTTCAAGTTGTACGAGACACGTGTTTAAAGTTTTTGCAGCCATTTGCGTTATTGCAATATTCTTGAGTATAGTAATATAAATTGGAATAATTTGTCTTGTCAAGTCGGTGTTGTTTAATAACAATGTTTTATAGTTAAGGAAGTATGACCCTGTTCATGGCGTCGACCGATGATTCTTGCGAGACGACTTGCGACGCGACGAGCGGTGATTGGTAGAGCGATGGCTTAAGACACACATGTGTTGCGACTTGCGGCAAGATATGCTTTGCGATTTGTGAAACAAACTGTAATGCAACTTGCGACATGATATTATGCAATGCAGTTTGCAACATAAATTATTTTTATTTTGCAAGTAGGTTTTCACAAATACTTTTACACGTCATTGTTTTTTAAAACCAGATGAGGCCGGTGTTTCGTACCCGACTACTTTGAGAAGAAACAGCCGAAACAAACTCAGAGTTCATAGTCTCTTTTAAAGTCCAGACAAAATAATCTTGGTCAACTTACTTGAGGACTATGCAGATGGTGTCTGAAATGGTCTTTTTAAGAAAGCACCACACAGATTGAGTGGACCTGTCCAGTCAGTGCAAGCATTTGTCAGTTATCGTGTAGCTCGACTCATAAGATGTGTTGCGACTTCTACTGACTTTGCTTCCATCGTTATCGCTGATTGCTGATACTGCCTCGTTAGTTTAGTGACCGCAAGCGTGATTGTTGAACGGTAGGTCCTTTTTTTGCGGATGATCATCAAATATCTTTCCCCGCTATGGGCGGAGCGGAGGGGGGGGGGGGAGTGTCAGACTAGTACTGACTAAAATCCACCCATATTCCTTCTATTGCCCTTTAAATTTCGGGGCCCTTTAAATTTCATGGGACTAAAACTTGAATGGTAATATGTGGGTGTACTTTTATATTCACCTTTGCCTATATCCATCGGGAAATACAGGCATGATTTTAAGTTTTCATTGATTATAACTTTATTTATTTTATTTATTTATCAAAATTTTATGTATAATGGTGGTACATAGGTGGATTTAATGTCGTAAGGCATTATCTACCAGTCAACCTTTGGGTTGAAAACAACAACATTGTGATTGGGTACAAAAATTATATTAACAAAAAATGATTTCAAAAACTTATATTCTTATACAGATACACATATACAAATGAAATAAACTAATAATTACATTAAAACACAAAAAAAGAGAAACTAAATAGTAATTTACTATGACTTTTAATTGGAAATCGGACCTAAGTGGTGGGTACGAACTTTTCTTTTATAAATTGATACTTTGTTTTCAGCTATAATCATATTTTCTAAAGTTTCTATTCTCCGCGACTGTAAGAAACTGTGTAAGCGATTTTTTAATTGCTGCCTGACACACAGAATTTCTCCTGTATCGTGGGTGCGTTTCCAAACATTAAATTCACATACACAACCAGGGAGACCCTTAACAACTACCTGTAGGCCATAAAAATATTTGTTCCGTGCGGGAATTGAACCCGCGACACGCAGCAGCAGTCAATCGCTCAGCCACTGCGCCAACCGTGCCGTCAAAAATTGTATTGTGTTCATCCGTTACTAAACATGGATCTCAATGACTGCCACAATTTACTGGTCCAACAGGAAATTGCATAATCTCAACGTTATGCTAGGCTGCCGGATCAGTGTCCGCTTACAGTAGAGAAACGCTATGTCCTGTGATCTCCAAATTGTCTGAGTAAGTTCGCTTGGTACGGACATGTGTTGAGCAGGAATGAGGAAAATGTCGTAAGGAAAATTTTGGGTATGAATGTGGATAATATCAACAACATTGTAAAAAGCAATTGATTTTAAAAGAGTAACCATTCTCTTCCTTTAAATCCATCCAAAGTTTGTCTTTAAAAGATCGCTTTTAGCGGTAAGACCGTCCATTTATAATTTTCTAAATGTTATTCTTGTAATTTGTATGGTTTACATAATAAAGAATATTCTATCCATCTCTCTTTCTTCTATTTATCTATCTATGGATTTTCTTCTTTCTCTTTTCTTTCTTGTCGGTTCTTCTACACAGGAAACGACCAACCCATTTTAAAAGTGCCCATATAGGCCTATGTGAAATTAAAATATTTTGATTTTAAAAGAGGAAGGTCAAATAAACTATATAATAATATGGACTGTGCAAACGATTATATGACAAGAAAGGAAGTGACTGAAGAAATGCAAACTAATAGTCCTCTATTAATTTGTATACTTCTGTATGGAAAAAGAATAAATACTTCTTAGCTATTAAAAATTATAGTGCTGTTTTAAAAGTCTCACCTGAAGTCCATGTCTTCAACGTTAATCGAGTTGACGTCTACCACATAGATGCTGAACTCCACGATGACCGGTTGGCCCTTCCGTGCCGGTGGCCGCATTTCTAAACAAAAAAAGGAGATTTAATCAATAAATGTTAGGACAAAGAAATGAGTCACTTTTCATAATTGATTAACTCGTTAGACGAAGATATCCTACTAATATTATAAATGCGAATGTTTGTGAGGATAGATGTATGGATGTTTGTTACTCTTTCACGTGAAAACGGCTGAACGGATCTTGATGAAATTTGGCACAGAGGTAGATTATAATCTGGAATAATACATAGGATACTTTTTTTTCGATCATCACGTGGGCGAAGCCGCTGGCGCCGGCTACAGAAAAATAAAACCGTGTTTCCATCACACTCTTTTAAGCTGTATTTTTTTTTTGTAAACATTGTTCTCATGTATCGGAAAAAGACATACATACAGACAAAAGAAGAATTTTATTATTTTTGTTAATATGAAGAAAATATTAACAAAGATAATAAAATTATATCAACTTAGATCAAGACAATTAAAACATTCGTTGACCTTTTGTTAAAGGTTATTTTTTATTTTGCATAATTATTTCGACGACAAAATTAAGAAGAAATCGAATGATTTGTTGTAATTAAAAAAATGTTGCCAAAAATCCATCTAGGGTTATGGCAAGTGCTCAAATGAAATGAAAGTGTTTACCAGAGTCCAATTTATCTCAAAATTGATTTGAGAATGTTATTTTTCACCCCCACGTTTGAGAAAAGGTCGTGAAATTTGTAGTCAGAGTGGTTTTCATTATCAGATTACTGGTAAAAGCGGTGCTTTCCTAAATGTCAAATGCTAAAAATAAACATTGATAGACAACACTATTTACTTTTACCCAATATTGTTTAAAAATAATGTCTACATTATTTGTATAGTTCTATAGTTGCTGTTTTTCGTCATGGGAAGATATAGGACGCCACGAGGAGTTGTTGCATTTTGGTTGTCCCTTTTCAATGCATTGGATTATTAATCTTATCTATCTACACAAGCTTTTCATCATCTGCTTAGCCTTTTCCTAAATATGTTGGTAGTGGGTGTTTTGGGGGACATTAATTTCTTGTCATTGACATTCAAAATAATTTTATAAATGACTTTTGATTAACTTGCCACATTAGGAACGGAAAATTACATTTACAATTATTATTTTTTTTTTTAACTTGACAGCACTGAGATTTAATTGTTTTAAAATGTTGCCACCTTAGTTCATTGCACTCGTACGAAGTAAGGGCCGACCGGGAAGGGTTTATAGTATCACAATAAAAAGGAAATATATTGGTCCTTCGGATTAAGGGTGGGCAAAAGGATCACCTTAGGAGTATATTTTTAGCTGTTTTCAAGAGGATAGGTCAACTTTAGTGGTCTTTATGTGCTCTTGATTGAATTCTGAAGTAGTAAAATGATTGATATCATTTAACAGTTCTATAAAAATACCAGAAAATTGAGTTTTCACTGTGTGTTATTGTTATCAAAGCATCCTTACTTAACAATAGCCTTGTAAGAGTTTGGAGGATGTGTTCTTAACAACTATCTACAACCAAATTTAGCCAGTTTTGTTTAAGAACTATGTGATAGGGGGTGAGCCTATAATTGCCATCAATCTTGAAAAAATGCTCACCCCATACTTAGAAATCCCTCATGGTAAACCCAATAACACGTTACCCAGCCTGGGAATTGGACTGAACCTCGTGCTTACCGACCAACAGACCAACGATGTAGTAGTATTCAGCGTAATTATAATGTCCACTGCTAAGATAGAGGCATTCTGCTTTCAGCTGTAGCCAATTACCCCAAAAAATTAGTTCCATATCAGCTAAAAGTTAAAAATAAGGCATCGTTGTGTCCTCGTAGAGGCGATCGGAGGTGGCGTCTGTGATGTGAAGGAGGTGGCTAGACTTCTAAGGGAGAGATCTTCGACCGCCCCGGGAGATACTCAGGGCGTCGGGATCCAAGTGACTCCCAGATACCCGGTGAACAATGTCAAGGTCACTAAACGTCCGTCTAATGACAAGAAGCTGTCGACAGCGTGTTAGTGTTCCACGCGCGCCTCAAAGAGATGTCAGCAAAGCAGAGCCTGACAGAGCCTGCCAGGGCGCCTGCCTAGATCAACCCGCTGGTTGGTTCAAAAGACTACTGCTACTACGGCCCCAAAACAAACGGGACAAAAAAGAAAACTGGATGGGTTTTCGTCACTTTAAGTCTGCCACTCCATTTTGACCCACCTCTCTGGGCGAAGATTATAAGAGAGAACTCATTATTATGATGATTTCCCACCCGAAATGTGATGTAAGGTAAGTCATAAACCTGCCGGGGTTGCGGGTTGTTCGAAAGAGATACCGCGGCCCCGGAACGTAAAGGGCAACAGAATGAACATGGTTGGGTTTTAGCCAGTACAAGTCTGACTTGCCCCCCCGCTCCCAGAGCGGGGGAAGTTGGGGGGCAGTCATAGGATTTAAGACATAAATAAATAAATATCTTGGGACAACTCACACACGGCTATCTGATCCCAAGCTAAGCAGAGCTTGTGTTATGGTAACCAGACAACTGATATACATACTTATATAATTTATAAATACATAATTATTCTAGATAAATCACACCCAGACACAGAACAAACAATCATGCTCATCACACAAAGTTTGTCCTGGGTGGGAATCGAACCCACGACCTCCGGCTCAGCAGTCAGGGCCAATAACAACTAGACCAACAGGCCCGGATGATTTCCCACCCGAAAACAAAAAACCGGCCAAGAGCGTGTCGGGCCACGCTCAGTGTAGGGTTCCGTAGTTTCCCGTCCGTCACAATAATAGTGTTCCCAGTTATGAGGCCAACCGAACAATTCGGTAATACCCGATCCAATGTAATAAGTACCTACAGCGCCATCTCTCGAGGAATTGGGTTACTAATTAATACAAAGACGTGCAATTTCAGTGGTAATTTTGGATTGCGTGAACCGATTTCAATAATTATTTTTTTGTTTGAAAAAAGATACGTTCAGGATAATAAAATATGTTAACAAAGTTACAAAAAAAGCTTGCATATACGATTAAACTACAAACCTAGTCCAGAAATTATTTTGTACAACTTTTTGTCTTTTTTGTACAAAAACTGTTGTGTCAATCAAGTTTAAAATAATTTTCATAGAAAGTCCTTATAAAGTTCTACTTTTCAGATTTTTTTCATATTTTTTAGACTTATGGTTCAAAAGTTAGAGGGGGGGGGGACACATTGTTTTTTACTTTTGGAGCGATTATTTCCGAAATTATTGACATTATCAAAAAATGATCTTAGTAAACCCCTATTCATTTTTAAATACCTTTCCAACAATATATCACACGTTAGGGTTGAAATTAAAAAAAAAATCACTTCCCACTTTACATATAGGGTGGCTACCCTAATAAAACATTTTTTTCAAATTTTTATTTTACCACTTTGTCGGCGTGATTGATATACATATTGGTACCAAATTTCAGCTTTCTAGCGCTAACGGTCACAGAGATTAAGCGAGGACGGACGGACGGACGGACAGACAGACATGGCGAAACTATAAGGGTTCCTAGTTAACTACGGAACCCTAAAAAAGGTAAGTCATAAAACTTCTAAACGTGAATCATACATGTGTTTACAGTTGTATCGATTTACTGCAACGGTGTCTATCATGTAAATTATTCATAGAGCATGCTTATTGATGTTAGGTAATATGCCTACCTTTGACATAGTTTTCAGGTAGAACGACCCGCGGTTTCAATGTGTGATTCCGCTTCGATGCGACATCATTGCACAGCCTGAAATAGAACGAAATAGTTATGGTTACATCTGTTTGATTAAGTTTATTTTCTTTTTTGTAGAATTTATATGGTCGACTCTTTTCGTGACTAGGCTTGGCCCTGTTTTGGGCGATGAATCAGCATTTTTTACTGACAGCAATATGAACAAATTTTTTGACGTCCTTTATGTATTTTTATACCATTTTTGTAAATATTGTACACAAAAATTTATAACTTCCAAAATCAAAAATAGAATATTGTGTCTTCTATTTTTGATTTGGAATGTTATTTTAAAATTGAAAACGTACTTATTTTAAAAAAAAGAATTGTCTTTATTTTTATTCTTGGTTTGTTCAATAAAATTGCTATCTTCATACCCACCTCATCCAGTTTTTATGCTAAATATTTCTAACAGTATGCCCGATTGCCCGTGCTTACGCTTCATATCTCTCAGGGGCAATAGGTGTTTTATATTATTGCTAGCTTTTACCCGCGGCTTCGCTCGCGTTAAAATCGGGGTAACACAGTTTCCCTTTCCTGATTTGCAGGTACCTGCTACCTGTAGTTTTTGCCCTTGCGCCTTATTTATTGTAAAAAAATAGCAAAGCAATTTTTTCCCATTTCTTTCCTCTTCATTTCTGAATTTAAAAAAAATGTCTAGAAGACGGAACAAACAAACAAACTCACTTTCGCTTTTATAATATTAGTAAGGACTAGATGAGCCTCGTGGTGTCACCCGCGTAGATCTGGATGAAAAAAGTAAAAACTATCTACATTAAAATTGTATAAGTAGAAGTTGGTTTAGACTAAGCACATACAAAAAATTATCCATATCGATTCAGAAGTAACTAACATACAATCATACAAACGCCTACACCTTTATTTTATAAGTAGATTCCTTTGCCTATAAATAAAAGCAATTACCCTTTCTCCTAACAATATCTTTCCTTATTTCTATCAAGCGATAATCGTTACCCCGCTAGAGACAAAAGCTTTCACGATATTAATGTTTTAAAATAGATTAAAGTGAACTTTAAGGTCACACGAGTTTAGTAACGTATGCACTGGAAATTTCTAGACTGTTGTAGATAGCTGATTTTAATTTGTTTACACTAAAAGCTTATAATTTGTGTTTGCTTTAGTCGCAAGATACTCAAATTCGAATTCAAATGGGTTTATTCGTTTGGCATAGTTAAAAGTATGTTAATATTCAATTCAATTCAAAAGCCTCTTTATTTTCATGACAAAACATTTTTAAGTTTTTATATAACTAAACACTAAATGTGTTATTAACATTAAAAGAAAACATTTTTAAATACTTATAAATTAATTCTATGACCATGAAATATTTGTTAAATTTGAAAAAAAACGTCATGGCCCCTTTCGGGTATAGGCCTCATACAGTTGTCTCCAACTTTCTCTATAATTCGCGACGTCTATCCAGTCTCTACCCGCTATTCTTTCTAGATCGTCAGTTCAATATATAAAAAGTGTTTCTCTATGTGCTGCCCTGCAAGGCGTACGAATATTTTTAAAGTGTAGTTTTTTTTTTTTAAACTTGTGTAGGAACATAATAACAAAGACAATATTTTTTAAGTTCATTGGCTTGGCTTTGGGTGATAAGGACGTTTTTTTGTGACTTTTATGCTGATTGGGTAACAGTTTGTTTGTTTTAAGCCACGTGTTTTCAAGTGTTTAGTCTATCATCTTAGGCAACGACATATTTTTGCGGATGGAAAATCATCAAATAACTTGCCCCGCTCTGGGCGGAGCGGGGGGAGTGTCAGACATGTATTGACTCAAACCCACCCATGTTCCTCCTATTGCTCTTTATGTTCCGGGGTCGCGGTATCTCTTTCGAACAACGCGCAACCCCGGCAGAAAGCCACTGGCTCAAAGAGACTTTTTGCGATGAACAAGTAATGAGCAGCTAAGCATAAAATATCTTACTTATAATGTTTATAAAACAATATAGAAGACTAGAAGAGTTCTTTATTTGAACAGAAAATTGATACAACTTACAGATGTTAAGTTTAAAATGACCCTTTTACTAACTACCTTACAGAGTTGCGGGTTGTTGGAAAGAGATACCGCGGCCCCGGAACATAAAGGGCAAAATAAGGAACATGGATGGGTTTTAATCAGTAAAAGACTGACACTTCCTTCCCCTCCACCTAGAGCAGCGAGAAGTTATTTCATGATTTCCCGTTCCAAAAAGGCAAGTCAACAATTTTAGCTCTAAAATTAGAGACTCATTTAAAATCGGAAATTATCATATTGAGATCCAAAAAAGTCATGATCATGGGCACCATAACTTGCTTCAAAAAAATGCCAGCAAAGCAGATGGGTCTGTCAGGGTTCACCAAGGGCAAAAGAAGCAATATGGGTTTTAGTCAGTAAAAGTCTGACACACCGCTGCCCTTCGCTTAAAAAAAATGTCCCTTTTAGTTCGAATTCACGTACAAGTAAACATCGCAGTATAAATTATGTAAAAACCTGCACTATTTTTAGGCTTAATAAAGGTGGAATTTAAAGTAGTTAGTGAATTCCGTTTTTGTTTTACGAGTCAGCTGATAAATGAACTTACAAAACTTTTAAGGAATGTAACATCAACTTTGAACTCTATTCTTGTAGCAATAAAGGCTAGACCATTTAGTGGTGTAAAGTAGCATGAAACCATTTTTTTAATGAAAGATAGTAAATAAAAAATAAAGGTGGGACTTTGAACTTTATGTGTGAAATAATAAAGTTTATGTAGTAGTTGTTGTAGGGTATGACGTCAAAGAAAATTGTTATTATGCTAACTTAGCGTGGTATATTTAAATTTAGTGCCAGAGCTTACGTGCTAGCGTGCCTAACCTATTTTAGTATAAAATTGAAAGTTTTAGTGTACTACGAAAGCATTTGTTGTCAATTATGTACAGTCTGCAAAGGATATAAGTGACCAGCTACCCTACCATGACGTCTTAAAGCAGAACTTATTCCACTGAGGGAAAGAGATAGAGCTATACAGGGTGTCTAGCATCATCTCTTTCCCTCAGTGGAATAAGTTCTGCTTTAAGACGTCATGGTAGGCCTACAGGCTCATTAGATACAGCTGACATGATCTTAAAAATTTAAGTTTTCGAATTAAGTTAAGTTAGTGAATTTAATAAATAAAACGAATACCTAGTTCTTTCAATAAATTTAATTTGATTTTACTTGTTCATCATTTCTCTCTATGAATGGGAGCAGGACCACCATCCCTACTTATATTATAAAAGCGAGAGTGAGTTTGTTTGTATGTTACGTCTGCACGCCTTAATAGCTAAACTGATTTTAATGAATTTTGGTACAGAGATAGTTTATAATTAATACGGACATAGTGACAATTTTTTTAAAGTGGGAAATAAGGGAACAAAAGGAAAATTTTTGGTTTGCTATTACAATGAACAAGGCGCTAGGATAAAAACTACAGGTTGGTAACCTGCAAATCAGGAAAGGGGAACTGTGTTACCCTGAATGTAACGCGAGCGAAGCCGTGGAACTTTTCCCGTTCATTTCGTTCGTCCGTAAGGGAGTGTCAGACTTATACTGACTAAAGACTATCCATATTCCTTGTAGATGTGGCAAGGGAACTCTTGTTTTTCCCTTGTGTTTCCAATTGTTATACCTATAAAGTAAGCTTCCATGCTTCCATGAAGTAAGCAAACTGTCTACACGATCAGAAGGGTTACCATGACATCTTATAGCAGTTCTTATTCCTGTGTGAGAAAGAGATGGTGCTAGACACCCTGTATAGCTCTGTCTCTTTCCCTCAGTGTAATAAGTTCTGCTTTAAGACGTCATAGTAGGGTAGCAGGTTATATCTGTATTGTCAGCCGAAGCAAAGATGTTTGCAACTTTTCAGTTCAATTGGTCGAGAAGACTAGAACTGAAATTTTAAGTTCACTTGCAAAATTTGACCAGTATTTACAAAAAGCAAATTAAATAGAAGCTTAACGAATTTCGTCAAAACTTAATTAACAAAACCCAGCGCAAAATACAACAAATAACTTTGAATATCTACCAGATTATCCTCTTCCTCCCGATTCTAATGACAAGCCATTTGCGTCATCATTTTTATTTCTTAAAATAAACACTGGTCGAAATCCCTGGGTTTGTAGTATCCCGTAATCCCGGGTTTGTAGGTAAACGCGAGGGTGGTAGAATGACAAAAATATATAGATAAAAAAACAAATAAAAATAAACTTTTTCATTCTGGCAACCCTATTTCAAAATCAATGTCAGATTGATTGACATTTATGCTGTTCATAATTTGAATGTGTTTTGTTCTGTGCCAGCACTGTTTGTATAGATAAATAGAGAGGTTTTTTATCAAATTTTCTTTATATTTTTTTTTATAAAGCGTTACCCCGCACTAGGAATTTCTCCTGTATTGTAGGTGTGTTTACAGACCCGAAACAACTATCTGTAGGTCATAAAAATGTTTGTTCCGTGCGGGGATCGAACCCGCGACATGCAGCGCAGCAGTCGATCGCGTAGCCACTGCGCCAATCGTGTCGTCAAAAATTACTCAACGGGTTTTGATGCAGTTTAACAATAGATAAAGTTT
Source organism: Ochropleura leucogaster (assembly GCA_958449745.1). Lineage (NCBI taxonomy): Eukaryota > Metazoa > Arthropoda > Insecta > Lepidoptera > Noctuidae > Ochropleura > Ochropleura leucogaster. The sequence goes on from OY288206.1 coordinate 2,645,270, forward strand.
TTCAAGAGGAAAGTTTATATGTATAATATCCCAGTCTACGTGCGAGAAACCGCGAGGTGATAAATGATGTTTATTTTGCAAGTAGGTTTTCACAAACACTTTTACACGTATTTTTGTAAAAAACTAAATGAGGCCGGTGTTTCGTATCCGACTACTCTGAGAAGAAACAGCCGAAACAAACTCAGAGGTCATAGTCTCTTTTAAAGTCCTGAAATATTTAGTCTATTCCGTTCGTTATAGTGGCAACAGAAATACATTATCTGTGAAAATTTTAACTGTCTAACTATCGCGGTTCATGAGATACAGCCTGATTAAAGGGTTCCGCTTACCCTTCGTTTACGGAACCCTTAAAAGTGTAACAAAAACTGACAAGTGACTCAAATGTCGCAGTTATTTAAAACATGACTTACGCATTGCGGCGGACTGAATCAAATGTATACTAAAAGATAAAGTGTAATAATACCTACAGTTAATGGCAAGAAGGTGTTAATTTATTATTCTAGACTTGTAACTTGCACTGCTTTATTTTTGCTTTTAATTAATGTCTGAATGCAAAAGTCACGAGATGCTTTGTACAGGCTAGTCTATTTATGGCACGACTCCCGGCCACCGTAGATGTAGGCCTGTGGATGGTGAGGAATGGGTAGCTCACCGTCCGTCTGTCTATTCACGACAGGCCGTGTCGACGGCGCGTTTGTGTTTCGCGCGTGCCTCAAACAGATGTCAGTAAAGCAGAGGGGCTCGCCAGAGCGTCCGCCTGCCGGAGTTGCGAGTTGTTCAAAAGAGATACCGCGGCCCCGGAACATAAAGGGCAATAGGAGGAACATGGGTGGGTTTTAGTCTGTAAACGTCTGACACTCCCCCCCGCTCCGCTCAGAGCGGGAGCAGTTATTTGATGATTTCCCACCCCCAAAAAAAATTGTCTATTAATGGATACCTAACTTTTAAGTAAGTTCTAATGGGAAACACCTTGTATAAATGACAGCCTGGACCGACAGTGCAACGTGCTTTCTGAGGCACGGAGGAAACTACTACTGCTACTACTAAACCCATCCACGGACCAACCTAGGCAAAGGCGGCTTAACCTAAAGATCGATCCAAGCGGCAGTTATTATTTATCCACGAGATCCTTAGTACTTTGTAAAAAAAATCTTTACCGCAATTTCAAGCTTATGTAATTTATTGCCAACAGGAAAAATAATGGATACTTTCCTGATACCCCCAGGTGTTTCATAAATTAGCCGTATTATTCTATTAATATTGGTAGAATTGATCACCATAAACACATTTTTCTTTCGACAACTTCTAATGTTGCCTTTTTTTCTTTTGCTTTGTCATGTTTGAATATAAATTAAATTTGAACTGTAGGTATTTCATTGTTATTGATTTTATTTTATTCGTATTTTATTTTATTATGTCCTAGCTTTTGCCCGCGGCTTCGCTCGCGTTAAATTCGGTAGCGCCTTATTGATTTGTAATAGCAACGCTAAGTTTTCCCGTTTCTTCCCTCTTTCTTCATCATATCCCACTCTTTTTAAAATAACTTATGTCCGTCTCTTGGTTTCCAACTATCTCTGTACCATAAGTCATCAAAAACGGTTTAGCCATTAAAGCGTGAAGAGGTAACAAACAAACAAACTCACTTACGCTTTTATAATATTAGTAAGGATTTATTAAAAAATTAATTACAATAATAAGTACTATAAAGGCGACTGTTTGTATCTGTGCGTGCGTTGCGCGTGTATGTTTGATGCTCAAACGGCTAAACTGATTTAGATGAAAATGGTTGTGTGCATAGCTTGGATTGACATAGGCAGCCATATTTATCCCGGTCTACGTGATTAAAACCGCAAGTTGCAATTGGTCTGCAATTTGTGTACGATAATAATGTGAGTTTGTGTAATACTCGTAAAAGGTAATCCGACACGACCGCAGAGTGATCGGGCACAGGACCAACGGATTAACGTGCTGTTCCTAAGCACGGGGTATCACATCACCAATATCCAAACTCCGGGCAGTCATTGAGGAATTCTTATTCTATTATACTCTTTTCTCTATGGGTATTGAACCTAGAACCCCGGCAGTCGCGCTTGCGAGAGCAACGGAGCAGTTTCAATAATACTACATACGGGACCTATCAGGTTTTGTTACCAGTCACTTCTTAACCTTTTTAGCCAGTGAAGGTCCGGCCTAAATTCAGTTGGCAAAATTTGTCCACGAGTTAGCGATGTACTAACATTCAAACACACAGGACACTGTTATATCTATATTTTAAAACGAAAGTGAGTTTTGATGATTTTTAATACAGAGATAGTTGGGACCCTGGAGACGGACATAGGCTTCTAAAAAAATAAATGAGAAATGAGGGAGAAAGAGGAAAGAAAAGGGAAAACTTGGCTTTGTTTTTACAATAGATAAGGGGCAAGCGTAAAACCTGCGAATCAGGAAAGGGAACTGTGTTACCCCGAATTTAACGCGAACGAAGCCGCGCGCAAAATCTAGTGTCCTATAGTTTTCGGAACAACCTCATATTAAGCTATTGCATAGCTTCTATCGCGGGCCTTGAGCGCGGGGACCGAATCCAGAAATTTCGTAACAAAAAAAAACCTGACGCTCCCCACTCCGACGGGCACGGAGGTGTGGCTTGTCTAACGTCGTTTACACAATACGGTCAGTTATTTCAATCCCGATTCTAATTTTCTAATAGCGTGGCTGGTAGAGAATCGGATAGTCAATCGACATTACACTGGATCGAACCCATGGTCTTGTTTTTCTTTTTGCGACTTCTTTTCATTGGAAGAACTTTTTAAATATTTTATTTTAGATTGTTTTTTTTTATTGCATAAGTTGATAAAAAATGCTATGCAATAGCTTTACTGCGGCAGTCCCCGAGTGCCACATGTATTTTTTCGTTGATTTCTTTTAAGCAAACATCCTAGGCCGTTTCATCACTCAACATCAGCTGCGTTGCGCATCATCGAGTTTCGGATAAACCCAAGCCTTTTTAATGTAATAAAAACCTACATTCGAAGGCAGATTCGAGTCATATGAATATCCACCAGGAAAGGTTTTTTTATTTATTTACCAGCTTCTGCCCGCGGCTTCGCTCGCGTTAAATTCGGGGTAGCACAGTTCCCCTTTCGTGATTTACAGGTACCTGCTACCAGTAGCTTTTGCCTTTGCCCCTTACTTATTGTAATAGCAATGCAAGTTTTCCCTTTTATTTTCTCTTTCTCCGTCATTTCTCACTCCGTTTAAAGGGAAAATAGCCTATGTCCGTCTCCAGGGTTATGCTTTAACTAATATTGTAACATCTATTGTAGACACGACGGCACATCAACCTACACAAAACCATTTTAACATGATCTCTCTACTACGGTGTGCGATCCGTATTATAGAGATCAGGTTATAATAGTTTAGAATAAGTTGACCTGCCGTCGTCTGTACCATATTCTTACAAATAAATATTTTTGATTTGATTTGATTTAATAATGCTACAACCTCCGAAGCCGTAATACCTGGCGCTCTGCCTAACCCAAAACCGGTGCAGCGCAATGATATAAATGCAAATTCACGAATAACATGGTAAACGTACCAATTTCGGGCCAAGGATAACCATAACCACATCGATTGTCGAGTAGGCAGAGTACACTGCACGCCATGTGCCTATTTTTAGAATTAAAAAAAAAAGAAAACTTGCGTGGTTTGTTTGTATTGATTGCACAGTAATAAGCGGTCGCAGTGCGGTTTCCTTTACTGCTTACCTTTCTTTTATAGTTGAATTAATAGGGTTTATGTATGGAAAATGCATGGAAAGCTATTCATTTATGTTTATGATGGTTCAACGGGTTGGGTTAAGCAAATAGTGGCAGTAAACTATAGCACGGCTAACGAGAAGCGATACCAAATGTAAACAAAACCCATGCTAAAACCCCATCTAAAATGGCCGCTCGAATGTTGGCGAACCCGTCTTAACGTTGTCATGTTTTTACCGGGAGAAAGAGACATTACGACAAAGGCACAAGATGGAAAGAGCTAAATATTAGATTGTCAACGCCACAGTTGCAATTCTTACCTTTCGTATCGCTTCTCGTGGGCCGTACTATACATATATACATAATCGACGGGCCTGTTGGTCTAGTGGTTAGTGGCCCTAACTGCTGAGCCGGAGGTCGTGGGTTTGATTCCCACCCAGGACAAACTTTGTGTGATGAGCATGATTGTTTGTTCTGTGTCTGGGTGTGATTTATCTATAATATGTATGTATTTATAAATTATATAAGTATGTATATCAGTTGTATGGTTACCATAACACAAGCTCTGCTTAGCTTGGGATCAGATAGCCGTGTGTGAGTTGTCCCAAGATATTTATTATTTGTTTATTTATTTATAATAACCATTGTAACTAAGGATTAGCATTTTCTAGTAAACAGTTATGTTTCAATGTTGGTGTGTAATAAGGTACATATATTCTATTCTATATACATACATAACATCACGCCTGTATTACTCTAGAAGGTTAGGTAGAAGTGTAACAAATTTAATACATAAGTAGCAAACCCACATTTCAATCCAGTTATGTCAATATTCTATGTAATAGGGGTCAAGCCTATTGCCAGCAACTGACTACAAATCCATACAATACGCTATTTGATGCACATTTTGATGTCTCCACGCGTTTCCGTGATAAAGGATCTTAACAGACAGACAAACGGACAATAAATTGATCCAATAAGGGTTCTGCTTTTTTTCCCTTTGAGGTACCTACGGAACCCTATAAAAACACATTATTGGATTCTCTGAATTGGTTACGATAGCTTCCGCCCGCGACTTTGTACGCATGGCATAGTTACTTTGGGTTAACGCTAACTTTAGCCCGCGTGATGATCGAATTTTCTTCCCTCTTTTTAATCCTTTCTCACTTGTTTTTAGTCTATGTCCGTTTCAGGGTCCCAACTATCTCTGTACTAAAATCATCAAAATCAGGTTTAGCCATTTAGGCGTAAAGACGTAACAAACGAACAAACTCACTTACGCGTTTATAATATTAGTAAGTATTGTTGTCATGAGAGTGTAATGAACCTTGGTGACCTTACAAAATTCCTTATTTAACAAATAATTTATGTACATACAGGCGAAAGCATAAAAAAATAAATTCCCTTAGTCTGGGTGGAGCGGGAAGGAGTGTCAGACTTTTAGTGATTAAAACCCACCCATTTTCTTTCTTTTGCCCTTTATGTTCTAATGCCACGGTATCTCTTTCGAACAACCCGCAACCCCGACAGGCGGTGGCCCTAGCACCCCCCCCCATTATCAACAAAACAGAGAGTACAAAGGCATAGCTTATTTCAACAGGAATTTCTACCAGCAGGATCGCGAAAGGAAATATGCAGAAAAATCAAATCATCTTAAAAATAGAAATGCTTTTCAAGTCTCTACTGCTAGCGCATGTCTCCAATGTAAGTTAATATAACAGTGCTACCGATCCTATCGCATTGGATATTCCATCAAGTATTTCTCAATGGGAACCATTCTAGGTAGCTTCTACGAAATTCCGTTTGAAATTGTGCACTGTATTAGAATAGATTCGTCTCTTAAGATGTAATAGAACATATATCCTTACTTCCTTACTATAATATAATATTATAATATAATATTATATATTATATTTATATTTTATATTTATAATAATATTATAAAAGCGAAAGTGAGTTTGTTTGTTTGTTTATTTGTTTGTTACCTCTTCACGCTTTAATGGCTAAACCGATTTTGATGAATTTTGGTACAGAGATAGTTGGGAACCGGGAGACGGACAAAGGCTAATTTTTATTTTAAAAAAGTGTGATATGAGGGAAGAAAAGGGAAAAATTAGCGTTGCTATTACAAATCAATCAGGCGCAAGAGCAAAAACTGCAGGTCTGCTTGGTGTGTTATACCGAATTTAACGCGAGCGAAGCCGCGGGCGAAAGCTAGTATATATATATATATATATCAAATTGCGTTTAGCTTTGTTGGTTTAAAAGTTTTTTTTTTATATTTTTCGCTTTTCAATGCGTGTTTTCGTCGATTTTTGTATAGAGTATTTGTTTTCTAAAATATAATTCTACATTTATACATTGTATATGGTCATTAAGCAATGTTTGTTTACGCCATGCTTAAAATAATATCTAATACAAACCTACTTTTTGCGGATCTATTAATTAAAAGCAATTTTATTGTTTAAAACCTATTCATGTTTATTCTTTTACCCTTTGTCTTCCAGGGCCGCGATGGCTTAGTTTGCGAACAACCTTCTTCAATTCGGGCTATAATCTATAAGTACGGCCAACGAGAAGCGATACCAAATGTAAACAAAACCCATGCTAAAACCCCATCTAAAATGGCCACCCGAATGTTGGCGAACCCGTCTTAACGTTGTCATGTTTTTGCCGGGAGAACGAGACATTACGACAAAGGCACAAGATGGAAAGAGCTAAATATTAGATTGTCAACGCCACAGTTGTTCTTTAGGTTTATGACCTTTCGTATCGCTTCTCGTTGGCCGTACTTATAGTTTTTATATTTTTCTTAACGCATGTATGCATATATGTAACTCGTTTGATTTGCAGAACATTTTTAAAAAGTTTTAGTAATCAGCAAAATTAACAGCAGTTTCAAAAATTCGCGCCAAAAAAACAAATTTTTAATAATCATTTTACTTTTTTGTAAATGTAAAAAACAATTGGAACGTAAGGAACCGTAACATGCCGATACAACATCAGATAAATAAAACCTCTTTCTTTCTTGTTATATATTGAAGTGAAGAAAAAAAATCTAAAGCGCCTGTTTTTTTTAGCAGAATGTTTTTATATAAAATAAAATAAGCCTTTATGCTGTTAGTATTTTTTCTATACAGTTGTTTCACTGAACTGTTAACTTAACTGCTTATTATTACTATAATTAAACATCAGCGATCGGATCGGTTTCTGTGACAGCTTGTCCTACGACATAGGCCTCCTCCAAAGATTTCCAAGACTCTCGATCTCTAGCTATGCGGGTCCACTCTGACCCCGCGACTTGTCTGATGTCGTCCTCCCAGCGTTTGCGCTGACAGACAGCCTTGACAGCGCAAACGCAATGTTTTTATATACCAACTTGTAAATACAGAAAGAACAAAGGAAAGAAAAATGTCCCTATCTACAAGACAAACAAAAAAGATCTGCTTCCAAACAGTCTTGTGTTCGTCCGGCAGCAAGGGACGTTTACGTTATCTAGATAGAAAAACAAAAAAGTCAAAAATGCTTTGGTTACTGATTAACTTTTGAGAAATGAATTATTTAAAAAGTATTTAACATAATTATATGAACATGAAAAGGTTTAATTATGATACGGGTTTATGTTTTTTTTTTAATAATTAAAGCATTCATAGAGATTAGCGGTGATCAGACCATGCCATAATGCCGAAAATATAGGCGTCGTGTTCTTTTTACGAAAATATAAGAGAATATAAAATGACAATCTCGTAAATTTTTTGTGCTATAATTGGTCTGAGTTAAACACTCTGTGAGCACTGTTCGGGCGCAGCGCGACGGCAATAGTTGATTTTCAAATTCCAAGTAGGTCCTGTTCCCTAGCAGAGAGGCCTGCCAGTGCCACTGCCAACCGGGGTTGCAGGTTGTTTGAAAGAGATACCGCGGCCCCGAAACATAAAGGGCAATAGAAGGAACATAGTTAGGTTTTAGTCAGTACAAGTGTGACACTCCCCTCCGCTCCACCCAGAGCGGCCGAAGTTATTTGATGATTTCCCATCCAAAAAAACCGCTGCTGCAGCTAAGGTCATGTTTAATGGAATTCTGTAGGAATGGCCGAAAATCAGTGGTTGTGACTGACTTACGTCCGGTTCCAATAAATAAAAACGACTCGTTTTGCTTACGGATAGTTTTATTTTCACATAAGTCTCATAGAACTTATGTCAAAATACAACTATCCGTAAGCAAAACGAGTCGTTTTTGTTTATTGGAACCCGGCGTTAGTAAACTTTAAATAGATTTCGGACAAAAGTCGAACCAATTTAAATTTTGGAAAACAAATAGTTTTAGATCAAATGATAACATATACTTGGGAAACCAAGATGTATTTTTAGGCTCAGCCTTGAGAAACTTCTAAAATTAGAATGTGACCTTCATAGTCATAATATAATACATTCGGTAACATATCTGGAATATAACACAAAAAGAATTGCTACAATAATTTTGCCACGTGCAAATTGTGGGTGTTATCAAATCGAGAATTGAAGACACATTATCAATTCATAGGAATCCTTATCTTTACTAATATTACAAAAGCTAAAGTGAGTTTGTTTGTTACCTCTTCACGCCTAAAAGGCTAAACCAATTTTGATGAATTTTAGTACAGACCCTGGAAACGGACTTATGCTTTTTTTTAAAAAGAGTGAAAAATGAGGGAAAACTTAGCATTGCTATTACAATAAATAAGGCGCCAGAGCATAAACTACAAGTGGCAGGTACCTGCATATCAGGAAAGGGGAACTGTCTTATCCCGAATTTAACGCGGGCGAAAGCTAGTACATTATATAATACACGGCCATCTGATCCCAAGCTAAGCAGAGCTTATGTTACGGTAACCAGATAACTGATATACATACTTATATAATTTATAAATACATCCATATTTTAGATAAATCACACCCAGACACAGAACAAACAATCATGCTCATCACACAAAGTTTGTCCTGGGTGGGAATCGAACCCAAGACCTCCGGCTCAGCAGTCAGGGCCACTAACCACTAGACCAACAGGCCCGTCAATATAAGACATTATAATAATATATAAGACAGGGTGGATCGAATGATTCTCCCACCCATACGAACCCACGCAAAATGAACTTCCATGGAAAATAAATAGGAAGCAGTTACTTACAAAACCATACAAATATAATAGTAGTTACTGAAGAAAAGATAAGTTTCTCAGAAATTCAAATAGGAGCCTTTACTGTAAAGCCTTGCAAGCTTCAGTTATATTCAAATAAAACAAAGAAAATATTGTTTACTTTGTAATGTTATATAGCGTGCGTAACTCAATTGAGTTTTGGCCTTGAATTTAAAGAATAGTTTACACCAAATGAGTTGGGTCGAAAAATTCAGTGTGAATTCCGTTCAAAGTTACTCGACCTAATTAGATTGAATAATTCTGTTATTTATGAATGGGTTTAACTAGTAGCGTCCTACGGTTTTACCTGCGTAGACCAGAATAAAAATCAACCTTTGTGATAATCCAGGATATAAGGTATTTATAATCCCATGCATATACACTTACCAAAATTTAAAATCGATTTTCTTTTCAAAAACGTTTTCACTTTGAGATAATAGATACTTATTTCGTAATAGTTTCTATAGCTTCCAACATGTATATATTATGTTCGTGAAACCGTATAAAGAAAATAACAGTAGGAGGAAACCGCTTTTGACATTTCGGTAAGAGTAAACATATAGCCCGTGTCTGCACGTACCAAATATACGCACACACATACCAACTTTCGCCTTTAAAACAATGCTGTGTACTAGCTAGCCCCTGTGGCTTCGCCCGCGTTATATCGGAAAAAAGTATCCTATAAAAAGTATTTGTTATTCCAGACCATAATCTACCTTTGTGCCGAATTTCAACAGGATCCGTACAGCCGCTTTGCTGTGAAAAAGTAAGAACATCTATACATCCTCACAAACATTCGCATTTCCTTACTATATAATATAATAATATAATATCCTTACTAATATTATAAAAGCGAGAGTGAGTTTGTTTGTTTGTTTGTTACCTCTTCACGCTTTCATGGGTACACCGATTTTGATGAATTTTGGTACAGAGGTAGTTGGGAACCAGGAGACGGACATAGGCTACTTTAAAAAAGAAAGTATTATGTGAGGGAGGAAGTGGGAAGAAAAGGGAAAACTTAGCATTGCTATTACAAACCAATAAGGCGCAAGGGGAACTGTGTTACCCCGAATTTAACGCGAGCGGAGCCGCGGGCAAAAGCTAGTATAATATAAAAGGTATAATTTTTTAATGTTTTTGTTTTATTTGTTTTTTGATAAAAAATATTAACCGGACAAGAGCGAGTCACACTCGGGACCAAACTTGTGACAAATACAAACATAACTTTGGACTTGATGATTATTTTTTCACAAAACAAAGGGACCACAGAGTGCCGTGTTAACGGCGCGTTCGTGTTTACGTGCGCCTCAAAGAGATGTCAGCAAAGCAGAGGGGCTGCGAGAGCCTCCGCCTGCCGGGGTTGCGGGTTGTACGAAATAGATACCGTGGCCCCGGAACGTAAAAGGCAACAGAAGGAACATGGGTGGGTTTTAGTCAGTATGAGTCTGCCCCCCGCTCCGCCCAGAGTGGGGGAAGATATTTGATATTTGATGATTTCCCACCCGAAAAATAAGGGACCACAGAGTTGAATGTATGGCTTTCATATCAACTCGATACCTTTACCCGTTCCCGAGATAAAAGGCTTTCACAGAAAGACGGACAACAAGGTGATCCAATAAGGGTTCCGTATTTTCCTTTTGAGGTTTAGCCGGCTTTTTTACTATCTAGTTCACATGGAGGAGCTCGTGGCTAAATAATAGTAGCCGCTTGGGCCGATCTTTAGGTTAAGTCGCGCTTGCCTACGTTGGTCTGTGGGTGACCACCCGTTACATACCGAGTTTCCTCCTCGCCTCGGAAAGTCCGTTAAGCCGGTGGTCCCGGCTGTCATTTGTACATCTTTGACAGTCGTTACAGGTAGTCAGTGTTCCGAAAGTCTGACAACCAGTCTTACCAAGGGGTATAGTGTTACCCAGTATTAACTGGGTTGTAGAGGTCAGATAGGCAGTCGCTCCATGTAAATACTGATATTCAGCTGCATCCGGTTAGACTGGAAGCCGACCACAACATAGTTGGGAAAAGGCTAGGCAAATGATGACTCAGTGCACAGTAAAAGTTGTATAACGATGTGACAAGTAAAAAAGATATACAAAGTGACGCCATCTGGCGTTACAATATAAAATTAAACAGGCAAACAAACAAAAGCAAAAAGCCTACAATTAATTATTAAATTTATCCAATACTTGGTACCCATATTACTTATCAAAATAATAGACATACATAAAACTGACGATATTAGAGTATAATGTAAGTACTTCTGTGCTTATCCCTTGGGAGCTTAAAGGCGTGATATAATTTTATGTTATGTTACACGAGTTTGCTGATGTGCTATTAACTTCATCGAGATTTAGACGGGAGTCTGTGAACAGCGCCGCGGGCCGCATTATATATATTATATAGTTTATATTTTTTTTCACATTTTTAGGGTTAACTCAAAAGAAAAAAATGGAACTTTTATAGAATCACTTTGTTGTCCACACGGACAACAAAGTGATTCTATAAAAGTTCAATTAAAAAAAAAAGAAAGTCTTTATCTTAGGAACGCGTGGAGATAACAAGTTGTAATTAAAACCATATATTTACGTCAGTCAGTTAGAGCTGTGAAAAAATCTTGGCCGACACCAGTTTTTTAATATAATATGTTTGGCTCATTCTAAGTATGACTGTAATTAATTTTCTTGATTTTCATGTTTTAAGTAGCACAACCAATAACTTGTATGTGTGGTGTTAACTTTTAGTATACGTTGGTAATAAATAAAAAGACTTTGGCACAATAACCGCTGTATTCTTACTTCTTTTGATAATCCTTACTAATATTATAAAAGCAAAGTGAGTTTGTTTGTTACGTTCACGCCTAAAAGGCTAAACCGATTTTGATGAATTATGGTACAGAGATACTTGGGACCCTGTAGACGGACATAAGTTAAAAAAACTTCAAAAAATTGTTAGAAATGGAGGAGAAAGAGGGAAGAAAAGGGAAAACTTATCATTGCTATTACAATAAATTAGGCACAAGGGCAAAAACTACAGAGCCTGTATTCCGCGAGCGAAGCTACGGGAAATAGCTAGTATACAGCGTTGAGGACGAATTTTTTGACGCTATTTTTTAATTTATTATAAGTTTAGTTTAGTTTAATAATTTTAGTTTAATTTATAATAGTTTAAATATAATATAATTTATAATTTAAAATACAGGTAACAAATAAAAAAATATGATTGTACAGTATACAAAGAATTGTGTAAAATAAACTTTACAAAGCTTTTAATTTGCACTACAAACCTTGTGAAAGGTGACGACGAAGTTCTATAAGTAAGCGTAGTTATAACTGGTAGAAATATTGATTTGTTTCATGTTACTCATAGACTTATACTAGTAATTACTCAGAAAATTGCTCACCGTTTTGTTTGTATTCAACTGTTGCTTTGAAACTGTAGTTATTCAGTTTTGCTGGAAAAAAGCTTTTGTGAAAATGGTCGGTTTGTTGTTTACTTTCCTGTGATCAATTTTATGAATAACTACTGGCTTTGCGCGTGGGTTTTGGCAATTATCCCACACGATCTCACTACTGAGATATAATGTATCCTGTGTGTTTATTTACATACTGTTATATGTTTTCTCTATGCATCACCATTTTTGGAGTTTACTCCTTAAGAATCGATTTTCATATATAAGGCGCCCGGTATGAAAAAAATCCGAGGGGTAAAACCTACTAAAGTAACGAAAAAGTGTCACGTTTTTGGTGCGCAACTTTCTAATTTGGCTGTGAGTGTATTAAGACGTACATATGGTATGCTGTATAGGCGACTATACCTATATACTATATGTTGTTGGGTTTGTTTGTTTCTATCAGTGTCGATGTATTTATATTGCTATTTTTTTTCATTAATTTGTGAATTTACCCTTTCATATTATGATAATAATCTTTTTTCAGTTGAATAAACTCTTTTTGCGTATGGTTAGATACTCGTACTTAAGGAGTAAACTCCAGTCGTGCGTCGGAGCTGACACACACACTTTTTTTTTTGGATGGGTTGTCATCGCTCTAGGCAGAGCAGGGGAAGTGCCAGAGGCTTTTACTGATTAAAACCCAGCCAATTTCCTTCTTTTACCCTTTATTTTTCGGGGCCGCTGTATCTTTTTTGAGCAACCTGCAAACCCGGGCTGCATCATCCTAAGGTAGACTGGTAAAAAATTATCTGGGCGGAACGCGGGGGAGGATCAGACTTTTACTAATCCTACTCATGTTCCTTCTTTTGCCCTTTATGTACCAAGGCCGGAGTATCTCTTTTGAGCAATCCGCAACCCAGCAGTGGCTCTGTTTTGCTGACATCTCTATGAGGCGCCTGTGGAACACGAAGTCACCATCGACACGGCCTGTTGTCACGAAATGGATGTAGGATGAGGTACCCATTCCTCACCTTCCACCAATTACTCATCGTCCAGCCATTGTTCTCTGTCCTAAGGTTACTTGTTAGGTAAATTAAGTAAGTTTTTATAAAATCTGTTATGTTAAGTTGTTATCTGTTGTTGTTTTTATAAATGAATAGTTACAGTAATGATAGCAACATCGTGTGACTTGTCTCATAATAATTATTTTTTTGCATTCATTTTTCTTATTCTTTTATTGATTCTTTTTACTAATTCGTTGTGAATGAGTCGACATTGTTGGCCTTGTTGATTCTTAGACGCTTAACGTATTATTATTTTTTACGATTTCTAAAATAAGCAATGACTTATTGTAAAACGAAATGATTTTAAAAGAGTAACTATGGAGTTTCTAACCGGTTTTTCTCCATAGGAAACGACAAACCCAAACCTTGCACCTCGACGTTTTATAAGTGCCCATGTATGGAATATGTGATTTTTTTTAATTTTCAATGCGCATTTCCTTTGAAAGTTCAAATTGTCAATCTCCAAACTATGACGCTCAACTTATCACTCATTGCTGAAGTTTCGTGAGACACGGAAATAAACGTGATTAATTCACCCCATCTACAGAAAAAAAAACAAGGTCAACCGCATGAAAAAGTACCCAAGGTCAATATTGACAACAAAATCCAACCCCTACAATGCTAAGTCCAGGTCAACCGTAAAAAAATCTTACGGCATTGCAGACTACGAATCAAGGGTCAAGGTCAGTTTAACCCATTAATCAAGTTGATATGTAACACCAAGTGGTAGTTCATTGTCAACTGTGCGAACTTTTTACGGTAAAACTTGGCCGTTTTCTTGAACATAGTATTGTAGGAAGGTCGACTGTCTTGACATTATACAAATATATTCACTCAGTCAGAAAAAATTCCATGAGAACCTATGACAATTAAGAGGTAAAGGCTTCTAATTGTTAAAGAATGTTCAAAATTAGATCAGTAGTTGCGAAGCTTACCCTACCTAACATTCAAACTTATAAATTATTAAAACAAGTATCCATGGAATTAATTTTCACGTCATTAAATTATTACTACTAGACTAGACGTATTAATCCCAGCATTCCACTTACCAATTGTCTTTATGATAGTCAGTATTAATTAATCAATAATAATAATAATAGACTACGAAAGATTTAGCTTATAAATACCGTCATCAACGACCACCAGAACAGTTATAATTATAAGCTACACAATTCAGCTCCACAATTGAGGGTGTTGAATGGATTGATTCATGGGTATTCGACTAGTTTATGGTTAACCTACAAGTTCAAGGTCAAATTTAAATATTTTATTAGACGACTCTATTAAGTACGTTACCCCCCTAATAAAAAGCCAAACTGACATGAAATTGGCACCGGTACAAAGAACCTTCTTCAAAATGGTTGATTACTACACTGCAGTGTTGATGGTCGACGATTACGTTCTATCGTTTAAGGTCAAGGTCACTTTCCATAAATAGAAAGAGTAATTGTGGGTGATGGGTTGTTTACGTATAATTAACAATTTAATTACAATTCTGTATAGTGTCTGTGACTATGGTATCATAGTCGAGAATGTAAGCGGTAAAGAAGTATTAAACCTTATTTTTAGTGATGTAACGGTGAAAGTGGTCTGAACTTAACTAGAGTTATAAGTTTGTATTAATAGAACACGACGCTTTTATTCCACAGACAGTGGTGGTAACCCTCCACAAGAAATATATGACATGACTGTGTTTATGTTGATGCACATCCATATATTTAACCAACTTCAAAAACAAGAAAGAGGTTCTCAATTGATTCAAGTTACTTGAATCAACGGTATTAAAAAAAAGTTTGGGTAATCATCAAATAACTTCCCTAGGTAGAATGTCAGACTTGTATTGACTTTAACCCGCACATGTTCCATCTATTGCTCTTGACGCGCCTGTTGGTCTAGTGGTAGTGGCCCTGACTGCTGAGCCGGAGGTCGTGGGTTCGATTCCCACCCAGGACAAACTTTGTGTGATGAGCATGATTGTTTGTTCTGTGTCTGGGTGTGGTTTATCTATAATATGTATGTATTTATAAATTATATAAGTATGTATATCAGTTGTCTGGTTACCATAACACAAGCTCTGTTTGCCAAACTCCTTGGCAGTATATGATTAGGTATAAATGAGACAAAAGATGTAGTATAGTCTGGTTATAATTATCCAAAGGTGCATCTTATATACTAACTTCGTGACGTGACTTCGTGTCGATAACAGACAGTAGAAACATTTAATAGATATTGAACGTGCGATAAAGAACATAAGATTGCGATGTAGATTGTAGATACAGCACAAAGATATTGTACTGTAACAGTACACCCCCCTTTAAAAGAAAAAAATAAATATTATGGTAATAGTGTTTACAATATAAGTTTGATCTAGACCTTACTAGTTATTTGCTGATGTATATAAATAATAATGCTATTGTACGCGGTGGAATTTGATGACGCCTGTTGTGGTGTGATCAGCGATTTTTATAGACGTACTACTGGCTTTACTTTACGTCCCGACCGTGTAGTGTACGTGTGTGAATGTCTGTCGTAATTCTTTGAATCTGGCACGTAGTTTGATTCGTCATTGATCATGAATGCTGGTTTCAATCTATCAATTGATATCACTGTCTCTTTATCCCTAATTCTAATGCAAAATGTTTTATCTGTTTTACTAATTACTGGGTAGGGTCCCTCATACGGCGGTGTCAGGGCTTTCTTCATTCTATCACACCGAACAAATACGTGTGAGCATTCTTTGAGTTCGGGATGCACAAATATAGCTTGGTTATGGTTTTTTCTTTTCGGAATTGATGTCATTTGTGTGATGTCCTTTTGAATTTGTTTTACAAATTCTTCGTACGTTGATAACTGTGCTGCTGATGACTCAAAAAATCCTCCAGGGAGTCGTATTGGCGTTCCATATGTCATCTCTGCTGAACTATAACCTGTATCTTCTCGCAAACTACTCCGCAACCCGAGTAAAACTGTTGGGATTTCTTTTAACCAATTTTC
Organism: Ochropleura leucogaster; assembly: GCA_958449745.1. Classification (NCBI taxonomy): domain Eukaryota; kingdom Metazoa; phylum Arthropoda; class Insecta; order Lepidoptera; family Noctuidae; genus Ochropleura; species Ochropleura leucogaster. The sequence goes on from OY288206.1 coordinate 2,661,640, forward strand.
GTTGGATTCTCTTGTCATTAACGCTACCTTTAAAGTTCTATGAAATCTCTCTATCATTCCATTGGATTGCGGATGATAAGGTGTTGTCCTGATTTTATGTATTCCCAAAAATTGTGAGAGTGACTCAAATATTCTTGATTCAAACTGTCGGCCTTGATCCGTAGTAATGCGCAATGGACATCCAAAACGAGTAATCCATCCTTCGAAAAGTGTCTTGGCTACTGTTTCTGCAGTTATATCTTCTACCGGAAATATTTCGGGCCATGACGTACAACGATCTATGATTGTGATTAAATATCTCTTCCCTTGTGAAATCGGAAGTGGTCCGACGATGTCAATATGTAAATGTTCAAAACGTTGCGCTGTCATAAATGTACCAGGAGGTGATATCGTATGTCGTTGTATTTTTGATTTTTGACAGGCTATACATGATCTACACCAATTATTGATATCTTTGTTCATATACGGCCATAAATACCTTTGGGTTATCATTTTTCTCGTAGTTCTTTTTCCTGGATGGCTCATACCATGAATGGTATCGAAAATTTGTTTGCGAAAATGCTTTGGTAAGTAGGGGCGACTTTTTCCAGTAGACGTGTCGCAGGTGATGTTTATTGTGGAACCCGGAAGCGTAATGTTTTTGAATTTTAATCTTTTATTGTCATGTAATTTACTTAGTTCATTATCTGTTGATTGACATTTTTCCAATTCAGCGTAATCGATAGGTGATGGCACGTATATTTCCTCTATTCGAGATAAGGCATCGGCGGTAATATTGTCACGTCCGTTTATATGTTGGATGTTGGTACTGTATTGTGAAATGAAATCTAACTGCCGGACCCGTCGCGGTGTATCGTTTGATGATGGTTTTTGGGAGAATGCGTATGTCAAAGGTCGGTGATCCGTAAATATTGTAAATTCTCTTCCCTCGATTAATCTGTGAAAATGTTTGACGGCCATGTATATTCCTAACAGCTCTCTGTCAAACGTAGAATATTTTTGTTGAGTTTCGCTCAATTTTTGTGAAAAAAATCCTAATGGTTCCCAATTGCGTCCGGATTTTTGTTGTAAAACTCCACCAACGCAAGTAGCACTAGCGTCGGTCATGAGCGCTAGTGATGCGTTGCGGGAAGGATGCGCTGTTAATACTGCGTTTTTCATGCTTTCCTTGCATTTTTCGTAAGCTTTGTCTGCTTCCGTTGTCCAAGGAACAGGTGAATTATCGTTCTTTTTTGAACCATGTAGATATTCGTTTAAAATTCTTTGATTTTCCGCTGCGCGTGGAATATTACTTCTGTAGAAATTGACCATGCCCAAAAATCTTCTTAATTCTTGAATTGTTTTCGGTTTGGGAAATTCCATGATTGCTTTGTAATTTTCTTCGGTAGGTTGTATTCCTTGGCTCGTTATATGATAACCTAAGAAATCTATTTCCCTTCTGAGAAATTCGCATTTTTCGAGATTAATGGTTATTCCATTCTCGTGTAAACGTTTGAAAACCGTTTCTAAATGCTGATAATGCAAATCTTCGTTGTATGATGCGATGAGACAATCATCTACAAATATAAATACGAAATTTAAATCTCTAAATAAGGAATCCATGAATCGTTGAAATGTTTGTGCCGCATTGCGTAATCCGAAAGGCATTCTTAAGTATTCAAAAAGTCCGAAAGGTGTGATGATGGCTGCTTTCTCTATATCTTTAACAGGGATACAGTGGTATGCTTTGCGTATATCTATCTTGCTTAGTATCTTCTTATTTTCTAATATGTATGTAAAGTCAGTTAATCTTGGTAGTGGGTATTTGTCCGGTACTGTCGTGCTATTGAGCATTCGATAGTCTCCGCACGGTCTCCATTCGCCATTTTTCTTTTTTACCATATGTAATGGGCTTGCCCATGGGCTATCTGACGGTCGGCAAATTCCGAGTTCTATCATATTTTGAAATTCCTTTTTGGCTATGTCGTATTTTTCTGGAGGTAATGGTCTTGCCCGAGCTGCGACGGGTGGTCCTGTAGTGATAATGTGGTGTTCAATCTTATGTTTGGGCGCATTGCGTAGAGAGGACTCTTTCGTGATGTCTTCGTATTTGTTTAAAAGTTGCGTAATACGTGGATTCGTTCCCACTGCGATAGTACGAATTGTTTGCTGTGTCGCTTTTTCTGAAGTTACATGCGTTGTCAGCTCTGTAACTTTGTCGATAAGTTTGCGACCTGCTATGTCGACTAATAGTTTATAGTGCTCTAGAAAATCTGCTCCAATTATTGGTTGTGTAACATCGGCGATTATAAAATTCCATTTATAACATCGTTGTAGTCCTAAATTCAAGGTAAGCGTCTTCTCGCCGTAAGTCCTAATTTTAGTCCCATTTGCAGCGTAAAGTGTGTATTGTTCATTTTGTAAAATTGAATATCTCTGTTGCTTGCTAATGACTGAGATATTTGCGCCCGTGTCAATCAAAAACTTCATACCACTTTTTCGGTCGGTAATGGTGAGGCGATTGGATGGGTGGATTGCACAGAGTTTCGCCGTTGTCTGTGCTCTTATTCGTTTCCCTGGTTCCGTACGTAAGTCATTGGTTTCCAACCGCATGGTTTAATGCAGTCCCTTGCATATTTTCCGAATCTTTCGTGGTAGTAACAAAATCGATTTGCTCCTCTATAGTTTGTTCTCGGCCTCATAATCGGGAATTGTTGACGTTTCTTGAAATGATTGTGCGTGTTGGGTCGATAGCCATATTGACCTTGCTGAATTGCGTCAATATCTATCTGTAATTTTGCTAGCTGGGTTAAAATGCATGCTGTATTGTTGTCGTTTGAAGTGTCGTTGTTAACAGCTGATATTTCGGTTACTTTTGAATTCATTATTATTTTGTCTGCAATTTGGCTCAGTTTGTCAATTTCCATGTCTTCCGTAACTGCTAGAACCGTAGTAACTGATGTTGGTAAAAGCCTGAACCATAGTAGTTTAATTGTTTCGTCACTGATTTTTCCTCTCCCGAGGACTCGCATTTGACGTAATAACTGCGAAGGTTTTTGATCACCGAGTTCTGTCTCTGATATTAATTTTTGAAACTGTCGCTGTTCTGTTTCTTCGTAACAATCAATTAAACGTTCCTTGATGTTTTTGTATTTATCTGTAGTCGGTGGTGAAGTGATTAGGTCACTAACCTGTAGTATTTCTTCCTTGGATAACTTTGCTATTACTGTACAGTATTTGTATTCGTCTCCTTGCTTCTGTGGTGCTAATATGGCTTCTAGTTGCGTGAACCATAATCTTGGTTGGTCTTTCCAAAATTCCGGAATGCGGGATAAAACCGAGGTGCCAGCAGCTACTTCAAGTGTTCCTTGCTGATTTATGTTCGCCTTGCACGGTGATTGTGCCATGCTTCTTGCTGCGTATTCGTTCGTCGGGGTCACCAATTTGCCAAACTCCTTGGCAGTATATGATTAGGTATAAATGAGACAAAAGATGTAGTATAGTCTGGTTATAATTATCCAAAGGTGCATCTTATATACTAACTTCGTGACGTGACTTCGTGTCGATAACAGACAGTAGAAACATTTAATAGATATTGAACGTGCGATAAAGAACATAAGATTGCGATGTAGATTGTAGATACAGCACAAAGATATTGTACTGTAACACTCTGCTTAGCTTGGGATCAGATAGCCGTGTGTGAGTTGTCCCAAGATATTTATTTATTTATTTATGTTCCGGGGTCGCCATATCTCTTACGATCAACCCGCAACCCCTGCAGGATAAAAAATGTCTGTTACTTAATTTTAGAACTTTCAACTTTGTGAACCGATTCCTATAATTCTTTTGTTTGTTTCAAAGTTCCTCGTGCCATTTCAATCTGGTTCAGTTCTGACTATGTCATTTGTGAGAAAATTCATAAAAATTTCAGTCGATTAAGTCAGTCAATGCTCAGCAGTCACATTTTCGTCCACCATACTTACGAAGCACTTACATTTCTATCAATACTCATAAACATACATAATTATTGTTATCAGTATATTCAGTTTCCCTACTATATCATTAACCTATCTACCGAGTTGATAGTTTTGAATAGACCCATTAGCCAATATTGTTTGTTTTCCATAAAACATTCTCATTATAAGTTAAACTAATGAAAATCTTTATTGCAGTGATATTCGTGTGTGGTAATAATGTATGTTATTAATGTGTATTATTAGTGTGTGTTATTATTTTTTTCTGAAACGTCAACTTGTAATCCTTACTTATAATATTATACAAGCGCAAGTGAGTTTGTTTGTTACGTCTTCAAGCCTTAATGGCTAAACCGATTTTGATGAATTATGGTGCAAAGATAGTTGGGACCCTGGATACGAATATAAATAAAAAAAGTAAGAAAAGAGGAAAACAAAAGGGAGTAAAGGGGGATAAAAAAAGGAGAAAAGGGGAGAGAAAGATACTTTTTTTTCGATCAAAGTAACTCTGCTAAGCGGCGAAGTCGCGGGTGGAAGCTAGTAAAGTTATAAGGTTTATTAACGGTATGCCAAAAAGGCAATTAATGATCATACCCACCACAACGGCCACAATGGATTTTTATAAAAACATAACATTCCTTTTTTGGGGAAGTCGTGTAAAAAGGGTTGGTAATATTTTTTTAAAAGGTTACCTAAGTTAAAACTGTTTGATGAAACATTTCCAACCCTGACAACGCTATTCATTCATAATCACTATTGTAATCAGTGTTCATAGTTCATGATAACCCAAGGTCAAGGTCGACTAACATCATAAATCAAGTGGAGACGATAGTAGCAGCGGCAGGGTTGTGTGTGGTTGTGTCATTTCCTGTTGGCAGTTGAGGGTTAAGTGATGGGTGTAAGATTTATAAATTGGTAGGTGTTATATCAAATTGGTGGTGTAGTAGTGTTTTATCGTGTTTTTTTTATGGTGCTGTAATTTCGTGTTATGGTAAAGATTGTGGGAATTTGATATTGAGAGATTGTGGTGAAGGTGTGGTGTTTGTGAGACGACTCCCAGTCAGCGTAAACGTGAGTCTCTGGACTGTACGCAATAAATAGCTCACCGTCCGTCCGTGCGGCCTGCACTACCTTGGCCACCACTACCTTACCAGTGGCCCTGGCCACTGCCAGGGTAGTGGGTTGTAAGAAAAGATACCGCGGCCCCGGAAAATAAAGGGCAAAAGTAGGAACACCCAAAGCTCGCCCAGAGCAGGGAAGTTATTTGATACACATCCGCAAAATAATAAAAGTTTACTAAAACGAGACTAAAGTCAAGTTATAAAATAATATATTAATTTAGTTATATGTACTAAATTAAAAGGGAATACAGTGATGTCAAATTATCAATTCAAATTCTACAATACCTAAAGATTTGAATTAATAATTTGCATCCTTTCAACACTATGACTCAAATTTAAATTACATAATTTAAATAGATAGGTGAAAGAATCGGTTATGACTTGATCTGGGTTTGGTTTTATTTACCACAAATACCTTTGGAAAATACCGTAGGTTTATGCTACAAGAGCACTGCGCGTAAACTGGAAGACCTCGTTAGGCGTCTGTTCTATTTTATCACAAATTTGTTTCTGCTGACGATTCGGGATAATTCATTGTTTATCGTTTGTTAAGGTTTCAACTTTCAAGAGGAAAAAATGAAACTCTTATAGGATTGCTTTGTTTCCCGTCTATCTGTATGTCTATCAGAACCCTATATGTTAGGAACGCGTGGAGGTATCAAGTTGAAATTACAAAAACATATACTCAAATCTGTGGTCCTACAAAAAACAACCCTCTAAGACTACGCAGTCAAAAGATATGGCCGTTTGTATCGCAAGTTTGTACGTAACCCTCGGTTTAAAATACCGGTCCAAAGGGAGTTAGACTCGGGTCTGGGTCGGTTTTTGTTAACAATATAATAATATCCACGTCCTTTAGGAACGCTAAATTTGCCGATAAATAATTAAAGGAAGCAAAAAAGTAAATAAACATGCAAGGCATTTAAACATTTTTTTACTACCTTTCCGTAGATAAACATATTAAAAACCCTTTTATTACATAGCATTAGAATTCCAATTTTCACGCCATTCCACTTTTTTTTTACAATCCACAATATTTTTGTGCTGTCTTTTCAGCTGTTTCGTTCTTTTCCAATATAAATGCAAATCTATTGTAAACTTGGTTTTATGTATTGAATTATTTCGGAGCAGAGAAAGAATGCAATAATCGTCTTGAATCATGTGATAATCTACGATTACCCTTTTACGTTTAATAATCAGTTAGAAAGTTATTTTTAATTTAGTTAAGAGTTAGTTCATATTACGAGTCAATTTGAAAAGTTAGTTTTCAAATAACCGAATAACGGCTTAAGCAAATTTTTAATGTTGTAAACTTTCAAAATGCGTCAGGTGCCATTTTGTTAATTAATCAAAATAACTGACGGCATGGTTGGCGCAGTGACTGCTGCGCTGCGTGTCACGGGTTCGATCCCCACACGAAATAAATATTTGTATAACCAACTGGTGGTTGTTTTGGGTCTGGCTGTTCGCATTAACTTTGTGGGGAAAGATATTTTTTTTTTGTAAAATAAAACTTTTAACTCAACGCAACGTATATACCTAACATTATAAATAAATAAATATCTTGGGACAACTCACACACGGCTATCTGATCCCAAGCTAAGCAGAGCTTGTGTTATGGTAACCAGACAACTGAAATACATACTTATATAATTTATAAATACATAAATATTATAGATAAATCACACCCAGACACAGAACAAACAATCATGCTCATCACACAAAGTTTGTCCTGGGTGGGAATCGAACCCACGACCTCCGGCTCAGCAGTCAGAGCCACTAACCACTAGACCAACAGGCCCGTCAAAACATTAAAACTCGTCGTTGCTTATTTTTCTTAATCTCTACCGTCATTTGGCACCTTAATTTGAAAGTTTTAGTAGAGAGTTTAATGCGGTTAAAAAATCACCAAATTTCTTTTCCCGATCTGGGTGGAGCGGAGTGGCGGTGAGGAGTGTCAGACTTATACTGACTAAAATCTACCTATGTTCCTTCTTGTGCCCTTTATGTTCCGGGCCCGCGGCATCTCTTTCGAATAACCTGCAACCCCGAATGTGTGGCCATATTTTTGTGGTGAGAAATCAACAAATATCTTCCCCCGCTCTGGGCGGAGGGGGGGGGAGTGTCAGAATTTTATGGACTAAAACCCACCCATGTTTCTTCTTTTGCCCTTTATGTTCCAGGGCCGCGTCATCGATTGCGAATAACCCGCAACCCCGGATGTGTGGCCTCTGAGGCGTTAAAAATCGAATTCAAGTTCATCCCCTTTCGTTTTCACATTCATGTCATTTTCAGAGTCAGTTATTGTGCGAACCGTCAGAATGTGAAAACTGGCAGCTTTTCTGTCTGCTGATCTGATTTATACATTTTACCCTGGATCTTTACAAATTTCGAGAGAAACATTTTTTTCGACGCAAATGTGTTCCAGCCTAAAACTAAGGCCAACTAGCAGCGATACGAAAGGTCATTAACCTAAAAAACAACTGTGGCGTTGACAATCTTATATTTAGCTCTTTCCATCTTGTGCCTTTGTCGTAATGTCTCCTTCTCCCGGCAAAAACATGACAACGTTAAGACGGGTTTGCCAACATTCGGGCGGCCATTTTAGATGAGGTTTTAGCATGGGTTTTGTTTACATTTGGTATCGCTTCTCGTTGGCCGTACTTAGACCAAATCGTTGCTCCACATCAGCCGAGTTGCGACAACAAAAATAAAGTCAACGTTGTCATGGTTACTGTCTATGCTACATAATAAAAGGTGCGATGTTGCGCTCTAATGTAACAGCTGTTATCTAAGCAATGAAAACTCAAATAAAGATAGTGGCGAAAGCGAGAAAAGGTGGATTCATTTACTCGTAGATAAAATGCGAGATACCCCTCACTGGACAAGATTGATAGTTAAGCCTACTCTACCTTGAACTTCCTACACTTGAGGTCAAAATAAATTGTACACTACAGTCTACTCTTTGGTTGACAGGAAAATGAATAGATATCGCGCATTAACGAAATTGTTTTTCGATGTACATTTAGATGTCAGCTATAAAATTAATGTATCAAACTGAAAGCATTTCAAAAATTAATACATCATGTCAACGCAAGTCTAGTAATGGTTTTTGATAAAGTATAGTATACAATATTTTTTGGTAACTTTATTTTTAAGGTAACTTACATTTAACTTCAGCATATTTTTTGTTAACCACGATACGTAGAATCATATGTTATTTGGAAAATCAACTTAAGAAATACAGGAAAATCTAACAAGTCGGGGTTTTTACTTTTCAATTACACAAGTATTCTTTTTCAATGTTTTTAAATACATAATACAAAATGAAGTAAAACATTGTTACGAACGAAAAGAAAAGAACACCGACATTCAAACTGTAAAAACATGTACAGTAAATCATTCAAAAACCCCCCCACATTTAAATATTTCACTTCTTTTTTTTAAACCGCTGTTTCCTACAAAATTCCGATACCTAGACGATCAAAAAGTATGAAACTGCTGAATGTTTATTTCGCGCTAATCTATTACTTACAAGTTTCATGTAGTCTACGAATACTGCGTTGTACTGTGTAACTTTTCAGTCAACAATCCCGTACTTATCTATCAGCTACAAGACACAAACACTGCATTACCCCTAACACCATAATTTGTCAGTTAACTTGGCCGCCACTGTATACCGATAGGTGAGACAGGTTCGCTCTAATCTTAACGACACTGCTGACCTTCGCCGATAAGAGGCGATAGTGGCCAGCACGCTAACAGTAGCTGGCAACTTATGGCCTTATAGCCTTATAGCCATACAGCCTAGCCTTTGGTGTTCATGGCCTGCCGCAGACCGCAATGCTAGGTCTCGAGGACAGTGTGCTAATGTATTGCTAGCTTTATCTACATGGCCTTTTGCCCTTGTTGGTTTAGAAGGAATTTTAATAAAATTAATTGGTCTGTGAAGCGTTGGCTGTGAACTTGGGTTTTTTTTCCAGGTTTTGTGTCTGAAACTTTGTGACATAGTTTTAAATGTTCCTTATATAAAACCAGCTGTGCCCGGGATGCGTTGCATTTTACTTCTATACCCAACCTACCCTACAAACAAAAAATAGACGATGTGAATGTAAAAAAAATAAAATGACAAGGAAGTTAATAATAAAAATACCGATGCCAAATAAAGTAATTGGTATAAAGATGGGAGAGACAGAGGGCCCTTCCAGAGCCACCGCCTGTCGGAGTTGCGGGTTGTTCGAATGAGATACGCGGCCCCGGAACATAGAGAGCAAAAGAAGGAACATGTATGGGTTCGTTACCAAACTCCTCCAAAACGGCTGCGTCGATTTGTATGGAATGTTATTCGTATACTAGCTGTGCTCAGTGGTTTCAACCGAAAGATAGGTAACCAATTCTTAGACTTATGATTTTTTAAGCACATTCAGTAGAATGTGCTTAAAAAATCATAAGAATCGGTCGAGCCGTTTCGGAGGAGTATGGGAACGAACATTGTGACACGAGACTTTTATATGTTAGATTTGGTACAACTGAGAATCGGTCGTAATCTATTTTTCATAACCCTAAGTAAGAAGGGAATCTGACGAGTGAATGATACCCCTGAGCAAAGCTACTATTTATATATAATAATATTATATATTAAATATAATAATACTAGCTGCACCCTGCGGTTTCACACATATAGTCTGGGATATTATACATTTAAACCTCCCTCTGAAATCACTCTATCTATTGCTGAAAACTGCAATATAACCTTTTAAGTAGTTTAAAATCAGATGATGATCTGTGCGAACTAACAACGAAAGACAGTACAAAACTCATTTGACATTGTGCAAAGATTATTTATAAATATTTTATATTTTGTCAATGTCTATATGGAACTACAATGCATAGAAGTTACGTTAGTAATAATACGGAAACACGAAATAACAGGTATTATTTTTTTATATTGTTCATCAGATTCTTCTACCAAATTGCCAAATATGTCTCATCAAAGAACAATACAAAAGTTTTTCAATTCTGAATTCAGAATTTACATTTGAATAGCTCCTAAGGTGTTAATATTTCAATGACTTGTGACATTCTATAGAGGTGGCTTAACTCTTTGGAAATTCTCTGTGACAGGACCCGATTGGCATTTAATCCAGCCGTATACCCCAGTGTCAAAAATTTAAACCTTAATCAATTGGATTAAGGTTTCAATTCCTGGGACTTTCTGGGATGTTGTTCCTGGGACTGCCTCATTAGTCGAGTTGTCGCAAGTGTACCTACCGAGTATGACGTCCTGGGTTTGACTCTCAGGTAAAGCAGTATTATTGTTTGTTTTATTTTATATGGAATCTGTCAGTAGAAGTTACGGGAATTATGTTTATTTGATGGCTTTATCCTCATCCCCTGTTAAATAAAATAAATAATAAATAAATATCTTGGGACAACTTACACACGGCTATCTGATCCCAAGCTAAGCAGAGCTTGTGTTATGGTAACCAGACAACTGATATACATACTTATATTATTTATAAATACATACATATTATAGATAAATCACACCCAGACACAGAACAAACAATCATGCTCATCACACAAATTTTGTCCTGGATGGGAATCGAACCCACGACCTCCGGCTCAGCAGTCACGGCCACTAACCGCTAGACCAACAGGCCCGTCAAATGGCCTGTTATATGGGATTTAACTAGCCAAATGTGGGTACACTTCTGCCAGCCCCTTTCGATTACAGGCATGATGGTACATCCTTACTAATGTTATAAAAGCAAAAGTGAGTTTGTTTGTTACGTCTTCACGCCTTGATGGCTTAACTGATTTTGATGAATTTTTGCACAGAGATAGTTGGGATCCTGGAGACGGACAAAGGCTACTACGAGAAATGAGGTAGAAAGACGGAAAAAAGGGAAAACTTAGCATTCCTAATACAATAAATAAGGCGCAAGGGCAAAAACTACAGGTAGCAGGTACCTATAAATCAGGAAAAGGGAACTGTGTTACCCCGAATTTAACGCGAGGGAAGCCGCCGGCAAAAGCTAGTTTATGATAATTTCCGTTTTTGGGATAATCAAGGTCTTATGTTAGATCCGTTTATGTTGTAGCCACAGCTAGACGTCATTAGAAGCGTCAGATGTTACGCCTGAATTAATAAAACCTCATTCAAATATAATATTTGAGAAAGATCCAAAGACTAGTAATTTAATTAAAACGCTCAAGGAATACATAATAAGGCATTACCTTTATCCCAAATTGAACAATCTGCGCACAAACACGGTAATTTATGATATGATACGATTAGAAAGTCATCAGTGTGTAGCATGACAAAACATCACGACTGTAATCCTCGAAGGGTAAGCAGGTGTGTACCTGTGAGGTCTTTTTTCTTTTAAATAAAATCATTGCCCCACATTAGGAATTTCTTCTGTGTGTATCGTGAGTGCATTTACAAACTTACATACACAAACAACCAGACCGAAACAACTACCTGTAGGTCATACAAATATTTGTTCCGTGCGGGGATCGATCCCGCGACACGCAGCGCAGCAGTCAATCGCTCAGCTACTGCGCCAACCGTGTCGTGCAAATAGTAAACCTACATTTTGCCAGTTATGTTGAAGTTCCTTCTTATGGAGGACGAGCTTGCCATCAAGTGGGCACACATAATTATAGACTCCGTGTCTGCTAATAAGAAATTCCAATCGTCTTTTATACTCTCCAAAAAGACTTGATACACAGGTTTCTTATTCAAGATAATCACGAATAAAAAATTGATTAAAAAACACACACTTCAATTTGAAATTCGTAAATCAATTAATTCTAAGCAGAATCCAATGGATCCACAATCTTCCATTTCAGCATGTTAACACCGCTGTCAGCTGAGGGCGGTACGCGACATCATTCATCTCATCCATCATTGTTCCCCTCAATTTGTCCCAAGCTGTCACAGAACACTGGGTGCCGATTTGTAAAGGAACGGTTTTGGGATTCATTTACACAATAAGTACCGTTATTCGCTCGAACTAGATGTTGCTAAAGTAATGGTAGTCAATACGTTAATTTCTAGCTGTGCCCAGCGTGTACCTGCGATAACCGGGATAAAACATAAAAAAGTTCTATTTAGAACTTGTACTGACCAAACTGTTGGAATGAATACCAAAAGAAAGAATTTTTACTACATCCTTTTTACCACAGTGAATTTCATGCAATCCTAGTATTTACCATTTTTGGTTATATCAAGAATTTTCATCTATAGTTCGGAAATTAATACTACCGTGAATTCATGCAAGCCTTATTGTTTTATCATAAACAATCCGGCCAATTCTTTTACTTTTTTTTTTAGGGGTTGATTTTCAGAAGGGTCTGCCATAGCCACCACCTGCCGGGGTTGTGGGTTGTTCGAAAGAGATACCGTGGCCCCAAAACATGAAAGGCAAAAGAAGGAATATGGGTGGGTTTTTGTCAGTACAAGTCTCACACTCCCCCCCCCCCCTGCTCCGAGAGAAGATGATTGGGTGATCATCAAAACGACTTCTCTCGGAGCGTTAAAAGGGGTGAACTTTGCAAAATACCGTTTTAATAAGCACCTACGTCCAAAAAAGCTCCACTATGCAAAGTTTGAGCTGGTGTGAGAGTAAGTTATTTTGCCTTTTATACATGGTTATAGATAGGTGTTAGTGACAAATCGAAACAACCAAATCCATAAGACACATTGACATGTATGGTTCGTAATATTTTTTGATACTTATTCGTCTCCGAAATTGAAAATCAACCATTTAACAACGAGCTTCACAATTTTGGCCTCACTACACATTATTTGAAACAAACGCTAACAGTACAACAGTAAAGATTCTGTGGCAAAAACCACAAACATAATCATTACACGTTAAAACAACCGTTTAGATTTTCATTATGACAAGAATATACTTTGTTTTACTGATCTTAATAGATCTTAGACTTATTCAACGCAAGTGTACACATTAAATGCAGATAAAATGTGCTGTAATAAAGACATTACGATGAGCTTTAGGTACTCGTGAGACGTATTTAGGTACAGACGCCTAAATGAATTGGGTACCGTGTAGTCGTAAATGTATACGAACGAAACAAAGAGTACAAAATAAGGCCAAGAAGTTCAGAAAAGTGATTCTCGTTTTTCAAAAATCATTTTTTTTATAATTAGAATTGAAAGATAATTATCTTGAAGAAGAACTTAGTCATGTTTAATTATAATATGAATTTATTTATTAAACAAATGTAAACTTAATTTTCCCGCCCCTGTCCCATTCTATTTGGGGTCGGCATAACACATTTTCTTCTTCCATTCTCCCCTATAATACTAATATCATTATTTACACAATTTATTCATATTTTCTTTGGTTTCCATCAAAGTTCAGATAACAAATATACAATCTATAATAATTTAGTGTAACTAATTTATTAAAATATGTACAAGTCCCCAAAAAGGGAAAACAATTATAGGGCGTCCAAAAAAATCGTCTACACCGCTGTCAATAGAAAAAGTGCTCAGAAGGCTGGCAGCATTGCCACGTTGGATGGCAATGACAAATTGTTTTATTAACTAACTCCAAAAAAGGAGGAGGTTCTTAATTCGTCGGAATGTTTTTTTTGTAGGCATAATTATGACCCTCTAACGTCATGTTGGATGAACGATGGTATTATAATTTATGGTAGAGCAGCAATTCGACTGATAGTCATTTCAGACAATAGCTCAATAGCCATCAGTTGAGGAAGCTCTCGTTTTTAGCTGGGTCAAATCAAATCGTAGTGAAAAGGTTCGGATCAAAGGCTTGAGATTCAGGAAACTATACTCCAGGTCAAGACTCGAATAGTTTTGCTTTCTCTGAAGTTCTGACTACTGGTAGCTTGGACCGTGTTCCTGTTACCGGATGGCTACAATTTTAAAAAAATTTAAACGTTATTTTAGCCAGGTTTCAATTAATTGTCACAACAATAATAAAAGAAAAATACTAATATTGGTTGTCACTGAGCTAAGATTTCAACTTTAAGGCGCCAATGGTAAGGACAGCTTGTGGACTAGCTGTTGATACCGTATTCCGACATTTACTTCATTACATTATATGTCAGGTGTCCCAAGTAGCAGAGGAACTTGCCAGGGTTGCAGGTTGTTCGAAAGAGACACCGCGGCCCCGGAACATTAAAGGCAAAAGAAGGAACATGAGTGGGTTTTAGTCGGTAAAATTCTGACACTCCCTCCCGCTCCGCCCAAGTACTTTTTGATGAGTAAAAGGTATCCCGAGTATGACTGAAACTTTATTTGAACACTAGCTTTTGCCCGTGGATTCGCGCGCGTTAAATTCGGTACCTGTTACCTGCAGTTTTTGCTCTTGCGCCTTATTGATTTGTAATAGCAACGCTAAGTTTTCTTTTTCTTTTTTCCCTCGTTCTCCCTCATATCCGACTTTTTTTTAATAAAAATGGTCTGGTTTCCAACTATCTCTGTACCAAAATTCATCAAAACCGGTTTAGCCATTAAACCGTGGAGAGGTAACAAACAAAAAAACTCACTTTCGCTTTTATAATATTAGTAAGGATTTTAAATAGGTTTGAGAATTAACAATACTTTTTTTTATCAAAACCAGTTAAAAATAAGGTATGGATTACTGATAACGAAAAAAAAATCACTATGTGAAATAAAATTATAAAACAATTACTTAAATATTAACATCACAAACATTTAACAACCACTAACGATTACTCAGGGATGGCCAACATTTTGACACGATAAACTATAACCTTTATTTAATTCTGAACTGACATAATTCGTTCGAAATCAAATACAAAATCAACCTTGCAGGAGTTGAAAGATCCTTACAATATCTACCTTCTAATAGAATGCTAATTATTTTGAAGTAAGCTGCTCCCACTTGGCCTTAGCCTCCATCGCAGAGCAGAGGACTCTTAATCAGTCAGTGCATTAAAAAACCATCCTTAAGTAACCGCAAGACGGTCTACTATCTATTACAAAACAATTCTGTTAGTATGGTACACTACAGGCAACAGTACCAACCTTTGGAACGGGAGAGGCCTATGTCCGGCAGTGGTCTGCAATAGGCTGGGTAGAGAAAATAGAGAGGTCACTTAGGTGTAAATTAAGTACAGAGTACCTATTTGATATTGATTAGTATACTTTACCATATTAAAAAGAACAATGCCGTGGGCCAGGAGCATTTCATCTTCAAGGGGGGATGGACACACTGTTAGCGCGTTGGAGGTCATTCCAATGTTAACCATTTATCTGTAACAAAAGGTTTAATTTTAATTGGGGATGAGTTCGTAGCCAATTGCTACGTCGTAGCATGACGCCTCCACCGCGTAGCAGGATGCCTACGCAGTATTTTATTAAAACAATAATTGTAAGTATCAACGTCTAATACTCAATATTCAAGTGAAATGCTATACCAATTACCTTACCAAAAAGCAATTATTTTTAAAATTGATAAATTTCGCAAAGATTGTCTGTGTCTAGTCTCTCAGGATGTTAAAAAAAGAAGCAAAATTTTCAAATATTTTATTCCAGACGACCTAATTTAATAAAGCACTAAATTGCTTTTTTCATTTCATTAGCACTTGCTAAAGGCATAATAATATTAAATCACTAGGTTTGGAGCGAGGACAAGCACTCGGTCCGATCGGCGCCTAGAGCTTATAATTTAATGATAAGATATCGATTCCATCACAGATCGATGGACCGACCTACTGACCGGTGTCGTACCGGGAAACAGTTAGCTATGCGAAGGAAATTGAAAGAAAATACAAGGGTTTATTGAGAACCGGCTTTTGACTGCGGTTTTTTGCGATTTAAAATTATCTTATCAACTACCCAGCCTTTTTCCGTAACTTAAAAAGAAAAAAAAACTTATATTATCACATTTTTGTCAAAGCAATAATAATATATCCTTACTAATAATACTTACTAATATTATAAAAGCGAATGTGAGTTTGTTTGTTTGTTAGAATCCTGAAGACGGACATAGGCTAACTTTTTTATAGAAAGAGTGAAAAATTAGAGAGAAAGAAGGAAGAAAAGGGAAAACTTAGTTTTGCTATTACAATAAATCAGGCGTAAGGGCAAAAACCACAGGTAGTAGGTACCTGCAAATCAGGAAAGGGGAACTGTGTTTCACGTTAAATTCGGGGTAACAACCCCGAATTTAACGTGAAAACAAACACTTAAAAGTAAACAAAACAAATTATTATTATTAAATTCAATGCTTAAATTGTGCTTCAATGCTTTAATGCTTACCTTTGTACTTTGTTTAAGAAATAAATTTAAAACATTTGTCATTAAGAAAATCTGATACAGTGTAATAACATTTTTTGGTTAGATATTTTAGGATAATTTTAAATCACTTGTTATTTCTGAAATCCAATATAAGTGACAAAATGTATGTTTTTGGATTTAATTCACATCAGACAAAAATAAATTCTACCGGGTGTATAATTACGGTTCACTCTAGCGTAGCTGGTTAGTTAACAATGAATTATGGGTCGTTGATCTACGTTTAAACCAACAAATTATTCATGTATTCTGTGCTCGACCAAAGCTGATCTGTTGATGGCGATGACTTTCATAATTGACTTTAAATTTAGAGTGAGAGAGTTCAATTTTGAGGTGAAATACCTCCTGTTTAAGCCTATGTTTAGGGTGAGCAACCTTTGATCATAATAGGTTGATAAATATAAAGATATTTGTGTATAGGAAGCGGTAAGTAATATCAAAAGTCTAGGTGTTGAAAAGAAGATTTTAATATTTTTCGTGACATACCTACAAACAATAAATAAAATTGGTCTTTTACCGAAGAAGTTAACAAGTCTAAGGATTAAGTATAAATCCTTATGAATATTATAAAAGCGAAAATGAGTTTGTTTGTTAACTCCTCACTCCTATATAAAATTATTTTGATACATTTTGGTACGGAGTTACTTGGGACCCTAGAGACGGACGTAGGCTACTTTTTTTTTTAAACAAAAGATTGATATATGAGGGAGAAAGAGGGAAGAAAAGGGAAAACTAAGCATTGCTATTACAAATCAATAAGGCGCAAGGGCAAAACCTACAGGTAGCAGATACCTATAAATAAAGAAAAGGGAACTAATTTAATGCGAGCGAAGCCGCGGCCAAAAGCTAGTAATATGTATAAATGACTATTACCATGAATATACCTACAGTAATATGATTGCGTCATACGCTATGATCTGGTCCCTTGAGTAGGTGTCACATTCAGAGGTCTCGAATCTACGCTGCCATTACGTTGGTCGATATAGAACTATCTATCTTCTAATATATAAAATTCTCGTGTCACAGTTTTCGTTCCCATACTCCTCCGAAACGGCTGGACCGATTTAAACGAAATTTTGTGTACAAATCGGGTAGGTCTGAGATTCGGTCAATATCTAATTTTCATACCCTTAAGTGGGCAGCGGGTGAAACCGCTGGGCACAGCTAGTAATATGTAAAATAAACGTCTGCATCTGCGTAATGTTTACTTTCGTATAGTGTTATCCTTTCTAATATTTTAAAAGCGAAAGTGAGTTTCTTTGTTTGTTACCTCTTCACGCTTTAATGTCTAAACCAATTTTGATGAATTTTGGTATAGAGATAGTTAGGAACCAGGAGACGGACATGGGCTATTTTTAAAGAGGGAAGAAAAGGGAAAGCTTATCGTTGCTTTTACTAATCAATATGGTGCAAGGGCAAAAACTGCAGGTAGCAGGTACTGTGTTATACCGAATTTAACGTGAGCAAAGCCGCGGGCAAAAGCTAGTTTATTCAATAAACTTTTGTTTGATTTTCCACCAGAATCTCAATATCCACCACCTTGACACTTATCAGGTTGCTTAATGTGAGAGCAGAACATTGGACTCTTCTTCTTTCTCATAATATGGTTATTGTCTTTATAACCATTGTATGACGGCGCGGTTGGCGCAGTGGCTGAGCGATTGACTACTGCGCTGCGTGTAGCGGGTTCGATCTCCGCACGGAACAAATATTTGTATGACCTACAGGTAGTTGTTCCCGGTCTGGCCGTTTGTGTCTATGTGAGTTAAAATGTTTGTAAACGCCACGATACAGGACAAATTCTTAGTGTTTATTTAAACTTTACGCACGTTTAAAAACTGAGATATGCCGTTGAGAAATTCATCTCAGGCTGGTTGGTTAATTTTTAATTTATTATCTTTCTTTGACAGTCGTGATGGCCTAGAAGTTAAGCGTCTCGCTTCTCATGTGTGAGGTTGTGAGTTCAATTTCGGGCAAGTACCAATGTGACATTTTCAATTTCTCTTTCTTTCTAAAGTGATATCACAAACATCTTTCAATGAAAACACCGTAAGGAAACCTGGACAACAATTACAATAAATATAAGTTTGAAATCGCCAACCCGTCTTGAGCAAGCGTGGTTATCAATGCTCGTGCCTTCTCTGTATGAGAAGAAGCCTTTGCCCAGCTGTGGGACAGTTAGAAGATGGTATTATTTCTTTCTTCGCCGCTCGGGGTTAAGCCGCGCTTGCCGAGGTTGGTCTGTGGATGGGTGACCACCCGTTACATACCGAGTTTCCTCCGTGCCTCGGAAAGCACGTTAAGCCGTTGGTCCCGGCTGTCATTTGTAGATCTTTAACAGTCGTTACAGGTAGTCAGTGTCCCGAAAGTCTGACAACCAGTCTTACCAAGGGGTATGGCATTACCCAATACTAACTGGGTTGTGGAGGTCAGAAAGGCAGTCGTCAGCCTGGTTCCCAACTATCTCTGTACCAAAATTCATCAAGATCGGTGTAGCCATTAAAGCGTGAAGAGGTAACAAACAAACAAACTCACTTTTGCTTTTATAATATAAGTAAGGATTTCTGATGTTTACAGTAAAGTATCAAAAGCCACGTTCCTACTTTCTGAGATTTTTCGCTTCGCTTTGAAGCAAACTGGATTAAACCGAATGAGACGTTTCCTGAAAACAAACAGGGAAGCTACACATTTTTAAAGCTCGGTTTTCTTTGATGGCGTCCAGTTTTCAGAATACATCGTATCTGTCAAAGGAAAGATAAAAGTATAACTAGCTTGATTCCACTGGCTTAAAGAGCTTTATTTTTCTAACTGACTCGACTTTTTGAAAAGTCAAAAGTGCGTTTAAATAAAAATATAATTATGATGTTAATAATATTATGGGTACATAAAAAGTATGTTAGTGTCTCGTTTGTCTGTTATGTTACATTTGTACCATAAAATCCGAAAAATATGAAGCATGATTATTATACTTAAGCGCAATACACATTGAGCCCGCCGGGCCGCCGACATATGTCGGCAACTTTTTGTCGGCAATCTAGTTGGTGGCTTCATTAATACAAGTCGGAAAATTTGGTCGGTGGCATGTCGGCGGCTTGAGATGAGAAACTTATTTGGTAGTCAGCACTACAGGTCGAGCGTCGCCGGGCAACTGAGCGCAGGCGTACCCAAGCCGCCAACATGTCGGCATGTTGCCGACATGATTCTTTTTATACAGGCCGCCCGTTTGTGTCGCCGGGCTTTGTCCGTGGCCCGGCGGGCTCAGTGTGTATTGCGCTTTATAATAGATGGTTAGATAGGCAGGGAATTAAAAAAAAAACCAAACAATTTTTTTGTGGGCTAAATGAAATCCACACAAACAAAGTCGTGGATAAAACGTTAGTAAATATATAAAGAGCGTGGGTGTATGTACACATCCACATTTGTACTTTGTCAGTGAATATCAATATTTGTAATATCAAGTTTCAGAACACCAAATTCCCTTTGATTTGTGTACATAAAGTAACTGTAAAACAAGCCAACGATTGTCAGTGACGACAGGTCGTTTCAACAGCGCATTCGTGTTCCACGCGCGGCCCAAAGAGATGTCAGTATAGCAGAGAGGGCTGCCAGGGTCACCGCCTGCCGGGTTTGTTATATCTGATAACCAGGTCCCCCCCGCCTAGAGTGGAGTAAGTGATTGTTGATTTCGCATCCGCAAAAAAAGGGTTGTAAAGGGGGATGACAAGCCGCCATACTGATTAGTGATTTAGGCCCTGAGTGCCCACAAGTAACATCGAATGTTAATATTAGTGTGCCCTACAAATAATATATTGATAAAAGAAAATTATTGAAAAAGTTGGAGTTTTGAATAATAACAATACTATTATCCTATAGTTAAATAATTTCCAGCAAGCATAATTAGTAACAACCATAAAGGTCTTTTGGACAAAAATTATGATCAAGAATAGCCTCATCCTTACTAATATTATAAAAGCGACAGTGAGTTTGTTTGTTTGTTTGTTACCTCTTCACGCTTTAATGGCTTAACCGATTTTGATGAATTTTGGTACAGAGATAGTTGGGAACCAGGAGACGGAAATAGGCTAACTTTTTTTAAAAAAAGTGGGATGTGAGGGAGAAAGGGGGAAAAAAGGGAAAATTTCGCGTTGCTATTACAAATTAATAAGGCACAAGGGGAACTGTGTTACCCCGAATTTAACGCGAGCGAAGCCGCGGGCAAAAGCTAGTCTTATATAAACAGAACGTTTTGCCACAGTTTCTGGAATCTCCAAATGTCTCAATTCTTCGACAACAATACGGACTGATCAATTTTGAAATTTGGCAACCTCGCGTGGGATAAGGACGTAGAATTTATGTCAATCGTGTGTAATAAGGGCCAATTTGGGATATCATTAGATTGTCGAGTGGGATGATTGTTATGAAACCGTGTTGAATACGATACGTTGTTCCTACTTCACGTTGTTTGGTAACATGAAATAGTAGGTATGGTCTAGGTGAAATTGAGATGATAATATTATCCATAGTTTATGGTTTGTTTTAATTATACTATATGTAGTTGTAATTTGGAACTTGCTCTTGCTTTGCTTTTGGGTTGCTGTGGTTTGTTCGAAAGAGATACCGTAGCCCCGAAACACCAAGTTCAAAAAAGGAACATGGATGGGTTTTAGTAAGTAAAAGTCTGCCACTCCCCTCCTCCCAAGTTATTTGATAATTTCCCATCCGAAAACAAGCTTATAATGCAAAGCAATAAAATCAATCATAATTTTGTTAAAAATTTAATCTAGAACGTTTAGTTTAAGATTCAACGAAATTCAGAAGCTGTTGTTGATTCTAGTTTAATAGACCAAATAATTAATATTAATAATAAATAAATTTGTGAAATGGTCAGCATAGCTTTTCCCAGTTTACTACGTCTATGCAAATTAATAAGTCTTGTTTCTTTGTTAATCTGTGGGCGGAATTCTATTCAAATACGTTCAGCAGTTTTTGCGTAAAAGAGAAACAAATATCCATACAATCATCTGGAACTTTCACTTTTATACTATTAGTAGGATATAAGAGTAAGTATAAATAATAAGTAGTACCTATACAAACGGTTTTTAGTATCACTTTTTTACAATTTTGACACATTTTAGTCTTCTTCTACTCACTAGCAAAGGGGGTCTCTCTTAAATTTTACGAGCCTAAAACTTAGGTACTGATTAAAAGAAGTGGCTCATACCAATATTTATTTTCTTATATTTTCGTGATTCTTATCTAAAGTAAGATTGATCTTTATCTTTGGGCCTAGTAAGTGGCCACGTTAATCATTACTACCATTTCAGAAGGTGGGTAATGGCCAGGTCAGGAGCACTACATTCACACAGAATTTCTGAAGGATCCTAAGCTAATGCGAAAAAATGGAAAGATATCTGACAAAATTTGCTTTCAGCAAAATCTTTAGGCCTCGTTTGTGGCTTAGAGCAATGTGGCTTTCGACGCTAATTGCTTCAAAGAAAATGCTCGTCATCTGTATCTATAATATAAAAATGAATCGCAAAATGAGTTGGTAACCGACTAAATAACTTAACAACGCCTCGACCAATTTTACCAATTCTTTTTTTTTTAATATTCGTTGAAGTCCAAGGATGGATTACGGATACGGCGAGTAAAAAAAACTAAAAGCAGTATAGCTTTTTGTGTAGTTTAAGTCGGTAGGGTAGGTAGGTAGAAAGTCAGAAAAAATGCATTGCAACGCCGGGGCACAGCTAGTAGTAGTAGCTAGCGCAGTATATAATAAAAATTAATCCTTATTTCTCTAACTTGGTCAAACGACATCACGAGTAAACGGGTGGACCTATTTCGCTAATTTTTTGTTTGTTTTGTTGGTTGCTGTAAAGAGAAGATTCTTAAAAAAAAATGGGTAGGTAGGGTTATGAAAAACACAAGGAGTTAGCAGTAGATAGAAAAATTGGATTGCAACGCATTTGGCACAGCTAGTTTACGATACAAATCTCGTTGTGTTCGTGGAATACTCCAAACAATTTCGTATTATTTTAATCCACAATGCCTGTCGCAAGAAGCGTGTAGCTTGATCATGTAGCTCATGGCCAAGAGGTTAGTACTTTAAATACGTAACCTCTACCTGAATCCAAAACAAATAAAAAGCAATAATTACCTACCCCTATTCAAACAGTTATTGCGAACACAAATTAAATTAAAGAGCCGTTAGGAAGGAACACGCAAGTATCGAACGAGATTGCGATCAACAACTGTAATACACGGTTTTATCTTCACTTAGCACGCGATCCTTTTCAATGCTAATGTTCTGTCTGTATTATTTTACTGGTCTTTGAACGAACGGTTATTAGTTCGTTTGAACTAAGAAATAAGCTGATTTTGATTGTTGAACTGGAATCTATTTGGCTTTGTTACTGTTCGGTAGTGGTGCTATTGGGATATTTGTTCCGGCTTTATTAATTATCATAGCTGGGGCAGAGAGAGATGCTTGATAATGTTGATGATATTTTCTGTTATTTTTTTTAAGTTCCGTATCTTATAAGGTAAAAACGGAACCTTTAAAGGTTCACTTTGTTATCCGTCTGTCTGTACCTTCTATGTTGGGAACCCACGGAGAGCTAGCTGAAATTAAAAAACTGTATACTCAAATCTTAGTCCATTGGAGCTAAAAGAATCAATCCTCTAACTTGCAACTTAGAAGATTCCTTGAGGACTTGAGTGGTAAACGTTGAGAAATGGTTCTCCTTTTCTCAAGATTTTTAAGTGACCATATAAATAAAAGGTCTATGGAAAATGTAATATTTTTATTTAGAATTTTTAAAAGTCTACGCAGTCAAAATATATGGCTGTTTATGTCGCATGTTTGTATGGGACCGAAAGGTTAAATTCTGTTACATAAGTTGTTAGTTATTTGTTCTGACGTAGTTCATAAAGTAGAAAAAAGTAACCACAAAGTTTGTGTGTGGTGACGTACATTTCAAGCCATAACTTTCTCGCTGGTCGATTTGTGGCGCTCAAGTTAAATCAAATAACGTTGACTTATTTAGAACTTTGTTTTGCCTATTTCCTGATAACTTTGGCGTTTATGTGAAAATCGTATTTTAACAAAGACAAAATATAGGGTATTACATAATTCTCGCAAAACCTGTCTGGCTATTTCCACCAAGAGAATGAATAAATTTAAAAAATAATTTAAGTCACGGATTAAGACTCAATGTAGTACCTTGGGGAACACAAATTTAATTCTAGCGGCAAAATTCATCTTTTTTCTGATCATCAGAACTATTTAAGAAAATTGGCACGTTTCACCGTAAATATAAAGAAAAAAAAAGTTCAAATAGTCCGCACTTATTATGAACTAGTATGAATGTGTTTATCATAATGTTTAGTGTATCATTAGCTTTTGAAAGGTCATTTAAATGCGTCATATGTGGCTTCGTTAGCGTTCTAGCCTTGTTTGTTGAAAATGGAAAAGACAAACTTTGAAAGTCCTTGCTCATGTTTTATTTCAGTGACGTAGTCATACTGCTAAACTAAATTGTGGAGGTATGACTAATCACTCCGTAATATGATTCAATCAAATTGTATGTACTTATGTTATATTTTTTCAGTGCCGAATCTGTATAACCTCGTAAGTTAAGTGATCGTAAGAGCAACAGCTGCTTATCGGGAGGTCCTGGTTATGATTTTTAGGTTGGGCTAGGTGTTTTAGTATTTTAATCCTCTCAGTAGCAACAATGGAGTCTAGACGTGTACCCAGCTGACGACAGACGACTACAGGCACCTATTAAATGGGACTTAAAAACACGCGTGAGTAAGGGGTATAGGTTTGTATTAGATTGGTGACGTCACGTTATTTTGAAGTCAATGTCAATTCGATTGACATTAATGTATGTTGTTATAATTTGCATGTGTTTTTGTGCCAGACCTTTTAATTATTTTTGTATGCCAGTACAATTATTGAATGATTAGAGTGATGTAACTTAGACACAGACTTGTACGTAAAATTTTGGAAACGGGGTAGTGGGTGAAATTTAACTTCTAAGATTTTGTTTACATACAATAGAAAAGAATTCTATTTTGCGTATAAGGGTAATATACCAACATTAGTTCTTTTATAATAAATCAAAGCTCTCCTACATTGTGCCATTCGGCAGGCATGCATAAAAAAAGAATACATTAGATTAAATTAAATACCTATATCAACAATACAAAAAAGAGCATATCCTATGTGTTATTCCAGACTAAAATCTACCTTAAGATCCGTTCAGCCGTTTTGACGTGAAGGAGTAACACACATTTTCATTTATAACATTAGGATTTTTATATTAGTAGGAAGTAGGATTTATACTTTTTTTGTAGCATGGTGTGGGTGACATAATTAAATCAATCGTTTCTCTTCAATCTGGAACGTTAACGCAATTTAAGATTATGACTGATTATAGGCTTTACCTTGAATATTGTATATTACTGGTTAAGGAGTACCCATCATAGCAATACATCCCATCACTAAATATTTATTTTTATCCAATGTCACGCGCACCATGCTACAGCGAGAATAGTATAGTTAGTTACGTAAAGTAAAGCTATTATCACGCGTTAAGAAATATTCTAAACAAAAGACAACGTACGGTTAAGGCGCGGTAAGAATCTAATCTTTGGGTATTAGCGCAGTCTGCAGCTAGCCTCACCTCGCGGAGATCACGTCATGTATACTACAGTAGTGCATCGAAAGTATAATAATTAGTAATTTATCTATATTATGTAGGTATGTATTTATAAATTATATAAGTATGTATATCAGTTGTCTAGTTACCATAAAACAAGCTCTGCTTAGCTTGGGATCAGATAGCCGTGTGTGAGTTGTCCCAAGATATTTAGAAAAAAAAACCGGCCAAGAGTGTGTCGGGCCACGCTCAGTGTAGGGTTCCGTAGTTTCCCGTCCGTCACAATAAGTGTTCCCAGTCATGAGGCCAACCGAACAATTCGGTAATACCCGATCCAATGTAATAAGTACCTACAGCGCCATCTCTCGGGGAATTGGGTTACTAATTAATACAAAGACGTGCAATTTCAGTGCTAATTTTGGATTGCGAGAACCGATTTCAATAATTCTTTTTTTGTTTGAAAAAAGATACGTTCAAGATAATAAAATATGTAAACAAAGTTACAAAAAATGCTTGCATATACGATTATACTACAAACTTAGTCCAAAAATTATTTTGTACAACTTTTTGTCTTTTTTGTACAAAAACTGTTGTGTCAATCAAGTTCAAAATGATTTTGATAGAAAGTCCTTATGAAGTCCTACTTTTCAGATTTTTTTCATATTTTCTAAACTTATGGTTCAAAAGTTAGAGGGGGGGGGGGACACATTGTTTTTTACTTTTGAAGCGATTATTTCCGAAATTATTGGCATTATTAAAAAATGATCTTAGTAAACCCCTATTCATTTTTAAATACCTTTCCAACAATATATCACACGTTAGGGTTGAAATTAAAAAAAAAATCACTTCCCACTTTACATATAGGGTGGCTATCCTAATAAAACATTTTTTTCAAATTTTTATTTTACTACTTTGTCGGCGTGATTGATATACATGTTGGTACCAAATTTCAGCTTTCTAGTGCTAACGGTCACAGAGATTAAGCGAGGACGGACGGACGGACGGACGGACGGACGGACAGACAGACATGGCGAAACTATAAGGGTTCCTAGTTGACTACGGAACCCTAAAAAAAGAATAGAAATATGGTCGAAAATATTTCGGCGTTTGATTTTATTTGAATTTTATGTCCGCCAAAATTTATTATGTAAGCCATTTTACATTTTAAATTGAATATTTAAAAAAGTAAGTTCTTGTTTTAAAAAAATAAGTTATGTCTATAGTCCATGAAATTTCCTTTGTTGTAGATATAAAAAATATGATGGCTGTTGCTTGCATTAAGAATTTCGAAACGAAAAAAAATTGTCAGGGTCTTTTTGAACACTTTTTTTTCGGAGTACTAGAACAATTTTGAAAACTGTTTTTATTTAAGTCTTTTCTTTATGAATATATGACTATACACTGTAATTTTTTTGGGTTGTGGTGCGTACAGATACGGCTAACTTTGCAACGAAAATCTAGACGTTTTACAAAGTGTTTGCTTTGTACAGCGCCTTAACTACGGGTTACTGAGTTCACAGAGTGACTAACTATACAAGAACGAAAGGTAAATTCGTGTCACAGTTCTTTCGTGCGCTGGTCCAAACAGAAAAGGTTTTATTGTACAGAAAAGCTACAAACTGCTCGTGCGAACACGCGATTTCAAGTTTAAAACCCTAAGTATTTTCGGTTGGTGTTTTTACGGATCGCTGCTTATTTAGGGTTAAGTTCTAACCTTACCATATTTTATTTCTATTTTTTATTTTGTTACTAGCTTTCGCCCGCGGCTTCACCCGCGTTAAATTTGGGATAATACAGTGTCCCTTGCGCTTTATTGATTGTAATAGCAACGCTAAGTTTTCCCTATTCTTCCCTCTTTCTCCCGCACATCGCACTTTTTTTTAATAAACATTAGCCTATGTCCGTCTCCTGGTTCCCAACTATCTCTGTACTAAAATTCATCGGTCGGTTTAGCCATTAAAGCGTGAAGAGGTAACAAACAAACAAACAAACTCACTTTCGCTTTTATAATATTATATAAATGTAAGGATTATTTTACGTTTTGATATTTTAATTTGAATATTAATCTCTGACATCGTCACGTCTGATCATAGTTCATCACTAAGAATGTCGTCATTCTCATCCCAGACCACAACAAACACTAATGATAAATGATGTTTATTTTGCAAGTAGGTTTTCACAAATAATTTTACACGTCTTTTTTTAAAACTAGATGTGGCCGGTGTTTCGTACCCGACTACTCTGAGAAGAAACAGCCGAAACAAACTCAGAGGTCATAGTCTCTAAGGTCCAGACAAAATAATCTTGGTCAACTTACATGAGGACTATGCAGATAGTGTCTGAAATGGTCTTTTTAAGAAAGCACTACACAGATTGAGTGGACCTGTCCAGTCAGTGCAAGCATTTAATTTTGTCAGTTATCGTGTAGCTCAACTCATAACCCAAGGAGCTCAACGACACGACGAACAATACCAAGAAAAGGACATTTGTGTAGGTCGCTTATAGTACTCAAACTGCCAGACACACAACAACTAATAATTATTCATCCTTGGATTGTATACAAATAGTTACACGTAATCTGTATAATAAGAACATACTGTTGACTAAACTCCTACACAGTAAATAGATGCACGTATAAAGCATTATATTTTCTTGAAACTGGATTCATTCTTGATACTTTAGCAAGTCTAGACTGCACGTAATTCATAGAAGAACTGGTAACAAAGGGTGAAGTTAAAGTATTATATTTTGTGTGTTGAAAACAAGCAATTTTTATGCTTAAATCTCGTATAAGAGGTATTAACGTTAGGGTTCATACAAGAATAAATTTCAAACGGTTATAAGTAAACTTAATTAAATATACTTGGTTCTAAAAACCACCTTTTTTTTTACAAAAATGCAAGATTTCTCGTGTGTTTAATAAACTGAATATATCGATGTGTCTTAGAAGCTGAACCACTTTTGTTTTATAACTTTCAAATTTGGTATTATGCTTTTTTTTGTTTTACCATGCTGATCAGTCGGCTAATTAGCAACTTATAACTCTTGTCAGTTTCTACACAAAGTTTTTTGAGAGGTCCACGGACACGTAGGACGAGATTCAAATAAATAATAAAGAGCTGAGTTCAAAAACATTTTAAATCATCGCAGAACGGGTAAGTTAGACTTGTTATATAATAATAACACCTCGACGATACGGTTGGCGCAGTGGCTGTGCGATCGACTGCTGCGCTGCGTGTCGCGGGTTCGATACCAGCACGGAACATATATTTGTATGGCCTACAGATAGTTGTTGTGGGTCTGGCTGTTTGTGTATGTGAGTTTAAATGTTTGTAAACTCACCTAAGATACAGGAGAAATTCTTGGTGTGGGGAAATGTTTAAAACAAAAACATAACAACACACCTGTATTCCTTAAAGGGGTTGGCAGAGGTATACTTAATAGTCCTTCCACATTTCGCCAGACATGGTGGTTCTATGTATGTGGTGGTGAGCCTATTACCATCAACTGGGACCTAATCAAGCCTCCGTGGCTGCCACTGAGAAATTCCTGATGTAAAATCCTGATTACACTTTTCTCGACCCTGAACTTCATGATTGCATCGTGCTTGCGACCACCTAGACCGACGAAGCAGTATAAAATACATTACAAGCATGAATCTTTTTATGCAATTTCCTTTCGAGAACATGGCCTATTTGATGAATAGGCCATTAAGTGGATGATGAGGCAGTTACTCCCGGAAAAGATGATTAACCTTGACCGCCATGCTAAACAATGGGTCAAGGATTTGGAGATCGTTATGGTTTTCTGATGATTCATCACAAATTATTAATTATTTATCGCATGACATCATCTGCCTAGCCTTTTCCAAATTTATATTTGGGATCGGTTTTCAACCTAACCCAAAACAGGTGTGTATTCGGGATTGCAGATTGTTCGTAAGAAATAATACATCGACCCTAAAACATGGGTGGGTTTTTGTTAGTAAAAATCTGACAGTCAGTTTTAATTATTAGATGAACTTCTCACCAAAAAAAAGTGTAGCTATAGGTATATAATGTATATAAAACTTAAATTTAGATTGTGAATTGAGATAAATGGGGGTCTCACAACACGATTAGTACTCGGTAAATATGATAAATCTTGGTCAGGCTGGCTGTCTTTCAGGGTATTGACTACCTGTTACAACTACCAAATATCTACAAATAACAGCCGGGACTAACGGTTTTATGGGCTTTCCGAGCCACGGAAGAAACTTGGTACGTAAAAGCTGGTCACCCACCAATGGATAAACTTTATGTTAACCTAATGATCGATCCAAGCGGCAGTTATATATTAGAGCCACAAAAGATTTAAGACACATAATTTTAAACAAAACCATTTATCTAAGCAACCCGAGG
This sequence comes from Ochropleura leucogaster, assembly GCA_958449745.1. Lineage (NCBI taxonomy): Eukaryota > Metazoa > Arthropoda > Insecta > Lepidoptera > Noctuidae > Ochropleura > Ochropleura leucogaster. The sequence goes on from OY288206.1 coordinate 2,691,103, forward strand.
CCATACTTCAGAAAAAGTTATTATGGTGTAATTTTAATAAAACTTAAGTAAACGGCAAGTCGGCCAAAAATTGAATAAACAAAGTGAGTAAGCTAATCAAAACACCAAAAAAACCGGCCAAGAGCGTGTCGGGACACGCTCAGTGTAGGGTTCCGTAGTTTCCCGTCCGTCACAATAAGTGTTCCCAGTTATGAGGCCAACCAAACAATTCGGTAATACCCGATCCAATGTAATAAGTACCTACAGCGCCATCTCTCGAGGAATTGGGTTACTAATTAATACAAAGACGTGCAATTTCGGTGGTAATTTTGGATTGCAAGAACCGATTTCAATAATTCTTTTTGTTTGAAAAAAGATACGTTCAGGATAATAAAATATGTAAACAAAGTTACAAAAAAAGCTTGCATTACGATTATACTACAAACTTAGTCCAGAAATTATTTTGTACAACTTTTTGTCCTTTTTGTACAAAAACTTTTGTGTCAATCAAGTTCAAAATGATTTTCATAGAAAGTCCTTATAAAGTTCTACTTTTCAGTTTTTTTTCATATTTTTTAGACTTATGGTTCAAAAGTTAGAGGGGGGGGGACACATTGTTTTTTACTTTTGGAGCGATTATTTCCGAAATTACTGACATTATCAAAAAATTATCTGAGTAAACCCCTATTCATTTTTAAATACCTTTCCAACAATATATCACACGTTAGGGTTGAAATTTAAAAAAAAATACTTCCCACTTTACATATAGGGTGGCTACCCTAATAAAACATTTTTTTCAAATTTTTATTTTACCACTTTTTCGGCGTGATTGATATACATATTGGTACCAAATTTCAGCTTTCTAGCGCTAACGGTCACAGAGATTAAGCGAGGACGGACGGACGGACGGACAGACAGACATGGCGAAACTATAAGGGTTCCTAGTTGACTACGGAACCCTAAAAAGGCTGCAACAAAAGAAGTTACAAGGTAGCAACTTAAGAAGAACTTTGGAAGAAAACAGTTTCCGACTGAGAAATCCTTACTTACTAGTCATAAAAACATTAAAAATGCATACAACCCGCTACTACGTATATCATTATTTTTGTCGAGTTATCAAAAGAAAATAAATAGTCCAGGAAGACTATACACGAATCAAAATAATTAATAGGATTAATTTTGCCCACAGCGGACAATCTCATCGCAATTAGCCATCTGCGCAGGAGATTATAGTGCACAAGTGTGTGTGCAGGCACATATTATGCACTCTCTGTTCCCTCACTCTTATAGTCCGATGGTTCAGTAATCCGACACAACTGGAGAGAGATCAGGCGTAGAAACGAGCACGAGAGTATCTTACCGCCAACATCCACACTCCGGGTTACTACTTTGAAAAACCCTTATGTAAAAACCCAATAACACGTTTTACTCACGACCACGAGACCAACAGAAAAGCACATTAGTCTCCTTTGCGGTGCGCAGTCGGGTAAAAAAAAACATAGATCACACCCAAACACAAGATTTTTAAAAACAGTTACAAGCTAAAAGAATCACAGTGACTAAAGTGTGTTCAAAACAAATATTGCATCATTAGCGTCACTGTATCAATTGACTACGTACTTGGCACCTGTTGTATCATTGATGACTCTTGTTTCATTCTAAGAAATGGTTATTGTACTTGTTTACATACAAACATACGTAAACTCACGACTTGTCCTTCATGAAGCTAGGCAGAAACCACATACGGATAGGTATCTTAAAGGCGGATACATACGACGTGTCGGCGGCGTGTCGTAACGCGCTATAAGCTATCGGTTTCATGCATTTAATATGGTAAGAAACATATTTGTATGTGGAGTCGTAGCACGTCACGACACGCCAAGACACGTTAGTATGTTTCCGCCTTTACTCACTCATTTTGCCTCGTCCACGTTTATACATTGTGGCCCAAGCACTAGTTGAGGCGTTGACGTAAGGTAATATTATGTCAATTTCCTGTCGGGGTTGCCTGCGGGCTTGTTCACAATCCAGTACAGGGTAAAATGATACCTCTTGGTAAGACTGGTAGTCAGACCAGAAATCATCAAATAACTTCCCTTCTTCTGAAGCAGAGGGCAGTGTCAGACTTTTACTTACTAAAACCAACCTATGATCCTTCTTTCGCCTTTCATGTTCCGTGGCCGCGGTATCTCTTTCAAACAACCCCCAACCCCGGCTTGCTAAGCGGTCACATCGGTGTCGAAGGCGCGTTTGTGTTTCACGCGTCAAAGAGATGTCAATAAAGCAGAGGGGGGTTGTTAGAAAGAGATACCGCGGCCCCGGAACGCAAAGGACAATGGAAGGAACATGGGTGGGGTTTAGTAAGGAAAAGTCTGACACTCCCCCCCCCCCCCCCCCGGGGAAGTTATTTGATGACTTCCCACCCCAAAATAAAAACCCCGGCTTGTTTCATCACTTACGTCTATTAGTCTCTTTTAGGAAAAACCTGTTGCTTCATATGATTGGAAGCTAACCTCCTATTTACCTGTATCATTACAAGAACTCACATGAGCACGTGTGACATTATAATCACGAAGACGGAACATCGTGCTCCCGTAAATCAAGCGTCCGTCCCCTTGAAGTCATATTAGGTTGATCGTCTGTTTATTCTTCCCGGACACGGACAACAAGCTCTAACTGGAAATGTAATTGACCAGCTGTTTCTTAGAAGTGGGGATAGCTATAGAAATTGTTTTCGTTCATTGTTACCAGGGGCCTAACCCCCGAATACTGAAACGTCACTCAAAATGTGAAGGCTGCTTAACATTTGAGCAGCTCTTAAACTTTAGATTTTGTATGGTCAAACATCACTTCTGAGTCTCTGTTAAACTTAAGTGGAACTTAAATTTTGAGTGACGTTTCAGTATTCGGGGGTTAGTCTGCTAGTACAATAGTGTCAGAATGGTCGATCACTGATCGCATAATGGTTGATTTTGACAAGTTTAGTATGTAGTAGGTTACCAAAATTGTTCAACTATTATGCGATCAGTGATCGACCATTCTGACAATATTGTAATAGCAGATTTAGGCCCCAGGTGTCTTAAGCAGTATTGTTTTAATCTTATTCGAGAGTAACTGCTGCGCTGTGTGTCGCGGGTTCGATTCCCGCATGGACCACACATATGTAAAAAATGTTTGAGATTAAAAGATTGTGAACGCACCCACGCTACAGGAGAAATTCGCAATGTAGGACAACAAGAGAATGGCGTAAGATAAATTGTACAGTTTTATTACTTTCCCATATTGAATTAAAATTATTCTGTTTTAAAACGCCGCGACGACTTTTAAGGTTTCTCTGTTCGTCATAATATTTTTTGTGTACTTACATTCATTTTCGGTTCATATGCTCAGAGCCTTTCAATATTTCCAAACGTTTGGTTGACACTTCCCGTGACCAAAGGGCTGCTTTTTACTTTGACCAGAGGTTTAGCGTTGCCATATAATGTGGCAACGCGGCCAGGCTCTTGGGGACATTACCAGTTGACAGCATTGCCGACGAATTTTTTAAGCTATTTTATAGTTTATTTAATTTATTCTCTATTACAATTAAAACTAACAAATTATCATCGAAATTTTCAATCATTTTTTAATTGGTGTTGTTTTAGCCACACTTCACACACCACAAATTTTCATGTGTGTCTCTGTTTTGAAGGAACCTTATGAGAGCAGCAGTTTTCAAAACTTCGAAGAAAGATGCCGTAAAGAACACCGAGTTTCTAGAGTTGCGAGTTGTTTGAGAGAGCTGAGTATCCGGGATTGCGATTTGTTCGAAAGAAATATTTATCCAGGATTGCGGTTTGCTCGAAAGAGATACCGCGGTCCCGGAACATAAAGTGTGTCAGAGCGAGGGGAGTTATCTTATGCAACCTGATTGCTGGTTAGAACAAATAAAACTGTTTCTGATTTATTTATAACGGTTTTTTTTTTGTCGATAGTAGAAGCCATTACAGTTAGAAAGACTAGGCAAATAATTTATCGATAAATGAAAAACTTAACACCTATTCAATTAAAATTTCACATTTTCGATATTAATATATCTAGAGCGCAAAATACCGTAATTGGCAACAAGCTTTCGCTAATTATAATATTAATTGTTAGTGAAACGCTTCACAAATTTGTCTACACCTTCTAATTAGATCTAGGCTTACATCAAATACCGAATCCATTACATCAGTTATCATTATTTGGCGACTAAACACTAAGTTACTCAAATAATATCTACCTGATATTTCCAAGGTTTGAACTGTCTTCATTTATATGACGAAACCAATAAACTAATAAATTACGACTATCTATTTTAGGTATAATGCTATTGTGTGCTATTGTCGATGAACTATGTCTAGACATGACAATCAATTTCTCTATTGATTTTTTTACGTAATTTCCAGTTTTCAGTATTAGAAATTCATTATTATACAAAAATGTCTGAAATTCATACTTCCTTACTAATATTATAAAAGCGAAAGTGAGTTTGTTTGTTTGTTAACTCTTCACGCTTTATTAGCTAAACCGATTTTGATGAATTTTGGTACAGAGATAGTTGGGAACCTAGAGACGGACATAGACTATTTAAAAAAAAAGGGATATGAGGGAGAAAAAGGGGAGAAACGGGAAAACTTAGCGTTGCTATTACAAATCAATAAGGCGCTACCGAATTTAATGCGAGTGAAGCCGCGGGCAAAAGCTAGTAAGTTATAAGTATAACCAAACAAAACTTCTTAGTACGAAAGAGGTTATGTAAACAATCTGTATTAACCAGATAAAAAAAAATATTATTTAGGAAAGCGAATCAGACAATGTGTTACTGGTTATTTCCCAGGATTTTCTTCAAAACAGTATAAAAGTCCGAATACAATAACCTTACACCTACTACATGTGGCTTATACAAAAGTGGCTAAATGTGGGTATACTGGGGTCTTAAATGGCCGCTTAAGTAGAATCATAATCCTTACTAATATTATAAATGCGAAAGTGAGTTTGTTTGTTACGTCTTCACGCCTAAATGGCAAAACCGATTTGATTAATTTTGGTACAGATATAGTTGGTACCTTGGAGACGGACATAGGCTAAAAAAGAAAAAAAGGGGAGAAAGAGGGAAGAAAAGGGGATAAAAATATGATTTTTTCGATCATCACGCGGATTAAAGTTAGCGTTAGCCCAAAGTAACTACGCCACGCGGACGAAGTCGCGGGCGGAAGCTAGTTAAGTATAAAAATCATAATATCAAGAGTGTTCTATTCTATGTTACAAATTGTAATTCATGATTTCATAGAATTTAATACATAAAATATTCGTGTGACAATGTTCGTTGCCACACTCCTCCGAAACGGCTCGACAGATTCTTATGATTTTTTTTATGCATAGGATTCAGTAAGTCTGAGAATCGGCTATTATCTATTTTTCATAACCCTAAAGTGATAACGGGGACCTGAGTAGCGCGCAAAATCGCTGGGTAATATTTATATAATAAATGACTTAAACAAACAACCTAGAAATGTTATTATTAATAATAATGGTTCATAAGTAGAAACAGAACTCGACACAGATGATAAATACTTAGCTACAGTTCCACAAATTTATCGTTAAGATCTCTTAGCGATACATTTGTAGGAAAACGTGAGGAAACCCACACGGTTATGATAAAATCTAACATGTTTAATGCCCAGAGTACGGAAAACGCTAGTGTCGTTTGTCATACTGGGCTTAAATTACGAGGCGACGATAACACTGCATTTGTTAAGCTCTTTGTCGAATGAAAAAAATTTTGAGGTGTCAAGGGACACCCGGATGGAACGAAGTTCCTATTGATATAGAAATGAAAATATCTGGCTTGCTTTCTATAAGAGAGAGAGAGACAGACAGACAGACATAGATTTTTTTTCCGTCTAGCCCCCTTTCACAACGCGCGATAAGGAACTTCGTTCCAATATTATTGCAGATGCTCTCTTTGAACTTCATTCTAGGAGACGGGCTGACCATGTACAATCATCCATCCCGTCACTATCACCATCATCCGACTATTTTTAAAATTATGTTGGGGTCGGCTTCCAGTCTAACCGAATGCAACTGAATACCAGTTTTTACATGGAGTGACTGCCTTTCTGACCCCCACAACCTAGTTAGTACTAGGTAATACGAGGTATCGTATTGCTCAGTAAATAATAGTAATTAACTTGGTTGTTAAGTGGTACCTTAGTAAGATTGGTTGGAAGACTTTCGGAACACTGACTATCTGTTATGACTGTCAATGTTCTTCAAATAACAGCCGGGACCAACAGCTTAACGTGCTTTCCGAGGCGCGGAAAGAACTCAGTATTTAACGGGTGGTCACCCATCTACAGTCACATAGATATGTAATCGTGGGTTAGCCTAAAGATCGACCCAATCGGTTACTATTATTTAGCCACGAGTTCCTCCTCCACGTCCACAAACCTTAAAGGTACATAACATCGAAAGATCTAGTTGAAGTTTTCTAAGAAACAGATCCATGCTCTCAAATGAAATTAACAGATGATAACCATTTATTAACTTAATAAACATAATTATATTTGTAAACAGCCGCTTTAATTTTTTTCCTTAAAGCCTCGCTGACATCGCCAAAATTTCAACTAAATCTGTCAAAAATGTACCTGTAACCTACGACGTTTGTTGAGTGTATATAGTTGAATTTATATGTATAATGATAATAATTTTGGATGCAGCACCCGTATTTTACATGGAACGAATATCTGACCTTCACAAGTCAGTACGGGGTAATACGATACCCCTGGTTTGATTAGACTGGTTGTCTTTCGAAAGTCTGTCTAAAATTCACAATTGGCAGCTGGACCAACAGATTGCCGTGTTTTTCGAAGCACAGAACAAACTAATATGTAATGGGTGGTCACCTATCCACTGATCAACTTAGGCAAGCGTGACTTAACCTAAATGTTGGCCTAAGCAGCTAGTATGTACTAGCCACAAGTTCCACGACGAGAAATCCGTTATGTAAAAGAATATTTTCCGCATATATAAAGTCCCAGGTCTTAACAGGCTTGAATGTGAAGTGTGGGTTACAAATTAGCTCACAAGGGAATTGATTTTGATACGTGCGAAATTTTAAGATGAAATATTTTAAATAATGAAACCTTAAGATATGGGTGAGTAGGTCGTTATTTGTAATGATACCCATTAATATTGTAAACAGAGACGACCTTCATCAACCTATTGGTGCTACCCCACTGCTGGGATACATGCTTCTTTTCTATGGGAGGAATACACCATGTCTGATGCCAGTTTGAGAGCAGTGTTCACGTTACACATTAGGACATTAAGTTTTTTTTTTAAATGTGGCCTCACACTACAAATTTTTCCTGTATTGTGGGTGCATTTATAAACATTTATACTTAGATACGCAAACAACCAGACGCGAAACAACCAATACAAATTAAAAATAATTAAACACTATCATAGGTACAAATATTTGTTCCATGCGGGGATCAAACCCGCAACACGCAGCGCAGCAGTCGATCGCTTAGCCACTGCGCCAACCGTGCCGTCAAAAAGTCATAGTCGTGAAAGCTGAGGACATTAATTTATCTATTATAAATAAGCAGACATGAAATAATATGAGCACGCTGACGTAATTAAATAAGCAACTCCGGAAATTCCCAATACAGAAATACTAAGAAAACGTCATTTAGTTCCGTCTGCGTTAACTCTAATTAAGGCAGTTCCATATCGTTATGTCATTGTGCACACTGTGTTGTAATAGGGGTGCTACCAAATACACAAATATGCTCGAGTGATAGTAGGAACAAGACGAAGGAAACCGTTATGCAATACTTATTACTAATTGGTAACAAATTGTTCTGTCTAGTGTATATAGCATTCGTTTGTCAAAATTGTAAATGTTCGAGAGTCAAATTTTTGTATAAAATATTCCCAATGCTACACATAAGTTTCAGCCCTAATTATATCAAACCATAATCTCTGGTCAATCATAACATCTGGTTCAGCGACGGTAGGTGCGAAACAGAGTTTTTTAATCAGCACGGGCTAAATTAAAACTGGATTGTCATCCGTGGATGATATCCGACTTCAACCATAAAATAGGCTTTTGTTTCTAGGTGCCAAGCTTGATTTTCATATACTAGTATCATCCGAGAAATCCCAGCGATAGCAACAATATCATCTGCCATATTTTCTGGAGGGAAGTGGATGTTATGTTTCCCTTTTTGGCCACTATTCTGTTTTTGAATAACTTCGTTGCTGGATCCAAGACTTAACTGTTTCTCTGGGATTCGTCAAGCTTCATTGTTTCGGCAGTTTTCTGAAGGTCACTACGGTTGTTCTGGCTTTCAGAAGCAGCTGCAGTGGTTTGGATATGGTATGATGGGGACAACCCCATTAAAAAAACCTATCTGTACTCCACCTAGGTCCGAACCTGTTTTATTTTTGCTTTTTTTTGGTAGATGGGAAATCATCTATTAAATTCCCCCGCTTGGGGTGGAGCAGAGGGGAGTGTCAGACTTGTACTGACAAAAACCTACTACCTATTTTTCATATTCCGGGGCCGCGGTATCTCTTTCACACAACTCGCAACCCCGGGACGACCCGGAACCTCGGTTTTATTTTTACTTCGTCATAGCTTCATCGTTTAACGAATATTTACAACCGAATTGAATGTCCCAACCCTATTTCGTACTAATGAGTGAGTACCCCTCAAAAGTAACGTTTGAGTAATTTCAAACAGCTATGGACCTCGTGTTTGACAGGAAGTCTTTCCTCTGCTACGTCGTTTGTCGCTGATGAGTCATGACATATGAATGACTAATGGTGTTTAGCACATTCATTATGAATATTTCCAGACGATGTTGGTTTTGATGTTACTTTGAACTGAATAAGGAAGAGGAATTGTTTGAAGGTATTGAAGTAGGGATTGTTGTTCTGTTTGTCTTCTTGTATATTATTTTGAGGTATGTATTATGGGTATTAAAAAAATTCAAAAGCTCTGGGTATCTTAGATAGACAGATATACCATGAATAATACTGGTTAGACTGGATATACTTTAGTAGGTAGTGAGTACTTTTAAAAAAAGTGTCCATGAATTTTCTTGGCTATTCTTCTCCATTGAGATCCACACTTTAGAATGGTCAACTCCAATACTTCCACAAGCTATTAATGCATTGTAGCCTTATTTTTTTTGTTTTTTGACATCCAAAAGTGCCTGTAATGGTCTAATTGAAATAAATACTTTGCATTTGAATTTCACTACAGCATAATCCTATTTGTTTCCTTCTCTATAATTTCATCCCTGAAGGCTAAATCAAAAAACACATTACAATGTTGACTATTTTTAACACGCTTATATGTATAAGCTTTACTCTTCTAACTATGTTTGTAAAAAAATCTTAGTTTGACCTACTTCCCTGTCTTCGATTAGGATGAAATTTTGCACATGCTCTGAATTCTCATTAGAACTCAAAGCGTGTATTATCATAACAATACATGACTAGCTAAGAAACGTCATTACAAATCCAATATGGCGGCCCCCTCAAGATGGCGGACTGGCTATTTGAAATCCACCCCCAAGATATGGATATCAAATGAAAGGGTTTGCTGACAGAAATACGAAGAAAATATTCAGGTGACTTAAATCCAACATGGCGGACATCCAAGGTGCTAAAAACGTGTTTTTTTGTTTTTTAAACTATTTTACAATTATTATTCCTTTATTCTTAATAGCCAAAATTATTATGCTTTAAAGCACATCACTTAGAAACTCTACGGCCTCGTCCACATTGCAAAAATAGTAAAGATTGAATCACGTCCATATCCGTCAATTGAAAATTAAAATGATGTGTGTCTTTAAATTATTCATTAAAATATCATGGTTCTCTATAAACCCGTGTAAACAGGGTTTTACTTACTTCGTTCTAAAGTTTAATACCTATGTTATCATGTTTCACTTTGTAGATTAGCCAGCTATTACCAAAGACTAAGCCAAAACAGTGTAAAGCGTGTTTTACATTAAACTGTGAGCAAGCTTTGTACCTAATTTTAATTAAGCTGTGACGTGAAATTTAGATTGAAATGGCTTTTGAAAATTAAAGCAACTTAACAACTTAAATCAACTCTAGGACCGTGGCGTCCTTGTGCTCACAGCTTTTATATGGATATTTCAAAACGTTCGGTTGACACTTCCCGTGACCCTGGGGCTGGCTTTAACTTTGCCCTGAGACTAAGCGTTGCCTTAAAATGTGGCAACGCGGCCAGTCTCTTGGGGATATTACCACACAGCATTGAGGATACAGCGTTGAGGGTTTGATTTTTGTACGCTTTTAGTTTATTTAAGTTATTTTAATTATATTTGTCTTCCGCGGCTTTTGTTGTTAATTTGTTTGGTTCGTCTCAACAAAGCATATTTCTTCGTTTCTCAAAAAAAAAACTCAAAAGCATTTATTTCAATTAGACCATTACAGACCATCACAAATGGGAGGACGGAAGGGAGGCCTTTTCCCTGTAGTGGGACATAACTGGCTTATAATAATAAAAAATAAATGGACCATTACAGGCACATTCGATTGTCAAAAAAAGAAAACAGTATTTTACATGGAGCAACTCTCTCCACAGCTCATTATAACTGTATAACTGGGTAATACGACCCCTTGGTAAGACTGGTTAAAACAACCCATTAATGGTGAAGAGAAAACAAATGACAGTCAACTCAATACTACAGCCAGAGTTAAGACGGTTAAGTTCAAAGTTGTTTGACATAAATCCAGGCAAAAGATAGGGCTGCTTCACAAGAAAAAAATATTTACCACTTCATCCCATTGCAATTATTATTGAATCTACCCGCAGCCTTACGAACAAGTGTCATATTGGAAAAGTTGAGGAAGTTTCTCGTTGAGTATCTTATTTACTACTAGCTTTTGCCCGCGGCTTCGCTCGAGTTAAATTCGGTATAACACAGTACCTGGTACCTGCAGTTTTTGCCCTAGCGCCTTATTGATTTGTAATAGCAACGCTAAGTTTTCCCTATTATTCCCTCTTTTTCCTTCACATCCCACATTTAAAAAAAAATTGTCTATGTCCGTCTCCTGGTTCCCAACTATATGTACCAAAATTCATCAAAATCGGTTTCGTCATTAAAGCGTGAAGAGGGAACAAACAAATAAACTCACTTTCGCTTTTATAATATTATATAAATACTAGCTGTGCCCAGCGGTTTCACCCGCTGCTCACTTAGGGGTATGAAAAATAGATGTTGGCCGATTCTCAGACCTACCCGAAAATTTTGTGAACATAACACAAAATTTCGTTTTAATCGGTCCAGCCGTTTCGGAGGAGTATGGTAACAAAAAATGTAACACGAGAATTTTATATATTAGATAATATATACATATATAGTAAGGATAGTTAGGATTATAAAGTTCTAAAACTTTGGAGAATCAACATTTTAATACCTAAGGACAGTATTGACAGTTTGACATCGTTCGTTTAGTTTGTTTTTAAATTGTGTTGCTGTAGGTCCATCCATTGTTCATCATTGGTCATCCATTTAAAACGAAACATAATATATAAAAAAACATAAGTTGCATAAAATACCAAAATGGTGTATAATATTGCGTTACAAATGAACAACTACAAAATTCGACCAAAAAATAATTACATGATTGAAAAACATAACAAAATTGAGCAAACTAAACACATAATTATCGAACGGATGAAAAAGAATGAGTTAAAACCTTGAAAATGTACCTTTTTCCTGATATTAATAAAACCTACCGCATATACGACACCATCAATTTACTGCCGTAACTGTTTTTCATCGCCTTATAAGATTATAATTATGTACTTAAAAAAATAAAAGTAAACTTAAGTACATACCAACACAAAAATAGCATGACACAACAATCCATAACAAAACACTACACAACACAGTAACTTCGCGTAACACACTATTTACACCGTAAGCCGGTCGGTTCGAACCCCGACGTAGTTTTGAACTGAAAACTTGCTGCAAAAGCGGTTCGCGTGTTAAGCCGCTAGCAACCGTCAGCAAGGCAGTTGCACATAACATTTGAATAAAGAATTAGGCTTGACAGAAAAAAAAATAAGTTTTTTTTTTCGTTACGTCTTTTTGGTAATGACGTGTGGCTTGTAAACAGTTTGAAGGAAGATTACTTGTTAGTATTCTAGTATGTCGTATTAATTGTTTGTTGATATTATGTTGCCATGGTTACGCAAGGAGTGGTAGTTTTTGTTTGGGAAGGAAAAACGCTTTGAGAAATGTGTTACTGCGATTGTTGTTTGAATTTGCGTACGAAATGTTAAGTTTTTTACAGTTAATTATTTAGTCGTTTATTTTGATTAGGTAAGCCTAAAATCTGAGGATATTAGTGAATACTAAAAAGTTTAGTAGCCTATAAAAGATTTAATTTCAAATTCAGTTTAGGAATAAATGCAAAAGAAAAATGAGAGTAATCACAAATTATTACGCCCAATAGTCATAAAAAGGTTTAATTTTCTTATCTACCTTCTTTTAGAGAAGATAGTCGTAAAACTGAGACGTTTCTCACATAATAACAAGCAAACTCGTAAATTAACGGTATTTATGACTTATATCGAATTTTACAACGTCTGTGTAGTTACTGTTATTGTTCTCTTAAAATATTATTACAATGTAAAGCCATGCTAATGAATACCTTAATCATACTAAAATGGATAGGTATGCACTAAATTTTTGTACCGTAAACATAACTACTAAAATTAAAAAAAATATCTGAGACCCTTAGTTTCTTTAACCGCTTGTGTGTCAGAATTACAGTCACAATTAAAAACGCATTGTTCTTTGCGTAGATCTACTTTCCGACATACAAGGGGTTAAGCCATTTAATCTGTAATACCTAAATTATAATTGACTTACCTAATGGGTTGTTGTTATTTGAATAAACCTATTAGAAATGCTTGCCTAATATTTATTGACTTTACAAATTCTCCTATTTTTTCGTATCGAAGGGTTTATAAATTAATTTGACACCGTTATTGTTCGCTTAATTTATAGTTTACAAACTTTTCCTAATGTGTTTTTTACATATTCGAAAACACAATTTCAATAGAGTCCATACCCACTTATCCATGTAAGTAAGCAAAAAATCTAAACCTTTATTATTATGTAATAACTGGTCTATTTTTATTTGATTATATTTTGTATAAATTGTGACCATAACGAATTTATTCTCTACTAATAATTTTCCGACCTGCAAAACCAATGACGCGTAGGCAATCCAATCCTAAAAAAAATGTTGCGCGCCCCTCCACGAGCGTCGGTGTATCAGTAATATGACATTTGAGTGCGGCACTCGCGACGTCGCCGCGTCGGCCGGGCTTCGGCACGCGACATTGACCAGCCCACGACCTTGGGGATTCACTGGAATTGTCGTGAACGTAGGAAGAGGACTCATGTGTACAGTCACGAACACTTGGAAATGTATCCACTACAGCAGTAGATAGTCACTTTCAAAAGTGACTATCTATTGCTGTATTGATTGTAATGTAATAAAGCATTTTGGAACCTTGTTGCGAAATAGGTCTGGCTGCAAAGTTCCAATCGATGTTTTATGAGAAAATGGCTTTTGAAATTTGTTACGTATTAACGTATTTGTGCTCCAAACTAAACAGTCACGTGCAATATATGTAAACGTTAATTTTGCATATATTTTATGTCAATACAATATATTGCAAAATAAAGTGTATGAGCTACAGTGTAAAATAATGCATTTTGCACCTTGTGCAGATTTCTGCAAATACATTCTACAACATTTTTATTTATTTGTTTTGAAACAGAACACTGTCTTTTCTGTACACATTTTATTTATGTTAGAATTTTGATTTGCGTGATAATACAGGAATTGTTTTGTTGGATTAAAAATATTGTATTTATTCTTGTAAAATATTTTATTATACTTATTATAGAAAAGGTACAATTACAGTTAGAGATAAAAACAACCTAACTATACTTATTTATTGAATGAGTTAGATAGACGTAGACGTTAGAGTTGACGTGCATTCGATTTTCGAAAAAAAAGCACGAATAATACAGTCAAACAAAATGTTCGTAATTAAAAAATATGTAGGTACACACTCTGAAATTCAATCAAACCTAAATTTTCATGCTCGAAGCATATTTCCCAAAAAGGCACAACTAGTGTCACACCGAAAAAAAAAACATATTTCCAGGCTTAGGTCGAAGTCCTACCAGTTTTTTTATTAGTAAAAGATTTTTGAACCCTTTATTTTATGTGCCCAAGTAACGTCTTAGGAAATGCGTAAACTTTATTGGAACAAGCAAACTGTTCTTATATCTGTGTATTGTTAAATTAGTTTTGTTTCAATGTTCAGAAACTTTTTGGGGGGTTCCCGTGTCATTGGTAGTACCTATCATCATCATCATTTTCCTGCCCTTGTCTCATTCTATATGGAGTCGGCGCAATACGTTTTCATCTTCCATTCTCCCCTATCACCACTCCTTTCTCCTTCATAATATCATTCCTTACACAATCCATTCATCTTTTCTTTGGCCTTCCTCTCGCTCTCTGTCCGTCAACATTCAGATCCATCACTCTTTTAGTCACAAGTGCTTCATTCCTCCTCATTACATGTCCATACCAAGACCAATATCTTTTAAAATATATTACAAAACCATTTTTTTCACTAGTTGTTCTGGGCGGTTTCACCCGCGCCTTTGATTACTGCCCCCGCTTCCGTGGGTAGTACAGTAATATAGCCTATGTTACTCAATAATAATGTAGCTTTGCCTGTCCGTTTGTTTGTTGCGGCTAATTTCTGATACGGCTGGACCGATTCGGATTTCGGGGATTCCACTGACAGATAGCTGCTGCTATAAGTGTAATTGAATTTAATTTAGAAAAAACGATTAGGGTTCTACCGGAATAAAAATAAAACCCTTGACTTTTTTTAAAAACCCCATGGATCAAATTGGCAGGCGCTTCCTGTTAAATACTTGTAATCTAGTGCATCGGTGTAGACTGGAAACCGACCGAAATATGTTTTTATTATGTAGTTTTCATTGAAAAAGGTTGATAATCATCAAATTACTTCTCCCGCTCTGGTTGGAAAGCAGTGTCAGACTTGTACTGACCAAATCCCTTCCATGTTCTTTCTTTTTCTCCATTGCTCACCGTCGGCGGAAAGCCGGGAGTCATCTTACGACTCCTGACGCTCGAACCGTCTCCCGTGGTAGCTGAGTTGATTTGAGGTTCTCTTCCTCAAACAGCCACCTCCGTCGTAAGCATAACTGCTACGCAGAAAAAATTTCCAGCTTCCCATTCCCACTCGCTTTTAATTATGGCTTAAACCAGGGCCGGACGCTAGAGGTCGCCGCCACCGATCGCCACAGCGAGGACACATAGGAGCTCCGCCCAAGCGGGACAGACACTCAGACAGACATACACAAAAAAACCTTTTTTAGATCTATAGATATTCAGAAAGCAGTATCCTAGTGAAATCAAAATAGTTTTATTGTTTTAGATCTCTCTACTAGCATTTTAAATTAATATTCAAAAGTTTTGTATTTACAACTCTGAGCAGCGGACAACTAAAAGCAAAACTTTAAACTCAAATAATAGAACAAATCGTTTCAGTATTATTTAATTGTTCTTTCCGATATTTCCATTAAATTGTCAGCATTCATCAAACTAGTTTTTGAATTTGTTTGCATGAAAATTTAAATTAATATCGTCTGCTTTTGGAATAGTTTCTTTGTTTACAATTTTAAACAAAAGATGTGATTTTAGTATGACTTTGGATAGGAATCTCTTTGTAAATATATATTTACTGTTTTCGCTGTAACGTATATACGCTGTAAGTGCGGGTGACATTAGAAAGAAAGAAAATAAGTAATTTATTTGGCACATGCAACAAGTGTACACAACATTTTAATTATTTCATCTTTAATTAAACAAAGAACGTAAACAAAAATAAACACTAAAATAAAATAAAATTTAAAAACCTTTTGATCAGAAAAAAGAAATAATTAAAAAAGGAAGAAAGAATAACTTTTATTTAAGACTCGCACAAAAGAAAGTAAAACAGTAACAGAATTTAGTATATTAGATAATGTTTTTTTTCATTTTGAAATAAACATTTTCTAATAATATAAAATTTCCGTGTCACAATGTTAGTTACCGTACTCCTCCAAAACGGCTCGACCGATTCTTATGAAATTTTGGGTAGGTACATATTGGGTAGGTCTGAGAATCGGCTAACATCTATTGTTCATACCCCTAAACCTCAGTGGGTACAGCTAGTTAAATGTAAAATATTTATTATGTGTCTCACGGCAGTGTAAATGAAATTAGATGAAAATACACATTTAGTGATGAAATCTATTATGGAATGGATGGAATTATGATGGAGCTATGATGGGTAGTCCTTTACGACTAAGATATACAGGGTAAAGCCTATAAACAGTTATGATCGTAAACCGTGGTAACTTCCAGATTAAACAAGATCGGTTCATCTAAATGTCACCCGCACCATGCTACAGCGAAAACAGTATAATTTTGTCAGTATTTAATGGCATTTGCCAAATTCGGTCCGTAGTCTACGGTCTATTACATAAACAACGTGTCCCAAAATTCGCCAATAAGCTTTCTCGTCCTCACAAGGAAGTGGACATAAATACAGGGGTTTTTACCAATCCGCTAGGGTTTTTCACCGAAACTATACTAGAGTCTTTCTAGAGTAACTGTGATGCAGCTGAATACCAGTATTTTACATGGAGTGACTGTCTATCTGACCTCAACAACTCAGTAACTGAATGATTCGATATTCTTTGGGAAGACTGGTTGTCAGATTTTCGGGACGCTGACTAACTAACCGCCCAAAGATCTACAAATGACAGCCGGGTCTGACAGCATAACAAGCTTTCGGAGGCACAGAGGAAACTCGGTATTTATTTATCACACATCTACGTTCAACCTTCAGCAAGCATCGCTTAACCCGTACATATCCTTACTTCCTTACTAATATTATAAAAGCGAAAGTGAGTTTGTTTGTTGCGTCTTCACGCCTTAATGACTTAACCGATTTCGATGAATTTTGGTACGGTGATGGTTGGGACCCAGGAAACGGGCAAAGGCTAACTTTAAAAAATGATTAAGATATGAGGGAAAAAAGGGATAGAAAAGGAAAAGCATTACTATTACAATAAATTAGTCGCAAGGGCAAAAACTACAGTTAGCGGGTACCTGTAAACCAGAAAAGGGTAACTGTGTTACCCCGAATGAACGTGAGCGGAGCCGCAGGCACAAGTTAGTCTTTTATAATTTAGCCATGAGCTCAATAAGCAAAACTGTTTATATATTAACAATAAAATAAAAACCAGATCTACATCAAACCCAATTGAAATCCCACAAATTCTGGCTTGAGTGTGTCTTTAATTGATTCTAAACACAAAGCTACTAAAATAAACTTTCATTGAACCCTTTTAATCTAGCTAAAAAGTCTTAATCACAAACCTAGAGCTGTTTCAATGAAACAATTGTTTTGCTGTCGTAATAAAGCTAGACCGATTTCATTTTATCCAAAGTTGAAAACCTTGATTGAAATTCTCGTAGTTTCAATGAATGGATCGAAAGCATTAACGGAAAATAGTTTAAGTTTTAATGACTTTTGTTGAACTTTTAATATGCTTTTATAACATTGTTATAAGTCATGCTGACACTTTGATGGTGGCATTTCTGATCCATAGTCGCTATCACCGTAATGTTGCAGGCCTAGCAGAGCCTTAGAGGTCTTTTTTTTTCGGGTGGGAAATCAGCTAATGACTTGGGAGCATGTCAGACTTTTACTGACTGAAACCTACCCATGTTCCTTCTATTGCCCTTTACGTTCTGGGGCCGCGGTATCTCTTTCGAAAAACCCGCAACCCCGGCAGGGCCTTAGAGGTATGACTTTTTGAATAGTCTTTCTGACATGGAGGGAAATAGAAATGATGGTTTTCATATGCTCCTCCGATATTTTTTTTTCTGTACATTTTCGTGGCAAGTCTATTAATTTTTGTCTCCAGGACTTTGACAGCTTCATTATCTTGTCGTTTTTTCTGATGGTTGCCATTATTGGTCTTAGTTCTCGGTAGTACCAGTGGTTTAAGAATAACGATGTGCACTTGTCCCCAAAAAAATATTCTGTCTGACATGTATAATTATGTCTCTGACACATGGTGTGTACATGGTGGCCAATCTCTTTGGAAACTAGTTGTTGACGCAAGAAAGAGTGTTATATACCTCAGATCAAACAAATCAGACACAGGGCCGAATCTGATCTCTACCTAAAGTGCTATGTAGTTTTTCAGTCTCTCTTAACACGCTTCAATAAGCTTTTTGTTGGATGGGAAATATAATACAATTAGTGTAGGTGATGAATGAGTAACCGGCTGCTGCACTGCATGTCGCGAGTTCGATCCCCACGGTGAACAAATATTTTTATGACCTACAGATAGTTGTTTCGGGTGTGGCTGTTTTTGTATTTGACGTTAAATGTTTGTAAAGACACCCACGATACAAGAGAAATTACTAGTGTGACGTTACTTTTAATACAGAAAAAAAAGAAGACGAAATATTTATATACCCTTACTTTAGAATGTTTTTTATATATTTATTGAAGTATGGCAAGTAATTGTTCATCACAACACGTTTTCATTTAAACAAAAAAAAAACAACAAAATATTAATCGGGGACAGTAACTGAATATTCTGGTATCCCCATTAAAGTTGCACGTAAAACTTAGTTCATAACTCTTACTAACGATCATAATCTAAACTATCTATACTATATATACAAATATTATAAAGCTGAAGAGTTTGTTTGTTTGTTTGTTTGAACGCGCTAATCTCAGGAAGTACTGTAGCCCTACTATGACCTCTTAAAGCAATTCTTATTCCGCTGAGGGAAAGAGACAGAGCTATACAGGGTGTATAGCACCATCTCTTTCACTCAGTGGAATAAGAATTGCTATAAGATGTCAAAGTAGCCCTTCTGGTTCGAATTGAAAAAAATATTTTAGTGTTGGATAGTTCATTTCTTGAAGAAGGCTATAGGCTATATAACATCACGTTACGACTAACAGGTGTAACGTGACAACAGGTGCTGAGCAGCGGGGGTGAAACCGCGAGGAACAGCTAGTTCTTCAATATAATTGCGAAGGCCAACCTTGAAGCGTGATCGATAAGGACCATACGTTAGCGGCAGCACGTACCTAGAGGTTTCTGATTAATATAAGTTTAATCGTGTATTTATAGCTTTTATATTATACTACCTTTTTCCCGCAGCGATGCTCGCGTTCATTTAGAATGAGGCAATCAATTACAGAGGAGCCTGCCACAACCTGCCGGAGTTGCGAGTTGTTCGAAAGAGATACCGTGGCCCCGGAACATAAAGGCCAAAAAAAGGAACATGGGTGGGTTTTAGTCAGTACAAGTCTGACACTCTCCCCCGATCCGCCTAGAGCGGGAAGAGCTATTTGATGATTTCCCATTGGCAAAAAAAATGCAATCAGCTCGGCTATTCAAATTTTTTTTTTTAAAGCAACGTTGCCATTAACATTTGGAATTTCTCCTGTATCGTTGATGCGTTTACAAACATTTAAACTTACTAACACAAACAGCCATTAATCAATCATGATTCTAAAGACAGGTGGCGCCATCTATTTTCATAAGAACGTTATTGCCGTTTCAATAGTACATTTTTGGGGATTAAAGGTACCCTGTGTCCGTTTTTATCCACCTAAAAACGTTTATGTAAAATTTCATGTTGATCGCTTCAGTAGTTTAGGTGAGAAAAGGTAACAAACGAACATAAATTCGAATGTATTATTTTAGTTATGAAGTTAGAATTATTGGGTTTGATAGGCTGTTGTGTAAGTAGCTAGGCAATGAATAATAAATATTATAACTGGCAATGAATAAATAAACTAAAACTAGCTTTAGGATTTTCACGATGACTGACCTAAGAATTGAATAAGTTGATGAGTAATCATTCTTAATTTACACAGAAAATAGGTAAAAAAACATTGGTAGGTGTCATCCAGTCTTAGTGAAAGTGGGCGGTAGTCTGCTCTTAAGATTTGTGTACCATCTTAAACGAAGGAACAAACCAGAATTGAATGGATCACTAAAATGATTACAATCCGTTGAATTCCAAGATTCATTAAAATTTGATTTCAGACGGAATTTGAGAGTCGTCAATTGAATTTAGAATTATTATTTTATCGTGATACAATTGAATTTGAAGCCAGTTCTGTCTGATGTAAGGTTGAAGTTTAACTAGCAGTCTGTGATTATTGAATAAAATTAATTGGTTACTTCACTGAAGATATCCAATTGAAGGAAAGGAGGACTAACAATGACGTCTACTCGTCTAAAACGGAATGCTAAAATCAAGCGAGTTACTGGGATTCGTCGATCTATTGACATCGAAAAACAAATATGTATAGCGCAAACTGCGCGCGTCAATCAAACGCGGGTGTGGACCCCAACATATTTACGAAACCTGGTTAGAGGACTACGGTTGTGGGTGATCATTGAGACCACCACAAGAAAGGTTACAACACCTGCTCACAGGGGATATAATTATGTACCTGAAATTTGAAATGATTCGAGAATTACTTACAAAAAGAAACATGGATACACAAGAGCGGTGCAAAAACGGACTGGATTATTGTCACAAAGCGATTTCTACCAGTCATCATTTAGCCTAAATAAGACAGCTAAAAATAAAAACAAATTAGAAAAAAAAACACAGTTTTGTTAAAAAGATTAGATAGTAGAGATAGATTTACATGACATATTACGTAAATCGATTTAGTTAAGTGACTAAGTGGTCAAACAGACCATGTTAGTTTTATTTAGGTTACAATTAACATTATCATTTTCTTTAGTATTCCAGTGGAAACTATCTCTTCAGGGTTTAAAACAACAACTGGGGTTCCGAGTCCTGCCGGGGTTGCGGGTTTTTCGAAAAAGATAAATAATGTCAAATATAAATTTGTTTTGTACGAACTTGTTAGTTTTGACACATCCATTGATCGATGTATAAAGGTACCAAAAAAAATAAACAAGGGCATTCAAAACACCACCAAAAGATTTGGCATACAGCGCCTGCCAGGGCCACTACCTGCTAGGGTTGCTGGTTGTTCGAAAGAGATACCGCGGCTACAAAAAATAAAGGGCAAAAATAGACATAGAATGGTTTTAGTCAGTACAAATCTACTACTCCCTCTGCTCCGAGGAGAACGGGAGAAATCATTCGAAGAATGATTCGGGTTAGAACAGACAGTAAAACATGAATGAAGAAGATAATTATCATGCATTACCACACATTCAAGTGAGTGATGGATCTGAATGTTAAAGGAATGATATGGATTGTGTAAGGAAAGATATGGAGGAGAAAGGAGTAAATGATGCCGTGACGTCTGATAGGGGAGAATGGAAGAAGAAAACGTATTGCGCCGACCCCAAATAGAATGGGACAAAAAAAAAAATGCTGATGACCACACATTCAAGTGTAGAATAGAAAACGAAAGAAAATCTATTTCTGTCAGTGACACTTTTACTTATTCAACGACCTATATAGTCCCATTTTGCACAGATAGTCAATTGACAAAATGGCTGGACGTTTATATTGAAGCTAATGGTAGAGCGTGATTGTTGATAGAACCATTGTGGGGAGCTGCTAATGCGCTTTTATGGTTCATTGAAGACTGTGGCGTGATTGTATGGTACCAAATGTTTGAAGCAAACTTACCTAGAGAAGGAGGGGCTTGGCTACATTTCAGGATTTTAAGCAATGTTGCAAGGTTTGATCACCATCTGCCTGGAATAGTGAAATGCTGGAAATAGGATCGGAAGGGAAATCACCAAAAACTGGGAGCGTGTCAGATTTTTGACTGACTGACTGACTAAAACCCACCCATGTTCTTTCTTTTTTACATGGGTAAGGTCCAGACAAAAATCTTGGTCAACTTACATGAGGACTATATGGAGATTGAAGTCTGCGATGTTATTTTTTTTAAGAAATAACTACGGATTTGAGTGAAGCTGTCCAGTCAGTGCAAGCATTTGTCATTATAATTTTTGTTCAGCTATACTTTTATTTGTGGTGATAGAAGTTGTGGCCCTGTTTCATTTACTGTCGCAATTTTAATGATTCTGTGGTTTAACGATGTTCACAGGAGAACCTAACTCTTGGTTTAATGTGACTAGCGCAGTCCTAAACTTGGTGCTTAATGACGGAAGTTACCGAGTCGATAATAAACTGGGCTAGTAGTGTTCGTCGCAATGGATTATTTTCTAATAAAAATGACTGTATAAAGGGGTATATTAAATTCGGGGTAACACAGTTCCCTTTCCTGATTTACAGGTACCTGCTAACTGGAGCTTTTTACCCTTGCAACGCTAAGTTTTGCCTTTTCTTCCCTCTTTCTCCCTCATTTCCCACTTTAAAAAAAAATAGCCTATGTCCGTCTCCTGGTTCCCAACTATTTCTGTATCAAAACACATCAAAATCGCTTTAGCCATTAAAACTGCAGTGTTATTTTATTCGTTTTAAGATATTTAGCTGCGCCCAAACTGGCTCGTGTACTCACTAGTTGTAAGTTTAGTGTTACTATTTGTACATTAAAAAATGCATTAAATACATAAATAATTGACTGCACGGTGCAGTGGCTAAGCGATTGACAGGTGTCGCGGGTTCGATTCCCGCAAACATTAAATATTTGTATGACCTACAGGTTATTGTTCCGGGTCTGGCTGTTTCTGTACGTGAAATTATATGTTTGTAAATGCACCCACGATACAGGAGAAAATCCTAGTGTCCCCGCAAAGTATAACAAAAAAAAAACTTACGAGAACTTCATCCCGAGATGAATAGTTCCTTATGACATAGTCTTAACACAATTATATTTTAAAAGCAGTTTAGACGTTATTCTCTGTTTGAAAGGGTAACAGACAGGCGGACTGAATAACTTTCACATTTATTAGTACAAAACATATTCCACATTGCACTCGCCCTTGAACTTGCGCCAGTGGCTAGTGCAATTCGCCGGAGACGCGACGGGAAGCGTTAGATTGGTGCTAGTTGTAAATTCAAAAGGCGAGCGTTATCAATGTACCTGGTCCGTGGGTGACATAGATTCGATAATTTGTTGCAGAGTGGTCACTCTGTTTCGCTAACGTTACTGGTGTAGTTGGCACAAAAGTTTTTTGTCTCGCTTTAACGTTCTGTTAAAGTTACTTATACAACTAACTGAGCTAAGATCAAGCTAATGTTATTTAGTATTCATATTGTGCATGCTCATAAAATAAAAAAGTTATTTCCTAATTTAATTTTTACTCTTTTCATGCATTTTATTGCATGCAACATACGTAGTTAGTTACCTACTTTGAAATAAAAAATGCAACAAACTAGCTTTCCAGATTAAAGGAATTTCATGAAATAACAAACTAAGCTACATTCACTTGTAACAATAATAAATAAAAAAAAATATAGGTTTAATAAATAAATCTTTGTTTAAATTGTGAAATACGTTTGGCCCGTTCACAATAGAATAAAAATATTGTTTGTGTGTGTGTGTGTGTGTGTGTGATTGTTTTTAGAATAATCAGATGTATAGTCCTCACAACTGCTCAGAACCAATGTTTGAACGTAGACCAAGTAAATGTACAGTAGGAACAAGGTTTTTTTCTGTAGTTCCTGTCATCTCTCAAAGAAAAATAAAAGGCCTAGATATAGCGATGATGACCGCAGGGAGATTGCAAGTGATCGGCGGTGGAGATCTCTCGCGTTCGGCCCTGGTTCAGTCTATGGTCCGAAACGAGAGGCACTTCCTTCTGCGAAACAGTTATGCTAGTGGAAGACGTGATCCAGCGTTTGAGGGAGAGAACTTCGCCATGGGAAACGCTCTGGGAATCGGGCGCCACCAGGCGACTCCCGGCCACCGTAGACGCGAGTCTGTGGTCGGTGAGTAATGGGTAGTTCACCGTACGTCCATCCAGTGATGACAGGCCGTGTCAACGGCACGTTAGAGTTCCATGTGCTCTTCAAAGGGATGTCAGGAAAGGGGCCAACCGGGGTTGCGGGTTATTTGAAAGAGATACCGTGGCCCCGGAACATGGGTTAGACATTGACCCCCACACTGCCCAGAGCGGGGGAAGACATTTCATGATTTCCCATCCACAAAAAGGGTGTTAGGAGCTGGAAGAACAATGGTTGGTACAGTGGATGATATAACCAAAGAGGTTTATAAGCCAATATTTCTCACAAATCGGCTTATTTATAAAACCATCTACAAAACGAGAACTTAAGTAAGTTTTGCGTGAAACTTCAAGATTAATGGATCACAATACTTCAAGTTAAAACAATTCCACTGAGTTTGTTACTTACCGCAAGATATATTTACTGTAGGTCCACGTGGGCACGAGTCTTAAGAGATTTGTAACTTCAAGCTTAGGTTGACTGCTTTTACTTTTCTAACAACCATTTACAAACTTGATTTTAATAATGATGTTGCTTGCGTGTATGATGATATGTTTGACTTCCTCGTTTATAGTAAGCCAGCAATTTAGCTGGTGACTTTGACGCCTGAATTTAAAATTCAAATAGATTTATTCGTTTTACAGAGGTCAAAATAAGTAAGTATACATGTCGTTTGTAAATGTCTGTGATACTTTGCATGTTGAATGTTTATTTTTCTTTGTTATTTTGTTGCTCGTCGTAATTTGCGACTAATCAATGTTTTTTCTTTCTTTCTTTCGTTAAAAACAAATGCTTGTGCTGCCCTGCAAGGCGTATTAATATTTTTACACATAAAGTAGCGCAGGTTATAGTAAAGTTACTACTATAACAGCCTACTCTCCTGATACCACAAAAAAAAACTTTAATAAAAAATATAGAACATTTTACACAAATAAACAAAATAAGTACCTAACGATAACAGTTTTGTTTGAATAGCTAAAATCTTTTGAACTAAATTTGCTAACAAACGGAGAATAAATAATGTTTATAAACATATTTTATTTTTCTTCTAAGTGTTCATTGATAGAACAACAAGCTTTTCGAATTAAGAATTTCTGGAATATTTTGAACGTATTGAAATCTTATGCTGCTTTTATTGACTTTGGTCATTTGTTGAATATTTGAGGTGCCGTTCCTAGAAAAGTTTTAGAGTAAAGGATTCTTCAATAGGATTGTGACTGGAGTGCCCCTTGGTAGCGTTCAGAAGATACGGTTTCGTATTTTTTCTGTCTCTCGATCTAGCAAAGTCTTAATCCCAAATCTATATACTTATAGTCTAAAAAATTGAATAAAAGCAAAAGCAAAGTATTCAATTATTAAATCAGAATTTTATATTTTAATTTATTGCTACTACAACTGCATGAAAATGACATTTAGGAAAATTAAATAGTTGCATATTGTTTCAAAGTTATTGTAATGTGTCATGCAATTATCCACTTTTTTATTCGTATTGATATTCTGTCATTGTCGCACCTGCGCTTCAAATCTTTGCATTGACGTTGACAATGGCGCGCAATTATTGTAGCGCCGCCGCCACCGCGAATAAGGATATGTCGTCTGTACAGCGGCTGCTTTCCATTAACTAACGATTAGATTCTAGTTAATTGAGTTCATTCTAAAATGGACCCTATATGAATAGGGCTTTTGTATAGATTCATTTTACCTTTATGGTCTCTCAGATGTCTATGGTTTGCAGACTAAGCATGCGGGATGTGTGTGCCCTTTCTTCTCTCTGCAGTTGATTTTTTTTTAAAGACGTTTTTATTTCAGCGATTTAGTTATGGTAGAATGATATGCCCCAAATTCTTTAAACGAATATTCTTTTTCTTTTATTACTAAAAGATTAGCAGATCATCGATTTGAAAAAAAAAACCGTGTGAGTTGCCATCACACTATAACAAAGAGGTTTTTTTTACGCTTGTCAATAGTTATTAATACACACACGATGGCAAGTCAACCTATTCTAAACTATAATAATCAGCTACCCTAAGCAGAACTTATTCCACTGAGGGAAAGAGACAGAGCTATACCGGGTGTCTAGCACCATCTCTTTCCCTCAGTGGAATAAGTTCTGCTTTAAGACGTCATGGTAGGCCTACCAGCTACCCTACCATGACGTGTTAAAGCAGAACTTATTCCGCTAAGGGAAAGGGACAGAGCTATACAGGGTGTCTAGCACCATCTCTTTCCCTCAGTGGAATAAGTTCTGTTTTAAGATGTCATAGTAGGCCTACTGATCTTTCTCTCAGTTGAGTGTAGGTTGATGTGCCGTCGTGTGTACAGACGCCTGCACATCAAGCTACCACAATCTGTCAGATTTCTTTGATAGATTTTTGACTTTATTTCTAAAGTATTAGGTTCAAGGTTCATTGGGAAAAATTGACAGTTTCGGGTAGCTTGACCTGCAGGCGTCTGTACAAGAACAGGGATTTGAATAGAGTTTAGCAAATAAGCAAACGGTATATATTCCCTAGAGGACTACTAAAACATTGTTTAGGGTGAGTCGAGAACTAACCGTAATTTACAACCAACTTAATTATTGAACCAAACTAGTGAGGTAAGCCAGCAACAGGTCTAGAATTAATTACAGTACTAGTTTTAACTAGACAATAGGCAGTTCATTGACCCTGGTGTGTTGCTATGGAGAAAAATATTTAGTAAATTTTTGCCTTAATTATCATCAGTCTAACCTTTCCTAAACTATGTAAGAGTCATCTTCCAGTCTAACCGTATGCAGCTGAATACCATCTGACGTCCACAACCTGGTTTAAACAAAAAAACTTTGCCCTACACTAGAAATTTCTCCTGTATCGTGGGTGCGTTAACAATCAAAACTCACACAAACAGCCAGGCCCGGAACAGGTTCGTGCAGAGATCGAACCCGTGACAAGCAGCACAGCAGTCGATCGGTCAGCCACTGCGCCAATCGTGCCGTACTGGCTGGTATAACATCTAATCATAAAAAAAAATCACATAGGCCTATAAAGGCACTTATTAATCGTCGAGAAAAGGTGCACGGTTCGGGTTGGTCGTTCTATGGAGAAGAACCGGCAAGAAACTCCATGGTTACTCTTTTAAAATCATTTGGTTTTATAATTTTGTTGTTACAGCGTTAGTAGAGTTAGTAGAATGAGAGAGGATAGCGTAGGCCCCGATAAATATTGCCACTGAGTAATAATACAATAAATCATTGCTTACTTTACAAAACGTAAAATGAGATAAGAAGTTAACAAGCGTCTAAGAATCTACAAGGCCCACTATGTCAACTCATTCACAAGATCTATACAAAATATAGAAAAAAAATATTAACTATAATTATGAAACAAGTGACACAGATGTTGTTATCTTTACTGTAACTATTCAGAACAAAGATTGTATAAATATGTGATTTGGAAACTATAAAAAAAAACATTGAAAAAAATCTAATTAAAGAGATAACAAAAAATAAGATTGAGATTTACTCAAATGGTTTCGCACAACTTGGGCTTTTTATATAAAAACGTTGTCCCACACGTTGTCTCCTGTATCGTGGGTACGTTTATAAACATTTAAACTCACATACACAAACAGCCAGACCCGGAACAACTTTTTGTAGGTCATACAAATATTTGTTCCGTGGGGGATCGAACCCGCGAAACGCAGCGCAGCAGTCAATCGCTTAGCCACTGCGCCAATAGTGTCGTCTTTTGCGCCAATATGTTTCACAAAATCAAACCTACCCACTTTATAATTAAAAAAAAAACATGTACTAGCCACCGGACGCGGGTCACACCGCGCAGGACAGATAGTTAGTAAATAAAGAAAAAAAAATTTTTTTCACATCAAATGTTATCATGGAAATAAGATTTCTATATTAAATTCGTTCACTCTTAGATAAAACTCAAATAACACAATTAAGGATCTGTGTAGTACCAAACAAAATTCAATTTCATTTAAACGACCTTCACCGGCATTTCTTTTATCGCCTAGATAAGATTAAAAAAAACAGATCATTTCTTCTTAATAGGCTTGAAAATAGTTGGATACAGTCAGCAAAAAAGAAAACCAACCAGGTTCATTTGACATATTTAAAATTTCCTTTTTTGAATTTAATAAAATTTATTTGATAAGAAACGACTAAATAATTATGTTTTGTTTGAATCGAATACTTTTATCGAATTCTAATAAAAATACCGCCTAAGAGCTAATCAGACTTGCTCACCGAGGGTTCCGTAGAGACTTGCGACATAAACAACCATATATTTTCACTACGTAGACTTAGAGGGTTTTTCATAACACGAAGGGGTTTTAATTCTAACTTGATACCTCCACGCGTCCCTGAAATAAAAGATCTTGACAGACAGACAGACGGACAACAAAGTGATAAAAGAAGGGTTCCGTGTTTTCCTTTTGAGGTACGGAGCCCTAAAAATCTATATCCGACGATCTTGTTTACTTATCGCTTTTGCTGGCTATACTTTAATAAGTAGGTAACAATAAACTTTAATTAAATTCAGAACATGTTTTTGTAATTCATAATATGTATAATTATTACGCCAATTTTCACCAATTCTCTAGTCGAATTAACTGGGATTTAATTTCACACCTAGTCTGGGGTAACATTCTATTGAATATTCAAAAACTCTCTTGTAACTAAAACTCGTTGCTATAAATACTTATTTGTCGGATAATCTGGATTTATTCCGGTAGATTCGGATTTCATGTGGGTAGAAGTACAGAAGGGTAGGTTTCGGTAAAATTGGCTTTGTAAATCAACAAATTACTTGAAACAATTTACCACCATGTATAAAAAATATTAAGATCAGCTACCCTACCATGACGTGTTAAAGCAGAACTTATTCCGCTGAGGGAAAGGAACAGAGCTATACAAGGTGACTAGCACCATCTCTTTCACTCAGTGGAATAAGTTCTGCTTTAAGATGTCATAGTAGGCCTACTGTTTTTTTTTAAATTGAAGTTCTGATATACATAGCATGCACAACAGCCGCACAACACACACACACACATACACAATCACAATCTCACAATCAGTGTCAGACTTTATTTTTCGGGGCCTCGGTATCTCTTTCGAACAACCACCACCAAAGAAATTACCCTTGTTTACATAACTTAGTGGAACCTTTTTTTTGAGGATGGGAAATCATCAAATAACTTCAGAGGGGGACTGACAGACTTGTACTGACTAAAACCCACCCATGTTCTTTCTATTGCTCTTTATGTTCCGGGGCTACGGTATCTCTTTCGAACAATCCGCAACCCTGGCAGGCGGTGGCCCTGGCAGGCCCCTCTGCACTTAGTCGAGCCTTGAGCGACATATTGGAAGGTGATGATGCAGTATGTTCTTCAATATAACAGAAAATATTCACACCACGTACACTAAAAGTATGTATCTCTCTCTCACACACACGCAGACACACCCTCACACACACACAAACCATTTTGTTTTCTTCTGTTATTTACCTATTGATATGTGTAAAATGGCATTCCTTAACATCCATTGTGAACGAAAATGATACGTAGTAAATTTATTTTATTGTATAATTATTTTCTGTGGTAATACTAAAAGTGAAGCCTTGAAAATATTAGTCCCCTGATTCAGTTCCGGGTTCCTGAAAAGGTATTGCCATTTCATTTTAAAAGGTGGTTTCCATCAAAGTGTTATTGTCTAGATTTGTATTCGGTTGGTGAAAATAGAATCACTCATATTTGGCGAAATTTTAGTAAATTGAATGTACCGCTTCAGATAAACATTCCTCATTTTGTCAAATCAAATAAATCATTTCACTTTTAGTTGTTAAAAATACTGAATCTATATTTAATGATCAGAGCTCTATATTACGCCGGAAGACCTACAAATATGGTATGCATCTAGCTCAAGATTACAGTTAATAGTTTCTAAGGAAATATTTGAATACGATGCATAATTATTACCTTTTATCGATTATCGCCATGGGCCTTCAGACTTGGCTAGAAATATCTCATATTTATAGGTATATTTGCTTTTCTCATGATGATATCCTTTACCGAAGCAAGTGAAAATTGTACTATTCATCTATGAATCCAAAAATTAGGGACCTAAGATCAGAAATACTTAGTAGTCCGATGGTCACACCGACCTATCACTGCTGTAACGAGATAAGACGTCTATTGTATCTAATGTACATTTTATGTCAAACGAGATTGATATTTTTATGAAACACTTAACCAACAAGTACTAAGAACGGTCTTTTTTATAACCCATCTTATCCACATAGGGTTTTCTTATAACCCTATTAATATGGCTTAACTTAGCCCAATATGTAGCGGTCTGGGTTAAGTGCTAATAATGGTATACCTATACTACACACACACTTTACATAGCCATAAAATATCATCTATACTAATATTACAAAGCTGAAGAGTTTGTTTGTTTGAACGCGCTAATCTCAGGAACTACTGGTTGGAATTGGAAAATTCTTTTAGTGTTGGATAGTCCATTTCTTGAGGAAGGCTATAGGCTATATAACATCACG
Source organism: Ochropleura leucogaster (assembly GCA_958449745.1). NCBI lineage: Eukaryota > Metazoa > Arthropoda > Insecta > Lepidoptera > Noctuidae > Ochropleura > Ochropleura leucogaster. Next base: position 2,721,714 of record OY288206.1, read on the forward strand.
CTACGACCAACAGGTGCTGAGCAGCGTGGGTGAAACCGCGTGGAACAGCTAGTAGGCTATAAAATGGGTTTCAAATGAGAAAGTGATTGAGGTCGCGCCATACACTATATCTGTAAACTGTCACTTGTATGGTAAATACTTGTTATATGTATATTGGTGAGCAGTCTTTGCCTGCGTCTAGAGGATCTAAATGCTTTTATGTATTTTTTGGCTTTAATAAAATTTGAGCGTTTGACGTCATCAACATGGTGCGAGGCCAGTCATTTTCTCATATGAAACGCTACATGGCTAGACTTATATCATTACCAGTCCTTGTAATACTAAACTATCAGTTCATCTTTTCAGGGCCACTTTTGTCGTCAAGGCCTTCAAGTCAAGTTATTTGCGACCGGAACACATTAGCATGTATTGTATACAGGGTGACTGAATTCAGTCAACGCAGGTAATAAAATAAAAAATGTTTTTTAGAAGATTTTGCGATATACACTTTCAATCACAATGCTCTTTGTGTTACAAAAACGAATAATCGACAATGTTAATAGCGCTATAATTGTTTTTTTTATTTATTCACTTACATATTTGTCTAATTTCAATTTGATTTTGCACCATTTAACGGTTTGTTGGTACGTAGGTACTCATATTCTTTAATTAATTTCTAAAAACAAGGTACGTAATTTTAATTATAAGAATCGACAATATTGTGCTGTAAGTAATCATCCATTCGCATACAGAAATAAAATTAGAGGTACTAAGGTGTTGTTGAACTGTCAAAATAATTGCGTAGCCAGTGACAGTGTGTTATGCAACTGCTGTTGAATTATGCCGTTTGGAGCCTTCTTCATACAACATTCTTGAACAGACACCTGTAGGTCAAGCTACCCGAAGCTGTCAATTTTTCCCAATGAACCTTGAACCTTATCCTTTAGAAATAAAGTCGAAAATCTATCAAAGAAATCTGACAGATTGTAGTAGCTTGATGTGCAGGCGTCTTTACTTAATACAAATTCCCGATATAGGTCAGCAAGATTTTAAATCTGATTAACTGTAGAAATACGGTGAATGTTTTTTTTTTAGATAGTTTATAACCTGTATAAGCATATGAAATATTTTTGACGACACGGTTGATTGCGATCCCCGCACGGAACAAATATTTGTATAGGCTCCAGATAGTTGTCCCGTGCCCAGCTGTTTCTGTATGTGAGTATAAATGTTTGTAAACGCATACACGATACAGAAGAAATTCTTAGTGTGGATGAAATTCAATAAAAAAAAAAACAGGTATAACGAACTTTGCAGGACCGAAGCCGCGAGCATAAACTAGTTATAAATAAACGTTTACTTTTAAACTCGACTCCGAAATGTTTCTACATCCTGTATCTTGGTTTGACACAAGTCGTTAGTAAAAAAAATAAGTGGGTAATCTAAAAATAGTATTAGATTCTTTGGGTCAAGTTTGTATTGATTGCATTTGTTTTCACTTGGAACCTTGGCCTATTTTTTTGTACATATTTTTTTATTCTACAGAGGGCTGGTAGTACTATCTGATATTGATGGGCAAATATTATTTGTGATGGCGACAAAAATAATGCTCAGTCAATATCCCTGCTTTAGAGTTTCTAGATCTCTTTCTTAAAATGGTATCTGTTAATTTGTTTGTTTATTTGTCAGATGTGAGTGGTGACAATGTGAGTCGGGAGGGTACGCCGTATTTTTTTAAAGGAAATACACCTTGTATTTCGTTCTAAAAAATTGTGAGGTTTTTCCAAATTGGCCAGGTACATAGTACTCGTAACTGACTGACCTGAACTGAGTTTTGACGGCAATTTTGGCATAGTGGCTAAGCGATTGAATGTTGCACTGCATGCCGTGAGTTCGATCCCCGCATGATCCAAATATTTGTATAACCTACAGGTAGTTGTTCCGAGTCTAGCTTTTTGTAAACTTAACCACGATACATGAGTTTTTCAAAACGGGGGACGACGTTATTTTTTTCCTCTTTTGTGTATGACCAGATTTTGACAAGTCTAAAGCAGTATGTCAGAATAGTAGCAGATAGCGTTTTTTGAATTCTGCTCTCCACTGTGAGAAAAAAGCGTGAGTTTATGTATGTATGTAATTTGTTTGGTATTTAACCTTCTATAGTTAAATGATTTTCGTTCTAAACTCGGCCATTTTTAATGACATGGATAACGAGGGTTTTTTTTTTGAGGTTGTTACATCATCACTTACTTCCCCCGCTCTAGGCAGAGCTGGAGTATCAGTCTTAGTGACTAAAACCTACCCATGTTCCTTCTATTACCCTACGCAGCGGCCGGCACGGCCTTATGTTCCGGGGCCGCGGTATCTCTTCACGAAAAACACGCAACCCCGGCAGGTAGGTAGTGTACTTAAAAGAGTCTCTCTCATCAGCTCTGTCCAAGTCATATTAAAATGCCTGCCGTATATAACACTAACAATATAAATGTAAAAGTTTATATGTATGTTACTCCGTCACTCACAAATTACTTAACGGATTTGGATGTAATTTGATATCAAGATAGCTTATATTTTGTATTACCGGTTTGGTTAATTTGGTCTCGGAAAAATGCTGTATCCTCGAGGGATGATCAAATATGATTTTTCTGCTGGTGGTGGTCCCCGCAACAATGCCGCGCTAGAAGTTTATATAAATACTAGCTGTGCCCAGCGGTTTCACCCGCTGCCCACTTAGGGGTATGAAAAATGGATGTTTGCCGATTCTCAGACCTACCCGATAATTATGTACACAAAATTTCGTTTAATTCGGTCCAGCCGTTTCGGAGGAGTATGGGAACGAAAACTGTGACACGAGAATTTTATATATTAGACTAGCTGTGCCCAGCGGTTTCACCCGCTGCTCAGTTAGGGGCATGAAAGGTTGATGTTAGCCGATTCTCACACCTACCCGATATGCACACAAAATTTCGTTTAAATCGGTCCAGCCGTTTCGGAGGAGTATGGGAACGAAAACTGTGACACGAGAATTTTATATAATAATATTAGATTAGATAATAAATGTATGTTTCCACTTGTTACTCCTTTAAGTTATCAAAGTACAATGTTCAAATTGTATTAAATGTTCTCATTTGGAATTCTGAAAAGCAACAGTAATTCTAAGACAAACAAATACGCAGCGTAATTATTTCCGTTGTCAAACTCGTGGTTCAGCTGTATTTTGAATTTAGAGCGAGAAAACCAGGTGTTGTTCACATGTACATAATAACAAAGTTTCTACTAGTGTTGCAGTATTGTGGTAAAATAAGGATTTTTCTGAAAACACTGTATTTTTAGGGTAAAAGGAAAAAAGGAACCTTAATAGGATTAATTATTTGCCCGTCTGTCTCTCTGTCAAGTCCCTTTGTCTCTGGAACGCGTGGAGATATCAAGTGGAAATTAAAACTATATACACAAGTCTGTGAGCCCTAAGAGCTGTGAGCCCTAAGAGCTAATATAGATATTGGCCGGTCAAGTGCGAGCATGACTCGCAAGAGTTCTGGACATAAACGTCTATATTTTTGGACTGCATAGATTTAGAGGGTTCACTTCTAGACATTCAAATGAAATCCTAAATTTCAAAAAAACTACGACACGTGTACCTATATACTACCAAGTTACCTACAGGGTTAGTTCACTATTTCTTGTACAAACAGACTTGAGTAACGTGCCAAGTGAGGCAATGAGCTCTTTATTTACTAAAGACTTGGTTTACAGGGATGTCGAACCGTTCTGTTAGAAACCGAATCAGTTTTATCTGAAAAAAAAGAGCAAGTGTTTCTGTTGTTGATTATTAATTTATTACTAGCTTTTGCCCGAAGCTTCGCTCGCGTTAAATTCGGAATAAGACAGTTCCCCTTTTCTGATTTGCAGGTATCTGCCACCTGTATTTTTTGTAAAAAATTGTCTATGTCCGTCTCCTGGTTCTCAACTATCTCTGTACCAAAATTCATTAAAATCGGTTCAGCCATTAAAGCGTGAAGAGGTAACAAAATAACAAACAAACTAACTCACTTTTGCTTTTATAATATTAGTAAGGATCTATATGTTGTTAAATATAAACAAAAAAGTTTAATCTAAAATTGTACATAGCCTGTTAAATTGTATTACTTTTTTTGTTCCGCCATAATACACGACCAAAGAACGATGCTGTAGATACAAGTTTTTGAAGTATGTGCTTTAGATTTTCTGCTTATATTTGCCAACCCTGATATAAAACGAAGTTAGCTAGTGCCCCTAGTTTGAGTTTTGTTGAGGTGTCAATTGCAAACAGACTCACTTCTCTCACTTCTTGTGGATTTTAGAAGTGGATAATGCATTTGATTTGTAATACAGGCTAAACGACAGGGATTGGCTGTGTGTTATGTGTGCTTTGTATATTTGAATATATACGTAAAAAATAAATAGTTAACTGAAACTTTGTTTATAAAAAAAACCTATTTTTTATGTCACACTTTGAACTTAAACATCTTCTGATTTCAACCTTATTTTTTGTTTACAAGTATAATTCTTTGACATATTCCCAGTTGACTATAAAGATACCCAGGGGAACCTAAGTTAAAATGATAAAGCTTAAAAATAAAGTTCTAACTCAAAACCAAATTAATATTAAATAGTTAGTTTTACAGTTGTTAGTTAGATTACAGGTCAAAACGCTCTATGAACATAATTTGATTCCAAAAGTTAGTCTAGTATAACTGAGGTTCATTTATGAACTTCAACCCGTAACTAGTATTTTTGTTACTAGTATGGACGAAATTATAACAGTTTTCTCGTTAAGCTGAAATTCTGTTGATGACTTGGCAAGTTGACTAAAAATGTTTGGTTATAAGTAGGCAAAATTTTTATGTAGTGCGATTAATATGCTAATTTCAAGATGTAATTTTGTGGCGACTTGAAAACGAACGATTATGTTTTAAACAATTTCTTATGTCGAATGATTCTTATTAGTGAAGAACAATTTAAAAACCAATCATCACCGACACTTGACGGTGCACTTGGCGCATTGGCTGAGCGATCGACTGCGGCACAGTTGGTGCAGTGGCTGAGTGTGTCGCGGGTTCGATCCTAGCACGGAACAAATATTTGTATGACCCATGACCTACAGGTAGTAGTTTCGGGTCTAGCGGTTTGTGTAAGTTTAAATGTTTGTAAACGCACCCATGAAACAGGAGTACTTAATTCCTAGTATAGGGCAACGATTTAAAAAAATGACACACATCTACTTTTCCCCAATTAATTACGGGTAAGACTCAAGTCTAACCGCATGCAGTTAAATACCAGTATTTTACATGAAGCGTCTGACTATCTGTTCTCCACAACCCAGCTCGTCCTAGGTAATACAATGAGCCTAGTTCTCAGAATTTCAGCCCACTGACTACTTGTAACTTTTTTTCAAAGCTGAAACTCACGGCTTTAACATGCTTTTCGAGGCAAGGAGAAAACTCGGTATGTAATATGGATGGTCACCTATCCACATGCCGACCTTTGCAACAGAGGCTTAACCTCAAAGATAAACCAGTGCGGTTGATATCATCTAGCTTCGGGATCCTCTCACTACTTTTTGTTTTGGGTTGGGAAATCATCAAGTAACTTCCCCGCTCTGGGCGGAGCAGGGGGGCGTGTCAGACTTTTACTGACTAAAACCCGCCCATGTTCCTTCTATTGCCCTTTTTGTTCAGGGGCTACGGTATCTCTTTCGAACAACCCGCAACCCTACACATGTACATGTACTCCCTCAGAATCCTTACTAATATTATAAAAGCGAAAGTGAGTTTGTTTGTTTATTTGTTTGTTACCTCTTCACGCTTTAATGGCTAAACCGATTTTGATGAATTTTGGTACAGAGATAGTTGGAAACCAGGAGACGGACATAGGCTAATATTTTTTTGAAAAAAGTGGGATGTGAGGAAGAAAAGGGAAAATTTAGCGTTGCTATTACAAATCAATAAGGCGCAAGGGGAACTGTGTTACCCCAAGTTTAACGCGGGCGAAGCCGCGGGCGAAAGCTAGTATTGCATAAATTCTTCATTACAAACCAAATTTTTCTTTCAAACTTCAGAATAGCGAATGCTAATGCAGAATCTACAATGCTGACCACGCCATGCAAGCAAATAGTAGCTCTTTCGAAACACAATCAAACTCAAGTAACAAGGGGCTCCGAAGTCATTTGCAAGTATAAATCGGAGGCATAGATTCCTACCTTGTGTAGTTTCAAACTAGCTACCTATATATCGACGGTCCCTACGTACAGACGCCTGCAGGTCAAGCTACCCGAAACTGACAATTTTTCCCAATGAACCTTGAACCTTATATTTTAGAAATAAAGTCGAAAATCTATCAAAGAAATCTGACAGATTGTAGTAGCTTGATGTGCAGGCGTCTGTACGTAGGGACCGTCAATATATTTGACAACACGGCTGACGCAGTGGCTGAGCTTTTGACTGCTGCGCTGTGAGCCGCAGGTTCGATCCCCGCGGGGAACAAATGTTTGTTTGGCCTACAGGTAGTTGTAACGGGGCAAGCTGTTTGTGTATGTGAGTATAAATGTTTTTAAATTCTTAATATGGGGCAAAGTTTAAATAAATATAGTTTAAACTCTGTTTTGGAAGTTTCGAAAAGGGAATACATAACATTTAATGTGGATTAATTGTTTCAGTATTTGGATTTCAGTTAAAGAGCCACTGATTTAAGATACTGGTATGCAGCTGCATCCAGTAATACTAAAAGCCGACCCTAAATATAGTGGGAATAATTATGATGAACTTTAAACCTACATTCAAATTTGTAACAATACTTATAAAAAAATATGTTAATTAACTTCAACAGAAAAATTGTGGTTGATTGGTCATGCGACCACTGCCGAGTAAAAAAAAACAAAAAAATAGAAAATAACTTAATTTCCGGAAGTCGGTGACTTTTGTTGGTTTTGTTGACTTTTTGCCACCGACTTCCGGAAATAAAATTATTTTCCACTCTTTAGTTTTTTTTTGTGAGTCAGTTTTATATATTTTGATATAACTCTTATTTTTTATCGAGTATCCATTTTCCATTATTACTTAAAGATTAACAAATCATCTATATAGACATAGAGAAAAAATAATTATTATAGACGATAACCCATAAACTACCTAAGCAATATAAATAAAATGAAATTAGACCACATAGAAAGCGACAGCTTTCTAATAAAAAAAGGATCATCAAAATCGGTTTACCCAGTCAAAAGTTATGAGGTAACAAACATAAAAAAACATACAGTCGTATTGATAACCTCCTCCTTTTTTGAGGTCGGTTAAAAATCTAATAAAATTGTCAGTAGTACAAGACATTGCCCAGATTCACCGAAATGTTTTATGTTCCTTTTGTTAACTTTTATTTCAGGTTCATACATTAAAACATTAATGAAATATCAAAGTTAGAAGTTGAACATCAGAAATCAATCATATTAGGTTGTTTAGCTTACTTTGTTTGTTTTTTAAAGGTTCGCCTTTGATGGTAATTAAGGCTAAACTGTTGCTGTATTGAGTTTTCAGTCTAAAATGTGTGTTGTTGAATTTTTTAATGAAAAACATTGATTGCTTTGATCTTTTTTAATCCCTATATTTTTTTAACGTTCGAATAAATGCGTAATCATCAAATAACTTTCCCCGCTCTGGGCGGAGCGGGGAAGAGTATTAGGCTTTTACTGACTAAGGCACCTCTGGTGCTGCTCTGGTGACTGGTCGTAGTCGTGGCCTCAACCTTGGTCTGAGAAGGTACGGTTGGGCTGCGATCTAGTTTGCCACAACCACGACTGGTCTTAAAGCGGACATTTGTAGAGCTGCTGCAGTTGTTGTTCTGAGCTCAAACGGGATGGACATCAATATTGTGTACCTATACTTGATGTGGAAAAAACGTAACAACAAAAGACGTTATTGGATACATCCTTTCTTGGAAATTCGGATACGAAGCGTGTTCACTCACAGACTGTCCGCATGACACTGAGAATGGTTGGCCGCAGCCGGGCCGCATGGACGGTCGCAGATCTAGTGCACGAGCGCTAATAGCAAACTAGGAATACGTAAGTTGGTCGCAACGACCAGTCGTGCCGGCCCGGTGTGCGGCCAGTTAGCCGTTGCGGCTAAGTGCGCGATGTTTATAATAATATGGGGTCTGTAGTAAATCTGACCGTTGCGGCCACTGGTTGTGGTCGTGGCCATCTTGTGCGCGAGGTGCCTTAAACTCATCTATTTTCCTTCTATTACCCGCTATGTTCCGGGGCCACGGTATCTCTTTCGAACAACCCGCAACCAGCTTAGTGTCTAAAATGGTCTTTTAAGGAAGAATCACAATTTGAGTGGCACAGTGAGTGCAAGCATTTGTCAATAATCGTATAGATCGACTCATAACTCAAGAAGCTCAACGGCGAACAATATTGAAGAAAGGCCATACATGTCGTTATGTTGATGTAATACAAATACTTAATATGTCTTTTTATTAGGTGCAACTTCAATAATTGTGGATGACATTAACAAGTCTTACTAAAGTAATAACATTTATAAGTAAAAAAACGAAAACAATACCGGCAAAAAGTGAGTCAGACTCGCGTACCAATTTACGAAAAAAACACCATATTTTTTAACTAGGTAGACTTATAGGATTCATTTTTTCACAGCTCCAAGGAACCAGAGTTGAGTATATGGTTTTCAACTTGATACCTGCACGCGTTCCCGAGATAAAGTGTCTTGACAGACAGACGGACTACAAAGTAATCCAATCCTTTTTTTCTTTTGACGTACGAGACCCAAATGACAGGTACTTTTTCCGCAGTTGATGATACATCGACGTAGTTTCCTTTTTTTTAAGAATAACGTAGAAAACTGAAACAGAAATACAGCATATATTACATTCTACGTAACATACAGCGTGTCCCTAAGGGAATAAGTTCGACTTAAGTTACAAATGAACACACTTGATCATGTAACGAGATAAATGATCTAGTTACTTATACTTCAAGTAGAAGATGTTGTGTTTATTTAGCTTTCTCCATACGTTTTTTATGTGCTCAAGGACAAAAAGGCAGGATAAGATATTATAGAATTACTTTCTGAAATACCGCTGGTTTTTAAGTTTAAATAGTTTTACGAGTTTATCCGTCCGTTTGTTTGTCTGTCTGTCTGTCACTAGGCTGTATATCATGAACCGTGACAGTTAACCAGATCATATTTTCAGAGATGTTGTCTTTTTAAAAAAGGGTTGCTCCTTTGTGCCCTTTTTGAGTGGGATCACAAACAGCCAAACCTGGAACAACTACCTGTATGGATTCTCGACACGTATTAGGCAATAGCTCTACTAAGGCGCGGAGCTGGGGTGGATCGAATAATATTCCCAATATTATTCGATCCACCCCAGCTCGAATAATATTGGGAATTATTATTCGATCCAAATCCCGTACGCAAAATAAATACGCTCTTCAGACGTGGAGTTGCGGATATCAGATCGTTAAACAATACGATATGCAATCGCTCAGCCACTGCGCCAACCGTGCCGTGAATTTTAGAGAATTCAGATATTTTACATAACTTTCTGAAACGAAAACCAATTCACCGATGTTGCTGATGTCGTTTTTGCGGATCGGAAATTATCAAAAAGTTCCCCCGCTCTGGGTGGTGCGGGGGGGAGTGTCCGACTTGTGCTGACTAAAACCCACCCATTATACCCTTTATGTTCCGGGGCCGCGGTATCTCTTTTGAACTAGCCAGAGTCCACTAACCAATGTCGATGATGTCTTAGATAAACTTTAGAAAGCACATATTATTTGAAAATTGACATTGAGAGTTGCCCGGATTTGAACACACGTTCTCATGCATGAGCCTTGCCAAGGCGCTTGATCTTTGGGCCATCGCGAAGTATCATTTAAATAAAGATTAAAATTGTATTCGAGTATAAACTTCTTTGAAATTACTCTAAGCAACATTTTACAAATTGACAGTATCCGCGAGTCCTCAATAATAATTCAAATTTCGCGGTTGACCGGTCACCTGACATTACAAAGAAGGCGTTTGCAAATTATTCACCCGGCAGGACATCTGCCAGTTCGTTTTCTTATAATGCTATTCATACCTTAAAACAAGACAAGGTCCTTTAAGCTACTAAGAGCATTTGAAATTATTTAGAGACAGGGGTAATGGAAGCGCTTTTAAGGAACCCATTAATTAAAACAACTCCCATCTATCAAGAGCATTTCCTCATTGTTTTAAGTTAAACCAATATTTTAAAGATGTAAAGTTTGTATGTTTTTAAGTTTGGGTGAGTAAGTGGTAAGTGATTATACCTTTTTTCCGTCTAGTGACGAGATACCGTTTTGACGGCATACGAGTGTTTCACGCGAGCCTCAAAGAGATGTCAGCAAAGCAGAGGGGCCCATAAGGACCACCGCCTACCAGAGATGTGGGTTGTTCGAAAGAGATACCGCGGCCCCGGCACATAAAGCGCAAAAGAATGAGTATGTATGAATGCTCCGTCCAGAGCAGGAGAAGTTATTTGATGATTTCTCAAGCCTAAAATAAATAAAATGGCAATTGCGAAAAACCATTCACCAAAAAAGTTGCAAGGAACTTAGGTGACATTTTAGTAACATTTCGTTCCTGTGAGATACCTACAATAACACAAGAAAAGCCGAGGACCAAAGCCATTTATTACCCAGGGATTAGACAAGCAACTTGTTGTATAAATCATTAATTTGATTTACTAAAGCTGGTTTACACTTGGCTTAGTTACCGCAGATAGTGAGTCGGTTAATCTGAGAGGGGATTAGCTAATGAGTGGTAGTTTGAGTCAAATAGATTATGGGCATGAATCCCCAGACTTCCTTCTATAGAGGACAGAATAAGGGTAGGAAGTTCGACGCTTTGAGGACACGGTGGAGCACACTGTGATCGTTTGCCCAGCTTGGGCCAGACCATCTGTCTGCAGATGATCTGTCGCTCTGTCCTTGTCGAGGCCATCGGCAGTGACCCCTCGTGTCCGACCCTTGTTCAGTCTATGGTCTGAGGCAAGAGAGAATGGAAAATGGTCACTTTCTTGTGCGAAGCATTTATGCTAGCGAAGGAAGTAGCCTGGCGTTTGAGGGAGGTAATTTAATTATTCACCGTAGATGCGGGTCTGTGGAAGGTGTTTTATGTGGTATATATTATGTGTGTGTAGTGAGTAGGTGTGTATATATTATGGCGTGTTCATGTTCCACGCATGCCTCAAAGAGATGTCAGCAAATCAGAGGAGTCTGCCAGGGCTACTGCCGGCCGAAGGTTTTTTAAAAGAGATACCACAGCCCCAGAACTTAAAAGGCACAAAAAGGAAAATGGGTAGTTTTAGCCAGTAAAAGTCTGACACTCCCTCAGCTTTTTTTTTTTTTGATAATTTACCATTCGTGAGAACAAAGGGTTTTCCTTGACTTAACATTCGAACTTCAAAACCGTCGTGGATAGTCGTCAAAGTCCCTTGGGTAAGAGCTTATTTCTACACAACTCTAATAACATAACGGGCCTGTTGGTCTAGTGGTTAGTGGCCCTGACTGCTGAGCCGGAGGTCGTGGGTTCGATTCCCAACCAGGACAAACTTTGTGTGATGAGCATGATTGTTTGTTCTGTGTCTGGGTGTGATTTATCTATAATATGTATGTATTTATAAATTATATAAGTATGTATATCAGTTGTCTGGTTACCATAACACAAGCTCTGCTTACCTTGGGATCAGATAGCCGTGTGTGAGTTGTCCCAAGATATTTATTATTATTTTTTATTTATAACATCACGCATACTTGTAATCTCTTAAGGGCAAGGTAACCCACGTTTGCCCACTTTTGTGTAATGGGGGCGAACCCATCCACCGGGCACAATGACAGTCCCTATAGGTGCTACTAAGAAAAAAAAAATGGAAATCGGATCAAGGGCCTCACGCATGCGACCATTCAGCCGATGAGGCAGTGAATTTAACCGTATAGTTCGGTACGGACCCCTTCGGGGGCTCGACATTCAAACCTCCGCTGGCTCGGTACTGGCCCCGAAAGGGGTCGGACATTTAAGTCATATGACCTCCTCATTATTTTTGTAAATATTTTATTTTCTGGTTAATAAATAATATGGGTGTGCATTCATTAAGATAGTAGAATAAAAAACTCATATGTAAACGTCATTAGAAGTTCTTTAATTATTGAGAAAGTTTCTTAATTAAGTCTTATAAAATCCAAATGCGTAAATTACGATCATCGCCATTTTGATGGCAGTGTAGGTCGACGCTAAAAATCATAAAAAAATAGGTTTTCGGACATTTAAACTCCACATTATTGGGCATGATTAACGTGTCCTTTTATTACGTAAAGAAATCATTCGTAATTGAACTTATATTAGTAGTGGTAATGATACATTTTGAAATCTAAAGTCGAAGTTTCGCGCCAATCGTGCTTGTTTACATTTTTAATTCCACATTATATCATATATTCACGAATAGATTCTATAACAACTGACACAAATATCATTTCAAATATTATAAATAACATGACAATGCCCAGATCTTATCGTAAATTGCAATAATAGGAGCAATAACACGGAATATTCATAACCACTACTAAATTCACTTTCGAAATTGACGTCCATTTCTTTTTTTTTTAATTTTGTGATGTGTAAATACGATTATTTCAATCGATTATTTTCTTGTAAATCAATCAACTCGAATAATTAAATTAAGGAATATCAGAAATTGATAGATGAAAATAAAAAATAATTTTGTAATAGGTGTAAAATACTATAAATATTGATTATAATATTTTTTACGCCACTAAAACCGATTCAAACAGTACAAACTTATGGCTAAATTCGCGCCAATTTTATTTTCAGATAAAAATTCAAAAAAGGAATGCATTCGCTGTTCAAATTTATATTAAAATGTTTATTTGCTATTTTATTAATAATTTGGTTTTATACCTACTATTTGAATGTCAATTGCAAATAGATATAAATAAGGTTGAATATAGAACGCGCCAATTATGATCTTGGTAAGCACATTAAAAAAATCAGCTAAGATAAATTACATTTGTTCGACAAAATTGTTTGGTTGGATTGGTTATTTGAAAAGCGTATTCATTCTTTCCTAAAACATGGCTCGTAGGCCAAAGTGTTCTTGGAGTGGAAGCCTTGGGGTAAAAATGGCCTATACAGGAAGAGCACAATTGAGATGGAAACACGACACCAAGAAAACTCCTGGTTCAAAATGAGTCCATTTTGAACCTGGATTTTTCTTGATTTCGTGTACCGGGGTTTCTTTTTGGGTGGGAAATCGTCAAATAACTTCCCCCACTCTGGGCAAAACGGGGGGGAGTGTCAGACTAGTACTGACTAAAACCCACCCATGCTCCTTCTATTGCATAACCCTGACACTCCCCCCCGCTTCGTCTAGAGCGGGGGAAGTGAGGCGCTCCTCAAATCAAGCCAGCCACCGCGGGAGACGCTACATGCATCGGGCGTCGGGCGTCGGGTGTCTATATCAATATTTTAGGGCCCCGATGTGTGCGGAGTCCCTGTCCGTCTAAAACAAGGCTCTACTGCGGAGGCATGGCTTTCTAGGTGCGGTACGGTATGGTTGTGCCGGCTGGGGTGCCTGACTAGTTTCCTACAGAATTAGCATAACCTCCTACAAAAATGGCTGCCATTTTCATTCATCGGCATTTAAGAGCCGAAACAGCCACAATCTTTTACCGCGAAACCGTTTGACAGCAAAATGTACAGACGCCTGCAGGTCAAGCTACCCGAAACTGTCAATTTTCCCAATCGACCTTGAACCTAATACTTTAGAAATAAAGTCGAAAATCTATCAAAGAAATCTGACAGATTGTAGTAGCTTGATGTGCAGGCGTCTGTACCTCAAATCTTGGCGCATAAGAAAATAATTATAGCATAACAAAAAAGCACGTGACAAAATGTTGTTGTCTTTCTTTTCTTATCGATATCATAGATATTTGAACAACTATAATATCAATTGTAGAATAATATGCAATCTCCATAGGTAAATTCCTCAATGGTCCCCAAACTTTTTTTAAAAGTTTATTCCATTTCGATTATCGATTAGGTTGAATGCAACTTTTTAATCGTAATGATGAAACTTAGATTTACGGTCAGCACTAAGAAATGTCATCTTTGCAACACAGTTTTTAGTATTTTTTTGTCGAGATTTGTATCGTGTTTTATTTTGAATTTATATGTAAAATGGCAAAAATAAGAATGCAGATGGAATGTCACTGTTTTTATTTTGGATTTCCGATTTTAATATCAAAAGGTTGTCTTGTGTATGTGCATTATTTCCAGCGTTTTTAAAGTACCTAATTTTTGGAAGGGTGTAAAAATATGTATTTTACACACATTTTACAATAGATTGACGCCGTTTTATCGACCTTATGAGGTTTTTGGAAATATAAACCTCAAACTTATCATATGATACAGCCCCGGTGACTTATTTTTAATAACAAAATTGAATGCTGTAAATTGATAAAAATTCTTGATTTTCATGACAATTCGCGTCACCCCACCGATTCAGCTGATGTGTCATGTGTCAAAATCCTGTCGTGCAGAGTGGTTAATATAAGCAAAGAAATACACAAACTTTAGCATTCCACAAAGTTGGTCTCTGGTGTCCACACTAGGGTTCTCTTTGTCGTGGAGGCCAGACAAAATGTAAAATGAAACATGTTATCCTTACTAATATTATAAAAGCGAAAGTGTGTTTGTTTGTTTATTACGTGATCACGCCTAAATGGCTAAACCGATTTTGATGAATTTTGGTACAGAGATAGTTGGGACTCTGGAGACGGACATAGGAATAGACGAAAGAAGATTGAGATATGAGGGAGAAAGGGAAAACTTAGCATTGCTTTTAAAATAAATAAGGTGCAAGGGCAAAACTACAGGTAGCAGGTAGCTAAATCAGGAAAAGGGAACTGTGTTACCCCGAATTTAACGCGAGCGAAGCCGCGGACAAAACCTACATAGTCCAATATAAGTCTTTGAACTGACATGGTTACAAACGTTATAAACACTTGAAACGGGATATTTACCGTGTTTGTTATTTGTACCAAGTTATTGTTATACAAATAACAAACATGGTAAATATCCCGTTTCAAGTGTTAATAATAATGTTATCAAATTATCCCAGTCACGTGCGTGCTAGCTGTACAATGCAAATCAGTAAACAGCTGGTATTACACGATCCACTGGAATTTGTTCTAACAACTCAACGATTACTTGAACTAGCAAGGCGGCAACTACTCAATTGACACTTCCTAGTTTGCTCAATATTAGCACTTTTGTGATTGCTTGTGAGCAATTCAACATTTATGTCAGCTACCCTACCATGACTTCTTAAAGCAGAACTTATTCCGCTGAGGGAAAAGGACAGCGCTATACAGGGTGTCTAGCACCCTCTTTTTCCCTCAGTGGAATAAGTTCTGCTTTAAGACGTCAAGGTAGGCCTACAGATTATAAATTGGAATTGTTCTTTTGAAAAAGGTTGATGGCATATTGATCCTTCTACATTATATATCTTACTTATCTTACTATATATAATACTAGCTTCTGTCCGCGACTTTGTCCGCGTGGCATAGTTACTTTTGGGCTAACGCTAACTGTAACCCGCGTGATGATCGAAAAAAAATATCTTTCTTGCCCTATCTCACTTTTTTTTTAGCCTATGTCCGTCTCAAAGGTCCCGACTATATCAGCACCAAAATTCTTTAAAATCGGTTTGGCCATTTAGGCGTGGAGATGTAACAAACAAATAAACTCACTTTCGCTCGCAATTTGAGAAATAGCTTTGACGATTACCCCCATTTCATTTATTTTAGGCATGGGAAATCATCAAATAACTTCTCCTGCTGTGGGCGGAGCGGGAGACTCTGTCAAACTTTCAACTGACTAAAACCTTTCTGTTTTTCGGGTATATTCAAATCAAATCAAATCATTTATTTCAATTAGACCATTACAGGCACTTTTGAATGTCAAGAAACAAAATGAATCTACAGTCCCGGTCACAAGGCATAATAACTTGTGAAAGTACTGCAGTTGCCCATTCCAAAGCGTTGATCTCTATGGAGAAGAATGGGCAAGAAACTCCATGGACACTCTTTTAAATTCTAATATTTTTACAAAATAGTATTTACATCATTCGTGTTGAGATTATACAAATATGTGAGAACGATGTAGAAAGACGTGCACAGTAAGAGCGTCCAGAGAGAGCGTCCGTATTATTTGAAAAATCTGAAACCTTAGTAAATTGGGTCTTCGAAGTAAGTTCTTGTATTCCCTCAATTAATGTACAAATTAATTCTGATCCTTCGGAGAATAGAAACTAGTTCTATACAAAATTTCGCTTTAGCCTTCAATTTTAATGTAACTTTAAAAATACTAAAGGTAGATGAAATTCTAAAGTGTAACAGCAAACAACGTTTCTATGTAATTCTGTAAAACTGAGAATATTTATTAACGTCTGGTAATTATGGCTGATTTTATAGAGTCCATATTTACACAAAAACTGTTCACATATTCAGACTCTGTGACTGAGAAATAATTGATGGAAAAATGCCCAATAACGTTATGCCCGAAATGGAAATCGAACCCCGGACACTATGCTCAACAGTCACCACTTGCAACCGGTAGGCCAACTAGGCAGTCCATACAATGACAATGACTTTGAAAATGAATATGGTGAAAAATTTGGGTCGGCCATTAAAAATGAAAAAAAGTGCTGCTATTTTCAGAGGCATCGTCGCTAGCAGCATTTGTCTACACCCGTCCTTCAGAAATGTAGCTATATTTAGTTTATAATGTTTTTTTTTATCGCGTAGATAATCAAATAACTTCTCCCTCTCTCCCCCGGTGGAAGAAAAGTAAGTGAAAAGTAACCTTTACTGAAAAAAACACATCTATGTTCCTCCCTTTGCGCTTTCTGTTCTGGGGCCGCGGCATCTTTGCGCTGGCAGGCCCTTCTACACTAAGGCCAACTAGCAACGATACGAAAGGTCATTAACCTAAAGAACAACTGTGGCGTTAACAATTTAATATTTAGCTCTTTCCATCTTGTGCCTTTGTCGTAATGTCTCGTTCTCCCGGCAAAAACATGACAGCGTTAAGACGGGTTCGCCAACATTCGGGCGGCCATTTTAGATGGGGTTTTAGCATGGGTTTTGTTTACATTTGGTATCGCTTCTCGTTGGCCGTACTTTACTTTGGAACACGAACGCGCCGTCGATAAAACCTGTCGTCACTAGGCGAGTCGACGGTAAGCTACACATTTTTCACCGTCCACAAACTAGCGTCTACGGTGGCCGCGAATCATTTCGCGAGCAGTCTTTATAGTTATACCAGCCCGCCCAAAAACAAGCGTCTACGGTGGCCGGGAGTCATCTCACGAGCAGGCTATATAGTTTTACTAGCATTGAATGAACGAACGATTTGACCTATCTTTTGTAATTAGATTACTGAGAAAGGTGGAAGCCGCTTCAGTGCGGCTTGTTTCAGTACAAGTGTTGTGTTTCACAATGGTAGACGGTAAGAATATATTTCTTTACTAGTTTTTATTAGTTTGCTTTTATTTTATAACTAGTTTATGCCCGCGGTTTCGCTCGCGTTAAATTCGAGGTAACACGGTTCCTTTTTCCTGATTTGCAGAAATTTTTCGTTGATAACAGAGAGTGCCGAATTTAGTTTCCTACCTTTAAAACTGCGAAAAGTCCCATATAAAATATCACCCCCTCTTTTAAATGGGTGGGGGCAAATTTCTAAAAAAAATGATACACGATATTTTTGTAAGTGACAATAATTGTCCGCATACTATTTTTTTGCTTTCTATCTTGAAAATTATGAAATGCTCCTTACAATCTTCAACCTCCTATTTTAAGAAAGTGGGAGATCAGAAAGAGACAAAAAGTAGCTTATGTTCGTCTCCAGGATCCCAACTATGTCTGAACCAAAATTTATGAAAATCGGTTTTGCCATTTAGGCGTTAAGACGTAACAAACAAACTCATTTTCCCTTTCAAATACTAGTAAGGATTTGGATACAAAATACTTACAGATCGAAGACCAAGATGCATCAATTTTGTTGCTCGTTAGTAGTTTGTGTATATTCTTTTACTAGTGTGACCGTTGGGAGCCAAGTCCTAAGTGTTCAGAACACAAGACACGAAAATCTGATTATTCGGACTCTCCGGCATTTGCGCCGATTGGACAAAATTGTCCCATATGCTTGAGAGATATCTCTTGACGATACGTAAAGCTAATTCAGAGCCCCATAGAGAGCTGAACAGTTCTGATACCAGGTTAACCACCAACCACAAAAAAAAAAAAAAACAAGTAGTAGTTTCTATCGCAAGAAAAAAAATCCTTACTGAAGCTGAATCAAGCTTCAGAAAAACTTATAAATTACTAGCTTTGGCCCGCAGCTTCGCTCGCGTTAAATTCGAGGTAACACAGTTCCCCTTGCGCCTTATTGATTTGTAATAGCAACGCTAAGTTTTCCCTTTTCTTCTCTCTTTCTCCCTCACATCCCACTTTTTTTAAAAAATATTAGCCTATCTCCGTCTCCAGGGTCCCAACTATCTCTGTACCAAAATTCATCAAAATCGGTCTAGCCATTAAAGCGTGAAGACGTAACAAACAAACAAACTCACTTTCGCTTTTATAATATTACTAGCTTTCGCCCGCGGCTCCGCCCGCGTTATATTTGGGGTAATACAGTTTCCCTTGCGCCTTATTGATTTGTAATAGCAACGCTAAGTTTTCCCTTTTCTTCCCTCTTTCTCCCTCACATCCCACTTTTTTCAAAAAAATATTACCCTATGTCCGTCTCCTGGTTCCCAACTATCTCTGTACCAAAATTCATCAAAATTGGTTTAGCCATTAAAGCGTGAAGAGGTAACAAACAAACAAACAAATAAACAAACAAACAAACAAACTCACTTTCGCTTTTATAATATTATATATATATATATATATATATATATATATATTATATTATATATTATTATAGTAGGGATACTAGCTTTCGCCCGCGGCTTCGCCCGCGTTAAATTTGGGGTAACACATTTCCCCTGGCGCCTTATTGATTTGTTATAGCAACGCTAAGTTTTCCCTTTTCTTCCCTCTTTCTCCCTCACATCCCACTTTTTTCAAAAAAATGTTAGCCTATTCCCGTCTCCTGGTTCCCAACTACCTCTGTATCAAAATTCATCAAAATCGGTTTAGCCGTTAAAGCGTGAAGAGGTAACAAACAAACTCACTTTCGCTTTTATAATATTAGAAAGGATTATTATATTATATATAAGTAAGGATCAATCGTTAGTATTCTTTGTATTCGTATCGTTGCAGAAACGCTTTGTTCTTCGAAACCAAATACTACTTCTCCCCATTTGTGTATATTGACGACTTAGTCCTGGTCACAGTAATGCACTTGATGTGAACGCCGAGATAACGAAAAACCAGTCTATTCTATGTCTTAATAGAGACGTTTTTCAGTTGTTTTTATGTCTACTAACCCAATTTCTAATTCTAACAGTTGTAGATCCTGGGGTTGTCAAGACAGGAGCCTATAAGTACGAGGATGGTACCCGTTATGTTGGTGAATGGAATTCTAAGGGCCAGAAGCATGGCATGGGACATCTGGTGCTACCTGATGGTACCAGATATGATGGATCGCTGATTGGAGGCCTCTGCTCTGGTTTGGGCGTCATGGCGTTCCCGGATGGTGCCAAGTGAGTTTGATTCTTTTGATTTTGTTGTTAGACGCCTTTTTCCTATGAAGGCAGGCAGACACCACAGACTGAGACGGCTACGGTCCTTAAATATTCCTTTTGCTTCGTCCACGTTCAAGTCTATGGGGGTCTAAAATGGCAGCTTAAGCAGAATCATAATAGGTTAATAATATGAATTACGTTACCATTCCTAAAATAGTCACAAAATGAGTTTTTGACGTGACAACGTCTTATAAATTGGTTTGCCGGGTGACACTTCAAGAAACTGCGTTACGCTCCGCTCACGTTATACGCTCACAATGAGAGCGAGTGAGAGGCACGCGTCCCTTCCACTCGGGCATGGTTAGCCCGCCTAAGAGCGAGAGAGACAGACATATCATCCTTCTTCCTACTATACGAATGAATATTCACATTAAAATTATTTTACCACTCAAAGTCGTTGTCACGTAAAACTTTCGCCCGTATACCGACTTTACAGGCAACCAATTTTTTTTTTTTTTAAGAATTTTAACGTAATGCATATTATTATGTCCGGGGTGCGGGTTGTTCGAAAGAGATACCACAGCCCCGGAACGTAAAAGGCAATAGAAGGAACATGGGTGGGTTTTAGTCAGTACAAGTCTGAACGCAGAGCGAAGACGTCTTAGCGGGACATGAACCTTTGTCATGAACTTGTGTAGTAGAGCCTTCGCAACCGCCGTGCGTGAGTGATCAGGGATGATCAGACTTTTACTGACTAAAACCCACCTATGTTCCTTCTATTACCCTTTACGTTCCGGGGCCCCGGTATCTCTTTCGCACAACCCGCAACCCCGGCAGACGGAGGCTCTGGCAAGCCCCTCTGCTTTCAAAAATTGCTTTACATACAAACACTTATACAAATTATGTTAATCTTATTTATAAGTTATAAAAGCAAAAATGAGTTGGTTTGTTACGTCTTCATGCCTAAATGGCCAAACCTATTTTGATTAATTTTGGTACAGAGATAGTTGGTATCCTGGAGACGGAAATAGGTTAAAAAAAGTGAGAAAAGAGGAAGAAAAGGGGAAGAAAAATAACATTTTTCCGATCATCACTCGGGTTTAAATTAGTAATTTTTTTACTTTTTTGGGCGGAAGCTAGTAATGATGATACATATGATCAGGGTATATTCTTTGATTGAGAACCCAAATAAATGACTAGTATGAACTTTTAACAGTTTCATTAGGTGTCTCACAAACGGTTTTAAAACAGAATACGGTCTTTTATAAGTAAATTAAGAAAAAGCTAGGCTTCCCGGTCCCGTAATCTTGGCATATTTAATTTATTCGGCCTCATATCTTAATAATAACCTGTCGAAAGTGTCAAATAAGAAGTCTGTGAATAAGATTGAGCAAACATTTTATGGACCGTCTAAAAATTCAGTGTTTGCGTTGTCATTATATTTTTGCTGCTCTTTATTATCTTAAAATGCGATATTCTTATCTCAGTTTCACAGAAAACCAAGAAAATATGATTCACTCATTTCCCTAGAAAACATTCATAATATAAAATATTTATTCTCAAGTTCGCAACTATTTTATATATCAAATGTTATTTTCTTGAATATCATATTTATTTTACCAAGCTACTTTCAACTTGGTCGCAACTGCATTGAGAAATATAAGAATGCCTGTATATTATTGGACTAGGCACTCCAACTGAGTACCTTTCAAATGCAATGGTAAAATAACGTTGATATTTATTATAAGTCTTGTCGTTACTTTACATTTTTCTTCAGAAAACCTTGTGATTTGTTTTCGTTATTTTCTTAAGTCCAAGATAAAATTATTAAGTTTCTTTTGTATGTTTTCGGAGAGATGTTCGTTGAAGTGCTCATCTTGGGTGAGCATCTGAAATATTTGAATTATTGGCATTTCCATTGGATTATCTATTTTTGAGTGCAACTTATGTTTATGTGGCTAGTAATAAAACATGAACTCCATTACGGAGTATATTCATTCCAAACTTTAACCCCTTAATAATCTTCAAAAAGTAAGTGTCTTTGTTATCCTTAGATTTATTTTTCGTGGTTTTATAAATATTTCATTCGACTTCAATATTAAGAATTTTCAGATAAGTTTCAGACGATTTCAATTTAATACCAATTAGATGATTCCGCATTAGATGGTGAAAAGACAATTCAATGCAAAGTTTTTTTAAAAACCAAAAACCTTTTATTTGTTAGATTCACAACAAACAAACAACGGCAAAATACAAAATAACACTTCATATTTAGTGATTTTAGGTACTTAACCTAATTTTAATTAATTATTGTATAGTGTAATTTGGCATTAAGTACCTACCTGAATAAAATGAATGTTCTATTATTTTTAAATACATATAATGTGTGGTGACAGCATGACGCTACGTGTGTTGTCTCCTTAAGTTACATTAATTGAGACATAATATAATCTGCCCTATCTAATTACTAGCCAATTAGTCTGTAAAAGTGCGAGTCAAAAGATTTTTTTTTTCATATTATTGTGACAGTTAAGGGATGTGGGTGTTATTAAATTAAACAAGACCACAAAGTATTAACATAAAAATGTATTTATTCAAGAGAAAAAAAGACCAAATGCCAAACGTTAACAGTCAACTCTTCTCGTGACCACAGGGCTGGCCTTTTTTAGCCCAAAGAATTATCATTACCATCCAACGTGGTAAAGCTGTCAGCTTTATGGCCACTTTTCCTGTTGAAAGCAATGCGGACGAATTTTTTGACGTCCTTTAATTTATTTTTCCATTTTTATACTTGTACATATTTTTATTATTAGTTTATGTATATTTGTAGTTTAGATAAATAAAAAGTTTTACAAGAAAACAAAAAGAGAAATAGGGTAAGTAGGTCTATGGTTACGAGTCCCTTGTCGCATGTCCCTCGGAAGCAGCGTATTATTCTCTGGTATCGGCTTGGTGTGACGAAGACCGCAAAGGACCGTCGTCTAGACGACGGGCGGCGGTTAGTGATGCCTAACCCAAGTATTATTTTTCTAAAATTATCTTATTGCAACGTTTTCAGCTAATGACATTTTTAAGCATAATAGAGTTTCTGATTTAGCATCGAATTTCCAGGTTCGGATAAGTAATTCAAAGATCCATACATCCGAAATTATATTTTAGTGTGGATTAGTGAACAGTCAACATAATCGATAACTAAACGGGCTCATCAGATATAGTTCATATTTTCTGAGAAACTGATGGACTTATTAGACTCAAATGTAATTTTTATTGCACTGTTCGTTTTCTGTAAAAATAAACTAAACGTTATTCGATAACAATCATAGATTTCTAAGAAAATGTCTCTCTATTAGCTGACTGTACATGTAAAAGTAACAAATTGATTAACTTGTGTAGTCTCAATCTTGCTATAAATACTTCTAATCTAATAAATCAATAAAAGTCTACAAGAAAAGATTTATAGCATGCATCTGCCCGATTTTATCTGTTCATCGATGTAAAATAAAAAGGTTGAATGACATTTCGGTTTTCACGTATTTGATTAGTATCCCACGGCAAACAGGATGAGGATGTCAGCAACTTTTTGTGAAATGTGAGATATTTGAACAAAAAACATGTTCATTTACTTTTCGCTGGGAAATGAAAATCGAAGTTCTTTCCTGTGTTGAAACGGTACGTTCCCAAAGCAGTCTCAGTTTTACAGAATCATATTAACCAATCCGACGCTACTGGATGCAAAGGTTGCAAGCTCTGTGCATCTGCTATCCGATAAAACGGATTATTGTTAACTCCGTCATAGAGCTGCATCCAGCATCGCCGAATAAAAGCGTGTATGATAAATCGATTTTTTTTTGTTCTCCATTGTTATGAAAAACAAAGTTAAGCAAGTCATCAGTTTGATAAAAAAAACAGCCCGTTTCTCAAAAATTTAATATCAAACCTTGTTCAAACCAATTTTCGTTGCTAGAATTTTATAGTCAACTACTACAATTAACAACCTACAAAACTAATCTCTTTTTTCAGAATTTTCCGCCTCTTACCCCCGAATACTGAAACGTCACTCAAAATGTGAGGGCTGCTTAACATTTGAGCAGCTCTTAAACTTTAGATTTTGTATGGTCAAACGTCACTTCTGAGTCTCTGTTAAATTTAAGTGGGACTTAAATTTTGGGTGACGTTTCAGTATTCAGGGGTTACTAATTTAAAGATAATAATGGCGAGAAAATAGTAAACAAGAAATTTTAATATTACAACATACGAACTGATGGTCAGAGCAAATCTATAAATAGGGGATTTGTTTTGTTTGTTTGCCATTTGACTACAGAACCCTAAAAACGTAAGCCAATAAAAGTGCATCCAGTATGATTTATTTACCTGTATTCCCCATTCTCATCTGCGCCTCTCTTTACTACGAGTCACACAACAGTAAGTGTGAAAAGTCTGCAATGTGTTGCCATAAATATAAATTGCGTGGAAGAATTCCCGATATAGGTAGGTGGTGGGATATTTGTTTCATTGCAAAGAATGAAAATAGTGTAAAGGGTAAAAATGTTACATTTGATTTGCTGTTTGTGTATGTGAGTTTAAATGTTTGTAAACACACCCATGATACAGGAGAAATTCCTACTGTCAGGCAACGATTAAAAAAAAAAAATTACGTGTTTGTGAGGTTTTATTTGGACAGGAAGTATTACCTATTTGGAACTTTGAGCTTAATACATAACATATTACGCCTGTTATTAATACATAACATATTATGTATTAATAACAGGCGCTCGGGAGTATCTCTAGTTTATGCAGCTGAGGCTGGTCCGGGAATGGGTGATCATCCATTTGCGGCCTGGCACGGAAAGTACGTCAAGCCGGATTCGGCTATCAATCGTAGATCTTTGTAGATGGGACGGCAATCCGACACGACCGGAGAGAGATTCGGCGCAGGACCAATGGTTTAAGGTGGCCGTGGCACGGGGCTATCATACCGCCATTTGATTATGTATAACAACACTGTCTCTCATTAATAACACTGTTTGCTCGACCCAGCCCCGTGCCCAGCAGTCGCTCTTGCGACCGTGAGAGCAACGGAACAGTCAATACGATAGACGTTAGTTAGCCAGTGGCCCGAAAGTATGACAACCAAAAATCTTATCAATGGGTATCACATCGCCCAGTACAAACTTAGTTCTGGAGGTCAAATAGGCAGTCGCTCCAAGTAAAATACTGATATTCAGCTGTATCCAGGTATACTGAAAGCCGACCCCAACATAGTCGATGTCGTCATCTTCATAGTCATAAGATGATGCTCTGCAGAGGGTGCAGAGAACTCAGTAGTGTGGACAATAAGGCTGTCACTGATAATTAATTCAGTTTAAAAAAATATGCGGACCACATATACTTTCACCGGCTTTCAGTGAATTACCAAACTTTAAAAGAGATATATTGCAAAAATTAAAAGCTGAATTTCGACAAAAGAAACCCTAAAAGCTTTTCAGTTGACTTTTCAGGCAAAAAGAAAAGCCCCCAGGGCAGAAGCCGTGCGTCAAAGTTTACGTAGGTATTCAATAAGATAACAGACGAACTTCAGCATTCAATTTGAAATTCTGTGTCAATATATTATACGTTGGTAAGGCATTTTCGTGGTTGTTTGTCTGGTCACTAATTTCTTTTGGGCTTCAGAATGAATAATTCGGTTAACACAACCATAGATCAGTTATTTTGAAATTGAAACTTTAATATTTCACATGGATATAAAGAATAACTCTATTATTATTATATATGATTATGATTATTGCATATACTTTTTATTTACACAACCGCTCTAATTGAAGATTGAACAACGACTGACTTCTTTTTTTTTTCTTAAATGGCAACTTGCAGTTCAACCTATGAAGTGTAGACTGCTTAAAGCGCTGCATAGCAAGCACTTTGTAAAACGTTTAGATATTTTACTTAATCAATTACTTCAAAAAATTTAGGAAGTATCTTGTTATTCTTGACGTTATTATTAGATCTTTTACTGAGACAATATAATAAGAATAAACAAAAGTCAGATAGTCGTACTCAGCATTAAAAGATAAGTTTTAAGAAGTGATCAAAACTTTCTGCCTTTACAAACTTTCAAAACTTGAACTTAAAAATAAAATAGTTCCAAAATATCAAAATATCAAAGAGAGATCCAAAGGTTAACTTGCAAAATTTAGTTTGAGTTTCACTAAAAATAAAGTTATTTTGAAAACTCGAACTATTGTAAGTCAGAATAATGGAAATAAAACATTTTGTAAAGAAATTAAAATTTCGTACAACAAAAATCACGTAAATCTGAACTTTAAAAGACAGGTTTATAAGAACCTTTATCATTTGAATAGATGAAACATCGACCTTAAAGAAACTCAAATGTTTCAATTAACATTTCAGCCTGTTTTAATTAAATAAGCATTGTTTTGACTTCATTTATTTGGCCGAATTAATGAACCAATTTTCTTTCTCAAATGAAAAATGTCAGAAGACGAAAATAGTTACGGGAACTATTTTCGACTTCAGACATTTTTCACTGATAAAGTTTTTAATTAACGTGGTTCTCGAAATTCGGATATTATTCACGTCTGCCAACATTCATCTGTGACTGCGAAATTTCTGGAGTACGTTTTGAGTTTAACGAATTGAAGAGGATTTTTTTTTTACCCACTGTAAGTATCTTTTTCACCCAAGTATACTTTTCTGCAGAAGTTTCTCAGGTTGTAGTTTCAAAGGTTCCCCAGTTTATTTGAAAAAAACAAAAGGAAAGAAAGATAAGTTCCTGACAATGCTGGTGGTTATATTGTTAAATATATATTTTCTCTAAACTGAACGTTATTAAGTTGTGCTTATTTAGATGCCTATGTTTTCAGTTGATTTCTGTACACAACTTGATTAATATTTCTTTATTCCTCGACTATTATTTGCTGTGAATCCTATCAAAAAAAATTGATCTGTTTATTTAAGCTGAAACTCCTACATTTTTACCAAAAACAACAACGGTGTTGTTGAATACGTAGATAGTACGTTTATCTGAGTCAGTTCAGCAACAGAACGAAATAGTTCGGATGTGACTGAGCCGAAGTTTAATTCGATTTGACAACACTCGTATTTTGTTACGAGATTTCGAATGAATGTTGACACATGAATTGAGCATTTTTACACATACTACAAAGCGTGACCCACGGATTGACGGACGGGTGATTAGAGCTGTTGTACTGCATGTGTCAGAATGCTGGACTGTAAAAAAGATGGATGAAAAACGATTGCATGTAGCCGAGATGAAAGTGTTGAGATAGATGTGTGGAGTGATGAGAATGTATAAAGTAAGAAATAAGTATATTAGAGGAAGTAACAGAACCATGTAAGGCTGTAGCATTAGTTCATGTAACGTCAATACAAAACTTTAAAATAAAAATAAATATATTACATGTAATCTATCCCATTAAGCTTTCCCATTTCTTTCCTCTTTCTACCTCATTTCCCACTTTTTAAAAATAATAAGCTTATGTCCGTCTCCAGGGTCCCAACTATCTCTGTACCAAACAGCATCCAAATCAATTTAGCCATTAAGGCATGAAGACGTAACAATCAAACTCACTTTCGCTTTTATGATATTAGTAAGGATATCGGGGGAACACCTGTAAGTCATCTGCCCAGCCTTTTCCTAACTACATATGTTGGGGTCGGCTTCCAGCCTAACCGGATGCAGCTGAATATCAGTATTTTACATGGAGCGACTGCCTAACTTACCTCCACAACCCAGTTAATACTGAATAATACTATACCCCTTAGTAAGACTGGTTGTCAGACTTTCGGAACACTGACTACCTGTAACGACTGTCAAAGATCTACAAATGACAGCCGGGACCAACGGCTTAACGTGCTTTCCGAGGCACGGAGGAAACTCGGTATATAACGGGTGGTCACCCATCCACAGACCAGCCTATGCAAGCGCGGCTTAACAAGGCTTAAGGTTTGATTGTTACTTATTTATTCCAGATACGAAGGCGAGTTCATGCAGGGCTGGTTCCATGGTCATGGTGTGTTCTGGCGGGCTGATGGCATGAAGTTTGAGGGGGAGTTCCGTGGTGGACGAGTATGGGGACTTGGTAAGATACCTACCATGTGGATAGGCTAAATGGATAGCCTCCTTTAAGTAAAAAGCTTTAAGTTTCTTGTTACCCAACTAACTAAAAAACTAGCAAACACACAGAACTGCGAGTCAGACTCGCACGCCGAGGGTTCTGTACAAACTTGTGACATAAACGGTCATATATTTTAATGGTTTTTTCACAGCTCTAAGTATCTTCAGATTTGAGTATATGGTTGTAATTTTAACTCGATACTTCCACGCGTTCGCGAGATATATGTTTTTTTTTAGAAGGAGAGACAGATGGACAACAGAGTTATGCAATAAGGGTTCCGTAATTTTCCTTTTGGGGAACGAAACCCTAAAACATACATAATATTAAAAAAAAAAACTCATGTTGCTGTGGTCGTAAACACAAGATACTTTTTTTTTTGGGTTGGAAATCATCCAATGACTTCCCCCGCTCTGGGCGGAGCGGGGGGGCATGTCGGACTTGTACTGACTAAAACGCACCCATGTTCCTTCTGTTGCCCTTTACATTCCGGGGCCGCGGTATCGAACAACCCGCAACCCCGGCAGGCAACACAAGATACTTATCATAACTCTTTTGGGTTAGATACCCGGATAGACAAACTATTGTTCGGCTTTTAAATTAGGAGTTTTTCAGTAACCATAAGCTTAGTTATTTACTCAGTAAATCGGCAAATGACTCGGTTCCTATTATACAGGATGTACCTAATTATGACATGCCTTAAAAGTAAAAAAAAACAGTTTAAAATTATGTTTATGTTGTTTTAAAATTGAATACAAGACGAATCTTACCGCATACTAAATCTTATTTACAGACTAAACAAGACAAAAAAAGAACAAAACTAAAAAGTAATAATAAAGTGTAGAAGGCACGTGCAAATAAAATATCATTTGAATATGATATCTAATATATAAAATTCTCGTGTCACCGTTTTCGTTCCCATACTCCTCCGAAACGGCTGGACCGATTTAAACGAAATTTTGTGTACATATCGGGTAGGTCTAAAAATTGGCCAACATCTATTTTTCATAACCCTAAGTGAGCAGCGGGTGAAACCGCTGGGCACAGCTAGTTTTATATATATATCTTTCTATTTTAATATTTCAGAGCTAGCATTATTTCAGTTCAATATTCAGTCTATAAATCCCTACAGGAATACCCAATATCTGAAATCATCAAACTAGAATATTAATGTACCATTTCACACTCAAACAGAATTTAAATGGAGTCAGTTAAATGAACAAGATTATAATTGTTCATCTACTCGTAGTATTTTATTGAAATTG
Organism: Ochropleura leucogaster; assembly: GCA_958449745.1. Taxonomy (NCBI): domain Eukaryota; kingdom Metazoa; phylum Arthropoda; class Insecta; order Lepidoptera; family Noctuidae; genus Ochropleura; species Ochropleura leucogaster. The sequence continues at coordinate 2,750,896 of OY288206.1, forward strand.
ATAAGTGTTGGGTAAATTAATCTAAAGTACTGTGGCAGCTGAGTTCAGCTCGGATTAAATTAGAAAAGACAATTAAATGAGAAATATTTGTATGTATAATTATTTGTAACGAGCTTTCGCCTGCGGCTTCGCTTGCGTTAAATTCGGTATAACACACCAAGCAGACCTGCAGTTTAGCTCTTGCGCCTGATTGATTTGTAATAGCAACGCTAAGTTATTTTATTTCTTCCCTCGTTCTCCCTCATATCCCAATTTTTAAGTAAAAATTTGCTTATGTCCGTCTCCTGGTTCCCAACTATCTCTGTACCAAAATTCATCAAAACCGGTTTAGCCATTAAAGCGTTAAGAGGTAACAAACAAACTCACTTTCGCTTTTATAATATTAGTAAGGATGACGTTCTCGAAAATGACTCTAACGATAACTGTGGAAGTCGCGATATAGGTATTTACGGGGAGAAAAATCGATCTACACAAATCTGATTAGATCTTATTTTTGGGAAAATGCGTTTTCTTTATTTTCACTCTAACAGAATTCGGTCGTATTCGGACCGTTTTTGGTAACGACGGCTGATCTCAGCGGAGATTATGGCTTTCGGTGCGGGAGATGCCAAGCGTGTGCGTAGAGGGAGACGCCCAAGTGTGTGCGCAGGCACAGGTACACTCTCTGTTCCTTCACTCTCATATGCCATAGGGCGGCAATCCGACACGACCGGAAAGATACCAAGCATAGAACCAACAGCTTAATGTGCTTTCCGAGGCACGGGGTATCATACCGCCAACTTCCAAGCTCCGGGGTGTAACTGAAAATTACTAATGGCAAAACCCAGTAACACTTTAGCACGACCCGGGAATCGAACCCAAGCTTCCATGCTGCCAACGGAGCAGTTAATACAGGCTTAATATCGCACACCAAGATCTAAACGGAGACAGCTCAAAAAATATAATATTTTTGTTTTGCGGATAAGCAATCATCAAATAACTTCCCCGGGCGAGTGTCAGGCTTGTACTGACTAAAAACCACCCATGTCACTTCTATTGCCCTTATGTTCCTACCTTATCATAAATCTTCAGCCTTACTTTTGATGCATGAAGTGGGTTCAAATTGGGCAAGTACCAATGACTTTTCAATTCATATAAATATTCTAAAAGCATATCTCAGACACTACTGATAGTAGAAGTAGCTTTTGCCCGCGGCTTCTTATTGATTTGTAATAGCAATGCTAAGTTTTACCTTTTATTCCCTCTTTTTCCATAATATCTCACTTTTTTATGTCCTAGCTAGTCATAGCCTTTGTCCGTCTCCTGCGTTCCAACTATCTCTGTACCAAAATTCATCCAAATCGGTTATAATATTAGTAAGGATAAAAGTCTGAAATCGCCAACCCGTCTTAAGCAAGCGTGGTTATCAACGCTCTTGCCTTCTCTGCATAAAAGAGGCCTATGCTCAGTAGTGGGACAGAAAAAAGCTGGTATTATTCTGTTATTTTACAAAGCAAAGCAAACGAATTAGTTTGCTTTGCGCTCATTCCGCAAAGCAATTCAACACTACAACCACTCACACACACACACACACACACACATGCATCAATTTATAGTTCTGTGCGGTACTAACGAGCATTTCTGACTACAATAACTCCTAGCAAGACTGTTTGTAGACTAGAGAGACTTCTTTAGAAAACAAGGCGAAAACAACAAGAAAACAGAAGGTTAAATCTGATGATCGAACCGAGTGGATGTTATTATTTAGCTAGGATCTTCTCAGATTGTTGCCTTAGAGAGTTGTTAGAACTGGAGATTTACCAAATAAAAAAAAGCCGTGGGATCTTGAAATGCTCGCTTTTAAGAAAAACGAAAAGCTCACGCTTGTTAATAAGGAAAGAGACTCCAAGATCGAATGGGTATGTTAGAGTGCACACAATATTATATTCTACAAAATAAACAACAGATCACAAATTAGGAAAATAAAACTAAGCCAAAAAACACCAGTTATAAAAGAAAAAAACCATAGCACTAGTGCTTGACGCCAGTTTCCAGCTAGATTTGGAGAGCAGTTCGGTCATCATCATTATCCTGCCCTCGTCCCATTCTATTTGGGGTCGGAGCAACACTTTTCCTTCTTCCACTCTCCCCTGTCAGACGTCACAACATCATTCACTCGTTTTTCTTCCGTATCATTCCTTACAGAATCCATCCATCCTTTCTTTGGTCTGCCTCTCCCTCTCCATCCATCAACATTCATATCGATCACTCCTTCAGTCACATGTGCCCCGTCCACTTCATTATGATATGGAAACAATAATAAAAGCGTACCTTGTTAGGTACGCTTTTAATATCATTTCCAATTTGAACCCAACTCTCTTAATTGAATAAATTTTGTGGTAACCAAACAATAAACAGCAGTCCAATTTAAACAATTTTCATAAAATAACTAAAACAAAAGTTTAGGGTACCTGTCCATAATTGTTAGACACTGAACAAAAGAAACGAAATTTAATTATAGTAGTCGTATCCTATTTTTATTTAGGCATTGACATACGAATAAGTTTATCAATTACGAGAATGGTATCCGCCTAACTTACAGATGTGTTGTTGTTGAGTTTGTTTTTGAACTTTTTCTGTCCGGCTATGGCGCTGCGAATAAAAGATACTTTTGTGTCTTTTGTCATCTACAAGCTACCAATTTCTTTATGATCAGTTCAAAATAAGCCGCTACAGAACAAATACACAAAAGTATCTAGATTTGTGCACCGCCTAAAACAGTAAAATTGCTGGCGCAGGGTAGTTCCAGGGTTTCAAAAGATGTACCGCGGCCCCGAAACACAAAGGGCAAAACAAGGAACGTGGTTGAGTTTTAGTAAGTAATAGTGTGACACTCTCCCCCATCCGTCTAGAACTCTTTGATGATTTCCCTTAAGTACCTACAGTACGGCCAACGAGAAGCGATACCAAATGTAAACAAAACCCATGCTAAAACCCCATCTAAAATGGCCGCCCGAATGTTGGCGAACCCGTCTTAACGTTGTCATGTTTTTGCCAGGAGAACGAGACATTACGTCAAAGGCACAAGATGGAAAGAGGTAAATATTAGATTGTCAACGCCACAGGTGCTCTAGGTTAATGACCTTTCGTATCGCTTCTCGTTGGCCGTACTGTACCTAACTAACCTACTCTAATGAGATAAAAACCATGGGTATCAGGATCAACGGTTTAAAGTGTTTTCTTTGACACGGGAGTAATTTCGGTGCAGAGAAATTCCTACTGGAAAAACAATTTGCCTGCCCTTGAATCGAACTACTATGTGTGTGAACAGTGACATCAATCCCAAAGACCTTTTCGCAAACAGGTACTAAGTCAACGATGCATCCAGTGGGTAGCTATCATTAAAGTATTGGTTTCCTAATTGGATCTCGTAGATTTCATTTTATAAATAACTAGCTGGCGCCCACGGCTTCGCCTACAAGTTATCGAAAAAAAAGTATCCTATGTGTTATTCCAGACTATAAATCTACCTCTGTACCAAATATCATCAAGATCCGTTCAGCCATTTTGACTTGAAAGAAAAACATCACAAACATTTACGTTTATAATATTGGTAGGATTATTCGTTTATTTTAAATGTGAGGATCAAAGAGGATCATTTCTTTGTTTACGTTTGTATTATCCCATTGGTCATTTTGTTTGTCTGGTAGTTTCAGTATTATAAGCAACCTTATGAAATGTCTATGGTATTATTTTTTGTCTTTAAGCTCCTAAATCTGTGTGGTTCTTTCTTAAAAAAAGATCTCAGACAATATTTATATCAATATTTATGTAGCCCGCTTGTAAATAGACCAACATTTTTTCTAGACCTTGAAAAAGACTGAAGTCTCAGTTTGTTTCAGCTGTTTTTTCTCATAGAAATCTGCCTTATCTAATTTAAACGTTACAATGTATTTGTATAACTTGGCAAAGTAAACTTTATTTATCATTTTAGATAACCCTTTTGGCTTGCATTATAAAATAGCATTCAAGACACATAATTTAAACTTGAAATACTGCACAATGAAGGCTAATCTCGAACTATGCTAATATTAAAACCCGGTTTAAAATTTTACTAACTGGTCAAAGCATACGTCAAAAATAAACTTTAATTCTAAATCAATAATGTATCTGTTCCCCAAAATTCGTCTTGAAAAGACTCTTCGTTGGCTCTGAAACACCACTAAAAAGAGTCAACGCTTTTAAGTTCATAACCGCCAGTAATAGATGGCGCTGCATGCCTGTTAAATTAGTATAGTTCTACTAGCGTCTGCACCGTACGGAAATTAAGCCAAAGGAACGATCTACCGGGGTTGCGGGTTGTGGGTTGTGGGTTGTTTAAAAGACGTACCGCGGGACATAAACGGCAAAAAAAAGAACATGGGTGAGCTTTAGGCAGTAAAAGTCTGACACTCCCCCACGCTCCACCCAGAGCGGGGTAAGTAATTTGATGATTTTTCATATGCAAAAAGGACCGATTTTGTTTGTGAACTAGTTTCGAATATTACACCCCAGCATACAATCTTACAAAAAATAAACTCTATTATAATTGGTACAGATTAATATTTACTTACCGGCTAAGCCAGACTATGTACTTTTTTATACGTTAGCCAAACGCAAAAATTATTTATTCGAATTCAGCTCACAATTAGCAAGGCTTAGTGTTTTGCTTCAAGACGAATAAGAACTAATAGTTCAGTTTTATAATAATAAAAAAAATATTAGAGGTGTCAAGGGACACCCGGATGGAACGAAGTTCCTTTTTATTATTATTTTTTATTATTTATTAACACCACACTGTTCAATGCGAAATAGAAATGAAAATATCTGGCTTGCTTTCTATAAGAGAGAGAGAGAGACAGACAGACAGAGAAACATGCGACGCCGCACAGCTTACAATAGCTTACTATAGCAAAAAATGTCGTGACAACTTTTCGTAAGATTTTTTTCCGTCTAGCCCCCTTTCACAACGCGCGATAAGGAACTTCGTTCCAACAATTTCGAATCCTTGAAAAAATAATCATCTGCCTAGCCCAAATATGATTTGATCGGATTCCAGTCTTACCGGGTACAATTGAATACCGAGTGCCTGCCTATTTGACCTCCACAACCGACTTAGTACCGGGTAATACCCCTTGGTAAGACTGTTTCTGAGACTTTCAAGACACTGACTACCTGTAATGACAGCTGGGACCAACAAGTTAACGTGCTTTTCGGGGCACAGAAGAAACTCGGTATGTAACGGATGGTCACCCATCCACATACCAACCTAGGCAAACGCGCCTTAACCTAAAGATCGACCCAAGCGGCTGCTATAATTTAACTACTAGCTTCTCTAGCGCTTTAATAATGCATTATCCTTTAAACGTTCAATTTAAGAAGAACAATTGCCAATTTCCAGACTCAGGGCATTAACTTCAGGCACTAACATAAATCTAGGTTTAACATTTATCACGATATTTGTTTATTGATACAAGGCAGTTAGAGATAGTGTTTATTTCTACTAAGTGTGGGCGGGCTCCTCCATTATTTACAACTCTAGGGTATTAATTGAAATTTAATGTATTGTCTTATTATCCGTAGAATAATTTAGATTCATAACTTTTAGCTCAATACAATATCACCTGTTGCCATGGGTCCCAGACTATAAACGGTCTTAGTTTAATATTTCCAAGGATCAGTTTTTGTTGAATGGCTTTATTGGCAGCTATCAAATTATTGAAGGATTAAATTGTAATACCCAAGATCGTATTTATTGTTACAGATATAATTGATTTCAGAAGTGAAAAGCAAATTACCTACTGAATGTAATAAAAAACAACTATTTTTAGACTTTGTTGAAAGATTTGATGAATGGAAAAGTCAGAAATAATAATTGAACGACTATTATTTTGAAGACATGGCTGACGCAGTGGCTGCGCGATCTACTGTTGCGCTGCGTGTCGCGGGTTCGATAACCGCACGGACCAATTTTTTTTATGGCCTACAGGTAGTGGTTCCGGGTTTGCCAGTTTGTGTATGTGAGTTTAAATGTTTGCAAACCCAAATCAAAACTGCGGATTTCTCGGTAGCAGGAAGGTATGATGAAACTCCACACTAATAAACTAAACAAAACTTTGATACACAATGATCTGGAATGGAATTAAAGACCTTAAGCACTTTAATAACACTTGTATAAACTAAACAAATAGGGCAAATCTTTACTTCCTTACTAATATTATAAAAGCGAAAGTGAGTTTGTTTGTTTGTTTATTTGTTACCTTTTCTTGCTTTAATGGCTTAACCGATTTTGATGAATTTTGGTACAGAGATAGTTGGGAACCAGGAGACGGACATAGGCTATTTTTTTTTTTAAATAGTGGGATATGAGGGAGAAAGAGGGGAGAAACGGGAAAACTTAGCGTTGCTATTACAAATCAATAAGGTGCTACCGAATTTAACGCGAGCGAAGCCGCGGGCAAAAGCTAGTCATAAATAAAACATTTTCTAGACCAGTGAGACAAATAGTAGATCTCTAAATAATAGGATCCTCCTAATTGAGTTTGATGACAGTTACGATTGTACAAAATGTAATCTCTTAATCTTAAGTCTTTAAAAACATAAATCATCTTAAAACTACATTAATCAAAAGAGAATTTCAGAAAATTGCAGTTTATTGCGGTTTTTTGAGATTTCATATAATATTTTCATTACATGAGATTTATAAATAAATTGTGGCCTTTGAGAGACGGGCTTAAGCACAATCTAAAATAAATAAATATTTTTTAAAAGGAAAATATAATTTATTTGATCCTCACCATAAATAACGTCAAATTAATTTGCTGTGTACAAACTTGATAGTTCTTACAAAGCCATTGACCGATGGGTTAAGGACAAGGGCCCCCAAATTACCACCGAAGGATGGTATTCAGAGGGGCCTACCAGGGCCACAACCTGCCGGGGTTGTGGGTTGTTCGAAAGAGATATCGCGGCCCCGGAACACAAAGGGCAAAAGAAAGAATATGGGTTTTAGTCAGTAAGAGTCTGACTTTCACCCAGAGCAGAGGAAGTTATTTGATGATTTCGAATTTTATAAACGAAAAACATTTTAGCATTTCTAGGTTTTCGTAAATACACATAAACGAATAGTGTTGTCTGGTTTTGCCAAAGTTCTTTTTTATCTGTCTTTCATTAGAAAAATACATTAGATGATAAATGGAATCAAAAGTGAATCCATTAGTGCGGAAATCTAATGATATTGGATTTTGGTACACAGCATCGAACTTCCCACCTGAATGAACGAAAAAATGTAATGAAAGGAGTGAACGAGCATTAATTCCTATGAAATTGTGTGTCATGTGGACGTGAAATTATGTTGGTTCATCGGTTTAATGGTCGGTACTTTTTTTTTATTATTGATAGGCTCGCGTTTGACCACTATCTCACCTGATGGTAAGTGATGATGTGGTCGACGATGAAGCACGCTTACCTAGAAATAACCTATTCACTCTTGACTTGAAGACCCCCAGGTTATAGCTGTCAGGAAATACAGACTCCGGCAGGGAATTCCACTCCTTAGCAGTACGCACAATGAAGGTATTCCCAAACCGTTTAGTGGTTTAGGTTGGGATGTCTACCATGTAACGGTGGCTTTTAACTTTTTGTAACTTCTTTTTTTAGGGTTCCGTAACACAAAAGGAAAGAACAGAATCCTTATTGGATCACTTTGTTATCCATCTGTCTGTTAGTCAAGACTCGAGAACGCGTGATGTAGGGAATCTAAAATTACATTTTCAAATATGTGGTCCTTTTGTGCAGTGAAAAAACAAACTCTCAAAATCTACGCAGATAAAAGATATATCTGTTTTAGTCAGAAGTTTGTACGGAACTCTCGGTGCGAGAGCCCTCGCTCTTGGCTGATTTTTTTTTTCTTCGAATGCGAAGCCATCATCACAATCTCAGAACAGCTACGGAGTTTGGATTTGTGCCCGATTGATGGCAATAGGCTCGCCCCTTATTCCAAGGAGAATAAACATGACTGGCAAAGTTTTGGTGTACATATTAGGTTCAACTCTAGCTTACCTTTGTGGATTTAAACCGTCATTTTACGTTATGTATGTTCTTCGGGAACACAGGTGAAATCCTTACTAATATTATAAAAGCGAAAGTGAGTTTGTTTGTTTGTTACCTCTTCACGCTTTAGTGGCTAAACCGATTTTGATGTGATTTTGGTACAGAGATAGTTGGGAACCAGGAGACGGACATAGGCTAATTAAAAAAAAAAGTGGAATGCGAAAGAGGGAAGAAAAGGGAAAACTTAGCGTTGCTATTACAAATCAATAAGGCGCAAGGAGAACTGTGTAACGCGAGCGAAGCCGCGGGCAAAAGCTAGTTATAAATATGTGTTTTTTCCTCTTTCCAGGTCTAGTGACATTCAGCGATGGCAGCAACGGTTTCCCTCGCAACGAGGGTTTCTTCCAAGACTGTCGGCTGGTTCGTCGTAAGCGCTGCCCTGAGGTGGTGCAGCGCGCACAGAAAGTAGCGTATATGGCGCGCGCGCAGTGCCAACAGATGTAGTCTGCCTAAATAAAGTAATTTCTGCAAGGTGTGTTTTTTATTTAACTTAATCAACTGATTGAGTCTATGACAGGTCACTGCTGGGTATTGGCATCTCCCTTATCCGCTTTCCGTATCCAGTCGGACCCTGGCCAGGTCCTTTTATAGATCGTCGGCCAACAATAACTGCAACTCATTTTATTTTTGCGGTAGGGAAATGGGAGAGTGTCAGACTTGTACTGGCTAAAACTCACCCATGTTCCTTCTATTGCCCTAAATATTCGGGGACCGCGGTTTCTGTTTCAAACAACTCTGAACTCAGACAGGCGGTGGCCCTGGCAAGCCCTTCTGCTTTGCTGACATCTCTTTGAGCGCGCGTGGAACACCAACGCGCCAAAACGGGCTGGCGTCAAAAGACGAACGGACGGTGAACTACCCATTGTTCACCGTCTACAGGCCCGCATCTACAGTGGCCTGGAGTCGTCGCGCGGCGCCCGATGCCCGGGGCGTTTCGTGCGGCGGCTGGGTTGGTTTGAGGTTCACCTTATCAAACGAATAACTGCCACATGGGTCATACTTCAGGTCAAGCTGCGCTTGTCTAGGTTTCGTTCCAATTAAATACCGAATTTCCTTTGTGCATCAGAAAACAAGTTAAGTTGTTGATCCCGGCTGTCATTTTTTCAGCCGTTACGTAGGTACGTAGTCAGTGAATCCAGAAAGTCTGAAACCCAGTCTTATCAAGGAGTTTCATATTTACAAGTACTCGGTTGTAGAAGCCAGATGCTGCATTTGGTTAGACTGGAAATCTAGTCTAACGTAGTTGAGAAAAGGCTTAGCAGACTTGTCTAGTTGAAGAGGTCTTAGACGGACACAAATTAACTTAAATTATTTCAAAAACTTTTTCTCTGAATAATATTATCTTATTAAAGTTTATAGACATTTTAATGATTCTCTCGTTTATTCAATGTAAACTTTAGTTTTTTCGGCTAACTTGAATTATGGAAGTCTGTGTTCTGCAGCGATAAAATATTTTGGACAAATATTATCCTTACTAAATTATAAAAGCGAAAGTGCGTTTGTTTGTTACGTCTTCACGGCTACTAAAAACTTAAACGTTGACTTTGTTGTGGTCAAGGACCTAGCTTATAAGGGCCTATTATCACACTTTTCGTTATGAGAATTCCCTGTGATGTTAAAGCGTACTTAGATACCCTTGTTTATCCTTCTCTAAGAATAGTTAATTATTACACAGTTTACGCATGTAATCCTTTAAGGGTAAGGCAGAAATGTATTTAATTGTGCTGGGGTTAAACTAAATGCGGGTGCATTTAGTTTAACCCCAGTTATGTTTTTAGGGCTCCCCACTTCAAAAGAAAAAAGGAACCCTTTTTGGGTTTGAAATCATCAAATAAACTTCCCCCGCTCGGGGCGGAGCGGGGGGGAGTGTCAGACTCTTACTGACTAAAACCCACCCATGTTCCTTCTATTGCCCTTTACGTTCCGGGGCCACGATATCTCTTTCGAACAACCCGCAGCCCCGGCAGGCGGATGTCCTGGCAAGCCCCTCTGCTTTGCTGACATCTCTTTGAGGCGCGCGTGAAACACGAACACGCCGTCGACACGGCCTGACGTCAAAAGACAAACGGACGGTGAGCCACCCATATACCTACCTATTGTTCACCGTCTACAGGCCCGCATCTAAGGTGGCCGGGAAACGGAAAAACGGAACCCTTGGATGAATTTTTTGTCCGTCTCGCTGTCTATCTTTCTGTCTGTCAAAACCCTTTATCTCAGGAATGATCGGAAATCATCTAATAACTTTCCCCGCTCTGTAGAGAGAAGCGGGGGTGAGTGTCAGACTTGTGCTGGCTAAAACCCATCCATGTTCCTTCTTTTGCCCTTTATGTTCCGGAGCTACTGTATCTCTTTCGAACTACCCGCAACCCTGGCAGGTGGTACGCGCCGTCACGTGGGTACGGCTAATTTGCACACCCTTTTTTTTTTCTGGGTGGGAAATCATCCAATGACTTCCCCCGCTCTGGGTGGAGCGGGGGGGCATGTCAGACTTGTACTAACTAAAACCCACCCATGTTTCTTCTTTTGCCCTTTACGTTCCGAGGCCGCGGTATCTCTTTCGAACAACCCGCAACCCCGGCAGGCGGAGGCTCTGGCAAGCCCCTTTGCTTTGCTGACTCTCTTTGAGGCGCGCGTGAAACACGAACGCGCCGTCGACACGGCCTGTCGTCAATCGACGGACGGACGGTGAATTTGCACACCCTGTGTTCCCCATCTAGCCTTTATAGTCCGGTCAATTTAGACATTCGAAGTTACATAAATTCCCACCAAGCTGAAAATCGGTAAGATTGTTTAAAATATCATTAAAAACAACATTTGAAAGTTCCCCATCTTTCCCCTGTAAGGAAAAAAAAATATTCAAGGTCAAAGGTAAAAAAAAATGAGTTTTTCATGATTTTCTGCAAAACGGTAAGTTATATCATAAAAATACCTCAGACAAAAATTATAGATCATAAAATTATCTACAAAAAAATATCAATACTTTTTCTCTACGAGCCACCATTTTTGAGATATAATGATTGAAAAAGTTGTAATCGTCATAATATGCATGAGTACGCCACATGTATATATGTCACTGTAAAAGCATGAACTACGGTAAATCTTAAGATTTTTTGTGAGGAAAAAAAAAATTCAAGTTCAAAGGAAAAAAAATGAGTTTTTCGTGATTTTCAGCGAAACGGTAAGTTTTATCATAAAAATACCTCAGACAAAAATTGTACTGTTGGTGATTCAATATTAGAGCACAACCGGCCTTGAAAATGTGTATATGCCGGAGAACAGAACAGTCCGACTTTTTTGCAACTATATTTAGCACTGCATCCCTCTTTGCAATTGCAAAAAATCGAGTTCAGCAGTTTTTCCGGCGCAAGTGGAAGTAAAGTGTGCACTGGTTCTAATGAATTGTTGACCAACTTCCAACCCCAGTCTGTAGGGTCTAGCTGATAACCAAGCCACACTTGAACTTGGTAATATATAATATTTCAACATATAATGCAACTATAGAGATGTATATGTTACTGTAAAAGCTCGAACTACGGAAAATCTTAAGATGTGGCGTACTCATGCATTATTATGACGATTACAACTTTCTCAATCGTTATATCTCAAAAATGGTGGCTCGTAGAGAAAAAGTATTGATATTTTTTTGTAGATAATTTTATGATCTATAATTTTTGTCTGAGGTATTTTTATGATAAAACTTACCGTTTTGCAGAAAATCATGAAAAACTCATTTTTTTTACCTTTGACCTTGAATATTTTTTTTTCCTTACAGGGGAAAGATAGGGAACTTTCAAATTTTGTTTTTAATGATATTTTAAACAATCTTACTGATTTTCAGCTTGGTGGGAATTTATGTAACTTTACTCTTATTTTTTGGTCTAATTTGACCGGACTATTATATAACTGGGGCCCTTTTTGAACATCAATAGTTTTTTTTTTTGTTTTTTTTTTTAAGGTTTTTATGTTTTTTATCATGCCAATATAAGCAAAAGATTCTTTTTACGATGTTTTTCTTCACCGCAACCTTTATCAGACAAATGGACTCAAGAAACGAACAAAAAGTAGGAAACGTGATTGATGGTGTACAAACTCACTCGTTGTTTGGGGTAGCACTGCTCGTGTCTTTTTTAGGACATAGAAAAAAAATATATACTGAAAATTTTAATATAAATATTGATGGACGGAGATCCAGAGGAAGACTAAAAAAAGATGGATGGATTTGAACAAAATGATATGAACGAAAGTATAGCAGTGTGTGCATTTTTAATTTTATTTTTCCAGATGCAAAATCATCAAATTACTTCCCCGCTCTGGGCGGAGCGGAGGGAGTGTCAGACTTACTCGTACTGACTAAAACCCATTCATGTAAACAACGTGGATGGGTAGGAGTCAGTACGTTTGCCCTTTATTTTCTGGGGCCGCAGTATCTTAATAGTGTATTCCTAAGAATAGATTTTTGAGCTCATAAAAATATATGTGAGACCCTATTATGTTACCAAGAATCACACAAAGAAATACTTTAAACTTGTCTTTGAGGAAAGATTAAATGATACCTTTACGATTGACAGGGGAGAAAAGAAGAAAAAAGAACGTGTTGAGTCAACAAAAAATAACATAAGACAGAGGCAGGATAGGTGACATATTAAAAAAAAACTCAACACTAAAAATATAATAAAAATATTTTATTAAGCATTTACAAAGCCTCTACAGAGAGCTAACAATAACATTAAAACTAATTTTAGAATAAATTAATGTACAGATTTTAGTACTTATTTATGTTAATTAGATTTCAGTTTTCTCTTAGCTATAGTTTCTTCGTCGTCCAGGCACTGGCCGTACCTGACCTCCATGCATTTGCTTCCCTGAAAAAACAACAGAAAAAAACATAAATAAACAGTTTTTTTTTTAAAGTTTCGCAACAAACATACACAGCCAGATCCGAAACAACAACCTGTCATAAGAAAAAAAAAACATTTTTCCCAACTATCTCCCTACCGAAATTCATCAAAATCAGTTTAGCCATTTAGGCGTGAACACGTTACAAACAAAACCAACACACATATTAGTAAGGATTTTTCGAGAATCGATCATGCTGTTACCAAAATATTTGCCTGGTAACAGCTATATTGGAGGCGAATGCCAAATACCCAAGGGAAGCTGATGTCAAGTCATATTTCACTACAAATAGCAGGAGCTATAAGGATTGTGGAGGAGATACTGGTATTCTCCTGTTCGGTTAGACTGGGAGCCGTCGGGGTAACATAGTTAGGAAAAGGTATGCCAGATGAGCAACCATGAAGAAGTAAAAGTTTAAGTGGTAATAATCTCTATTATACACAGTGCCGTTAAAATATGAATCTATTTTTAGTTGGTCCCTAAATCGGTATCATAATAATATTTATTGTTGCCTAACAAAAGGAGTGGAAAAAACCAGCTAAGAGGGATTCCGTACAATCATCTTTAAAAACGTAAACAGGAAAACATGTTTATTGTATGGGAGCCTCCTTAAATATTTATGTTAGTATGTGTTGTTAAAACAGTATAAGAAATACATGATTTGTGAAAACTTCAATTGTGCTACTAATATTTATTTATCACTTCAAGTACAAAGCATTTTCTACCAGTCAACCTTTGGGTGATGCAGAGACAAACACTGGTAAGTGTAAAACAAAAAAAAATACTATATAGATTTATATAAAATACTATAAATATTTATCAAAAAAAGTGTGTGTCAGCTCCGACGCACGACTGGAGTTTACTCCTTAAGTACGAGTATCTAACCATACGCAAAAAGAGTTTATTCAACTGAAAAAAGATTAATATCATATGAAAGGGTAAATTCACAAATTAATGAAAAAAAAATAGCAATTTAAATACATCGACACTGATAGAAACAAACAAGCCCAATAACATATAGTATATATAGGTATAGTCGCTTATACAGCATACCATATGTACGTCTTAATACACTCACAGCCAAATTAGAAAGTTTCGCACTAAAGGTGCGCACCAAAAACGTGACACATTTTCGTTACTTTAGTAGGGTTTACTCCTCGGATTTTTCTCATACCGGGCGCCTTATATATGAAAATCGACTCTTAAGGAGTAAAATCCAAAAGTAGATACACTAAATAAAAATACAAACAATGGGGAAAACATTAACGATGTGACTTTGCGAAGAAACTCACGAACTTTATGTTTAAACGATAACGGCTCGGAAAACTATCACGGTTCATGAGAAATAGCCGAGAAAGACGGATAGCAGAGTCTTAGTAATAGGGTCCTATATTACCCTGTGGGTACGGAACCCTAAAAATAGCATTAAATAAAAATATTTTTCAAGCTATACGACAACAACATTCTATGAAAGATTTCTCTATTGTGTTTGATAAACGTATATTTTTTCAACAATGAAATAGATTTCTTTAGTCCACTGTTTGAGACACTCGAACATTTTTATTTCCATTCAACGAGTAATCTATCCCTTTAAGAGTTAAAAGATTTCTTTTCTATACTAATATTATAGAGAGGTAAACTTTGTGAAGTTGTAGGGGTTATCTCTGGATTTTGAAAATACTTTTACTAACCACGTTATATTTTGTGAGTTTTGTATGATATATTTGTTGCTACAGTGCTACAGTGGGCAAAACCACTGGACACAGCTAGTTTTTACATAAACCTTCTAACCTAAATATAGTATTTATTATTTGATTATGAAAGTTTGCTTTTTTCAATAAAAAAATCAATCCTTTTTGAACTTCTTGATCTTAATCTAAAGCGTCCGTTTCAGCGTTCTCGCAAATAAATATGATTGATTTGTTTTGTTACAATGTTAATTTTATTAAAGCGTGTTATTATTAGATTCAATTAGTCAGCCCTTTGTTGTTTACAAAACAACTTGACTATCGCTTGATATCTTCTAAAGAGTAAATATTGGTTTTTCTTCTGGAAAAACAGTTTCTTTTTGGGGATTTTTTGAGGAAATTGTGATTACCTGACCTATTTTCACCAACTGTCCGTTCTCACGTAGTAAGTAGCTATATTGCTATGATGTACTTTTAATCGTCCGCTGTGAATGTGTGCTTCTTAAAACGAAAATCTTTTTGACAACACGGTTGGCGAAAAGGCTGAGCAATCGATTGCCGCGCAGCGTGTCGCTGGTTCGATCCCCGCACGTAACTAATGTTTGTATGACCTATACATAGTTGTTCTGGGTCTGATTATTTGTGTATGGCAGTTTAAATGTTTGTAAGCGCTCCCACAATACAGGAGAAATCCAGGTGTGGGGCAACGTTTTTTAATGAGTAGGTCCTCCCCCAGCTCTTTGCATTCTATCCTATTGTTCACTATTGTTGTCTTTCCTCTCCCTGCTGGGTTAATCAGTCGATACAACAGTCTTAATCCACCTGCTATTCATTCTGATTATATTATTCGACGAGCCTGTTAGTCTAGTGGTTAGTGGCCCTGACTGCTGAGCCGGTGGTCGTGGGTTCGATTCCCACCCAGGCCAAACTTTGTGTGATGAGCATGATTGTTTGTTCTGTTTCTGGGTGTGATTTCTAAAATATGTATGTATTTATAAATTATATAAGTATGTATATCAGTTGTCTGGTTACCATAACACAAGCTCTACTTAGTCCCAAGATATTTATTTATTTATTATTATTATTCACTAGCTGTTCCCCACGGTTTCACCCGCGCTGCTCAGCACCTGTTGGTCGTAGCGTGATGTTTTATAGCCCATAGCCTTCCTCAAGAAATGGACTATTCAACACTAAAAGAATTTTTCAATTCCAACCAGTAGTCCCTGAGATTAGCGCGTTCAAACAAACAAACAAACTCTTCAGCTTTATAGTATAGAAGATTCAACACGATTCCAAAACGTCTCGCTAATAATTGTAAACCAATATCTCAAGACCTACTAACACAAAACCAAACAAACGAAACTTTCTTCACAGCAAAGCCTACACTTCACACCTACTATTGACACAATACTTTCATCTTCCCCTACTAAGATACTTACTTAAGGAAAGTAAAATGATCCATGACGTAACGTAACTCGACTGCCGGTCGCGTTAACTTTCCCTCGCAAGAGTTTACATAACGATACTGACGTAACTACAGGTACCTACCCATTAATCTTCGGTTAAAATTTATTTATTATTCGTGAAATTTCGTTTTGGGCTGGTGGGTATCGTGAGGGTCTATGGAAAAGCTTTTACGTAATTAAGATGTGTGGAAATTGATAGTGGAGATTGGAGAGAAATCTGAATGCGGTATAACCGTATCGGACACAAATTGAGTAATTCATTAACTTCGTCTTACTTGCCTACAGACCAAATCAAAAGGTATTGTAATTGAAATGAATTATTGTAGTAGTTTTAATCCTTACTAATATTATAAAAGCGAAAGTGAGTTTGTTTGTTTGTTACATCTTGACGCCTAAATGGCAAAATCGATTTTCATGAATAATACAGAGATAGTTGGGATCCTGGAGATGGACAGAGGCTAATTTTTGTTTCTTTCTAACCCCCCACTTCCCTAAAATAGGGGGTGGAAGTTTGTATGGAGCATTCCGCAATTTTCAAGGTAGGAAGGTAAAAATTGGTATGCAGACTATTGTGTCTCTAACAAAAACATTGTGCATATTTATTTTTTGGAAATCAGCCCTCAACCCTTTAAAAGAGGGGATGAAACTTCATATGGGACTTTTCGCTGTTTTCAAGGTAGGAAGCTAAAAATCGGTACACACACTCTTTTTTTACCAACGAAAAATACCTGCAAATCAGAAAAAGGGAACTGTCTTACCCCGAATTTAACGCGAGCGAAGCCGCGGGCAAAAATTAGTCGTTCATAAAACCACGAAAATATTAACCAAGTTTCAAAATAAGAAGGTGGTTAAAACCGCCTTAAAGTATTATAGCATAAATGCTATAATATTTTCATGATTTTCAACTAACCTTAGCAATGTAAGCTTTCATGTAGAAGTTTCCGAACAGGATGATGAAGGAAATCATGTAGATGATAAGGACGTAGTGCATCCACAAGGGGAACTCGCAGCCAGTCCTGATGCCGTTGATACCGAGGACCAGGGCGCAGGTGAACTGGATCTGAAATAAGAAGATGGTTTCTTAGAAGATAGTAAAGTTAATCACACAAATATTAGATTTTGTTAATATTTTAGAAACAGGACATAATTCTAAAAAAAACAACCGACCAAGTGCAATGCGGACTCGCGCACGCATATTATAAAAGCGAAATTGAGTTTGTTTGTAACCTCTTCACGCCTTAATGGCTAAACCGGTTTTAATGAATTTTGGTACAGAGATAGTTAGGAACCAGGAGACGGACATAGGCTAATTTTTTTTTAATAAAGTGGGATGTGAGGGAGAAAGAGGGAAGAACAGGGAAAACTTAGCGTTGCTATTACAAATCAATAAGGCGCAAGGGGAACTCTGTTACCCCGAATTTAACGCGAGCGAAGACGCGGGCGAAAGCCAGTTATTTATAAAAACTCTACTTTTCTATAAAACGTCGTATGGGGCTCGACGTTTAACCCTACGACGTACATATCTGGCGTTTAACCCTTAAATATTTATTTTATTTTATGTTTTGTTATAGCAGCAACAGAAATCAATCATCTGTGAAAATGTCAACTGTCAAACTAACACGGTTTATACCTGGTGATAGACGGACAGACCGACAGGTAGCGGAGTCATAGCAATAGAATCCCGTTTTACCCTATGGATACGGAACTCTAAAAATGCGTTGGATAACCCAATCACTAAATTTGTATCGATTTCTTCCTTGTCTCAGAAAGCACGTTGATACCAGAACTTTCATAGTCATTGCAGTAATTAGCCAGGGACCCAAAACGCTGACAACCAGTCTTACCAAGGGGTGGTGCCCAGTAACCACCAAATAAGTAGTAGAGGTCAGAAAAAAAATCCCCCGATAGTTATGAGGTTTTGTGTGAAAACGGACTAATAAAACTATTTCAGAAAAAAAAAACAATCTAAACAAAATTCAATGATACTATCGATACACTCGATATTCAGAATGAAGATAAAAATAATCTTCAGAAAGAACTTTTATCAACAAGTGATCAGTATTGATTGCTTGCTTATACTGAAACTTTCAGTATAGCACTTAAAGATATCGTAATAGAAAACAATTTCTCGACAATCTTAGAAAAAGACCATCGTTGAAAGAAAATGGTATCATCTAGAATTTTGATTTTTGAACCCACGATTTATTTTGGCTGTTATTGTTGTACTTTGATTTTATGTAGACGAGCTCTTTCTTTTTATTTTATAAGCTTTTATTTTTTACTTGGGTGAGTTAAAAATAAAAGCGTTAGTTTGTATGTATTGGTAAAATCTTTCAACTGAACTTTAAACCTATTACGTCTAACCGATTAAGTTGAAATTTTGCTCACAGCTTTAGAATTTTTCATGATTGAAATGACAATCTCTATCTTGCAGCTGGACTGGAATACATACCTACATGAAAGTATGTACGTTCAATTTTGCTTGATAAACCTAATTTTTGTCTTTGAATTTTGTTTTTTTTTTCAGTTTTGTATTTACTATCATTTTTAAAGACATTTTCCTCCGTAGATGTAGATTGTGCATTTCTGTGGTAAGGCGGCACTTTGAAAACCTTTTGTAACGTGTTTTAATAAATTTTTAAAACTCTCTACCGCATTTTTTTTGTCATAAAAGTGGCAAAAATAAAGAAATTATAACAATAACTGTAAAAATACCTTTATTGCTATCAACGCTAATTACAGGAAATAATCCCCAATCAAGCTCATGGGGGTAATTCGGGTACCCCTTAGCATAAGGCATCTAATTTTCTTTCTTTCTTCTTCTTCTTCACTTATTTATCGTTATACTTTCGCAGATCAGTGTAATCCAATTTTTTTAGAAGTTATTCTAAAAATAAAAATACATATTTCGAGACTAGTAGACAATGCCTACGGCAGTTTTTTTACTTGTGCATAAAGTTTTAATAAATAAATATTTTTCGTCTTTTTATAGAAGTTCGCATAAGTGATGGCCTCGTTGGCCTAACGGTGGCAAGCGGCTGCTGAGCATGGGGTCTTGGGCTCAATTCTCAGGTAAGGTAAACTGTTTTGTCATCTGAAGTAAGGTAAACTGTATAGTAGCTGCCATAGAATCTAATTAAGTGCCCAGTTTATGCCAATAGGTTCGTTCTTTTAAATGTATGGCTTAAAACATAACTGGCAAAATGTGTGTCCTGTTACACCTCTATCTTGTCTTTCGGGGATTAAAATCGTGAAGTTATGTATGTCAGATAAGTGAAAATAACAAGGGCTCTTAGAAACTTTATCCTCCAATAACCATTGAAGAGCAAATTTTAATGTAACTACACATTCTTTGGCAAAGAATGTCGAAAGTAATAATTGAAAACTAATTCCTGATTCAGCCCTGCTATATTTAGGTCAGCCAAATATTGTTGGGCCGAATCGAGAATTCGTTATACATATATCAGTTATACCCGAAAACTAATTAATTGGAACAATTACATCCTTTTAAAACTCAAAGACCCTTTTCAACCCGGATGAGAATCGTTATATAAACATACTTTAACATTGTAAATGTTCAGAAAATTACCTAACTACAGTATTTCATAACATTGAAAGAAAACAAAGAAGTATGAACACGCGATGGTATGCGTGTGGCGTGTCACCACAAACTTTGATTATACAAATATACCTAGACAGATTTAAATCATAGATTTACCATACCGCGCCAAACAATGTTCACGTAACATTGTCTTATTTTGTTTTTCGAAGTGATGTCATATAATGACTAAAACCCATCCATGCTCCTTCGTTTGCCTATGTGTTCAGGGTCGCAGGGATCATGAAAGTTTGCACCAGTCTGAATGACGTCAGTTTTGTCGTCACCTGACGTACGAACGGTCACGGGTTCACCGTCCTCAGACTTGTGTCTACGGTAACCGGGAGTCGTTTCGCGGCGACTGGGTTGGGAGGTCCTTCGGAGCACTAACTGAACCAGGGCAGGACGCGACATGTCGCTGCTGACGATCAAATTCAAGAGAACACAGCGGTGCTTAGCTCAAGCGGGCAGACTGCTCCAGTGTGCTCCAATGTGTCCTCCGGGCAATCGTCATAATCCAGGCGTTTCCTTCGGCCCAATTATGTTCATGGTCACTTTTTCTTTGACAAAGGGATTTGAATAGGATTGTTTCGCTCATTCGTACTACAGATCGTGTTTATTACTTCATGCGGGAAGCGAGACGTCGCTTATATATATACTTTTCCACGCGACCTACAGTGCGGGGCACATCTATGATTTAAATCTACATAAATATGTAGTTTAGCGTTATATAAACTTTACTAATAAGGTTTCAGATTATGGTTTAAGTAATAACATAAACATCACCACCGCCAAAACAAGTCGAAAGATTGCAAAATTGTAACGAAATTCGGAAAATGTTTAGGTAATGAGATATAAAAAGAACCTTTGTAGGAAAAAAAATCACTGACTCACACAATTTTGAATGGAACGTAGGTACTACACTAAGACTTTTTATAAGAGATTTTGCAAAATTTAGCGATCACCTCCTTCTGCGAAATTGATATGCTAGCCAACGAAGTGGCTGGACGTTTGAGGGAACGAACTCAACCCAACCCAGCCGCCGCAGAAGACGTTCTGGGCGTTGCGTGGGTTCTGGGCGTTGCGTAGCCACGTTGGCCGAGACGACTCTCGGCCAACGTGGACGCAGGTCTGTTGATGGTGAGCAATAGATAGCTCACCGTTCGTCCGTCTAGTGACAACAGGCCGTGTCGACGGCACGTTAGTGTACCACACGTGCCCCAAAGAGAAGTCAGCAAAGCAGAAGGGCCCGCCAGGACCACTGCCTACGAGGGTTGCGGGTTATTTGAAAGAGATAACGCGGCCCCAGAACACAATAGGGAAAAAAAAACATGGATGATTTTAGTCAGTAAAAGTCTGACACTTCCTCCCGCTCCGCCCAAAACAGGGGAAGTTATTCAATGATAAAACATCCCTAAACAAAAATGGCCGCCTAACATGAAACTGTGTGTTGTAATAGGATCAGGTGTCTTCTTTTAATAATATTTGGGCTATTTTACCCACATACCCTAAATATAGAGTACTGTGGAAATTCCTGAAAGTTCAAGGCACATTGTTCAGAAATTACGTAGCCTTTCAGCTCGCATATTTTTGTTATATTCAGGAAAATCTGGGCCTGAGTAGTTGAGTTATTTTGATCACAATAAACTTATCTTTTGCTATTCATGGATGTTAGGATACATTTCGTCCTTTTTTGGCTACTTATCTACATATACTAATATTATAAAGCTGAAGAGTTTTTTTGTTTGTTTGTTTGTTTGAACGCGCTAATCTCAGGGACTACTGGTTGGAATTGGAAAATTCCTTTAGTGTTGGATAGTCCATTTCTTGAGGAAGGCTATAGGTATATAACATCACGCTACGACCAACAGGTGCTGAGCAGCGTGGGTGAAACCGCGAGGAACACCTAGTTGTTGATAAATAAAAAGGACTGGCCATGAAAAAAAAATCGGCTTATAAGAGAGAGTTGACACAATTGACCAAATCGATTCAAATAGGTACAAAAGATGAGTGTCAGTTTGTTCCTGAAGATCGAGGTCAATGGCCCGCAATTGAAGACGTCTTTGTCCTGCAGTTATCATTTTGAGACTGAGTTCATTGAAGTATATATTTGCTTTCATCTTGTAAGATGAGTTTATAACAATAGTTTAAACCCCGACCAACGATCTCTTTGTAGATTATCGCCTACTTTTGAGTCGATGAAAAATATATGAAAAGTTTTTAAACCTAGTCACTTGTCAATTTAAAAAAAAATAACCATGACCTGATGCGAACTATATTTTGTTGTATGCGTCTATCCCTAGGATCATGCAAGGCATCAAACCCGCCAGAAGAATTCCTAAACGGTGTACGGCAAGTACCTTGTGTCTGGCTTACGATCCGTTTTAACGAGTACATCCTAATACAAGCTTCGCGGTTAGGTTAGTTTGGTACATTAAGTGGAGTATTAGGGTACACCCAATGTTCTACTATTATGCTGTTTTTGCTGTAGCATCAGTTAAATCACCCGTTCCTCTCCAATGTGGAGACCTTCACTAAACATCCATTTTCATCTAACGTCACTAGGTCACAACGGTACAACTCTGCTTAACCTTATAACATCTATCTAAATGTGTACAATATCTAGCGCCATGCGACAAGGATGGTATTTCACGATATTTATATCCTAGAAATGGCAACGTATTGTTAATAGTATAAAGCTTACCAGCTGCATGATGGTGAGGTACTTCTTCCACCAGAGGTACTTGCTGACGGCAGGTCCGAAGACTGAGAGACCGTAGTAGGTGTACATGAGCACGTGGATGCCACTGTTCACCATCGCAGGAAGGAACGCTGGAAAGAAACGATTATGTTAATATATTGGAAAGATTTATTTATTGTAGGATTACCTACCAGTTACGTTCGGTATTTTTGCATAATACATTATCCTGATGATACACATGCTAAGATTAACTAAGTTGCGAGGTAAGTGGCTATTACACATATTATAAAGAACAAATAAGGATATAAGCAACCTATTTAATTATATGAAAAGGAGTTACAACTTCTAATCGTGAGTCATTACTGAACACCGCTCAAAGGGCAGTAAAGTATCAAAAAAGATACTGCCGCCCCAGAACATAAAGGCCATAAGAAGGAACATGGGTGGGTTTTAATCAGTAAAAGTCTGACACTCCCCTCCCCACACCGCTAAGAGAGGGCGAAGTAATAATATGATGATTACCCATCCGTTAAAAAAAGGCAGTAAAGTAAGATTTGTATTGTGTGGCATCCTCTCACACAGTGCCCCGACAGTGTATGTAATTAAATAATTATGCTAGTATTTTAAAAGCTTTCTTAAATAAAAATAAATAAATAAAGTTGCCTCAACATAATAACATTTTTGCTCTCAAGAAGATAGCCCAAATAGAAATGACTAATTAATTGAATCTCAGTACTGAAGGGTACGTTTTTGCTTTTACTCTGGACGCTCTAAATGTGCTCGTTTTCTACGTCGTTCTCACTTATATGTATAAACTCATCATGAATGATGTATCCATGATTTTGTAAAATATTATGATTTAAAATTTAAAAAACTGCATGGACACTCCATGCAGTTTTTTGCCCATTCTTCTCCATAAAGATCTACGCTTTGGAATGGGCAACTACAGTACTTTCACAAGTTATTATGTCTTGTAACTGGACTGTAGCAGAATCTTTTTATGACATTCAAAACTGCCTGTAGTGGTTCTAATTGAAATAAATGCTTTGAGTTTGAGTTTAAGTACATCGCTCAGTTAAGGGCAGTAAAGTAAGATTTATATTTTTGTATCTTATGTAGCACTCTTTGCTACAGAGTCCCAACAATGGGTAAGAAAGAAAAATAAAGATAAAGTATTTATTAGTCGCAATTACGACGAGCACACAAAAAATAATTAACATAAAGAAAGACTCACAAATATTAAAAAAAAAATCGCTTGCTCGCCGTGACTGTGACAAGTACCTACGTCACCACTCAGTATGATGATGTGCTGTGGGAGCCCACAGCACAGCCCTGCTACCCTACCATGACGTGTTAAAGCAGAACTTATTCCGCTGAGGGAAAGGGACAGAGCTATACAGGGTGTCTAGCACCATCTCTTTAACTCATTGGAATAAGTTCTGCTTTAAGATGTCATAGTTGGCCTACTGGTTTGTGGTATTGTATTGTTTTGTATAAAGGGTTAGTGTCCACAAATGCAAGTCTAATGCCCCGTTCCAATAAACAAAGTCTCATAGAACTTATTTGTTGTCAAAATACAACTATCCGTAAGCAAAACGAGTCGTTTTTGTTTCTATAAACAAAAACGACTCGTTTTGTTTTTTTGAACGGGGCATAAGGCATGTATCTACCACTAAGTAGGTACGTAATAGGATAAATAAAAGAAGTGGTTCTAACTTAATAACAGTTTTGCTCTCATGAAAATGGCCCAAATAGGAATTACAAATTAATTGACTCCATGTTAAGGCTACGAATTTACTGATCTGAAAATAAAAAATCCTTTCAAATCGGCTATTCAATAAATTAAATGGAATAAATAACGAAGCTAAAAAAAATATCCAATTTCAATATCGACGATAGTATGAAAGAGGTCAAGTATGGTTTCATTAATAAAATCCTAGCCATTCGTCTTACTCAAGAAATCTTTTTACGCCCACAAATTTTGAATGGCCCTTAATTTTCCAATATTTGAAAATAGCTTTAACTAAGTGAATTTGGGACTGGTTCACGAATCATACTGAGGTTCCAAACAACATGATCTAGTTATGTTTTACGTCACCAAAATTCACTCAATTCTTTGAATCACAATGCAGCTATGCAGTAAAAAAACAACTTTTGAAATTATAAGGCAATAAAAAAAAAGATTTACAAAAAAAGAACACCAAAATGCCGAAAAATTAATGTACCTACTTCCAGAAGAAGGAAGAACTTTTGTTACTTACAGATTTTTTTAGAAGACAAGTAAATTTATTGTTTTTCAGCCTTTTTAGTTATGGTATGATTGTATCTCGCACAAATTCTTATCGAGTTTTCAATTTTCACTCCTACTAAAAGATCCTTAATATGCATTAGAAGAAAAATATAACTCGTAAGTTTCTCAAGTAAAATAGGTAACATTAATACCAAAGGAAAGAAAAGAAAAGAAAGAGAAATTAATACCTTACAACCTACTACTAGCTGCATTTTGGCTTTAGAATGTCGATAATCGTTATAACTGAATAACAAATAAATGAAATGTACAAAAATATCAACAATCGTTCAACAAGTTTTTAAACTGACATGGTCAAACGTTTGATACGGGTTATTTACCATGTTCGAAATATTTATTTTGAAAATAGTAAATATCCCGTACATTCAAAACGTCCCGTAAAACAAAATACATCCAGTTTCATATGTTATAAATATTCAACATACTTATTTAATCTTTCAACGGTTCTTTTATCAGAAATTTGCCTCACGACAGATCAGACTAACTTCGTTAGAGATAAGCTTATCTTCTCATTACAACCTAAATCCCCCTACGTTCATATAAATTAGGTTCCAATCGATCTACCAAAGTCTAGACAATTTCAAACAACGAAATAGAAGGCCAAGTGCGAGTCAAACTCGCGTAACGAGGGCTCCGTACAAATTTGTAACATAGACACTAAGGGACTATGTCTTTTGACTGTATTGACTTTGGGAACTGTTTTTTTCACAGATCCAAGACACTACAGACTTGATATATATGGTTTTAATTTCAATTCGCTGTATGGAATGATATGAAGGAGGAAGGAGTAAATGATTCCGTGATGACAGAGGGAAATGGAAGAAGAAAACGTGTTACGCCGACAACAAATAGAATGGGACAAGGGTAGGAAAATGATGATGTTGGATTTCAAGTTGGTACTTCCGCGAGAAAAAAGGGTCTTAAAAAGAGTCAGATAGACGGACAAACGGACAACAAAATGATCTAATAAGTTCTTGTTTCTTTGATTTTGAAGCACGGATCCTTAGAAATAGCTTTCCTACAAAGAATATAATTATTCAATTAATTAAATATCTCATTATTAATGAAGGACATAAGTTCCACGACAGCTTATCTCATTAAGTAATTAATGATCGTCGAAAATTAAATTTCCTGTTCCCTTCGGCTTATTTGACATGTGTCAAAACAGATATTTGCCCTTAAATGTTTACTTAACGAAATATTTTTATGGAAAACATATTTGAAGAGTCGCGTTGGAATGGAAATCACAAATAGTTAAGGACATGAATTTTAATGGGTTACTAAGAGGACAGTAGAACGATTACTTAACAACATGGGTGGTAAAACTGGTCATAATTTACCCAACCATAGATTTATCGCAAGGTTATTAAAACCGTTTGTCATGTTGAAAAGTTACTTAGGTGGTGGTTACTGGTGTTTTATTAGGTTTTCACAACTGTCACTGAAAAAAAAGGCGCCGTAAAGACGCGGTAAGTCTATAGCCACCCATCTACAGACTGACCGAAGCAAGCGCAACTTTAACCTAGAAATTAACTCGTACGGATATTATTTGACTGCAAGCGCGATAGTATTTACAGTGCAAAATTGTGTAAAGCAAGAACATCAATCTAGCTAGAACTGTAGACTATCCAAGATAAACTTCTAGATTTCTAAGCCAATTCACTAGATTAGTCTGTACCAGGAGCCGGGTCTTTCCTTAATCTGAGATTTACTACCGTCGCGAAGGTAGTTTAGTTTTAAAACAAGGATAAATCTTTCAAACTCTCACTTAGTAGAATCCGGTAGAAATAAACTATACCCAATTGTATCAATAAACAAATATCGTGATAAATTTTACACCTAGATTTATGTTAGTGCCTGAAGTTAATGTCCTGAGTCTGGAAATTGGCTATTGTTCTCCTAAAATTGAACGTTTAAAGGCCATTGCATAATAAGAAGCGCTAGAGAAACTAGTCGTTAAATTATAACAGCCGCTACGGTCGACCAAGAGGTTTAGCCGTGCCTGCCTAGGTTGATCAATGGATGGGTTTTACACATTACATACCGTCAGCTCTGAGGACTGCTGCTGGAGAGCTGTCATTTGTAAATCTTTGACAGTCGCTACGGAATGTCAGTGACCTGAAGAACTGACAACTAGTCTTACAAAGAGGTTGACGGCACGAATGGCGCAGTCACTGAGCGGTCGCCTGCTGCGCTAGGTTTCGCGGGTTTGAATCCCGCACGGAGCAAACATTTATATGGCTGACAAACAGTTGTTTCGGGTCTGACAGTTTGTGTATGTGAGTTTAAAAGTTTGTGAACGCACCTACGATACAAGAGAAACTGAAGAGCTGGTTACTTGTTGTATTATTTTTTAATTTTATTACAAATCCTGCACCTGTCGCTTATACACGCCATCTTGTGGAAGAAAACCAATAAATTACAAAGTACTAAACTGAAAACGGAAATATGCAAATAAATTCTGCTCAACTTTGACAAAGTTGGAAATTCGAAATTAAAGATAGGTAATTTGTGTTAGCCTTTATTTCTTAAATCATTTTAACCTGCTGAGAATTTCTCTTACACTTGCTTTTTCACAAATTTGACAATAAAAGCAGTTGCTGAAGATTTTTTTTTATTAATAATTCAGGTTAAAGAACAAATATATGCAAGCTAATATAATACGCTTCTTAAGAGGAACAAAGAAAAGTCGAATATTTCTGACTGAAGCCTTAAGATGTTAATTTTTCGTCGTTAAAAGATTACCGCTGAATGACTGATGAATCTAGGATCAAAATTCATATTTTGTCATATGGAAAGTGTTCTTGCTCGTTTATCTCAATTAAATTTTATCACGTTTTGAAATGAGCAACTAGGTTTATCTTTATGATAGATAGGTTCTTAGAAAATTTAAAATTTTGGGTGTTTCTTCCTCATTTCCTTGCTCATTTTTCACCATAGCAACTTATCAATCCTCGAAATTCGTAATCGTAACTTAATTTTAATACCACAAAAGGAATAAATGGAACCTTTATTAGATTACTTTATTGTCTGTCTGTTTGTCAAGAGCCTTTATATTGGAAATGCTTGGATGTATCGAGTTAAAATGAAAAACATATACTCAACTCTGTCTCTTTATGCTGTGAATTGAAATTAATCTTCGAAGTTAAAAGATATGACTGTTTACGTCGAAAATTAGTAGGGAACCCTCGGTGCGCGAGTATGACTCGCTCTTAACTGTTTTTTTCTGACAGAACAATTCTTTCATAATTTAAAAGTAGTATCTATGTATAAATGGTACAATAATGAACAATTTATCTATGCGATAAAGTCTCTTAAAAAATTAAAATTATAAAATGGAATGTGGAGGAGCTTTACCCTCAATTGGTGATATGCATAGAGAACGACGGCGCCAAATGATTTTATACAAAAAAATGCTTTGAATTTATTTTTAACTTTGAATATCAACCGAACCTATATGGGAGACCAATATTTTTAATACAACATGACAAATGGCTTCCAAATGTCAATTTTTGTAATAACATTAAATTGCGATCAATAATGTAAAAGAAAATTACTGTTTAATATTGCTAAGTAGCTTATTACTTGTATTCGTGACTACAAAAGTAAAGTAAAAAGAATTATATGGTTATTAAATACTAAAAGTACACTTTCTCTTATTTTCCTAATATGCATAAAAAATAACCAATCTACCATCTTTAAAATCCCGCCATATTGGATTTAGAATGACGTAAACTAATTAACTATGCATTAACATTTAAACTCTATATATATGTACAATTTTAGCTCAATTGGAAAACGGACATTAGCTCAAATTTATAAACTATATTTATAACATAATTAGCTAGTTAGTAACAGCGAACAAAAAAGTAAAAAAAAAAAAACAAAGTACTTACTAGATCCACTAGGAACCCATTTGATTCCGATCCACCAGAAGCTGAACATTGTGGAGTGATGGTACACATGGAGGAAGGTCAGCTGCTCATCCTTCTTCCTTAATATAAAGAAGAACGTGTCGCAGAATTCTAGAAGCTTCGAGAAGTAGTACCACCAGACGGCATCAGCTATCTGAAAATAAAATTTAAAAATATATTATGGATTTTAATTTACAATTTTTTTTTTGTTTTCTTGGTTTGGTGACGGCAAATGATACTATTTTTTTCGGATTATCTTCCGCTCTGTCGGAGCGGCAGGGAGAGTCAGATTTCAACTGACTATCCATGTTCCTTCTTTTGCCCTTTGTGTTCCGGGGCCACGGTATCTCTTTCGAACAACACAAAACCCCGAAATACCACTAAGCCTAAGGTTTTGGCTGAGATCCAGCTTAGTCAAAGTTTTATTAAGTTTTTTCATGAGAAATTCTCAGTTATAGCTACACTTGTGACCAGAACAGGCTAGATGGTAATGAGCTCATCTCGTATTATATGAGACTTAAAGATAAGTGACCTTATACGGCGTGATTTTATGTTATCCACATAATCTTCCTACCACTTCCAGTCGATACAACATGTCATTCTTTCTTTCATTGTCCCTCCGTCGAGGGAGGGCCCTCGATTACCTATCATATCAAACAATTCCAATTGTTCCAAAAATCTAAAAATATAAATCAAAATATTTTTATTTCACATAAGCCTACATGAGCACTTATAAAACGTCGAGAAAAGGTGCACGGTTCGGGTTGGTCGTTTCCTATGGAGAAGTACTGGCAAGAAACTCCATGGATACTCTTTTAAAATCATTTGGTTTTACAATGTGGTTGTGACAGCGTTTACACTTAAATATTAGAGGACAGCGTAGGCCCGACAATAAGTCAGTGCTTGCTTGACAAAAGAAGCGTTTAGGAAACTACAAAGCCAACTATGTCCACAATCAATGTTCTACATCATTCTAACCCAATAAAGTTAAAGTTTCAACATTGAACATTTCCAAGGAATAATACTTGTTTACTGTTAAGATGATTGCCAAATAAACCAATATGACAACATTGTTCCATTATACAATAGTAAACTCTTTGTTAAGAATACCTTTTACGAATAACAAGGCTTGAAAACGAGGTCAAGAGGACAGAAAAACAGCCAATGTTGAGGATAATAAATCATTTTCTAGATTTAGGAGCAGCTGAACAATTTGAGATAATAATATGACAGTCTGTAGATCACACAATAAGGTAAATGATGTCAGCATTACAAAGATTGTGTTCGTTTTATGCCCGAAAAATAAATGGCTGCTCATTGCCAAAGTGTAATCAAAACATTGAACATTGTCTGCCTTTTCTTGGCCGGTTTCTTTAGATTTTCATCTAGTGTGATGAAAATCCAAAGAAATCGGCAAAGTGTGAATCTGACAGGGTTCCGTACAAACGTGCGCTATAAACGTATCTTTTGACTGAGAATTAGAGGGTTGATTTTTTCACAGCTTCAAGGGACTACAGACTTGAGTATATGGTTTTAATTTCAATTCGATACCGCATCGCATTCTCTAGATAAAGGGTCTTGACAGACAGACGGACAACAACATGGTCGTATTAGGCTTCCGTGTTTTCCTTTTTAAGGTACGAAACATCTCCCGGGGTTGCGGATTGTACCGGGATTGCGGGTTGTTCGAAAGATATACCGCGACCCCGGAACGCAAAGTGCAATAAAAGGTACATGGGTGGGTTTTAGTCAGTAAAAATCTGACACGCCCCACACGACTTATGCCTGACGAAGTTGTTTGATAATTTCCCACCCGCAAAAAAAGGTACGGAATATTAAAATGCAGAAAAACAATCGACGATCATGAAACCGCCACAAATATTCGTTTGGAAGCTGGGATCGACATATTCAAGTGTTCTCCAAGCGCCATTGAGTCCGACATGAGAGAGAATGACCACTTGTTAACGGGTTCGGTCAAGCCTTTGAGGGAGAGTTATCTGCACGGATAACTCACAAATTGACCTCCCAACTGATTGCAATGAAAAATCTGATATATAAAATTCTCGTGTCACAGTTTTCGTTCCCATACTCCTCCAAAACGGCTGGACCGATTTGAACGAAATTTTGTGTACATATCGGGTAGGTCTGAGAATCGGCCAACATCTATTTTTCATACCCCTAAGTGAGCAGCGGGTGAAACCACTGGGCACAGCTAGTCTTTTAATATATAAAATTCCCGTGTCACAGTTTTCGTTCCCATACTCCTCCGAAACGGCTGGACCGATTTAAACGAAATTTTGTGTTATGTACACAAAATTTTCGGGTAGGTCTGAGAATCGGCCAACATCTCTTTTTCATACCCCTAACTGAGCAGCGGGTCAAACCGCTGGGCACAGCTAGTGTCAATGTATAAATATCACGCCTGTATTATCCAAAGGATATGGCAGAGGTTTACCTTATAGCATTCACACTAATTTATCCAGCTATGTATAATTCGCAAGTAGACAGAGCAAGCATTCAAGACTGACTTTCCCTACATTAACACTGCCTCGTTGGTCTAAGTGTTCGATTGTCGGGCAAGTAAATGAATATGTTTCTCAGTAGTAGGCTGAGCGATCGACTGTTGCGAGGCGTGCCGCGGGTTCGATCCCCGCACGGAACAAATATTTGTATGGCCTACAGATAGTTGTTATAGGTCTGGCAGTTTGTGTATATGAGTTTAAATGTTTGTAAATGCACTCACGATATAGAAGAAATCCTAGAGTGGGGAAAATATTAAAAAAAAACAGTCTCGATTGCTAAATCAAAGCTTGGGAGGTCATTAGAATCACAACAGTACTTTATTTATTACCTATAAATATATGTACATTAAATTTGTATTCAAAGCAATAATTTAATATTCATATGTGCCTATGTTAGAAGTGGGTAAAAAGGGCATGTTAATAAAACAGTCGACTTCTTGTTAATGGGTTTTGTTCCAATATCGGATTAACCGTTAGTGGGCTGTTTGTTAGATCTTAAGTTAAAATAGGTTTTCTTTGCTTTTTGTCCTGAAATTTCATTTTAATGAGAATGTGTAAGTAATGTATGGAAACGTGTTATTATTTTAAAAACATTGCCCAACACTAGGCTTGACTCCTGTATCATATCATGGGTACGTTTACGAACATTTAAACTCACATACACAAACAGTCGGACCCGGAACAACTATCTGTAGGCCAAGAAATATTTGTTCAGTGCGGGGATCGAATCCGCGATACGCAGCGTAGCAGTCGATAGCTCAGCTACTGCGCCAACCGTGTAGTCAAAAAATTTATTGAACATTTAACTATTCTAGTGATTCTGAATTAGCTTTCAACCAAAGTTATCAGTCTTATTAGGTCCAGTTTATTTTTTCATTTGTTAAAACGATTCATTAATGCACTGTTTGGTAAGTACAAGTCAAAAAAACCTATGAAGTAAAAAAAAAACAAATTTTACCTACCCACCTGATCCTTACCTTACCCTTAGTAATGTAAATATGTCGTCCTTAGCCAATTTCCAATGGCAAAACCTTTCCGCTATATAAATGGTATCTTACTAAAATTACAAATGAGCAGGTTTAGAAGATGGATGAAGGTATATATTTAATACTTTTTAACGCAAAAATGACTTATCATATCTCTTAGAATATAACCAACTAATAGTTGAGGACAAATTTACTTTACGTTTTTTTAATTAATGTAAGTTAGTTTCTCTAAGTTATTTTAATTTATTTTTAATTTTAACTATGTTAAAAAAAGACTTTAGTTCTAGAACATAAAAAAAACTGTATAAAAAAAAAAATATAAATTGAACACATAGATAGTTTATAACCCTGATTCAATATGTGGGATATATTTTATTCCGGTGCTACGATAGCGTGGGTGTATTACCGAACTCCCCGCGGGCGAAACCAGCGGTTTGTAGTATACTATAAGTACCTTAGTAATATATTAGATATAAGAAAACTTACTTGTAACTCATCAGGATCGTACTTCTGCCGGCAAGGTTCACAGATATAGCTATATCGCAACCTAAACGAGGCTGTCAGCAACCTCAACGCAATATACGCGTTCAGAGCCGCCATAGCCAGGTTATAAGGTACCAGCAACCAGGTCAGCGTGAAGGGTTGCCTATTCTTCATTAACTTGGGGCCTATCCATACGATGAAGAGGTAAAGGAGAGTGTAGAAGACCGTTGGGGCTGGGGAGTCGACTAGAGGCCAGCCTTTTGTTCTGTTATCTGAAACAAAGATGGTTTTGTGATAAGGTTTGATTGCTAAATTAATTATAAAAATATTGGTGGAAGTATAGATTTACACACGCACTTTTATATTGTATCTGTCCTATTCACTCACAAGTACTGTTATAAAACATTCAGACTGATATCCATTTTAAGTCCAAACTCTTTACGATTTTGTCCTTCGCCGTCTGTGATGGCTAAGACAACCTTAGAAAGTACACATAAAGTGGAAAACACATCACATTTTACTTGCTGTTGACTCTTTACAAACGGCTGAACGAAATGAAATGAAACAGAAAATTAATAAATAAATAAATATCTTGGGACAACTCACACACGGCTATCTGATCCCTACTAATCCTACTCTGATCTTAAGGGGTCTAAGGGAGTGTCATGCGTAATACAAGAGTTTCTTCAAGAGAGACTTTCTAGCCTCTGCACTCCAACTCCACTCTCGCCTTCTCGTGGCGGACCCTGTTAAGTTGAGCAACCCTACTGAAGATGTCGGTCTGAATCCACATGGGAGGTAGGGTCAACAAACAAAGAGAGATAGGGGGGGTCATTTAAGGCGTCTAACGGCTTGGTGATCTAGGTACGCTCAGGGGAGGAGTGTCACCTTAGGTGTGGTAGCGGACGAATCTTGTTCGAAGATCAACGGTAGCACCCATAGTCCGGGTAAGATGGATTACTTCCCACCAGCCAGGACGCCTTAGGCAAGCGGGCTGGTTAATATGCCTAAACCCTTCAACAAAATATGGAAAGTCACAATAAAACACGGCCCCGAGTTCCCAGCGGGTCCACGATCCCCAGCAAAGGCAGCAGCGTGGGTTCTACTAGTGGAACCAGGGGTGCTAAGAATCACTGGGAGTTATTAAGCTGCCCAAATCACAAAAACAAGACGACAAAAATAGCAGTAGCGTCATATAATGTAAGGACATTAAGAACAGACGATCGTCTAGAAGAGTTACTATATGAGCTAGACAAGATAACGTGGGGCGTTGTTGGCCTGTCCGAAGTGCGAAGACCTGGAGAAGCTTGCCTCAAATTACACACTGGTCACATTCTATACTATAGAGGGAAAGTGGACTCACATGAACATGGAATAGCATTACTCATTAACAAAACTTTTAAAGATAATATTTTAACAATTAATTCAATGTCAGACAGAGTTCTATACGTAATTTTAAAAATATCGAATCATTTAACACTTAAAATTATACAAGCATATCTACCTACTGGCGCAACAGCGGACGAGGATGTTGAAGCGGTATATGAGGATATTTCGAAGTGTAAACAGGAAAACCAAACTACATTTACTATTTTAACTGGAGACTTTAACGCTAAAATTGGAACTAAAGAAGACTACACTGAGACTTTTATGGGTAATTATGGCTATGGAACAAGAAACTCCAGAGGACATATGCTTACTAACTTCTTAGAACAACAGAAACTTTTCCACATGAGTTCATTCTACCAAAAGAGACCAGAAAGGAAATGGACATGGATATCCCCAGGTGGAAAACATATGAATGAAATAGACTTCATTTTCAGTAGTCATAAAAATATAATTAAAGACGTAGAAGTTCTCAACAGCTTTAACACTGGCAGTGACCATCGCCTCATTCGGGCTACTGTTGTCATAAATACCAAACTGATGCGTTACTCAAAGATATGTGCAAAGAAAACTAAAGTGGATCCTATTGCGCTTAAAGTCAACAGGGATACCTTTCAACAGAAAGTTCAAGAAAAGCTCCTAAGCACAGAAAACCAAACCTCGGGAATCGATGAACTCACCCAACACCTGCAAAGTACCCTGTGTGAAATAGCAGCAGAAATAACCCCCAAAGGCAAAAATAACCGCCCAAAACTAAAAAGGAACACTAAAGAACTGCTAGAGGAAAGACGGCACTTAATTAATCAAGGACTAAATACTACTGCCACATTTAAACTACTTTGCAAGGAAGTGAGAAAACATGTAGAAGAAGACATCGATGAGTATCGCGAACATACTGTTAAATCTATCATCGAAAAGCATAAAGGTCCGAAGGTGTTTAATAAAGCACTCTCCATAGGCAGCCAACAGATCACAAAATTATTAGACCAGTACGGAAACTTAGTAACAGAGAAACATAAGCTACTAAAAGTCGTTGAAGAATACTATGGCCAATTGTATACACCTAGAAACCCCAACACAACAACTAACTTAACTAAGACACTTGTGAATGTCGGCTCAGAAGATGTGCCGGAAATAACAAACACGGAGATCGAGTATGCCCTCAGGAAGCGCACAAAAGCGAATAAAGCACCGGGTGAAGATGGCGTAATCGTCGAAATGGTTAAAGAAGGAGGCGTTACAGTGATCCAAGTTCCAGATAAAAGTTACACGCTAGGTTTCGAACTAGTAAGTACAGACGCCTGCAGGTCAAGCTACCCGAAACTGTAAATTTTTCCCAATTAACCTTGAACCTTATACTTCAGAAATAAAGTCGAAAATCTATCAAAGAAATCTGACAGATTGTAGTAGCTTGATGTGTCTGTACATGACCCTGTTAGGGCGCAGTTAAATGTCTTAAAACTAATAAAATAATACTGCAGTGAGTATCTATTATCTAATATCACGTACGTTAGGAACCTTTACAAAAAAATTAGATATATTAATTAAATTTATATATCTTACCATAAATATTTAGCACATACATCATTTTATTTTAAAATTATATTTTAACTATTTATTATTAAAGTATGACATTTGCATTTATTTAAATTTAGATTCACGGCGCAGTTTTGATTTTTAGCAAGTTTTCTAATCTATTTTTTTATTTTTCAGACTATGTGATTACGTTTTTATGTATTTTGTACCTAATAGATGAAGTTATAATATTTACTGGTCACAGCAACGGCAATTTAATAAAAATAATAACATCTTTATTCAATTAAAAACAATTACCAAAATGAATCTACGTGGTGTTAATTTAGCTAATTGAAAATTAATTTATAAAATATGGGATTAATAGAATAACCATTTTGTGATTAATATTAATGATCATTTGTAGCCGCAAAGAGCTAATGCTTAATTCAGTTATTAAATTAATTTAATGAACGTATAAAATTATAAGCTCACTTTTACCATTAGCCTAAGTACTTTTATTTTTATTTAAGAGTGTTAATGCCAATCTGCAAACATAAAATCACGCTGAAATAATAATAATTGCCTGATCACTTGAAACATTCGACCAATTTTTTTTTATTTCTATATCGAGCAATCAGTCCTTTGACAGAGCAGATGTGTAAAGCCCTACATGTAAGCTTTAAAATGACGTACATCAATGTACATGAATATGATTTTAGGGCATAGCTCTAAACTAATTCCGGCCATATCATTTAAATCCTAAAACGATTACACATGCAATGACACAACACAATCCAACACACATAAATACTCTTTTCTCCCAAACGTTTTGGGTCTGTTAGGCCATTATTTATGGTTGAACCGGCAGAATGTAGCCCACGTTATTCACTGTAATCTCATGTTAAATGTATGAATGAGATTGTATGTTTCTCTTCCACTTATTCTTGAATTCGATGTATTGGTTCGTGTGGGGCATGTGATCGGCTTTTGTTTTCATTTTGATGTTATTCTTACTAACACTATAAATGTAGAAGCGAAAGTGAGTTTGTTTGTTACCTCTTCACGCCTAAATGGCTAAAACGATTTTGATGGATTTTAATAATGTAAAAATACATTAACGTGCAAAACTTTTTGCGTTAAACTTATCAAAATAACTGTTCAACATCGTTTGTGTGCAATTAATGGATACGTTCAACGATTGCATGCAAATAATTTCGGATAGTTTTCCTGATCTGTTATTGCTTACCTGACAATGATAACGTCCATAGATAATAGTCGTACGTTTCCTTCAACACGCTTTGTGTTGAATTCACTATAATATCCGCCATCTTGGATTATAGCAGACTATCTGAAACAAAACAAAATTAACGTTATTAAAACATTTAGATACAAGTGGTACCTACTTGGTTTCATCATCTGCCTTGCCTTTTCACAATTTTGTTGGGTTCAGCTTCCAATTTAACTAGATGCAGCTAAATACCAGTTCTTAACATACAACCACTACCTATTTGACCTCCACAATCCAGTTAGTACTGGGTAATACGATACCCCTTGATAAGGCTGGTTGTTAGACTTTCGGGACACTGGCTATAACGACTGTCAAAGATCTACAAATGACAGCTGGGACCAACAACTAAATGTGCTTTCCGAGGCACGGAAGAAACTTAGTCTGTTGACGGGTTGTCACCCATCCGCAGACCAACCTAGGCAAGCCCATTTAGCTATGAGCTTCTTGGTAGGTACCTACTTAGTTCATGGGTCATAAATTATGCCTGAATTTTACTATTCTATTTTGACTAATTAAGTTCATTATCATTTCTTTTCTCTTAATTACTTCAATAGGCAAGAAAAATGCTTGAAAAATAAATAAAATTAAGTTATATTTAATGGACAAACCCAATTTATTTTTTTAATAAGATAACTAAATTCTTAATTAAGTTCCAAGCAAAAGTGCTTTTCATAATTAAGATTACTCTCAAAATAAACCCACTTTCATGTGTCGCATAAAAGAGAATTTGTCCCCGAAAAATACAAATGTTATTTTGAAAATAAGAAAGTTTTATATTAATCCCACAATCTTGCTAAAGTTGTTTGCTTCAAGTGCATACGAAGCTGTGTGCGAAGCTAAGTATATTGCCATAGCAGCCAACTGCTTATTATGACCAGTTAAGTACATATTGCAAAAGCTACGAGTGCCAATATAAGTTAGATAATATACATTTGAGTATCTTGAAAACAATATTAAGTCTTTGAAAGTTACGGTTTTATCTCGATAATTTGTAAAAAAAAAACTTTTTGTCAAAATAAACGTTTTAATGTTAGTCGTTTTTTTTGTGCACTGTAATATCTCCAGCACCGATGACTAACCTCCGCTAGGATTGGCCGCCGTGGCCGAAAACGGCTAGTCTTATCAGATGTCAGCATTTTTCTTGGAGCTACTGCTGATCTGACCTCCATAACCCAGTAAGCACTAGGTCATACGATACCCCTCGGTAAGACTGGTTGCCATATTTTGTGGCCATTCATCGTCAAAGATCTACAGCGGACAGCCGAGATCAAAGGTTTAACGTGCTTTCCTAAGCACGAAGGAAATTGGTATATAATGGGTGGTAGCCCCATTGACAGATCGATATAGGCAGACGCGGCTTAAGCTGAATATCTTTCAAAGCGGCTGTTATAATTTAGAACTAACTCTTCCTTCAAATAGATAAAGAACAGTGAACGATGTTATTTCCAATCACTTTGCTAGTTTCTGCAACGAAATTTTTATAAAAATCTTTTACTAATAATTCCTAATAAAATAACTGCATCTAGATTTATGTTTCAACCCAAAAATAACTCTTCGTATCCCATTAAAAATGGAAATTATATTAAATTGGTATCATTTGGAGACAAAAGATGGCGGATGATGGCTTTGAAAGAATACACTCGTTATTTTCTGGATATCTGCTAAACCCCCCGTTGCTTCAGACTAAAATAAATGTACGTGAA
The DNA here is from genome assembly GCA_958449745.1 of Ochropleura leucogaster. Classification (NCBI taxonomy): domain Eukaryota; kingdom Metazoa; phylum Arthropoda; class Insecta; order Lepidoptera; family Noctuidae; genus Ochropleura; species Ochropleura leucogaster. The sequence continues at coordinate 2,789,480 of OY288206.1, forward strand.
ATAATAATTCAAAAGAAGACTTTTGCAATAAGGCATTCTGCCTCCATTCATGTATTCTTTACTAGCTTGCGCCCGCGACTTCGCCATTAACCCGCGTCATGATCGAAAAAAAAATCTTTCTCTCCTCTTTTCTTCCTTCTTACTCCCGTTTTTCTCACTTTTTTAACCTATGTCCGTCTCCAGGGTCCTAACTATGTGTGTACCAAAATTCATCAAAATCGGTTTGGCCATTTAGGCGTGAAGACATAACAAACAAACAAACTCACTTTCGCTTTTATAATATTAGTTACTAAGGATCAAATTTTTACGCTTATTTTTTAATCCTCCGCCTAGCCTTTTCCCAACTATGTTGGGTCAGCTTCCAGTTTTACAAAATGCAACTGAATACCAACATTTTACATGGAGCTACTGCCTATCTGACCTCCACAACCCAGCTAATACTGGGTAATACGATACCCCTTGGTTAGACTGGTTGTCAAACTTTCGGGACACCGACTTTCTGTAATGACTGTCAAAGATCTATAAATGTCAGCTCCAGGGACCAACAGCTTCATGTGCTTTACCGAAGCACGGAGGGAAAGGAAACTTGTAATGTAACAGGGCCAAACCCATAACCCATCTACTGACCAAAAACACAACTAAAAGTTAAATAAAAAAACATTAAAAAATATACAAATAGGTTTCCACTGGTATCGGAAGCAGGGTCTAAGCTACCGGTGGTAAGGGCCCTAGAGACAGAAACCTCCTCAGAATGTGGGCCGTATCGAGGAGTACTTACTACTTTCTAAATCAGGCCCTTGATCCAACCGCCTAAGGAGACCTTCGACTTATGGTCGTCGAAGCTCATGGCCATTGTCCGTACGATAATTTCCATAGATTATTTTTATACAGCAATTGTAAAATTAATATGAAACACCTTTTTTTTCTGACAGTAAATCTGTAAATGAAGTAACTTGGAAGAAAGTGTCAGACGTTTACTGACGAAAACCGATCCATGTTTGTTATTCTGCCTTTTGTGTTGCGAGGCCGCAGTATCTCTTTCGAATAACCCGCAACCCCGGTTGGCAACAGCATATGGACCAACTTAACCAAACAAATTGGTATTTAATAATTTAAAAAAACTAACCGACCGTCAGTTGACTAAGTCATTGGGTCAAAGCAAGCATGAGTATGAATAACGAAGGTTATCTTTCATAAACACTAACTTTAATCGGTGTCGGTTCGTGTGTTCGCATTAATATTGTGCTTTGTACTTAGGCATTTATGAACTAAAATATTTTAGTATCCTTACTAATATTATAAAATCGAAAGTGAGTTTGTTTGTTACCTCTTCACGTTTTGATGGGTAAACCGATTGTGATGAATTTTGGTACATAGATAGTTGGGAACCAGGAGACGGACAAAGGCTAATTTTTATTTAAAAAAAGTGGTATGTGAGGGAAAAAGAGGGAAGAAAAGGGAAAACTGAGCGTTGCTATTACAAATCAATAGGCGCAAGGGGAACTGTGTTACCCCAAATTTAACGTAGGCGAAGCCGCGGGCGAAAGCTAGTTAATCATAATACTATGTCTGTAAACTCCGAACTGTCAGGTCGAGTTGTGTTTAATAGTGAACTCGCATTTCACCCGTTCGTTCATCGGGCAGGGGTCGGCAACCCACGGCTCGCGAGCCTTTGTGGCTCTGCAGCTTCATCCGCAAAAAATATAATTTAATTTTAAAACTGCCTAGACAGTGGGTACAAAACTATTTTATTCTATTTGTAGCAGTAGGTTTAAAACTTTATTTTTGTGACCTTTTCACAAAACTGGGAAGTTTTTGTAAACTGTTACTTTTTGATCTTCCGTCTCAAAATGTTGGCCATTGACCGGGCTCAGATTGAGACTCCATGACTGGTACTAAGAAATTTCTGATGGAAAAACTCAGTAACACTTTACTCGATATGGGAATCGAACACTAGACCAACAAGGTAGTTTTAATGTAAGAAAATTGGATCTTACTTATGCTTGTGCATTTTTTTAAGGACTAGCTAGAGATATCTCAAAGAAAAATATCCTGTGTGTTATTCCAGACTATAATTTACCTCTGTGCCAAATTTTATTAAGCTCCGTTTAGCCGTTTTGACGTGAAAGAGATACATCCATACATCTATCCACACAAACATTCGCATTTAGAATATTAGTAGGAATGAGTAGGAAAATGGTATTTGAAGTAAAAAAAAATGAAATACCGTAATTTTTTATGATAATTTTTTTTAAATAGCATATTTGTATTATTGTAACATGTATTCCTTTTTATTATTTTATTAATTTATTAATAATTTGCCCCACACTACGAATTTCTCCTGTAGCGTGGGTGCGTTCACAAACATTTACACACACATACACAAACACCCAGACCCGAAACAACCATCTGCAGGTCATACAAATATTTGTTCCGTGCGGGGATCGAACCCGCGACACACAGCGCAGCAGTTGATCACTCAACCACTCCGTGTCGTCAAATGTATTTATATAGCATGTGTAATTTGAGTGTGCATTGCAGGATAATGTATTATGCATTTTTAATTTTGTTAAAGATAATTCGTGACGTAACTCCTTTCGAGCTACATTATTCGTTTTTCAAGTACCTAACAATTCTTACCGTATGTAACGCAATGTCAATTACATTTTTGTGTAACAGTTTTTTTTTTCGTCAAGACTTAATGAAATTCCTTTGCCTCTTAATAAGCAGACATAATTTTAATAACAAGCCTTCGAAATATGAAAATGCCGCCCCTTTGATATTGTTGCTAAACCTTAAAATGAAAGGCGAATATGACATTCTTCAAGCCCTTTGATATAATTTATTAAAAGTAAAAGTTTGTGTGTAGATAAGATTACAGATAAATATTATAGGATTTTAAAATTATTTTACTTACTCGTCAACAATTTATAGGGCAAAAGAAGGAACATGGGTGGGTTTTAGTCAGTAAAAATCTGACAAACTCGCTCAGCCCAAAGCGGGTGAAGTTATTTGGTGATTATTCATCCGCAAAAAAAAGCTTTATCTAAATTGCTAAACTATATAATACTAGCTTTCGCCCGCGACTTCGTCCGCGTGGCAAAGTTACTTGAGGCTAACGCTAACTTTAACCCGAGAAAAAAAACTTTCTCTCCCCTTTTCTTCCCTTTCACGTCTCCAGGGTCCCAACTATTTATGTACCAAAACTCATCAAAATCGAAAGATAACCACAGAGTTTTCAAAATCATAATATTTTCACCAAACTCTGAAGTCTGTGATCTCTTGGAGCTGTGAAAAAAACAACAAAGTCTACGTAGTCAAAAAATGTATGGCCATTTTTTTGTTTGGGTGGGAAATCAGCAAATGAATTCCCCGCTCCTCCCAGAGCGGGGGGGCGTGTCAGACTTTTACTGGCTAAAACCCACCCATGTTCCTTCTATTGCCCTTTACGTTCCGGGGCCGCGGTATTTCTTTCGAACAACCCGCAACCCCGGCAGGTGGAGGCTTTGGCAAGCCCCTCTGCTTTGCTGACATCTCTTTAAGGCGCGCGTGAAACGACATGGCCTGTCGTCAATAGACGGACGGACGGTGATAATGGCCATTTACGTCGCAAATTTGTATGAACCACTCAGTGTGCTTTTCCGAATCGCACTTGGCTGTTTTTTTGGGTAACTTTTGTGTTAAGTTAGGATAAAAAATCATTTTCAACAAACATTCAATCTAATTTGTTAAACTACACAACATTATCTTACAAAACAATCAGCAGTGTAAGCTTCGTAAGCTAGCGTACAGGCGTTTCCTGTTACCTTAACACAACGCAATAAAGTCCTCAATCGAGCACAAACGTATTGATCAATTAACCAACATACGCTTTGATTTGTGAAGCGGAAAATCGTTTGAGTTCTTGCTATTCCAGAATAATTCAGCTTGTGTAAACCGCTTGAACTTATTTAAATATTGTTCTATTATGTCAAATGTTTATGAAAATCACGTAGACAGACATCAGTTTTTTTTTTAATATTTTCAACATAGAAGTTGAAATCGCGACTTTTTTTTAAAAAAGCGTTATCCCACACTACGAATTTCTAATGTGTCGTGGGTGCGTTTACAAACATTTAAACTCATACAAAAACAGCCAGACCCGAAACAACTTTCTGCAGTTCATGCAAATATTTGTTCCTTGCGGGAATCGAACCTGCGACACGCCGCGCAGCAGTCGATCGCTCAGCTACTGCCGTCAAACCAACTTATCATCATATTCATTAGGTAAGTATATAATTCCTTTACATATTATTCTTATTCTTTATTGCACACAAAACAAAAATATATAAATATACACCGTGTCTTTTTAGTTGTCTTACAATGGCAGCCCACTTTATCTACACAATTAGTACAACACATTCCTGTTATTAATTTAATTAAATGACGGATGACGTTGTTTGAAATAGCCTGTTGCGGACGCAGTCCGAGGCACCATCTAACGTCAAAAACGATGTCATGCGTCAATATAAATATTATTATACAGGGTGGCCAGTTGATAGGCGTCCAAAGAAAAAAATTAGATGCCTTATGCTAAGGGGTACCCGAATTACCCCCATGTATGTTCCGCGATTATTTGTAGTTTAGGAGCTAGAATTTTTTTAAGTACTTTTTTCAAAATATTCACCTAGCATTGGTTTTTATTTTTTATGTCTTTATTCCTATCATTTTTAGATATTCTTTTTTGTGGAATCTATTAGCGATAACAATAGCTATCATGCAAAAAAAAACCGTTTGCCTAGGCATTGTAGAAATTACCACAAAATTAGTCCAAAGTTTAGTACAAAGAGTTCTTGAAGAATTTCCAATTTTGCTGTCAGACATTAACTTAACACTGAGACGAGACATGGTTTACAACTAAAAGACAATTTCCTCCGTAGATGTAGATTGTGCATTTCTGTGGTAAGGCGGCACTTTGAAAACCTTTTGTAACGTGTTTTAATAAAATTTGTAAACTATCTACCGTATTTTTTTATCATAAAATAAAGAAATCCCAAATTATAACAATAACTGTAAAAATACCTTTATTGCTATCAACGCTAATTACAGGAAATAAACCCAGATCAAGCTCTATATTTTTTTATCGATTTTGTCTGTTGAAAGTCCATAGAAGTTTTTAAGATCATTTAGAAACCTCCGGCACCCCTAACTAATTTTTTTTTAAGCTCTGAACATTTTTGATTATCGAACTCTAATGGATATTTTGAACTTTGGACTAACTTTGTGGTAAGTTCTACAATGCCTAGGCAAACGGTTTTTTTTTGCATGGTAGCTATTGCTATCGCTAATAGATTCCACAAAAAAGAATATCTAAAAATGATAGGAATAAAGACATAAAAAATAAAAACCAATGCTAGGTGAATATTTTGAAAAAAGTACTTAAAAAAATTCTAGCTCCTAAACTACAAATAATCGCGGAACATACATGGGGGTAATTCGGGTACCCCTTAGCATAAGGCATCTAATTTTTTTCTTTGGACGCCTATCAACTGGCCACCCTGTATAAGTTTTTTTTTAGTAATGAAATGTTCATAAAAAAAAAACTTACGAATAAAATTGTATAAACCCAAATTGCAAGACTAAGCTTATGTAACAAAGCGCGCTTATTGCATGCTTATGTTCGTCAAAATTATTTTTTTAAATGCTGTTTTCTTACAAAAATCTTTATTAAAAAAATATATAAGAAACAGCACATTTTGAAATTACCGATACAATTTCTTTTCATGAGATCGAAATAACGAAAAGCTAGGCTATGCATTTCCAGTATAACATGGCCTCACTTTGTATAAATATTGCCGCACAATTAGAGATCTGCATAAACTAGTTTTGTACAGCTTGATTTACGTACTACATGCGCGACTGTTTGTGAGTAGATTTACCTAGTATTTAGTGATCTGTAGTGTTAGCAAGCTTAGTACTGAATAACTAATTATATAGTGAACTGATTTATTTAGTAACTGCAAGGGGTTTAATTAAAAGAGAATTAAATAAGGCAAATGAATCGGCTCTAATGGAATAATGTTTTAATATTTTACCTGAATGTGACAGCTGACAGGTAAAATTAATATAAGCCGAGAGAAGACATTTATTTAAATGTCAATATTGTGTAGGTTTTCGTTATTGTTTGGAATCTATCAACGAAATATTACTTCTATTAAAAAAAAAAACGTGTGGCACTCAAAAAAACTTATGTTATTAACTAATAACTTATAAAAAATCTAAAACTATATTTAAAAAGTATATACCTATATATATATTGATTGAGGACCCGATTCTCTACGAAACGAAATCGCGATAGGAATAACTGACCGTATTCGTAATGTAATTCGTAATGTTTTGTTGAGCTCCTTGGGTTATGAGTCGAGCTACACGATAACTGACAAATGCTTGCACTGACTGGACAGGTCCACTCAATCTGTGTGGTGCTTTCTTAAAAAGACCACTTCAGACACTAATCTGCATAGTCCTCATGTAAGTTGACCAAGATTTTTTTTGTCTGGACTTTAAAAGAGACTATGACCTCTGAGTTTGTTTCGGCTGTTTCTTTTCAGAGTAGTCGGGTACGAAACACCGGCCTCACCTAGTTTAAAAAAAAAGACGTGTAAAAGTGTTTGTGAAAACCTACTTGCAAAATAAACATCATTTATCAATGTTAGGTGTTTTCGTTACAAAATTTCTGGATTCGGTCTCCACGCTCAAGGTCCGCGATAGAAGCTATGCAATAGTTTAAAAACAATGACAGGTAGAAAGTTAAATGAAATGTTATCTGTGGAGATTACGACAGTAAGCAAATTGGTGAAATCTTTTTAGGCCGGTTACAAACCTATAAAATTATACAAATTTTAATGTTATTTGAATGTATAGTATTATATCAACCAGTTATGTGAGTAGGTTGCCATAGATTCCAATCCCTTTCATGGTAAAATTATAGTGAAGAAAGTTGTATCGATAATTATGTTTTAATTTAAAGGTCATGATAATTATAATAAATTAGAAAGATTTATATCAGGTTTGGCGGGAAAAAGCTCTTAGACCAATTCATAAATGTCGGCAGTCAAGTAAAGAAGTTGGTACTACAATAAAATAAATTACTTACTACTATCGTCATGAGAAAAAAAAAAAACAAAATATGTTGTGCTACTTTTTTAAAGAAATTCTTCGATACCAATAAAACCGGTCAAGTGCGAGTCGGGCTCGCGCACGAAGGGTTCAAAATCAAAATCATTTATTTTACGTTCAAGAGCCGCGGTATCTCTTTCGAACAACCCGCAACCCCGGCAGGCTGTCAATCAACCAACCTTAGGATAAGTAAAATGAAATAAAGTTATGGAAAGTTGAATCGTTGATTTTAATTATAATTCTTTTGCAGTGTATTCTTTACATGTGCCTTCTTCCGCCTTTATTATATGCCTACGTATAAGTATAAGTGCTCCTTTTTTAAGAAACACACGTTGTATAAGAAATATTAAGTTCTAAGAATTCTAAAGAGCCTTCTCTTGTAGATGCTCACTGAAACAGAAAATTGGTGCCAAATGATAGATTGCCGAAATGAATGTATGTGACTGAGCGATATTAGAAATTGTGTACAACTTGATAAGTCTGTTATTGACGTTTTTATAGGTACACACTATTATACACGTGTTTCTAACATAGGATGGCAAGAAAAATACTCGTTGAAAAAGTAACAGAATGCGAAATAAACGAAAAAAGCATTCACATATGTATTTAGAGAATAATTATGCAGTCGGGCACTTGGCACACTCTCGGGCCACTGAAATCCTGTATAAACAAGATTTCAGTGGCCCGAGAATCTGACAACCAGTTAAGATTGGTTGTCAGACTTTGAAATCGCAAAGGCGCTTACCAAGGGATTTCAAAGTACAACCCTTTGGTTGTCGTATAACCTAGTACTAACTGGGTTGAGTTCAGATAGGCAGTCGCCCCACGTAAAATAGTGGCATTCAGTTAAATCAGATAAGACTGAAAGCCGATATCAGCATGAAAAAAGGCTAAATTCTTTACGATGTGATTTTGTGTTATTAGTTATAATGGGAATTGAATAAAATCGAATTCAGTTTTCTTATTTTAAATACAAAATTTGGAGCTAATTTATTGGCAAACCAAAGAGATTTGGTTTGGATTAGTGCAGGTTAACTTGAAGAATGAGTCATAACTAGGTGTTTGTGGAACATTTCAATGTTTTACAATGAAAAATTTCTAATTATAAATTATAATTGTAAATCGTTTTAAAAGCTTAGGCAGTTCACGCAAGTAGAAAAAAAATGTCTTCCTGGTTAAAATCCCTGAATTTTTCGGAAAATTTTCTCTAGGAAAGTAATTTTGAAATAATTGTGTATGTGTGTTAAATACTCCAATATAGATGAGAGAGGGCTTTGGAGATGATAATGAGTGAGAGTAATCACGAAATATTCTTATCTATACTAATATTATAAAGCTGAAGAGTTTGTTTGTTTGTTTGTTTGAACGCGCTAATCTCAGGAAATACTGGTTCTAATTGAAAAATTCTTTTAGTGTTGGATAGCCCATTTCTTGAGGAAGGCTATAGGCTATATAACATCACGCTATGACCAACGGGTGCTGAGCAACGTGGGTGAAACCGCGAGGAACAGCTAGTTTTCTTATATTTCGTAATAATAACTCATTAGTACAACAAAAAATTGACGTACAAATGATGGCGGTCATTCATTGTCACTTCCTATGTCGATGGTCATTGCAGAGAAAGTGAAATCTTAGAGCGGGACGGGTAACGTATCTAGATAAGAGTAAGCGAGACGGAGATAGTCGCTGAATCACGTTCCGTTTCGAGATGTAAGTGTTCCGTGTCAAGCGTCTTGAGGTTTAGATGCAATAAAGCTTAATTCATAGTTGAGGAGTTTTTTAGGATTCCGTGTACTTCAAATGGAAAAAGAATAAAGGGTTCTTTTTGGAACGAAGTTCCTTATCGCACGTTGTGAAAGGGGGTTAGACGGAAAGAAATCTTACGAAAAGTTGTCACGACACTTTTTGCTATAGTAAGCTATTGTAAGCTGTGCGGCGTCGCATGTTTCTCTGTCTGTCTGTCTGTCTCTCTCTCTCTTATAGAAAGCAAACCAGATATTTTCATTTCTATTTCGCATTTTAAAGTGTGGTGTCGCGACGAGAACTTCGTTCTATGCGGGTGTCCCTTGACACCTCTAAATTTTTTTTCTTTTTGATCACTTTGTTGTTCGTCTGTCGGTTTGTCTGTCTGTCAAGACCCTTTAACTCAGGAACGCGTCAACTCATCGAGTTGAAATTAAAACCATAAACTAAATTATATAGTCTCTTTGTATTGTGAAAAATCAACCCCCGAAGTTTACACAGTCAAAATATATGGCCGTTTATGTCTAAGGTGTTAATTATTTGATAGAAAAAACATAGTGTCATAAAAAAATGAAGAAACGTCAAACTCAAGAAAGATAAGAGAGGTTTTCATAATTGATGGCTATGGATAGCGAATCATCAAATCCGAAGGCTTAAATATTTAACCGAAAAACTTTATACTGAAATCTTTCATATTATTGCAAAGCTTTGCTCAAATTCTGAGGCAAAAATCTTATTAAATAACAGGCTAAATAAAACAGAATTAGATTTTGAAATGAAACAAACGCTCATCATAATAATTTAGCAACTGAATTGAGCATAAATAAAGCCATTCTTAGAAATGTACCTCAGTGAAAATGTAAATGTTGCATTTGTGGCAATAATATTTAAACAAAAGCTAACAGGCTTCTCTTTGAGCTAAAATAAGAGATTATGTATTTATCAAAAAGGTCAGGTTCTTTGTTAAATTAATATTGATTTTGAACGTATGCTAGACTTGTATGTGTTTTTTTGGCTTATTTGTCAATTCGCCCCTCATAAACTCGCGACTGCGCGCGAGTAGCACTTTCCGATTTTACCTTTTTTTTTTTTTTAGTCAATTCGCGACCGGGTTAAAATCTGACGTATTTACAGTCATCTACAAAAGTGTTTTGTTTTTTTGTAAATACGTGGGATTTTCACTAGGTCGCGAGTTGACTACAACAAAAATAGGTAAAATCAGAAGGTGCTAACTCGCGCTCAGTCGCGAGTTTATGAGGCGCGAATTGACGAATAAGCCAGTCCACAATTTGTCATGTGGCAAACAAGTCCTACCGGGGGTGATTAGATAGAGAAATCGAGATCCAGTAGAATCACACAGACCTTCATAATTTTGAACACGAATCGTTTATGTGCACTATCCTTTACAAAAACCTCATGAGCATAAAGTATTCTTAATTCATTTTCATTTGAATTTATATTTAAATAATTCCATAACATAAAATGATCTTCATTATAACCGTAATAAAATGTTTAAACAACATATTTCAATAAACATAAATAATGATGATGATGATGTTATAATTGGACCTACCACATAATCATTCACATTGTGAACAAGCTTTATACATCGCCGCAAAATTTCTCTTATGCAACGTTGTGTATATGGCTTATTATAATAATTATTAATAGTGTTCCACTTTGGGATCGTTTTACGAGAAAACCTTGCCGAACATTTTGCCGTACTCAATGGAGTCAACTGATTTATGGTTTTGAGATATTTTATAAGGAAAATGATTTATGGTTATTTTTTAAGGAGTTTCATTGAAATAGTACCTATACAAGTTTGTATTGATTTTCAAATATTATGGAGACTCCTCCATCCAATTAGGTTATAGTAACGATATAAGTATACGAGTGACAGACATTTTAAAACAAAACGTTGATAATTTAAAACTGACGGATTGTCTCATTAACGTAGAGACGCCAGCAGGTCAAGCTACCCGAAACTGTAAATTTTTCCCAATGAACCTTGAACCTAATACTTTAGAAATAAAGTCGAAAATCTATCAAAGAAATCTGACAGATTGTAGTAGCTTGATGTGCAGGCGTACCTATTAGTTTCTGGGTTCGATCCTGTCGGGCAAATTTTTAATTGGGTTTTTCATCAAAATTTCTTAAAAACAGCCACGGAAACTGGTTTTGGGTTTGGTTGATGGTTATACTTACACATAGGACTATAACATCACTGTAGAAAATGTGTGGTTGTACACACGACGGCACATTAACCTACACAAAACCATTTTACCCTGACCTCTCTACTACGGTTTGCAATCCCTGGTAGAGAGATCAGATTATAATGGTTTTGATTAGGTTGACGTGACGTTGCCGTTCATGTGTACTAAAGGTACCCGTCTGCCACACCCTACGACCATCACAGGCAAGATGTTATGTAAATTAAAACTTAATAATTTTAACAAATCGTTCGTTTAACCACTCTGCACGACAGGATTTTGACACATGACACATCAGCTGAATCGGTGGGGTGACGCGAATTGCCATGAAATTCAAGAATTTTCATCAATTTACAGCATTCAATTTTGTTATTAAAAATAAGTCACAGCGGCTGTTTCATACGATAAGTTTGAGATTTATATTTCCAAAAACCTCCTATGGTCGATAAAACAGCGTCGATCTATTGTAAAATGTGTGTAAAATACATATTACTACACCCTTCCAAAAATTAGGTACTTTAGAAACGCTGGAAATAATGCACATACATAAGATAACCCTTTTATAATAAAATCGGAAATCCAAAATAAAAACAGTGACATTCCATCTGCATTCTTATTTTTGCCATTTTACATATAAATTAATAAAAAAAACACGATACAAATCTCGACAAAAAATACTACAAAATGTGTTGCAACATGACATTTCTTAGTGCTGACCGTAAAACTAAGTTCCATCAATACGATTAAAAAGTTGCATTCAACCTAATCGATAATCGTAATAGAGTAAACTTTCAAAAAAGTTTTGGGACCATTGAGGAATTTACCTATGGAGATGGCATATTACTCTAGTATAGATCTGATATTATAGTTGTACAAATATCTGTGATATCGATTAGAGAAGAAAGACAACAGCATTTTGTCTCGTGCTTTTTTGTTATGGTTCATTTATTTTGTTATGCGCCAAGATTTGGTAGGCACATTTGCTGTCAAACGGTTTCGCGCCAACCAATTTTGTAGGTCATGCTAATAATAAAAATAGAGACCTTTGCGTAGCAGTAAGCAATAAAAAATTAGCCTATTAAAAATAGGCCGGCCAAATGCGAGTCGGACTCCCGCACCAAGGGTTCCGTACAAACTGACGACATAAACGGTCATATCTTTTCTCTACGTAGACTTGGAGGGTTGTTTTTTTCACAGCTTCAAGGGACCACAGATTTGATATTTGGGTTGTGTTATTTATTATGAGGTACGGAACCCTAAAAAGTATTTTTAAATAGTGTATCTCTATTTTTTGGAATTTAAGGACTTCTTTAGGAATTTAAAAGAGGCCTTCTCATAAACTTCTCAGGAATTCTTTAGGAACTTATTTATATCGGTCTTGCGCCACTTGGATGGAAAATCATCAAATATCCGCTCCTGTCAAACTTTTAACAAAAAGTCGTTGTCGTCCCACGGCGCCCGATCCCTGTAGCGTCTCCCGCGGTGGCTGGCTTGGTTTGAGGTTCTCTCCTTCAAACATCAACATCTCCTCCAGGATAGAGCGGTGCTCCGCTCAAAAGAGCAGACTGCCTGTGTACTCCAACGTGTCCTCGGCGATAGTCACATTGGTGACACCTGGGTGTTTCTTCCCGCCCGATGATGTGCAGGAACGTCCCGAAACCTTCGTGCTCGGTGAGGATCTGCGTCAGGTGGTAGGTGAAAATGCCGTGGCGCCTCACTTTCCCCGCTCTGGGCGGAGTGTCAGACCCGCAACCCCAGTAGGGTCCTGCCGGGATCGCGGGTTGTTCGAAAGAGATACCGCAGCCCCGAGTAAAAGAAGGAACATCGATCGGTGGACATTAGTCAGTAAAAGTCTGACACTCCCCCCCGCTTCGCCTGGAGCGGGGGAAGTTATTTGATGATTTCCCACCCCAAAAAAAAACTCCGGTTCACGACATCAAAAAACTCCAGGTACAAAATGAACCTATTTCGAACCTGGAGTTTTCTTGATGTCGTGTACCGGGGTTTTTTTTTCATCTCAATTGTGGTCTCCCTCTAGGCCATTTTTACCCCAAGGCTTCCATTCCAAGAACACTTTGGCCTACGAGCCATGATTTAGGAAAGAATGAAAACGCTTTCCAAATAACTAATCCAACCATACTACAAACGATTTTGTCGAACAAATATAATTTATCTTGGCTGATTTTTTTTACTACTGACCTAGATCATAATAAGGTCGTTCTATATTCAACCTTATTTATTTCTAATTGCAATTTTCACATTCAAATAGTAGGTACAACACCAAATTATTAATAAAATAGCAAATAAACATTTTAATATAAATTCGAACAGCGAGCGCATTCCTTATTTGAATTTTTATCTGAAAATAAAATTGGCGCAAATTTAGCCATAGATCAGATTCTACTGTTTGTTGTTAAGTCGGTTTTAGTGGCGTAAAAAAATATTATTATCAATATTTATAGTATTTTACACGTATTACAAAATTATTCTTATTTTCATCTATCAATTTCTGATGTTCCTTATTTTAATTATTCGAATTGATTGATTTACAAGAAAATAATCGATTAAAATAATCGCATTTACACATCACAAAATTAAAAAAAAAAAAATGGACGTCATTTTCGAAAGTGAATTTAGCAGTGGTTATGAATATTACGTGTTATTGGTTCTATTATTGCAAATTACGATAAGATCTGGGCATGTTCATGTTATTTATAATATTTGCAATGATATTTGTCTCATTTGTTATAGAATCTATTCGCGTCCGTGTGATATAATGTGGAGTGAAAAATGTAAACAAGCACGATTGGCGCGATACTTCGACTTTAGATTTCAAAATGTATCATTATCACTGCTAATATAAGTTCAATTACGAATGATTTCTTCACGTAATAAAAGGACACGTTAATCATGCCCAATAAAATGGAGTTTAAATGTCCGAAAACCTACTTTTTTTATGATTTTTAGCGTCGACCTACACTGCCATCAAAATGGCGATGATCGTAATTTACACATTTGGATTTTATAAGACATAATTAAGAAACTTACTCAATAATTAAAGAACTTCTAATGACGTTTACATATGAGATTTTTATTCTACTATCTTAATGAATGCACACCCATATTATTTTTTAACCAGAAAATAAAATATTTACAAAAATAATGAGGAGGTCATATGACTTAAATGTCCGACCCCTTTCGGGGCCAGTACCGAGCCAGCGGAGGTTTGAATGTCGAGCCCCCGAAGGGGTCCGTACCGAACTATACGGTTAACTTGTTAGATTGTCTGCGTCGATTAACATGGCCTGTATTTCCGACGATGAGATATAGAGGAATTAGGTTAAGTACGTAATTTTAAATTCCACTCTAAAGAAATCTTATTCATAAAACCAATTCTTAGATCGAAACTTAAAACGTATCGTATGGTCGGCAAAAAAATAACAAAGTAGGTACTCGGTATTTTTCTAAAACGTAGTTACTATTTCTTTACTATCTTAAAATGGTAATTTTAATGGTAACATTTAAGATGGTAAAGAAATAGTACGGTCTACGTTTACTGCATATACCACCTTAAATGTATGCATAGAAGGTGGTATTTGCAGTAAAAAAGAAAGGATTTTTTTGTGGAAGGGTAATTATTAAATAACTTCACCTACTCTGCGCTGCGTGGGGAGAAGTTTTAAACTTGTTTTGACTAAAACCCATCCATGTTCCTGCTTTTGGCTTTTGAAATGCGCGGCCGCGGTATCTCTTTTGAAAAATCCGAAAAAAAAAATTATACAAATTTAGAAGAAGTAAAAATGGCGGTGCATTTTCTTATAGACTAAACATTAAAAAAAAAACTGTATTTTGGTGTACAATCAAGTATTTAATTTTATCGTTGTCTTTTTCTACACATTTTTTTAAATATTTCTAAGCTAAAATAAAAAATAGCGGTCCGCTCGGTGTCTAAAGCAAGCTCCAAGCTATCCGTAGTTAGGGCTACAGAGACAGGAACCTCCAGGAGTACTACATTAAAAATTAGGCCCTATTCTCACCCTTGTAAATTTAATTGTTCTGTAGAGTACATTTTGAACTTTAAGATTGGCCCAACTACTTACAAAGTACTTAGATTATGATTATGATTGACGTGCTGACTGTACCCGCCAGCTGTTTATCGTGTTACGACTATCGGAACAAGTTATGTAAGTAATGTAGGAAATGGTAGATAATACTGTGATTATACACTGCGCACGTGTTATCTCATTTGTATGATCATGAGACTTTATTCACGTGCATATTCCGGGTGTATAATCAGGGAGTTTGGATTGGGCCTTTATTAATGAACTTTGCGTAAAAAAATAGTACAATTTTTAAATCCTACTAACAATATAAATGTGAATGTTGTTTGGATGTAGAGATTGTTAATTTTTCACAAGGAAAAAAATACGAAATTTGATGGATAGTTAATAACCTGGTTTAAGACAAAGTTTACTTTGTATCATTCCTTTGGACAACTACCAAATTTTATGCGTGCGTAGCCGCTTGTATTAGTTAGTGAAAAAATGTAATTTTCAATGTGTATTTACTAAAATTATTAAAAAAAAAGCTAAAAAAAACGATTTCCAAAAACAAAACAAAACGGCAGAAAATATGTTAACTTCCAGAAGACTTTTGTTTGATTCATAGATTTTTCGCCACGACTTGGCTGGTTTTTATTCATTATATTAGGTAATAATATAATCGTAAATCAAAAATATCTAAACGAAATTGGATAAACAGATTCCAATTCATTAATAATACTATAATACAACCTACATAGAAATAAAATACTCGAATTACAAGGGGTCATGGCATATCAATGGGAAAATATTTCCCCTTTTTGGGGAAATCCTAGTAATATTCCAGTACTGTCAAGTTATGTACGGTTATTGGCAATTTTCTCGACCCTTGTTACATGGCAAAATTATTTCTTTATTCGCAAGATGTGGGTGAATATCATTCGAACAAAACAAGCCTGCTACCCACCATGACGTCTTACAGTAGAACTTATTCCGCTGAGGGAAAGAGACAGAGCTATACAGGGTGTCTAGCACCTTCTCTTTCTCACACTGGAATATGAACTGCTATAAGATGTCATGGTAACCCTGCTGATAATGTTGCTACTTTATAAACTGGGATCTCGTAAAACGTATTATTAGAAAAAAATGTTACTCTTTCACGTCAAATCGGCAGAACGGATCTTGATGAAATTAGACACAGAGGTAGATTATAGTCTAGAATAACACATAGGTTACTGTAATTTTTTTTTTTTGAAAATAAATTTGATTATAAGAATCTCCAAGTTGCTCGTATTTTTGTCCAGCACAAAGAAACTACAGAGTTGATTGATATGGTTTTAATTTTAATTCGATAGTTTCATGCGTTTCCGAGATAAAGGGCCTTGACAGACAGACCGACGGACAACAAAGTGATAAAATTAAGGTTTCCATTTTTTTCCCGTTTAACATTCGGAAACCTACAAAAAAGGATTGATTTTGTATCTACCGTTTAATATGTGGTGCAATTGAAGTCACGGGCATTATTTTAAACTAAGGCTCTACTCACGATACTAATTGCATTAGGTCTACTATAACGCAAATCAAAAATACTATATTATTGTTATTGCTACTTCTAAGAAAATGCCGCGCGCGTGTCTGTTGCTGCAATAACTAGTTATTAGTATTATTTGATGTTTGTTTACTCTCCGCTCTGTACTATCTTTTAAGATTTTGTAACTCCACGACTACAAAATACGGCGTTTAAAAAGTACCTACTTTTTAAATTACTTTTAGTGTTTATTCTCAATAATAAGTCATAATTGACTTACTACATTTCTAAGTTTTTCCGTAATTGCAATAATAATATTTTTGATTTTCGTTATAGTAGCCCTAATGCACTTAATGTCGTAAGTAGAGTCTTAGTTTCAAATAATGCGCATGACTTCAATTGCACCCTGTCGAGGTCAAAAAGACTGACACACATGTATACCCATCTCTTTAGTCACTTGTACATCAAACAAACTTTCAACAATACCTTTAATGGTCTGACACGGTGGTACTTTCATAAATGAGTAATGATGTGTTGGATATGTTGTGTGTATAAGTTTTGATTGTGCGAATAAGCATATTTAACACTAGCTGTTCCCCACGGTTTCACCCGCGCTGCTCAGCGCCTGTTGGTCGTAGCGTGATGTTATATAGCCTATAGCCTTCCTCAAGAAATGGACTATCCAACACTAAAAGAATTTTCCAATTCCAACCAGTAGTCCCTGAGATTAGCGCGTTAGATAGGTCATGCATGATGGTATTCAGCTGCATCTGGTTAGACTGGGGAGACCCTAGTTTGGGAAAGGCTAGTCTGATGATTATGAAAACTGGAAAATACAGCTACACTGTTGACATTTAGAGCATGTTTTACCAATGTGAATGATGAACGTATCTAAATATTGCGGCGTTCGAAACTTATCCCTGTAAATATTTTATAGAACACACACGACGGGGCTCCAAAGAAGTTTTAAGTATGCATCGTCTATAGTCAGACGAAAATTATTGTGCCGACATTTTAATTGCATACTAATATTATAAAAAGTACCTGTGTTTGTTTGTTTGTATTTTTGTATGTTCGTAAGTTTGTGTGTTTGTATATTTGTTTGTTTGTAACCTTTTCACGACCCGTTTAGTCGTGAAATAGATTTCAACTTGAAGAGGGCTTTATATTATCACGATTATAACTAACAGGGAGCAATATTGCATTATATTGTTACCTATTTGATTAAGGACAATAATTGTAATGGCATACATAAATTAGAACAGCTACCCTACCATGACGTGTTAAAGCAGAACTTATTCCGCTGAGGGAAAGGGACAGAGCTATACAGGGTGTCTAGCACCATCTCTTTCACTCAGTGAAATGAGTTCTGCTTTAAGATGTCATAGTAGGCCTACAGGCAAAGCATCACGTACAAATTCGCAGGCAACGGCTATCTTCATAATAAATCTATTAATTCTTTTTTGCGTCAAAGACTAAACATAAATATCCTCACATACTTCGTACGTGTGTTGACCAGCAGAGTAAGCACTTCATAAAACATGCAATCTGCTTACCTATACAAAATGTTCACCGTAATCCTTACTAATATTATAAAAGTGAAAGTGAGTTTGTTTGTTACGTCTTCACGCCTAAATGGCTAAACAGATTTTGATGAATTTTGGTACTGGATTTTTGGGACGCTTTAGACGGACATAGGCTTTTTTAAAAGTGAGAAATGAGTTAGACATAGGGAAGAAAATGGAAAACTTAGCTTTGCTATTACAATAAATAAGGCACAAGGGCAAAAACTACAGGTAGCAGGTACTTGCAAATCAGGAAAGTGGAACTGTGTTACCCCGAATTTAATGCGAGCGAAGCCGCGGGCAATAGCTAGTGTTTGATAAATACGAACAATGTATAATAAGCGTAGCTATGTTTGCAATTATATCTTTAATGCCTAAATGCATAAATTCTAGCAATGAATATACAGTTATAGTCTTTTCATTACGTTGATAATTACATTTAAAGTTAACGAGTAAAGAAAGCGTGACAACATTATTGAACAGTTTTGTTCTTAGAAAATCGAATAAAACGCAAAATATACATTGCAATCTCCGTTAATTATAAACGTTTTATAGGATAACAAGAAATTGTTATTAAACTAAAGGTCTAATAAGGCCAACAATTTAAACTGAAAAACGCATTTACAAAAATATCTTATCTGTATTAAAAACTATGGCTTATTGCGCCAAAAATATTCAAATAAAAAGTAAAAGAAAACCATCATAAAGACGGAGTGTTTAACTGGGCAATCAAGGTTTGCAGGCTCACAAACTCACAACACAAACATACAGCCTTCCTTACTGTCAAACACAATCTGATTGTCTACCCTATTGTCAGTATTGTCAGCACAAAAGAGGTTCATGTCGTCTTTGTCAAGGAGTATGCATAGCGGTTCATTGTCTCATTACTCAACTTCATAAGAAGTGAGGCAAGGTTATACTGGACGTGCTGGGGTTGCGGGTTGATCGAACACGGCCCGGAATACATAGGGCAAAAGAAGAAACACGGATGGGTTTGTAAAAGTCTGACACTTATTGATACAGATTATTTTCCATCCAAAATCGGTCAAGTGCGAGTCGGACTCACGCACCGAGGTATCCTTATAAACTGTCATAAACATAAACGGCCATATTTTTCACTTACAAGGTTGATAAAAAACAGTTATGACAACAGATTTGAGTATATGGTTTTAATTTCAACTTGGTACCTTTTCCCGAGATAAAGGGTTTTGACAGATAGACAAATGGACAATAAGATGATCCTATAAGGGTTCTGTTTTTTTCCTTTTTAGGTACGGAACCCTAAAAATTGTATATGGAAACCACAGCAAACAGAAACCGAAAAATGGGAAGTTTAACTTTTTTTTTTACAAAGTCACATATGAAGTTAAAAAAAACGTATTCAAAGTAAAATCTACACAATATTACAGACTAAATAATAAGCCAACCCAACCCTTGAAACACGAGGTCCATCTTTAGGATTTAAACGAGTAAATCCGTGTCAAGCTGTCAAAGAGACAACACAATTTTCGTCCCAACTAGTTCAAGTTTTGTACTGTTAGTCCCTTAAGTTAGAATTTACCTAAACTTCCTTCAAAATAAAGCAACAGTGGTCTCAGTTCGACATCAAGATGGCTGTATGTCAAAAGTTAGTACCTAAAATAATGAACTCGACAAACTGGGCTCAGTAACAAAACTTCAACGAAATAACATTGAGAGAAGTCCATGCTTTGTTATACAAGACCTATTTAATGTAGGTATCTGTTATGTTTTCTTTAAAAGAAAACCTTGCCCCTTTTTTTTCGGGTGGGAAATCATCCAATGACCTCCCCCGCTCTGGGCGGAGCGGGGGCGCATGTCAGACTTGTACTGACTAAACCACCCATGTTCCTTCTTTTGCCCTTTACGTTAAGGGGCCGCAGTATCTCTTTCGAACAACCCGCAACCCCGGCAGGCGGAGGCTCTGGCAAACCCCTCTGCTTTGCTGACATCGTCGCCGTCGACACGGCCTGTCGTCAATCGACGGACGGACGGTGAGGTAGCTCACCGTCCACAGGCCCTCATCTACGGTGGCCGGGAGTCGGGGCGTCTCCCGCGGCGGCTGGGTTGGGCAGATGTTCTCTCCCTCAAACGCCCGGCCACCTCCATTGCTAGCATTACTGCTTCGCAGAAGGTGGTGACCGCTTCCCATTCCCTCTCGCTCCGGACTATGGCCTAAACCAGGGCCGGACGCGAGAGATCGCCGCCGCCAATCGCCTCTACGAGGGCACCAAGCTGGGCAGACCGCCATTGTGTGCTCAGCCGTGTCCTCCGGGAGTACAAGTAAGCTTAGAGCCTAACGACGTAGAGGTAAGTCGCCAGGAGACAGACAGTTCAGTGCCTTGAGTACACCGAAGGCAGTTTGAAAAGTTTCACAAAACTTTCATTGTTGGGTAGGATTTTCGTAACACTGAAAACTTGGAGACGAGTAGTAGAACCAATTCTGATCGCACTATAACGGCCGGCATTTGTTTCAAAGTAAGAACGTAAAGTAGACTCTTACTTTATCACGATACAATTTAATATTTTTAGAGCTTTTCGCTTCTACTGAATATTTTGATAGGGATTTGTTGGTAAATTTGTATGTAGGAAATTGTCTTTGAAACCACTGTTTTGAATATTATCATTAATTAACGGGAAGCTACTTTGTTTCCAAGTTTCATAGGCATTTTAAACATGTATTGTTAATTTCTGTACATAATGGGTGCAAAACCATGAAGCAACGAAGTTTCAAAATAACGGTTGGTTTAAAATATCATATCACCATTTTCTTGCCCTTAATTTAATGTATTTATGGTCAATGCTGCATATTTCTCTATGTATTCGTCATCAAAACCATCACAGAGAATAGTAGAAGAAACTCTTTTTCTTTGGTCATGGTTGATTGCTAAAAAAAACAATTGAAAGTTAAAGCAAACGCATGATTGCTCTCCAATACTATAACAGTTACAGCTACCCTACCATGACGTGTTAAAGCAGATCTTATTCCGCTGAGGGAAAGGGACAGAGCTACACAGAGTCTCTAGCACCATCTCTTTCACTCAGTGGAATAAGTTCTGCTTTAAGATGTCATAGTAAGCCTACAGGGCTTATAAAAAAAATATCACCGATATACTTTCTCCTTTTTTCGCCCAAATAAGTGCATGGCAATCAAATTCAGATGCAATTTGCAATTAAATAAGGTCGGTTTCGGTTTTGCAAAGTTGCTTATAACTGGGTGCTCCAGTTTATATTACTTTCTTTACCGGATATGCGTCAGGATACACATACTATGTAGGTAAGTACGTGATTTCTGAAAGTACGTGGTTTTATTATGTTTTGGAATTTCCTTGTTGGAGAATTGGCATGTACTTTGCTAGACTTTGCAATTATTGGAAAGCTGACGATTATTGAAATATTGATGATTTAGTATAAAAATTTCTTCATAACATTCTGTGCAATCATGAGAAATGTGAAGTTACAAACAGTAAGAAAATAATATTGTTATTCATTTCTTGGGCTGGGTTAAGACAAACCCACATATTTGAGTGTACAGTTTTAATTTCAACTTAATACCTCCACGCTTTCTAGAGATAGTCTCGACTGACAGACAGACGGACAAGAAAGTGATCCTATAGGGGTTCCATTTTTTTTCTTTTAAAGTTCAAAACCCTAAAAAAGACAAATCGACACCATTATATAACCAAAAACGAGGATTTAGTCTGTAGCTATTGCACGCCTACTCGAGCCAACGTATTCACACGAATCTTGAAGTCTACCAACATCTTAGTTTGATCTCCACATAATACTTTTAACGTAACAGCTTCACGCACAGATAAGTGAAAGTTGCCACACGCATAAAAGTTGTTAGCTTAAAATAAGAATAATATTATTGATACTTAAAAAATGGTCCGCTCGTTATGTAAATATTATTACTGGCAACTTTCAAAAAACTTCTTTAGTACAATCAGCCAGTTTCACAATTGAATTGAATTTTGAAAGGTAACAAGAGAAGAATAATCACTTTCTTTTGTTTAAAGTTTTGCGTATCTTTTGTTTTACTGTATTTCAATATTTATTTTTAGCTACAAAATAGTTTCACAATATTCTGAATTAATAAACGTCTTAGTAATTTGTTTCAAAGAACGCATTCTAAACTTAATTAACAACTTCTAGAAATAGTAGTTCTTCTTATTTTATTATTTTAAATTAATATAATAACTAAATATTACAGTGATAGCTTTGTCAAAGCAAATAATATTAATAACGGTACTATTCATAAAAGAAATAGATAAATAATCAAATCATCAGAATAAAATCTAAATATTCTATCTTATAAATGCTCATTTAAATAATTTTTCCTATAGATATGAAGATAAATTAAGACCATAAAGTCTTGTTCTCTAAGGATCAGTCTTTTTCAATCCTTTCACGATTTAATCTCTCAATTTTAATCTTTGAAACGTTCAATCTTCTGAATACAGTATAGTAAATAACTTGATTTTGAAAGTTCAATGCCTTCACATAATAAGCATTTTAAGGGTACTACGAACATTTAAAAATGTATTCTTGATCTACTTTATGGTATTATTTATTGTTGAAAAAATCTGGCAGCGAAAGTATCTTTATACTTACCTAATTTTGACATAAGTATCAACTTCTGAAAAGCGTAGGTTTCTAATTCTATTTCATAAGTATGACTTTTCTATATTTCTACAAAAAAATAAAACTGTGTCACACTTCTAGGGTTCCGTACCTGAAAAGGAAAAAATACGGAACCTTTTTTTTGGAGCGGGGGGAGTGTCAGACTTGTACTGTCTAAAACCCATCCATATTCCTTCTATTGCCCTTTACGTTCCGGGGCCGCGGTATCTCTTTTTTCCTTCTTTTACCCTTTACGTTCCGGGGTTGCGGTATCTCTTTCGAACAACCCGCAAAAATACGGAACCCTCATAGGATCACTTTGTCGTCCGTCTGTCAAACATTATTATCTAGGAAACACTGTAGTCCTTTTGCGTTGATCATACTTCTAAGTCTATGCAGCCAAAGATATGGCTGTTTAGTTCGCAAGTTTGTACGGAAACTTCGATGCGCGAGTTTTATTTATTTAATTAAGGTTCACCAACAGTGGTTACAGGTATTATTATACAAAGGAATATACAAATAATTGTGTCTATAGTCTCACTGCACAACCAATTACAGGCAAACACCACATGCAAAGTGCCCTATAATTAAATTCTCAAAATGTACTTACAGTGAACTTAGATTCTAATAATTAATACACACTAATACTAATGACGTCTGACAAACGTCGCTATATGATCTGCATGGACGTCAACCAGGTTGCTGCGTTCGTTTATGAGTTTGCATATGCGGGGCATAGGGGAACTAGTACCAGCTACTGTACGACGGAGATGAAGTTTTACTCGCTCTCGGCTGTTTTTAAAGAACTTTACCCCACTTTTGGAATTTCTCCTGAACTTATCTAAAACCTTTAAACAAAAAACACAAACAGCCATACCCGGAACTACCAGTTGTTATTGCCATTACCAGGTGTTATTCATAAAAAATATTTTTGGCCTGTGCAAGGATCGAACCCGTGACACGCGGCATAACAGCCAATCGTTTAGCCACTGCGCCAACCGTGTCGTCAAAACGTTTCATGTTTATGGTTACATAATTCCCATAAGCAAATGAACTCTAACCCTATGTTTAGTTACATAGACAATAAAAAAAAACTGTAAAAATAATAGTCAAAATATTGCTGTTGATTGTAAGACCAATTAGTCAATTATAAATGATTGGTCCATTGTTGAGGAGATAGTAATTAGTAGTCACACTGCATTGACTGTTACTTGGTATTCTGAGGGTTAACACTATCTTGGTACTTTATTGAATGGAAGCCATTAGGTTTGCATTTTGAGATTAGAGCCCTAGGGCTCCTAAGGAAGTCTCGTATTCATAGAAAGGCCAATCGCCTCAAAGAGATGTTAGCAAAGCAGAGGGGCCTGTCAGGGCCACCGCCTAACATGGCGACGCGGATTGTTCAAAACATAAACAGCAAAAGAAGAAACATGGATGGGCTTTATAGTAAGTAAAACACTAGGAGTCCACTCTAACCAGAGCGGGAGAAGTTTTTTGATGACTTCTTATCCACAGCACTGTTTAGTTAAGACTCTTAGCAAAAGAGACATCCAGACGCGTAAAAAAACAGTAATCTTGTAATCATTAAATCACGCCTGTAATCTCTGAAGGGCTAGACAGAGGAGTACCTAGCAGTACACTCCTTTCTGGACGAAAAAAAACAGACAATAACAAATTGCTATACCCGGGAATCAAACCCAAAATCTCATGATAAGAAATCGCAAATGCCACTAGACCAACGGGCACCCGGAGGAGGAATTTCATATCTAGGTCACAATATTTCTTCGCTCACAATAAATTAATAGTCCAAAAGTGATTTTGACACTTGAGAGCGAAAATTACAATAGGAATTGCCAGTTTAATCTTATGAATAAATTCTTTTCTTTTCTAGTGATTAATGATATTAATTCATCTTGCTTTATTCTTCACGAATATTAAAAAAAACCGTGAAAATCAATTATACAATTTGTCCATTATAATTTAATGATGTGTAAAAAATTGTTTCGACTATTTTATTAGCATAAAAACATCCAATTTACAACATCATTTTAATTTTTCATCTTCATTTTGTGGTAAATAAAAAGTTTTTGATAAAAGTTCGCAGCTTCCGACGCCAGTTTTGCATATTTTCAGCATAAAATTGTGTGAAATATGTAGTTTCCACGAGAGATTTTTTTATGCCAACGATTTAACGAACGAACGTTTATTATATAGAAGATTTTCGGGTGTAGGTTTTGTATGGTGAAAATCAAAAGATGAGACAAATAGAACATTACAACTACAACATTTTGACAAGTAGAACATTATGTTTTTAATAAAAAAAAATACTTAAAATCAGAGATAACATAAACAAGAAAACTTACCTAAAAGATCCTAATCAAAAAAAGAAAAATATATATTGAGGAAAAACTGAAACCGCACGAAAGTACTTTCGCAACACTATCACTCCCGACTCCGGCGCAGCCGATGCGCCGCGCTTGCCAAATGCGACTGCGCGAACGAAGATCGCCGAAACTTTACGACAACTTCCGTCAGCATGCCTTCACATGACGAAGAGAGGGTCTCTGCGTTATGCGTACAATTTCCACTGTGATTACTATTATGTAAGATAATTATCACGCAGAATGGTCTAATGTCGTTTTTTTTTTATTACGTGTGATCGGAAGTTTTTAGGAGGCCAGAAAGTAACACCGTGATATTTGATAGCTGTATTTTGACGTTTGTCTACTTTTTGTGGCAGCTTTAGTCACGTCTTGGGTTATTGTCGACAGATAGAGGTCAGAAATGGAAGAATAAGGGCCAAGGGAACCGTGTTGATGACGCGTTCATGTTCCACGTGCGCCTCAAAGAGATGTCAGCAACGCAAAGGGCCGCAACCCCGGCAGGCGGTGGCCCTCGCAAGCCGCGAGGGCCACAGCCTGCCGGGGTTGCGGGTTATTTGAAAGAGATACCGCGGCCACGGAACATAAAGGGTAAAAGAAGGAACATGGGTTGGTTTTCGACCGTAAAAGTCTGACCCTTGGGCCCTTGAATGACAAACACAACTAGTTTCACACAACTGGGATATATAACTGTGGCTATCAAAGACTAGAAAATGTGTGTCAAGTGAAATTATGATAAATAGCCGTGTTCTTGTTGTCTTTTTTGATCTTCAATGTCCGGTATGGTTTTTTATTGTAAGTTATTAAAACTGTATTTGTAAATTTGTTGCACCATTGTTTTAATAAAATAAAAATTGTGTTAGCAGCATTAAATAAATATTATCAATGTAATACATAATATATTCATTGATTAATTATAATGCACATATCAATATGATTACGACACTATATTAATCATGTATGCATTTTGGATGACCGGTTAATTTAGGAATCTCAATTTAAATTAAAAAAAAATCTAGATCCTGGTTACATAAAGCCTAAAAAAATTATTTTTTAGGCTAAAGAACCTGTTTTCAATTTCGCAACTAGGCATAATTAATTGTAACTGGTTGTGCTCTTCGCCACTCTTGATCATGATTTATTCATTTGACCACGTTATTTAATGTGCATCTAAACCTACTTTTTACATGGTTAACAAAACATAAACTACTAATAATTATGCTTCCAATCCAACTAGATATTATAGAATAGTTTATTTTCGCTCATAATGTTACGTTTTACTTTTTCTAAGTGTTATGCTATGGTAATGAATATATTTTTAAATACTACATAGTATAAAAAAACTGTCATAGTCCTCAGCATTTTCCTCACTTAAATATTTGAAACATAATGAAATAGATAAAATGAAAAAAAACAATGCATTATGTTTACGGTTAGCGCAGTGGCTGAGCGATCGACTGCTGCGCTGCGTATCGCTTGTTCGATCCCCACACGGAACAAAAATTTCAATGGCCTACAGATAAATGTTCCGAGTCTGGCTGTTTATGTATGTGAGTTTTAATGTTTATAACGCACCCACCATACAGGAGAAATCATAGAGCGGGGCAACGTATAGATTTTAACAAAAAAAAAACAAATGCAAAACAAAAGACAAGTTACCCATCAAACAAAGCTCAAAATCGCAGCCAAGTAAATCATCTTTAACTTAACTTTTCCCTATTGGAAACTGCGGAAGGTAAACACAACATTTTACGCGAAGGTCCTCGGATGTATTTATTTGGTACACAACTCTTAGCTCTCGGCGTTATGCAGTCTCTTTATGTTTGTTCCGGCATGACTCCTGCGACAAAATGTACACTTTTAAGTGTTCCTTTGTTGTTTCAATATAGGTTAGATGTAACAAAATATAACGTCCGATGGTTATAAATGTGTATAGGATAGTTGACAATCACCTGAATTCTGTATTAATATTATTATACGAGATTAAGAGACAAACTGCATTAAATCGGTGAATTTTGAAAGTATAGAAGTAATAGCTTTTGCCGCGTTAAATGCGGTATAACACAGTACGGTAATCTGCAGGTAGCAGTACCTGCAGTTTGCCCCTTGCGCCTTATTGATTTGTACTAGCAACGCTAAGTTTTCCCTTTTCTTCCCTCGTTCTCCCTTATAACACACTTTTTTATTTAAGAAAATAGCCTATATCCGTCTCCTGGTTCCCAACTATCTCTGTACCAAAATTCATCAACATCGTGAAGAGGTAACAAACAAAAAAACTCACTTTCGCTTTTATAATATTAGTAAGGATTTTACCCGTAAAAATACTATACTAACTATTGTACCATTTTTTTTTTCATTTTACATCAATATTAAATCCTCCTGTAGGTATTGTGGGTGCGTTTATATACATTTTAACTCCCATACACAAGCAGTTCGAACCGGAACAACTATCTTTAGGTCATACAAATCTTTGTTCCTTGCGGGGATCGAACCCGCGACACGCAGCTTAGCAGTCGATCGCTCAGCCACTGCGCCACTGCGCCAACTGTGTCGTCGTGTGTCGTTTATTGAAAAATGCTTTGAGCAAATCCTAGTTAGATTATTTAGCTGTCATCATTTTTATTTAATCGCCACAGTCATCAATAATGATCAGGTCAGCCACAATTGAAAATTTGCATACATAAAGGTTTAGTCACGAATCGTGTGAATTTGGTATTGTTTTCATTTATGATTAATTGAATGGTTTAGCATTTGCATAAGTTTAATCAGCCGATAATGTTCGTTAGTTTCTTCGCCCATAGCAAGGAGCGTCGTTTAATGATTTTCAAAAAAAAACCGGCCAAGAGCGTGTCGGGACACGCTCAGTGTAGGGTTCCGTAGTTTCCCGTCCGTCACAATAAGTGTTCCCAGTTATGAGGCCAACCGAACAATTCGGTAATACCCGATCCAATGTAATAAGTACCTACAGCGCCATCTCTCGAGGAATTGGGTTACTAATTAATACAAAGACGTGCAATTTTGGTGGTAATTTTGAATTGCGAGAACCGATTTCAATAATTCTTTTTTTGTTTGAAAAAAAAAATACGTTCAGGATAATAAAATATGTAAACAAAGTTACAAAAAAAAACTTGCATATACGATTATACTACAAACTTAGTCCAGAAATAATTTTGTACAACTTTTTGTCTGTTTTGTACAAAAACTGTTGTGTCAATCAAGTTCAAAATAATTTTCATAGAAAGTCCTTATAAAGTTCTACTTTTCAGATTTTTTTCATATTTTTTAGACTTATGGTTCAAAAGTTAGAGGCTAAATTATTTTTTGATAATGTCAATAATTTCGGAAATAATCGCTCCAAAAGTAAAAAACAATGTGTCCCCCCCACACATTGTTTTTTACTTTTGGAGCGATTATTTCCGAAATTATTGACATTATCAAAAAATAATTTTAGTAAACCCCTATTCAGTTTTGAATACCTTTCCAACAATATATCACACGTTAGGGTTGAAATTAAAAAAAAATCACTTCCCACTTTACATATAGGGTGGCTACCCTAATAAAATATTTTTTTCAAATTTTTATTTTACCACTTTGTCGGCGTGATTGATATACATATTGGTACCAAATTTCAGCTTTCTAGAGCTAACGGTCACAGAGATTAAGCGAGGACGGACGGACGGACGGACGGACAGACAGACATGGCGAAACTATAAGGGTTCCTAGTTGACTACGGAACCCTAAAAACCAACTAAATTTCTTATAAAATAAAAAAATAAACAAATTAGTTAGAATGAAAGTTGAAAATTATCTTTTATCTCAACTTAACTCCAATTCGAGAATCAAAAGTTTATTTAAAAAAATCGGCCAAGTGCGACTCAAACTCGCGCGAAGAGGTTTCGGTCCAAACTTACGGCATTAGCAGCCATATCTTTTGACTGCCTAGATTTAGAGAGTTGACTTTTTCACAGCACTAAGGGACAACAAAGTTGAGCATATGGGTTTAATTTCATTTTGATACTTTCACGCGTACCCGAATTAAGGTCTTATCAAAAAGACAGACAGACTCACAAAAACGTGATCAAGTAAGGGATCCGTTTTTTTCCTTTTGACGTACGGAACACCGGCCAAGTTCAGCTTAGACTTGTACAACGAGGGTTTTGTACAAACTTGCGACATTATTAACGGCCGACATATAAACTTAAATATATTTCACAGATTCAGAGTGTTTATTTCTCTTCATCTAACTTCAGGTCAACGCGTTCCTGAGATACATGGTTTTGATAAACAGACAGACAGACAAACAACAGAGTAATCCTAAAAAGCCGTCATAAGCACTTTTTAAACATCGAGAAGAGGTGAATGGTTCAAGTTGGTTCAAAAAGTTTGATAAAAAAGTCCCTTCTCCCTAAAAACTAAATATCACATTTTATTTTTGTCAAAAGATGTATATCTGTACTACAAAAAAACCCTATTTATTTATCCTACTATCTATACTAATATTATAAAGCTGAAGAGTTTGTTTGTTTGTTTGAACGCGCTAATCTCAGGAAGTACTGGTTCGAATAGAAAAATTCTTTTAGTGTTGGATAGTTCATTTCTTGAGGAAGGCTATAGGCTATATACCATCACGCTACGACCAACAGGTGCTGAGCAGCGTGGGTGAAACCGCGAGGAACAGCTAGTAATTTTATAAAAGCGAAAGTGAGTTGGTTTGTTCGATACGTTTTCAAGCCTAAATGGCAACATCTTCGGTGCCAATAGTTTGACGACACGGTTGGCGCAGTGAGTAAGGCTTTGACTGCTGTGCTACGTGTACCGGGTTCGATTTCCGCACGGAACAAATATTTGTATGACCTACAAATAAATGTTCCAGGTCTGGCCGTTTGTATGTATGAGTTTATATGTCTGTAAAAGCAACCACGATACAGAAGAAATACCTAGAGTGGGGCATAGTCTTTTTTTGGATTAAAATGGGTGAACCATATGGACAGGCAGACAGAAGAATAAGACAAATCAACAATTGGAGTTCCGTTTTACCATTTGACATCGGAACCCTAAAAAGCCTTTCCTAAAATACTTCTTCAAGCGTAGCAAACAATTGAAAATAGATAAAATCTCATCGACAATCCACTCATCAAATTCTAAACTCAATATAAACTAAATCACAATTTATCTGAGAATCTCTAATCATAGTTGGGTCCAGATGGGATCGCCTACTGAAAAGTTCGCATTAGATAAGTTTACGAGGACTGAATCCATTTACTCCAAATAAATGGATAGTATTTAGTCGTACAGTAGGTCGCACGTTTCTGGTCTGTGACTGCTGAAAATAAGGTTCCGAGTTCGATACCTGGGTCAAGCAGTGTTGTTATATGCGTTTTTCGAATTTATTAGTAAAAACTACTAGTACTTTGTTTTATATGTATAGTATTTTATATATCTATATAGGATTTAATTTTTATTTTATTTTATGTTTACACCTACCACTGTTTGTCTCTGCATCACCCAAAGGTTGACTGGTAGAAAATGCCTATGCCATTAAGTCCGCCTCTGTACTTTGTACTTGAAGTGTTAAATAAATAAAAATAAATAAACTACTTCTCAAAATTTTTGCTTGATTGACGGCGGGGGGATTTAATTAAACTTCATGTACAATTAGTGGGACATAGTTGAACTTAATGCCATAAGGCGTTTTTTACCAGTCAATCTTTGGGTTAAATATCACAACATTGTGGTAAGGTACAAAAATTATATTTAAAAAAATATAAGTGTTTATTTTCGAGAACTTATATACTTATGATGATGCTACTACTCATATGTAATTGAAATAAACAATCGTTTTAATATATATTTGTGTTACATGGGACTGTAAAATAACTGTCGACATGTGGGCATAACTCTGCCTTACTTTTCGAGGAGTACAGGCGTGATATATATGTATAAACTGGTTTCTTGTTCTATCGAAACTAATTACTAAGCCAGGTCAACTCCTGCGTTTACAAACTTTGAAACTCACAAATACACAAACAGCTAGACCAGACAAATATTTGTGGTGTACCGGGACGGAACCTGCGACTCGGAGCGCTGCGCTACGAGTCAAATGCTTGCTTAGCCTATGCCCCAACCGTGTCGACAGTTCATAAACGGGCCGACGGGCCTGTTGGTCTAGTGGTTAGTGGCCCTGACTGCTGAGCCACAGGTCGTGGGTTCGATTCCCACCCAGGACAAACTTTGTGTGATGAGCATGATTGTTTGTTCTGTATCTGGGTGTGATTTATCTATAATATGTATGTATTTATAAATTATATAAGTATGTTTATCAGTTGTCTGGTTACCATAACACAAGCTCTGCTTAGTTTGGATCAGATAGCCGTGTGTGAGTTGTCCCAAGATATTTATTTATTATAAACGTTTTTATTCAAGTAAGGGAACTTTGTCATTGCGGCCGAATCGGATTTAACATAGGAGCCATCAGGCGAGGGTGTTATAGAACCGAGGACAGACGTGACGAATTCTCAGCTTAATCAAACGAAAAGTTGTTTGATTCAATAAACTTACGGATAAATTTAGTAATTGAACAAAAATACTTTTACCGTTAATCAATTTGATTTTAAACTGAAGGAGGAATAAAATTATGACACCGCCTAATATTCAAAAAAGTTTTTTTTTTTTTTAATGTGAATCGTTGCTAACAACGAATAATAATTTATAAAATGAGAATTTATAAAATTTTGCTTCTAAAATCTAAATTTTATAAATTATTTTACTTATTTGTGAAATCGTTATGTTCGAGCACGAGGCTACCATTGGCAGTAACTGGGGTTAACATTTTTTACCGATGGGAAAGCATAAAATGACTTCCCCCGCTCTGAGCGGAGCGAGGAGGAGTATCAGATTTTGACTGTCCCACCTATATTTCTTCTTTTGCCCTTATAGTCGTTTCATAAAAAACTGCCTTCTGAATCAAGCCCTTGATCCAGCTGCCTAAGGAGACTTTCGATACGTGATCGTCGAAGCTCTTAGGCTATTGGACGTATGTCGATAACCTCGTGTGCCAGGTCGAGATCAACTTTTAGGCCACTCTATATAAGACTAGCTGTTCCTTGCGGTTTCACCCACGCTGCTCAGCACCTGTTGGTCGTAGCGTGATGTTATATAGCCTATAGCCTTCCTCAAGAAATGGACTATCCAACACTAAAAGAGTTTTTCAATTCGAACCAGTACTTCCTGAGATTAGCGCGTTCAAACAAACAAACAAACTCATCAGCTTTATAATATTATAGCATAGATACCGGGTGCTTGAACTATAGTTACAAGCCCATAAAATAAAAATGAGAGTAACAACTTATTATTATTTAAATATTATCTTTGTTACATAAGTCAGCCATTAAAATCAGCTGTTTGAAGAGAAATGGAAAGCGAGACACGGTAGAGTAACACGAAACTCATAACTAAATTACTAATGAATTAAACATTACTTAGTAGGCTTGTATTTCGTCATAGTAATAGAGTTAACATTAGTAGCTTTTTATTTAACGTGTGGACATAAGAAGGCGGGAGTTCGCGACGTTTTCTAAACGAAATACGTCATTTTTCAAATTGAAAATACTATTATCCTGTTCATTTTTGGGTTGTTTGAAACAGATCAGGTGGCCCGGAACATAAAGGGCAAAATAAAGTACATGGATGTGTTTTGGTCAGAACAAGTTTGACCCTTCTGCTTCGCCCAGAGAAGTCATTTGACGATTTCCCATCTGAAAAAAGTATCATCTATACTAATATTATAAAGCTGAAGAGTTTGTTTGTTTGAACGCGCTAATCTCAGGAACTACTGGTTGGAATTGGAAAATTCTTTTAGTGTTGGATAGTCCATTTCTTGAGGAAGGCTATAGGCTATATAACATCATGCTACGACTAACAGGTGCTGAGCAGCGTGGGTGAAACCGTGGGGAACAGCTAGTCTATAGATATAAATAAATTATGAAAAAGAAATTAATATATTTTGTTACGTTAATAACTTTCCGTAAAGTTGTGCTGGGTCTCTGGTGTCAAAGTTTTATTCCACCCATGGGCTTCTGACTTAGAGTAAGTTGTTGCTAATTACTTAAGAATTGTCACAGTTTTGTCTAACGAAGTTTTAAGTAGAAGGATCTACCTTTCATTTCTGTTAAAAAATATTTCAACAATTAAGCGAACTAAAATCTACCCGTGCGGCAAATTGTATCGAGATCTGTTAAGCCGTTAAGGCGGCAAAACGGACGGCGGTTCCAGACAGACTGAGAGACAGATTTTTTATTTTGACGGATAAAAACCTATGATTCATCAGTAATAAATAAATCCTGTTAAGAACACTACCATTTAGGATCCTATAAAAAATAAGATATAAAAGGAAAATGTTAATTCTCTGTGTTTTAATTTTCATGTTTTAATTAAGGGGTTATATTAAAGCCCCCTAATTTTTGGAAGCGATAGTTTTGTTTTTGCACTTTGCCAAGTACAGACGCCTGCACATCAAGCTACTACAATCTGTCAGATGTCTTTGATAGATTTTCGACTTTATTTCTAAAGTATTAGGTTCAAGGTTCATTGGGAAAAATTGACAGTTTCGGGTAGCTTGACCTGCTGGCGTCTGTACATGACAGGATACAAATTCGGAATTACTCTTTTGCAGGACAAAAAAAAATGGATAATTGTGAAAATTCTAATTAAGGTTACACTGCTTCAGATACCAGGGGAATATTTGGACAAGTAATCAAGGAAAGGGTTTGTTTTGGGATAAATAGCATAATTTAATATCATTCGGTAAATAAATATGGCTGAAATGTTTTGTAAGGGAAATAAAAAACCTTTTAGTTTGAGTAAATTTTTCATAAAGCTGCCACTTTTAAGTGGAAGATTGCCATTAATTGACCTATACATATAAGTTTATTTCTGGAAATCTACCATCTATTTAATTTAAATAAATTTTCTTTTCAGATTTCCAAAGGTGATGTTACGAATAAATTCAGTTACTTAATTTAGGTACTAGGCTAAACCCTAAAGGATTAGGATTTTAGTTTACTACGTGCTCTGCGTATCAAAATAATAGTTTAAATCTACCATTAAATAACATAAAAACGACATATTTTTGCTAGTACCGACTAGGCTTCGAAAGTACTAAACCAATAATGATTTTGTTTTCGTCAACGGAAAGATAAATAATCAGGTAAAAACATAAGCTATAAAACACTTCAATACTTAAAATCCGACCTGCTGGTCATAATTAATCCTTACTACATAATATTATAAAAGTGAAAGTGAGTTTGTTTGTTTGTTTGTTTGCTACCTCTTCACGCTTTAATGGCTAAATCGATCTTGATGAATTTTGGTACAGAGATACTTGGGAACCAGGAGACGGACATAGGCTAATTTTTATGGAGAAAGAGGGAAGAAAAGGGAAAACTTAGCGTTGCTATTACAAAACAATAAGGCGCAAGGGGAACTGTGTTACCCCAAATTTAATGCGGGCAAAGCTGCGGGCGAAAGCTAGTTATAAATATTAGTTTAACAATGTAAAGTAGAAAACACCTCCTTACTCTCCTTCACTTATCTCTGGTATAATATGTATAGTATAGGGCAATTTAGGATTAGTCTTCATCTAGCCTATCAAACCATCCCTGCCTATTTTATTTTTATCGGATTGTAAATCATCAAATAACTTCCCACGCTCTGGTTGTAGGGGAGTGTCAGACTTTTATTAACTAAAACCCATTCATCATCATTAATAACCCGCAACCCCGGCAGGCGGTGGCCCTGACAAGCCCCTCAGCTTTACTGACGTCTTTTTGAGGCGCGTATGGAGCACGAACGTGTCGTCGCAGACATCCCCGTCTGGGCATGCCGCAGTGTTAATACTGAAACTTAAGAGGTATTCCTCAAAGCGCTCCCTTTTTGAAACGCTCCCATCTAAGCGCTCCCGTTTGGTTCCTCCAAGCGCTTCCAAAAGGAGCGCTTCGAGGAACGATTAAAAATATTAAAATTTATTTCCTCGAAGCGTTTAAAAATAGGGAAATGTATGCCCAGCAGTCGTATTTTCAATCTCTAAGTCATCGAGACTGTGTGTTACATGTTACAAAGAGAGAAAGTTTCATATTTTAGAGGTGACCTCTAAGGATAGTCGATGTTCCTGACATCTATAAATTCGCATTCAAATTTGAGAGTGGTAACTCATCACTCACCTTCTCCCCCTCTGTAGTACATTATTAAAACTTTAAGATTAGCCATCTATAATTATGTAGATGTCAATTTCATGACGTAAAAACCAAAAGTTCCTATTATAAATAATGAGCGTTGAACATTCTATAAATAAATATAAATAAATATCTTGGGACAACTCACACACGGCTATCTGATCCCAAGCTAAGCAGAGCTTGTGTTATGGTAACCAGACAACTGATATACATACTTATATAGTTTATAAATACATACATATTATAGATAAATCACACCCAGACACAGAACAAACAATCATGCTCATCACACAAAGTTTGTACAGAGTGGGAATCGAACCCACGACCTCCGGCTCAGCAGTCAGGGCCACTAACCACTAGACCAACAGGCCCGTCAAATTCTAATCAAATCAAATTCTATCCTACTAATTATTAATGCGATAGTTAATGCGGATGTATGGATGGATATTTGTTACTCTTCCATGTACAAACTGTTGACCGGTAAATTTGGTACACAGACAGTTATCTGTACTGATTTATTTATTTTAACTTTATGTACAATAGTGATAATAGGTAGACCTAATGTCATAAGGTATTCTCTACCAGTCAACCTTTGGGATAAATACGATAACATTGTGATACGGTACAAAAATTGCAATAACAAAATAATTTAACGCTAAGTTTTCCCTTTTCTTCACTCTCTTTCCCTCCCATCCCACTTTTTTTAAAAAAAATTAGCCCTTGTCCGTTTCCTGGTTCCCAAATATCTCTGTACGAAAATTCATCAAAATCGGTTAAGCCATTAAAACGTGAAGAGGTAACAAACAAACTCACTTTCGCTTTTATAATATTAGTAAGGATTAGTAAGGATAACTTAACTTACGACATAATTCCACCCGAATATTGTTAGTTTGACAGCAGGTATGGCGAAAATTTCGTGGGAAAAGTTTTAAGTATGAATGTGTGGGTAAGAAGTAGAAGAAGGAAGAAAGAAACGATGGATGGACTGTGGTGGAGGATGACATGGCAAAAAAGAAAAGGAAGGGATTCGATGAACTGACGAGTAATAGAGGAGTCATGGAAGAAGAAGAGATGCTGCGACGAATCCAAATAACTTGGGGAAAGGGAAAGGGAATGATGATGATAGTGGATTCCTCAAAGAAAAATTCAGTAACACAAAAGTCTCAGCAATCAAAATATGATAAATTACTAGCTTTTGCCCGCGGCTTCGCTCGCGTTAAATTCGGGGTAACACAGTTTCCCTTGCGCCTTATTGATTTGTATTAGCAAAGCTAAGTTTTCCCTTTTCTTCACTCTTTCTCTCTCACATCCTACTTTTTTTTAAATTAGCCCTCGTCCGGCTCTTGGTTCCCAACTATTTCTGTACCAAAATTCATCAAAATCGGTTTAGCCATTAAAGCGTGAAGAGGTAACAAACAAACTCACTTTCGCTTTTATAATATTAGTAAGGATAAGGATTGTCCACGAACCTGAACTCAAACAAAACAACGTCAAAGTGAAAGTGTTGCCTCCCATTGTGATTAACCTTTAAACTTATAACTGTAATAGTTAACAATGGCCGTCAATAGAGTGACGCCTGTAGTCGCGGAATTTTAACGTATGTAGCTTGGGCGGTCAGTGCCATAAACAAGATAGATCAGATACAGAAAGAAGTTTATATACAACTAGCAAAAAGATGCTCACATATTTGCTTGCCACTTACAGTGAGTGCAAGTGCACTCGCGAGTATGCAACAAACAATTGTTTGTGGTCTCTGCTTTGTAGGACATGGGAACTACGACTGTTATACTCGTCCGAAATTTTGTAATACTTACCGTAGTCTTGTAGTCATTCATATACCTTGCTCTAACACCTATTTCTTTAAACAAGACAAAATGAGAACTTGAATAAAAATATTTTTTTAATAAAATAAAGTCTATTTTATAAAAAAATATTTTGTAGTTTAATATTCATAACTAGCTTCTGAACGCGGCTTCGCTCGCGTAATTCTTAAACAGATGCTTATAATTATATGAAAATAAACGAATAAATACATTTATAAAAGATATAAAGTATCTGTGTCAAAGTAGAACGGGTCCGTAAACTCATGCGAGGGAATACCGCATAAATGAAAAGCCTGCCTCAGCTTGAAGATCTGGATTTAAATCGTTTCCTTCAGGTGCTTTGCAACTTATGATAATACTAGCTTTTGCCCGCGTCTTCGCTCGCGTTAAATTCGGGGTAACACAGTTCCCCTTGCGCCTTATTGATTTTTAATAGCAACGCTAAGTTTTCCATTTTCTTCCCTCGTTCTCCCTCATATCCCACTTTTTAAAATAAAAATTAGCCTATGTCCGTCTCCTGGTTCCCAACTCTGGCCGCGGTATCTCTTTGTACGTACTTTTAACAAAATACCAAGTCGCTTTAAAATATTGAACTCTAGGAAATTTAAGATAGAATTACACAAGTGGCTTACCGAATGTAATTTTTACAGTTTAAAAGATTTTATGGATGTTGATGTGAGATGTTGATTCCTTTTGTCAAAATAGATATTTTTTGCATGCTATGTTATATCTAAGCAAAACATGTTGAGCAACTGTAATAATATTAACATCAATGTATACCATGATTTACGCAAATAAATGATTTACTTACTTACTTCGAACAACCCGCAACCCCGGCAGGAAAATTTTGGTATTCATCCGATTTGACAAGAAGCGGACCCCAATCAATTTTTGGCTAGTCTGGTGATGATTTAACGTTTTCTGTCTAGTTAGAAGTTTCTAGTCTGTAGACACTACATAAGATACCTTATGAAAGACGCTTTTTCACTGAAATGAATACTATGTGAGGTAATCTGAACCTTAAAGACGGGACTCTATGCTCTATTTTTAGTATTCAAATCAGAAATACGGTCCGAAACATCCTTGCTTTAACAAAAGGGTTCCAACAAGAACCTAGCAAGTGGGTAGCAGACAATCAAAGTATACCATGTATGTCCATTGTGATGTAGGTACCGTCAAAGCTTCGCGTATTGACTCTTTATTTGATAGGAATCCCTTTGAGCCAGTCTTTGAAAATTCTGAAATTCATTCAAGCTTATTATTTTGTCCAGGTGTAGAATTTAAAATATGTTTGCAGTTGTATTTGTAGATTGTCCCTGTGTTTTAATAGGAATATAAACGCAATACCGACGTCAAGTCAGGCTGAAAATCAGCACTTGTTGTACTTTTTACACCCTCCCCCGCTCTGGGCGGAGCGGGTGGGAGTGTCAGACTTATACTGACTAAAACCCACCTATATTCCTTCTACTGCCTTTTACGTTCCGGGGCCGCGGTATCTCATTCGTACAACCCGCAACCCAGCATTCGTTGTACAGCGATTCTTTTTAAATGTCTACATTGTAGACTCGCGATTGGCCGCAACGCTAGGAATTCGCTTGATGTGTAGCGATGATGCGGCTTAGGGTGGAACACGTTTTACTAGAAGCAAGTGATTTGCTCGAACTTTAAAAAGACCTAGTCCAAAATGATAAGGCAAACAGAGAAACTGAAAGACTGGCGGTTCCCATACTAAATTTTGCAGCATTGTGCTTTGTTTAGGTACACAGAAAGAGCCTTAAACGTACGCAATTCAACATTTTTAACTCAGGTAGTAAGTTTCGGAACAAACACAAGAGAAAATAAATCTATACTTCTATAATAATATTATAAAGCTGAAGAGTTTGTTTGTTTATTTGTTTGAACGCGCTAATCTCAGGGACTACTGGTTGGAATTGGAAAGTTCTTTTAGTGTTGGATAGTCCATTTCTTGAGGAAGGCTATAGGCTATATAACATCACGCTACGACCAACAGGTGCTGAGCAGCGTGGGTGAAACCGCGTGGAACAGCTAGTATTAGAATATACACGACTTTATCTGTACTCCTTACCAATATTATAAAAGTGAAAGTGAGTTTGTTTGTTTGTTACGTCTTCATGCCTAAATGGCTAAACTAAACTACACAAAAAAAAACTAAAGTAAAAAATAAATTTACTTCCGGAAGTCGGTGACTTTTTTTTGTTTTGTTCACTTTTTTGCCACTGACCTCTGGAAGTAAAGTGATTTTCCACATAGTTTAAAAAAAAACGGTTCAGAAGTCAAAAGTCGTAGTCGTGGGCAAGTTGTGGTCCCTTATGACGCAATTATACTGTGTCGTCCGCACAGAGTCTATATGTCGCAGGGATATGATAAAAACAGGGATTTAGCCAAATTCCCTAAGCCTGCCTTAAGGGATTTGGCAAATCTGGTGATTTGGCAAATCCCACTAAAGAAATCTAGTGAATTTTTAGTGGCTATCGCAATGGAACACGAGCAATCGAGTAATTTGTTAAGCAACTGACGCCAAGGTATGGAAATGGATGGGTGACCGTAATAAGTTAAGCAAGTGACGCCAAGGTTTTTAAATGGATGGGTGATCGCCCTAGGTTAAGCAACTGATGCCAAGGTTTGGAAATGGATAGATGACCGTCACAGGGTAAGCAACTGTTGCCGAGGTTTGGAAATGGATGGGTAACCGCCCTAGATTAAGCAACTCTCCTTGATCAGTCAAGGATGTGGAGTAATTCCAGAAGCAAAAAAATTAGAAGTGTCAAGGGACACCCGGATGGAACGAAGTTCTCGTCGCGACACGACACTGTTCAATGCGAAATAGAAATGAAAATATCTGGCTTGCTTTCTATAAGAGAGAGAGAGAGACAGACAGACAGACAGACAGAGAAACATGCGACGCCGCACAGCTTACAATAGCTTACTTTAGCAAAAAGTGTCGTGACAACTTTTCGTAAGAATTTTTTCCTTCTAGCCCCCTTTCACCGCGCGATAAGGAACTTCGTTCCAAAACCCTTTTTTAGACGTTGCCCCACGATAGGAATTTCTAGTGTATCGTGGGTGAGCTTACAGCCATTAAAATTCACATACACAAAGAGCCAGACCCGAAACAACTACCTGTAGGCCATACAAAGATGTCCATGCGGGAATCGAATCCGCGACACACAGCGCAGCACTCAATCGCTCAGCCACTGTGCCAACAAAAATATTAAATTTAAATATTATCCTTCACACAGTCTATCGTTCTCGGTCTCCTCTACTCTTATACCCTTCCGTCCATACACAAAATTTGCCTCACGACACATACGGCAGAATCCACGAATCCACAAATGCTCTCTCACAATTATATCTGTTACTTCATGTGACTCATAATGTTACGTTCACAAAACAGCGCATTAAAATTTTTAAAAATCTCTCTAAGCTGAAATGATGTAACACACGGAAATCTTGCTTGATCATCATTAAGCTCTGACGACATAGAAATTATTGTATATTTCGGAAGTAGATCTTTGAATGCTTTATGATTTTAAAGAAACTATTTTTTAGTCGGGCCTTTTGGTCTAGTGGTGAGTGGCCCTGACTGCTGAGCCAGAGGTCGTGGGTTCGATTCCCACCCAGGACAAACTTTGTGTGATGAGCATGATTGTTTGTTCTGTGTCTGGGTGTGATTTATCTATAATATGTATGTATTTATAAATTATATTATAAGTATGTATATCAGTTGTCTGGTTACCATAACACAAGCTCTGCTTAGCTTGGGATCTGGGGCCTTAGTCTGCTATTACAATAGTGTCAGAATGGTCGATCACTGATCGCATAATGGTTGATTTTGACAAGTTTAGTATGTAGTAGATTACCAAACTTGTCAAAATTAACCATTAAGCGATCAGTGATCAACCATTCTGACACTATTGTAATAGCAGACTAAGGCCCCAGATAGCCGTGTGTGAGCTGTCCCAAGATATTTATTTATTTATTTACCGAGTTTTTTAACTATCCATTAGCTTTGATTCTGGTGTCACTATGTGTCCTGATGAAAAATTTGGGACAGAATATTGAATTGAATATTGTAATAGTTAAGGGGCGACGATTGTTGTTTATATCCGAGTTTAAAAAAACGGCATCTTTTCCAAACTTTTTTTTTGGGGTTGGAAATCATCAAATAACTTTCCTAGCTCCGGGCTGAGCGGAGGGACGTGTCTGATTTTACTAACTAGAACCCACCAATGTACCTTCTATTGCCCTTTATGTTCTGGGGCCGCGGTATCTCTTTCGAACAACCTTAAGGAGGTAAAACAGGGTGACAAAGTTTGAATGGAAAAACGCGATTCCTTGGCCGGATTGACTTAAAATTTTGCATTGGCATTCTTTCTCGAAATAAATCCTTACTATAATATTATAAAAGCGAAAGTGAGTTTGTTTGTTTGGTACCTCTTCACTCCTAAATGGCTAAACCAAATTTTTATGAATTTTGGTACAGAGATAGTTGGAACACTGGAGACGGACATAGGCTAGGAAAGTAAAATGGAAGATACGGGAAAACTTAGCTATTACAATAAATCAGGCGCAAAGGTAAAAACTACAGGTAGCAGGTACTTGCAAATCAGGAAAGGGGAACCGTGTTACCCCGAAGCCACGAGCAAAAGCTAGTAGACTAATATCAAGTCACGGTACTAAGACACACATCGTTGTGAAACCGCTGGGCACAGCTAGCCATATAAATTTCTAGGGATGACCATACACATTAAGCGAATGCTTATTATTAAGCACTAGCTTTTGCTCGCGACTTCGTTCGCGTGGAATAGTGACTTCCGGCAGCACGGAGCATATTAACAGCTCAACATTTATTTTATAGTACTGAATTGATGCCGACTTCTGACCAATAGATGGCGCTGTATGTCCGGAAACAAATTTTATTTTTATTTTTTGTAATAAAAACTATCCTATGTCCTTTCTCAAGTTCCAAACTATGTCTGTACCAAATTTCACACAAATCGGTTCAGTAGTTTAGGCGTGAAGAAAAGACAGACGGCAGACAGAGTTACTTTCGCATTCATAATATTAGTTTGGATTTGGATTGCAACTACTTCTTTTATGTGCATTTTCACTTGTCACTTTACTGTTAAAAGCTTGCAAATTATTGCGTTATTCACAAACATTCATTGAACAAACATCGAATGTTTCCGTTAAACAATTATATAACACTGGTAACACTTGTTTTATTTGATAAGCCGCTTGGCTTCACTTTGATTTGGCGTTATTAGCAGTTCAGTGGAATTGATGTTCAATACTTTGTTGCAGACATTGAGCAATGACAACATAACATCGCGCCTTGTAGTTCCCAAAGGCATAGGCAGAGGTGTTCCTGACAATGAAGTAGGTACACCTATATTTCGGTTATTATGTTTCAAATCTCAAAACATGCCCTGCGGTGTCTTCACCCCTAAATGGTTTAATCGATTTTGATGAATTTTGGTACAGAGATAGTTGGGACCCTGGAGACGACTGGACCTGAAAAATTGAAGAATGAGGGAGAAAAAGGAAAGAAAAAGGGAAAACTTAGCTTTACTATTACAACAAAATTACAGGTAGCAGGTACCTGCAAATTAGGAAAGGGGTACCCCGAATTTACCGCGATTAACAAATAAAGTTTATATCCTAACAGAGCCTCCTAACGATACGAGCCGTGTCTAGGAATACCGGTTGTGTGGTGAGTATCGGTTGGGTTGTGCCGGGGTTGCGGGTTGTGTAGGGCAACAGCCAGTAAAAGTCTGACATGCCCCCGGGGGGCATGTCAGACTTTTACTGACTAAAAGAACCGACCGAAAAGTGATACACGCCCCCCCCCCCCGCTCCGCCCAGAGCGGAGGAAGTTATTTGGTAATTTCCCACCCGAAAAAAAAGGAGTACCGCTATAGTATAGTTATATATTGTCTTTGTTGTCTCTTTGTTGTATAACTTTAGAGATTTTGGGTAACAAATAAATATGAAAGCGTCTTCGGTTGTTGCCTGTGGCGTATTGTTACCTATTAGTCTGCATGTCTAGCCTCTCTTATCTGCAAATCAATCTTTTAAGATGTTCGTTGTATTATTATAATTTTCGTTGAATTTAATTTTAACAATGAACGTTTGTTGTAGCTTTTAGAAGCTGGGTTTTTAATGAAGAGCTGATGTTTATTATCTTGTAATAATCCTTACTTCCATCTTATTAATATAAATTCGATAGTTAAGATGCAGTGTTGGTCTGGTGGCCGTAACGCTCCGTCGTCTCCATAGGAAACAACCAACCCGAACCATGCACTTTTTATCTAAGTTTTTATAAGTGCCCATGTAGGCCTATGCTTCTTTACTAATATTGTAAAAGCTAAAGTGAGTTTGTTTGTCTCGTCTTCACGCCTAAAAG
Organism: Ochropleura leucogaster; assembly: GCA_958449745.1. Taxonomy (NCBI): domain Eukaryota; kingdom Metazoa; phylum Arthropoda; class Insecta; order Lepidoptera; family Noctuidae; genus Ochropleura; species Ochropleura leucogaster. Next base: position 2,833,228 of record OY288206.1, read on the forward strand.
GCCAAACCAATTTTGATTAATTTTGGTACAAAGATAGTTGGGACCCTGGAAACTGACATAAGCCAAAAAAGTGAGAAATGGGGGAGAAAGAGGGAAGAAACTGGTAGAGAAAGATATTTTTTTTCGATCATCACGCGGGTTAAAGTTAGCGTTAGCCCAAAGTAACTTTGCCACGCGGACGAAGTTGCTGGCGGAAGCTAGTATGGTAAAAAAATAATTTGATTTTAATTGATCTGTGACTATTTAGTATTAGGGTTAGAAAGCCGGGCCGTAAAGTATAATGGTTTTTTTTTCATTAAGAATATCTCAGTTACAGCCAGAATTTGTGACCGGTTGAAGAAAATAGGCTCGCTGCCTATTCCATGGAACTCAAACATATCTGGCGAATTATATGCTCTTAGTACCTAAGCAATAGAAAAGGAATACTTGATAAGAATTGCTGTGATATACTATTATACCACAACTAAAAAGGTTGAAAAAAAAAACATTTTCCCAAAAAAAAACTGTCGAGTGCACCCAAGATAACAAAAAAAAACCGACTCGTCCCTCCGAAAAATTATTAGTGTATTTTTTTTCTAAATTGTTAATCACATTCATAGCCTTTTTTATTTTATTTTTCGAGTGGGAAATCATCCAATGACTTCCGCCGCACTGGGCGGAGCGGGGTGCCCCCCCTGTCAGACTTGTACTGACTAAAACCCACCCATGTTCCTTCTATTGCCCTTTACGTTCCGGGGCCGCAGTATCTCTTTCGAACAACAATCAACAATCTGCATAGTCCTCATGTAAGTTGACCAAGATTTTTTTTTGTCTGGAATTTAAAAGAGACTATGACCTCTGAGTTTGTTTCGGCTGTTTCTTCTCAGAGTAGTCGGGTACGAAACACCGGCCTCATCTAGTTTAAAAAAAAAGACGTGTAAAAGTGTTAAGTTTGTGAAAACCTACTTGCAAAATAAACATCATTTATCATTTATCAACCCGCAACACATTCATAGCCTTCAATTTAACATTTTCCTCATACTTGAACACTTCTTCATTCATAATTTGATAAATCATGATTTGAATTCTCCTTATATAGTATCTAACTACTCGAAAAAGGAAAGAAATAATTAATAACTTCGTCTCAACTTCATTGAGTACCAAATCAATTAAATTCATACGGTCATCTTCCTCAAATATTGTACAGACGCCAGCAGGTCAAGCTAAACGAAACTGTAAACTTTTCTCAATTAACCTTGAACCTAATACTTTAGAAATAAAGTCGAAAATCCATCAAAGAAATCTGACAGATTGTAGTAGCTTGATGTGCAGGCGTCTGTACATCAAATAATAAAATTTACAATATTCTTATTTTTGATCGCGGGTTAAAAGGCGGGGGATGAAATTTTTAGTGTTGTGTTTTTAGTGTTGCGGGGGATGAAACTTTGTTTATGAATAATAGTAAGGTAGATTAAATTACAAAAGGGATGAGGGCCAATCGTTTTCAGTTGTTTGATAATTTCACATCTGCAAAAAAAAAACACGTTTTGAGTTATCACGATGACTTTGAACAGGATTGGCAGTATTAATATAAAACTCTCCGGTTACTGTGACAACACGGTTGACGCAGTGGCTGAGCGATCAACTGCTGCGCTGCGTGTTGCGGGTTCGATATCCGCACGGAACAAACATTTATGGCCTACATATAGTTGTACCGGGTCTCGCTATTTGTGTATGTGAGTTTAAATGTTTGTAAACGCACCCACGATACAGGAGAAATTCCTAGGGCCAACGTTTTTTTTTTAAAGTCAACATAATAAATTATTGACCTTTTTGTATCTTTTTTGCTCTAGGTCAAGCTTTCTTTTGGCCGAGTTTAAACTGCATTATCAATATAATAATTGATATACGTAGATAGGGTCTTTATGTGTGAAAACCCAACGTGAAATAAACCTTGGCAATGCACTTCAATTCAACTTAAAACCACTCGTCATCATCTTGAGTACGATAAGGGCGTCTCCACATTAAACGATTTGTTAATGATAGCGAACATGCATCGGTTACCGATAAACGTTTTGGACCGATTTTATATTAAAAAATAAAAAAAACTGTGTGGTAAGAACTTAAACAATTTTGATGATTAACGACTAATGAAAACCATCCAAATTTTATAATTTTTTTGCTTGTCGGATATTAATCATGGTTTTTTTATTAATTTACTTTACTTTTAAAATGATGTATATAATTTAATCATTTAACATTAAATAATTAATTTAAAATATGTTTTTGCATAAAATGATTTAATTGTGTTTTAAATATTTTTGATGTTATTTCATGATTTAATTAAGTTTACGTCTAAACCTAAGAAACTACTGATGTCCGAAATAAATGATTTTTATTTTATACTACCTGTTCCACGCGGTTTCACCCACGCTGCTCAGCACCTGTTAGTCGTAGCGTGATGTTATATAGCCTATAGCCTTCCTCAAGAAATGGACTATGCAATACTAAAAGAATTTTCCAATTCCAACCAGTAGTCCCTGAGATTAGCGCGTTCAAACAAACTCTTCAGCTTTATAATATTAAGTATAGATGTATACATGGAAATTGTTATAAAAGTTAACGGAATTTGGTCATAATACTAGTATCATTTGATAGTCCAACATTTAATGAAAACGCAACCTAAAAGCCGTTGCACGTGCACCCTCCAAGCTTCATTATACTGTTCGTTGTAACTAAAAGCCGATTTGAAGTCGGTCAGTCTGCGGAGACCCTTGTGCGTCTAATTGGACGCGGCCCCACTAAATACCAGTTCTGGTGTTGCAATAACGAGAGTCGAAAGCAAGTGGCATTCCGTCGCCTTTCACTGCTTGTTATAAGAGGCTCTTGTACGATGACCGGCACCGATGCTGCTATTTGACGTCTTGTGAAGTTCTGAGGCCTTGGTAGTTTATATGTTGAATAGGTTATTTTTTTTGGTCTGTCGCTCGTTTTTGATTGAGGAAAATTATGAGGGAGCTTTAAATTCCCCGTTTTTTTACTTTTACTTGTTTCTGAGGGTAATGTACACCTTATACTAAACTCACGTTTCGCCAGTTATAAATAAGTCCCAGTTTTTCCGACCAGGGAATTGAACTCTAGAGCTCAGCAATCGCCCCTACGACCAATGAACCAACGAGATAGTTCTATTGTTATTTCTACATATTTGTATTTTTGATGCTGTCTGTTTCTCTATTAGATCATTTCCACACATTAATCATCTCTCACACATTTATTTACTTTGATATATCTACTTTATTTAAGTCATACATTACACATTTGTAGACAAACATACACATCAATTACTATGCTCCTCATTTCTTTACATCACGCCACGTTACTACCGTACTAGTAACAAAAATCTGTTGATGTATATGATGTACGTGGTCGCTACCCGCATCGTGTCCTACTGCTGGGTAACGACCTTCCTTTTCTTCTACCATACCACTCTAGCCTGTGTTAGCCCCGTAGACATGATCGCATCATCACGCGACCTTTTTCGCGGTCGACCTTGACGGCGCTGTCATTCATCAGGCGTCAGTGTGTACCCCTCCCTCCAGATATATCCGTGCAATCGGTTACTTTTTTTTAGGTGGCTTTCAAGCTCCCCTTCTCAGGGAAAAGCCTACATGCGCAAGGAGCTTAACGTGCATGTAATAAAGCCTATTTTGCATCAATAAGTTTGATCACTCAAAAAGCATTTGTAAACGGCCTGTATGTTTAAGGTGCGTTCGTGTTCCATGTGCGCCACAAAAAAATGATGGCAAAGCAGAGAGGGCAGGGCTACTGCCTGCCGGGGTTGCGGGTTATTCGAAAGAGATACGGCGACCCCAGATCACAAGGGCCAGAGGAAAGAACAGGGATGGGTTTTATCTAGTAAAATACTGACACTCTTTTCCGCTTAAAGCGGGAGAAATTATTTGATGGAGTGTGCGATGGAATTGCACAGCCTAATTCCACCAAGCCCGTTCCATCATCGGACTACAAGACGTACGGCGATACGCCACCGTTACATGGTAGACATCCCACCCACACGCACTAAACGGTTTGGGAATACTTTCATTGTGCGTACTGCTAAGGAGTGGAATTCCCTGCCGGAGTCTGTATTTCCTGACAGCTATAACCTGGGGGTCTTCAAGTCAAGAGTGAATAGGTTATTTCTAGGTAAGCGTGCTTCATCGTCGACCACATCATCACTTACCATCAGGTGAGATAGTGGTCAAACGCGAACCTATCACTAATAAAAAAAAAAGTTATTTAATGGCTAAACATCTCAAAAAAATATTCGGTTTGTGTCGCCATAAACTTACTAAACAGCTCATAAAAATGTAAACATTAGTGACAATTTCACTCATAAACTTGTCAGACAATAAAGTCATCATTAATTAAAAAGTAAAAGTGTATTCCACACTAGCTGTTCCACGCGGTTTCACCCACGCTGCTCAGCACCTGTCGATCGTAGCGTAGTGATGTTAAATAGCCTATAGCCTTTCTCAAGAAATGGACTATCCAACACTAAAAGAATTTTCCAATTCCAACCAGTAGTCCCTGAGATTAGCGCGTTCAAACAAAAAACAAACAAACAAACTCTTCAGCTTTATAATATTATATAATATATATATATTATATAAATATATAATATTTGAAATTAGTTAGATACATGCTTTGGTAGGCTTCATAACTGAGTGTAAATTATAGCCTATACACATATGAATGTTGATGAGCTGAAACTCAGTTGTAATTAAAATTTTATAGTATTCGCAATAAGGTTCATGTTGAAATGTATTTTGATGGCTACCGAATTTGACTCTATTTCGATATGAAATGAGTTCCGCCTTTCGGATATAACCAATGGTTTTTTTAAATTAACACGTGTGTTTTATAATATTGTATAAAACACATGCTAATTCTTATATAACCTATGGTGCTAGTTCTATTTTCAAAATTACCGGTTCCGCAATAAATAACTTTATTAACCGCTCATAAAGTTCAGTTCAGGTTACCACTTCAAACATTTTTGTGGCCTTTCTAGTACAAGTTTTTCACAATTTTTACTAACATTAGTTTACAAGTTCATACATATTTATTTAGGTGGAATTAATACATCATTTGATCGCGAAAGCTAAATATTACATAGGACTTTAAACGACTTGTCGACATGGTTGGCGCAGTAACTCAGTGATTGGCTGCACTGCGTGTCGCGGGTTCAATCTCCACACGGAACAAATAATTGTATGGCCTACAGGTTATTGTTCTAGGTCTGGCTCATTTATTTTCACTTGGAAACGCTTTAAATTTAATGCTTATTTGCGTTAAATTTGGGGTACAGTTTCCCATTCCTGATTTGCAGGTAACTGCTACCTGCAGTTTTTGCCCTTGCGCCTTATTTTTTGTTACCACAAACCTAAGTTTTCCCTTTTCTTTCTCAGCAGCGTTGAAATTTATAATCCCTCACTTAATAAGAATCTGCTGTTTGAAATTGTGGCTTCTACTTGATTTCTTTGGAACATTTTTCGCCCTTTTGTAACCCCAATACCAAATATTTGGCAAACAATTTGTGTTCCTATATCGGCAATATTACATTTTCTGTCTTCCAGATCACCGAACATCAATACAAGATGCTATAAAATATTCTGAATCCTGAACGAAATTTGATGTCGCTTTCTCATACCCACAAATCTTTGAGAAATATGGGTAAAACATATTGAGGTAGATAGTAGACAATAAAATACGATGTTGACATTATGGGGGCAAATCGATAAGGCAGTTTTCTCCTGAAATTTTAATAATTTATAATTACAGAAGATCGTGTTTCTGATTTGATTGCTATAAAATTCGAAAACAAATAGTATTTTTTTTGGAAATAATTTTTGTACCCTATCACAGTGTTGTCATATTTAACCCAAAGGTTGCCTGATAGAGAATGCCTTATGGCAATAAGTCCACCTATGTACCAGTATTGTACATAAATATTATATAAAAAAATAAATGGCGAAGGGCAGGGCGTTTTTGTGGGACTGTCTCTTGTAATGTGACGTTAAAAAAGTGCTGATAATCAGCCTAATTTGAATAAATGACTTTTGATTTTAAAATGTTATTAAAAATAGTCGTTTACCGTAAAATATTTTAAATCATGGTGATAGTTTTTGTTAAGTGATCGTAGAGTAATTAAATAAAAGAGTATGCGAGAAACGATCCGTACATACTACTTTGACTTCATGTCGTTGAACTCCTTGAGTTATGAGTCGAGCTACACGATAACTGGCAAATGATTGCTCCGACTGGACAGGTCCACTTAAATCTGTGTGGTACTTTCCTAAAAAAAAAACCATCTCAGATACTAATCTGCGAAGTCCTCATGCAACTTGACCAAGATTTTTGTCTGGACCTAAAAGAGACTATGAGTGAGTGAGTTACTTTTGGCTGTTTTATTCTCAGATTAGTCGAGAACGAAACACTGGCCTTTTTTATGCGTATGGGATATCATGTGAAATAACTTCATTAATATCAGACTAGTGCTGACTAAAACCCACCCATGTTCCGTCTTTTGCCCTGTATGTTCCGGGGCTGCGGTATCTTTTATGAACAACCTGCAACCCCGGCAGGTCAGTAGTTCATCTAAAGTCCCGATTTGTGCCCAATATATCGCAAGAGGCTCGCCACATGGCCCTTCTACATAACCGACATTCTCCCTAAATTTTCGGGAAAACACGATTGACGTAAGCGTAGAGTTCAATAATCCTATTTTAAAACGCAGACCTTTTCACAAATTAATGACACTCATTTGCAATACTTTGCTATCACAGTTTACACAGGCGCTCAAGTCAATTAATCCTAAGCTCAATCTTGTCTATTTAATAAAAGGTTTTGCCTGACACTCTTCTTAATCTTTTGCACGTTACAATTGGAGGTAGCTCCTCTATCAATGTCAGAGCAACCTTGCAACGTGCTCTTGTGTGTCGATCATTTGTCTACCTAGCTCTATTTTGTGACTGTTTGCTAGCATTTTTGTCAAAGGCGTTAATAATAATAGAAAAAAATGAGTTTTATTTCAGACACAGAACTCATATACAACAATAATTACAACAAAATCAGCAAAACTATTAAACTCACTAAAATAATCATCATCATTAAACCAATCATGTAAAATCATCAAAAATATCAAATTCACCGAGGATTTAGAAATTAATGGGGAAGCCTTTACCTAGGAATTGCACAAAATAAGGCTAATAAAAACTTACTTAAGTGTTTTTTGATGAATTCCTGATGTTAATTAATGCGCATAGCATTAATATGCCATATATTAATAATGGTATGCCATTTCTCATGTAAGCAATATTCCAAATGCATATACAATGGTAATAAGGATAATAGTTTTTTACAAGGGCACAAATACATAATAATTCAAAAATACCATCACACTTGTAATCCAGAAAGGGATATGCAGAAGTTCGTCAGATATAAATCTAAGCCCGTAGTATTTTTCTGTATAAATTGGGTTGTTGGGGTCAGATAGTTCGTAGCACAATGTAAGCTACTAGTATTCAGCTGAATCCAGTTAGACTGGAAGCTAAACCCAACATAGTCTGCTGCGAAAAGGCTAGGCAAATGAGGTTAAAAGCAAGTATACTTCTACAATAGAACATAGTGGTGATACTATTTTATTAGTACCCTCTTTCTTTAAAATCTGGTAAAAAAAAACCCAACGTTGATCTAAATAGGAACAGAGGCTAACAGCGCGCAGCGTAAAGAAAACAAGAGCACTCCCTGCAGTCAAAAGTACTCTGCCAAGACCTGTAGGCCTACCATGACGTCTTAAAGCAGAACTTATTCCGCTGAGGGAAAGAGATGGTGCTAGACACCCTGTATAGCTCTGTCTCTTTCCCTCAGTGTAATAAGTTCTGCTTTAAGACGTCATGCTAGGGTAGCAGGTGCAGGATAACACTCTTGCACCTCAAAAGTGCTAAATTGATGTAGAGATTCAACTAGTTGTTGCTATGTGTTAACCAAAACATGAATAGTCTGACAGATACTTTCAGTTTCTCACATACCCTGGGGCGAAGGACATAAAAAGAAAGGCTTGTATTATATTTTTCTTTCATCCTATTTTTACAAAGAAAAATGTTTCGAGAGAATCTTCGTTCAACAGGTTAACGAACTCTTTGTTGTTTTTGAAGTTTTGTTCATTCAGATCGTTTTTTACAAATAGGAAACTTATATAATATTATTTAAAAAAAAATACTTTGAACTAAAGCATACACTTTTTTACGGATTGAAAATCATCAAATAATTTCCATGAGAGACTTTTACTGACTAAAATCCACCCATGTTCCTCCTTTTGCCCTTTATGCCCCGGGGCCGCGGTATCTCTTTGGAACAACCCGCAACCATGGCAAAAAGCAAAGTATACACTTCGGTAAAATTTTTGCTATTGCTTTTTAGCAAGGCGTTGTGTATTTTTAATGGCATTAGTATTTTAATAATCACACACACAATCGTGGTAACAATGGATGTACCTTAAAAACTGATAAATTAAAGTATTATTTAAAGTTTGCAGCACTGATAGCTTAGTAATTATGACCGTCAGACTGCCTAGTGTTAGGACTCGAGTTCAAACCCAAGATACGCACTTTTAATATTTTGGATTCATGTGCGTGTTGTGTAATTATCAACCAACAGACTGATAAAATTTGTACCGGCTGCCTAAGACCTACACATTAATAAAAAAATATTGTACATAAAATATTTTTATTTAACATAGGCCTACATGGGCACTTTAAAACGTCGAGAAAAGATGCACGGTTCGGGTTGGTCGTTTCCTATGGAGAAGAACCGGCAAGGAAACTCCATGGTTACTCTTTTAAATCATTATTGGTTTTACAGTGTTGTTGTTACCGCGTTAGTACTTAAGTATGAGAGGACAGCGTAGGCTCGACAATAAGTCATTGCTTACTTAACAAAACGTAAAATAAAATAATAATTTAACAAAAGTTAACAAGCGTTTAAGAATCTATAAGGTCAACCATGTCCACTCATTTACAAAAAAAAAATGGTAAAAAAGAATCTATACAAGAATAACAAAAAAAAAATATGACACAAGTCACACAGATATGTTGCTATCAGTACTGTAACCATTCAGAACAAGGATAAATATGTGATTTGACTGAAATATTAAAACAAGCACAGCTGAGAGCTGAGACTAACGGCTTAACGTGTTTTTCGAGGCATTTAGAAAACTCGCCTAGGTCATCACGCTCCAACTAACCAACAAGGCACGGCTTAACCCAAAGATCGATACAAACCATTGTTATGGTTCCTTCCGCTCCGCCAGATCCTGTATAAGCTGCGTAATAAATTTTACATGAGTTAGATTACCATTGTTTTTGTTTTTTATCCACAATTTCCATAAAAAGAAAATAATTTTGTTTACAACCTTAATTTCCCCACTTTTCCATTCATCTTAAGGGATTTCATTTAGTACATTATAATTTGTTTTTAGATAAAGAAGAGAATGCAGAAGAGGTCATTTTAATTCATGAGACAAACTAATATTATTTACTCTTTTATTTTATTGCCGTGTTTTACTCACAGGTTCACCACTGAAAACCAGCTTTACTATGCTATACATAGTATGATGTAAAACTAAACATTATATATTTTTTTCGGCATGTCAGACTTTTACTGACTAAAACCCACCCATGGTCTTTCTATTGCCCTTTACGTTCCGGGGCCGTGGTATCTCTTTCGAACAACCCGCAACCCCGGTTCATTATTCCCTGAAGTGTGAAATATAGGTTACCTAATAGGAGGCAAGTCTATTGCTATCAATCGTTAACAAATCCCGATTCCATGGCTGTTAACTAAGATATTATTGATTTAAGAATCCCAAAAACGTTTCGCCTTACCTGAGATTCGAACCTAGGATAGCGCGCTCAGCAGTAGCGCTGGTAACCGCTAGACCAGGGGCCTTAGTCAGACAAGTTTAGTATGTAGCAGATTACCAAACTTGTCAAAATTAACCATTATGCGATCAGTGATCGACCATTCTGACACTATTGTAATAGCAGACTAAGGCCCCACAGAAAGCATATTACTATACCTCATTTGTCTAGTTACTAGCATGTTATCATAAATTGTTATCAAGATCCTCCAAAATTTTAGTTGTCTCATAAAGATGTATAAATAAATAATGTATCTCACTTTTCAAATTGCATCTGTTTGCAATAACAATGAATGCGCAACTTGGAGACCACAGTTTAAGTTGGGAATGCTTAAGAAGATGTAAACTGCAACGAACTACATTAATTTAATTGAAGACAACATAAATTTCAGCGTTTTACATAACCCAATTCATCATTTGCCTAACCTTTTCCTATTTATGTCGGGATCGGCTTCCAATCCAACTGGATATAGCTGAATACCAGTATTTTACATGGAGCGACCTCCATAACCCAGTTAGTCCTGGGTAAGACTGGTTGTTAGACTTTCGGGGCACTGAAGATCTGTTATGACTGTCAAAGATCTACAAATGACAGCTGGGACCAACAGCTTAACATATTTTTCGAGGCATAGATTAAATTTAGTATAATGGGTCACCTATCCACAGATCAACCTAGGTCAGCACGGCTTAAAATTAAAATCGACCTAAGTGACTGCTATTATTGAGCCACGAACTACTCATAATCCATTTATGTCAAAATAATAATAAATATCTTGGGACAACTCACACACGGCTATTTGATCCCAAGCTAAGCAGAGCTTGTGTTATGGTAACCAGACAACTGATACACATACTTATATAATTTATAAATACATACATATTATAGATAAATCACACCCAGACACAGAACAAACAATCATGCTCATCACACAAAGTTTGTCCTGGGTGGGAATCGAACCCACGACCTCCGGCTCAGCAGTTAGGGCCACTAACCACTAGACCAACAGGCCCGTCATTTATGTCAGTAATGTACCGAGCTTCCGTTTAAAACACGCGTTTTCACTGACTGATTGTAGTTGTTTAAATACTAGAATGAAATAGTACAGACGCCTGCACATCAAGATACTACAATCTGTCAGATTTCTTTGATAAATTTTCGACTTTATTTCTAAAGTATTAGGTTCATGGTTCATTGGGAAAAAATGACAGTTTCGGGTAGCTTAGGTCAAGCTACCCGAAACTGTCATTTTTGCTGGCGTCTGTACATTTTAATTCAAGTGAGACTGTCATTGCGGCCGAGGCAATTAACTTGAGCTTGGGTGTTAATTATTGTCTTTAAATGTCGTCTTTTTGTTTTAGGTATTTCATCATATTTTAGATTGAAAGGAAGTGCTGATCATTGGGTGATGATCACTACTTTTTGAACAACGACCAGACTTATCTATTCAAACTAGTAGTTTGAATAAATGTCTTTTGATTTGATTGATTTGAAAACGACAAAAAAATAACGAAAATGACGAGATGTCTTTTCCCATATCGCTGGTTACGTAATATTTGAATACCGTTGGTGTTTTAAAACTAGATTATAATTGTTGGTAAATCTGGTACAAATCCTTAGCCCAAAAACCTGACCTTGGCCCGGCTGTCTAACAAGATTTTATTGTAAGGCTATTTGCTGTTATGATTATTTATTTAAAACTAGTTTATTCTATATGACAATGAAAGCAAAGCAACTGACATTGTGTTGCGTTTCAATTCTCGGGTCAGGAAAAGTTTTATAAGGTTTTCTATCGAAACGACTACACATTTGGCGCAGTGGCTGAGCGATCGGCTGTCGCGCTGCGTGTCGTGGGTTCGATTCCACACCGAACAAATATTTGTATGGCTTACAGCTTGTTGTTCCGGGTCTGACTGTTTGTGTACAAGTTTAAATGTTTGTAAACGTACCCACGATGCAGGAGAAATTCTTAGTGTGGGCAACATTTTTTTTTTCAAATAAAACAAACTTATTCGTCAGTTGCTAGATTTTAAAAGGCTAGGCAAATGAGTGATGTCCTAGGGGCAGTTGCAAAACTCCAAACAGGCGGAAGTCGCGGACAAGAAAATCTTATATCCTTACTAATCCTTACTAATATTATAAAAGCGAAAGTGAGTTTTCTTATGTTTAGTGAGTTAGCGAATTTGAGTGTGAACCAAACAAATTATTTGTTTATTACCTCTTCACGCTTTAATGGCTAAACCGATTTTGATGAATTTTGGGACAGAGGTAGTTGGGAACCAGGAGAAGGACATAGGCTAATTTAAAAAAAAAGTGGGATGTGAGGGAGAAAGAGGGAAGAGAAGGGAATACTTAGCGTTGCTATTACAAATCAATAAGGCGCAAGGGGAACTGTGTTACCCCGAATTTAACGCGAGCGAAGCCGCGGGCAGAAGCTAGTCTTCTATAAAATAAAAAATAATCGCAAAATGTGTTGGTAAGCAGATAACTCAACAATGCTTGGACCAATTTTATCACTTCTTGTTTTTAAATATTTATTGAAGTCCAAGGATGGTTTTTACTGCGAGAAAAAAATGATTGGGTAGGTAAGGTGGAAAAACCAGCTTGTATTATAAAAGCGAAAGTGAGTTTGTTTTTGACCTCTTCACGCTGTAATAGCTAAACCGATTTTGATGAATTTTGGTACAGAGATAGTTGGGAACCAGGAGACGGTCATAGGTTAATTTTATTTAAAAAAAAGTGAGATATGAGGGAGAACGAGGGAAGAAAAGGGAAAACTTAGCGTAGCTATTACAAATCAAGAAGGCGTAAGGGCTACAGACTGCAGGTAGCAGGTACTGTGTTATGTCAAACTAACGCGAACGAAGCCGCGGGCAAAAGCTAGCAATTAATTATTGAGATTAGCTAACACTTAAAATGCTCTTAGACCATAGCTATGTCGACGGCGCGTTCGTTTTCCACGAACTCCTCAAGAAATGGCAGCAAAGGCAGTAGTGGGGGCCTGCTAGGGCCACTGCATTCCGGAGTTGCGAGTTGTTTGAAAGAGATACCACGGTCCCATAACATAACGGGCAGTGGATGGAACGTGGGTAGGTTTTAGTCAGTACAAGTAAATAAATAAATAAATTATTATAAATTATTTGATGATTTCCCACCCCAAAAAAAGGCACGCACTTTTGTAATTTTTCGGATTTATGTGCGCATTGTATATTTCCGTGCCGGAAACCACGTTGGGCTACTGGTCCCGACTGTCATTTGTAGATTTTTGACGTTACAGATAGTCAAACTAAAACTCAAACTAAAAAACTAGGTAAGTCTGTCAACCAGTCTTACCTAGAGGTATCGTATCACCCAGTACTAACTGGGTTATGGAGGTCAGATAGGCAGTCGCATAAAGGTCAAAATAAGGAACATGGATGGGTGCGGGGAAAGTTATTTAATGATTTATACTCCGCAAAAAAAGCCCACTTTATAAAGTGATTTAGTACCCATTATAACGATTAATGAGTTAAGTAGGAAAATATAATACCTTTTTATAACATAACCCCTTGGGATAAGTATCTAAAGATTTAAGCTTCCCTTAACATTAATAAGCTTTTAAAACATGGCAGCATCTTGAAATTTTGAGATTAAAAGAACGGTCGGCAAGGATGCTTGTCTAGACGCATTCCTTTCGTACAAGTCGGAGAGTCTTGGCAGTTTCATGTAATGAATGTTTTCTCTAAAGGACCATGTGGTACACGTGTGTACTATAAAATAATTAAAGTTTTATAATCAAAATCTTACAACTCAAATAAATTTGAAAGCTACTAAGCAACATACATTTATCTAATACTAGCTTTATACCACACCAAGCAGACCTGCAGTTTTTGCTCTTGCGCCTGATTGATTTGTAATAGCAACGCTAAGTTTTCCCTTTTCTTCCCTCGTTCTCCCTCATATTCAACTTTTTTTAAATAAAAAGCCTATGTCCATCTCCTGGTTCTTAACAATCTTCGTACCAAAATCCATCAAAATCGGTTTAGCCATTTAAGCGTGAAGAGGTAACATACAAACAAACAAACTCACTTTCGCTTTTATAATATTAGTAAGGATTTGTAGGTAAGTTACACCAAAACGACTAAACACGGACCTGCAGATATAATTTAGTCTGTATGAGCACAAATCATGTGCAGGTACACACAACACAAATGGGGATTGAAATTATCCTACTAATTCTATCCTTCTATACTATTATAAATGCAAATGTAAGTGAGAATAGATGTATAGATGCTTATTACTCTTTCACGTCAAAACGGATCTTGATAAAATTTGGTACAAAGGTAAATTATAGTCTGGAATAACATATAGGATACTTTTTTTCATATCACGCGGGCAAAGCCGCGGGCGCCAGTTAGTTTAAAATATTGCAAGGTTGTCACTGCACCGCTGTCCAGCTAGTGTATCCTTTTTTTAAGTGTTGGGCAGTTCTCACAGTAGAGCACGTTCCAGCTGACAAAAATCTACTCTTCCAAATACCTTTACTCTGCATCGGTTTTGTGTCCAATTTTTTGCAGTTTCAACAATAAAGCTCTGGAACGCTTTTTGGGTCATAAAAGGAAAGTTCCTACTACATATTTAGGTTCGTCCGTTCGACCTTTGCTCGTCGTTTTATTAATGCCCATGTAGGCTTATGTGAAATTGAAATATTTTGATTTGATTTGATTTCAGTATCTCCAGTTCTTTTCTGGATAATTTCATTTCTCAAACGAATATGCTCCGTCCTTGAATTTGTTGATCAATTTTATCTGAACAGACTAGCTCTTATCTTCATTGCTGACTGTACACACGGCAACAGATCAACCTATACAAAACCAGTTTATGCGGATCTCTCATTGTACTTGAAATTTATGGTGTACGATCCGTTGTTGAGAGAGCAGCATAAACTGGTTTTGTATAGGTTGATCTGTTGCCGTGTGTACACTATTTCAGCTTAAATGTATGAGGTATTATAGTATGGTAAAATTTCATTATGAGTAGCAATTAGAATGTTAATTATATGACGGGCCAGTTGGTCTAGTGGTTAGTGGCCCTGACTGCTGTTGGTTCGATTCCCACCCAGGACACACTTTGTGTGATGAGCATGATTGTTTGTTCTGTGTCTGGATGTGATTTATTTATAATATGTATGTATTTATAAATTAAATCAAATACAGTAGTTGCTCCTAAATGAATGTGCTCTTAAACAAAGACATACTCTTAGATTTTATACCTTCGGCAATGAGCTAATGCCACAGCGTAACTTTATGCTATAGTTTAGGTGTTGCCTAGTAACTTTGAAAATGGGCCCTAGTTAAGTCCTAGAATAAGTTCCACCTTTCCAATAGTTCGAGTTTAATAAGTGCCAGAATGAACGCAGAATAGTCAAAGAAATTATTAATAAAGAGACGGATGCTACTGCTAATCTTCTTAAGCTCGACAGAGAATTAATTTTGTATTTTATTCACGATAATTGCTTACAAAACGGTGTATGAAACCGGTTTTAAATCTTGAAAATAAAATCTAAGCAATTTTTTTTTTACGTCTAATTTGATGTAAGTGCAACTTTTAAATGTAAAGAAACTACTCATATAACTATTTATAACAAAAATATACTTTATATTATTGATGCGGATGTCGCGTAAAATACTATAAAATACTATCTGTGCCCAGCGGTTTCACCCGCTGCTCACTTAGGGCTATGAAAAATAGATGCTGGCCGATTTTCAGACCTACCCGATATATACAAAAAATTTCGTTTAAATCGGTCCAGCCGTTTTGGAGTAGTATGGCAACGAAAACTGTGACACGAGAATTTTATACTATATATTAGATAGATACATTTTGGCATACAGCTTTGTTACGGAAGTATTTTCAACTTACATAATAAAAAAGACAAATAATTTTATTATCGTATATTCCGATACTCTTCATTGTACAGCTATTTTGGACATTGGCCTTCGGCCATTAGTACTATTACAGTACTACAGTAGTACCTACCCCCAATTTCCTAATAATAAACTTGCTCTAAAATACAACCTTGTGGAATTGGAAGTGCCGTACTACAGGTATGAGCCCGACCCAGTTCTTGAATATGGCAATATCACATTGTACTGGGATCGCTACATCATCACTGACAGGACTATTGTTGCCAAGAAGCCTGATATAGTGGTGGTGGATCGAACAGAGCGGCGCGCAATGATTATTGACATAACAGTCTCGCATGATGAGAACCTCGTGAAAGCCGAGAAAGATAAACAAATCAGGTATATTGACTTGTCTCGCGAGGTTGTCGAAATGTGGGATGTGGACTCTGCGATCATTGTGCCGATAGTCGTATCTCCCAATGGCTTAATTGCCAAGAGCCTCGACCAACACCTGAGGAGGCTCTCGTTAGGCAGCTGGTTCAAGGGCTTGATACAGAAAGCGGTACTTCTGGACACGGCTGGTATTGTTAGGAGGATCCTTTCTCTGGAGCCCTGACCGCCGGTAGCTTGGACCCTGTTCCCGATACCGGTGGGCTACTATTTCTATATTGTTAAATGTTTTTTTTTTATGTTTTTAAGAAATATTTAAAAATTTAATGATATGTGGAGAAGGCATGAACGAAAAGTTGGTTGCAAGGTAAACTGCAACGCAAGGTTTAAACCCTGAACCACGCCCAAAAGTGGCACTTGCTATCACTGGGCTAAAGAAAGCGATCCTGTCAAAGCAATAGATAAATATTAAAAACAGATATTTTTTACCTTGACAACAAGTGTTTGGAATTTACACCTCAACGTGATAAAATCAATACATATAAATGTTACGACAGATCTGTCAATAATATATCTACATAATGTTGGTAGATATTCATCTACGTAGGTACTAAAGCCAGTAGGTTACAACAAGATAATCTTGGCCTACACGACGAGAGATAAATCTCAGATGTTTTATACCGATGTTGCCTGTCAAAATATTGTCGTAGATATTGATTCTAATCGTAAATTGTATGTGGTATTGTCATGGTCTTGGTATGGACATGTAATGAGGAGGGACGAAGCACATGTGACTAAAAGAATGATGGAGCTGAATGTTGATGGACAGAGAGCGAGAGGAAGGACAAAAAAGATGGTGGATTGTGTAGGGAATGATAGGAAGGAGAAAAGAGTAAAAGTGTTGCGCCGACCCCAAATAAAATGGGACAAGGGCAAGAAAATGAAGATTGTGTTCTCACGGTTCTCAGAATGTAATTTAAACTAATGGAAGTTAATGCTTAGTAATCTAGTATTTAGGTAATGGAAACATTTTCCTTTAAGTAGATGCATAATAATTATGTATGACAAGGTGATATTCATTTAGTAATTAACGATGTAATTATAGTATTGGAAATGGAACCATATAGAAAAAAAGAAATTTACCTTGACATTAAACTAAATAAAATGAATAGTGCCAAAAGGGCCTGCCTCAGCACAATGCCACATGGCAACACAAGGGAGACACCATTTTTTTTGGGTTGGGAAATCATCAATATAACTTCCCCCGCTCTGGGCGAAGCGGGAGGAAGTGTCAGACTTATACTGACCAAAACCCACCCGTGTTCCTTCCATGGCCCTTCATGTTCCGGAGTTGCGGTATCTCTTTCGAACAACCCGCAACCCCGGCAGGCGTTCTTTTCGTGCTTTGCGCAAAGACAATATCGTAACCAATGAGGTTAATGCGAGGTACGATTATTGCTAGTTGAAAACTTTACCAAGGCCGCCACCTGACGCTTATTTTCAGCTGCAGCCCACGAGTGGCATACGCCCAAAAACATGAACAAACCCATAGGTATAAAAAACCAAAATTAAAAACAGTAATAAAATTGACTGATAAAATTAAAACAATATTAAAAAGTAAAAATATTAAAACCAACCAATATAAAATTCCCAAATATGCCTCTATCTTAAATAACACAAAAAAGGATTATATTCATCACCCTTCAGCAAACATACATAAATAAACTCACGCCCTTTTCCCATGGGGTAGGCAGAGTCCACAGATCGCATCAAGCTAACGATCTTTCAATTAGGTACCCCTTGTTTACGTTCATACAACTGGTCAAACTCCGACATTTTTTTTCTAAAACAGAGTTTTAAAACAAAACATAACAACACGTGTGTTATCCCCAAAGGATTAGGGAGAGTTGTGTTTGACGACACAGTTGACGTAGTGGACGAGCGATTGACTGCTGCGCTGCGTTTTGCGGGTTCGATCCCCGTACGGAACTAATACATATGTGTATGGCGTACACATAGTTGTTCCGTGTCTGGCTGTTTGGGTATGTGAGTATACAACTTTGTAAACGCACTCACGATACGATTAAAATAATTTAAAAAGAAAAAAAAATAAACTCAAGTTTAACCCGTCATTTACAGTCAGCACCTATAAATAAGATTTTGTTAGGCCTAGATTTTCAGTAGAAATTTAATTAAAAATCTAGACCGGTTTGTTTTTTCTTTTAAGTTTTTTCAGAGTCCCGAGTCTCGAATTTTATAATATACTAGCTTTTGCTGGTGGCTTCGCTCGCATTAAATTCAAGGTAACACAGTTCCCCTTACCTGCAGTTTTTGCCCTTGCGCCTTATTGATTTGTAATAGCAAAGCTAAGCTTTCCCTTTTATTCTCTCTTTCTCTCTCATATCCCAGATTTTTTGATTGATTTCCATGATATCTTTCGAGATGAAGACCTGATTTTTTATCTCACGTCCGAATTGACATGCAACATTGAAATCTCGAGAAATAGTCATGTCATTACATTCATGTTACGATACATTTTGATAGTGATTGATGGTACATAAGGACATATTTGTATAATCTCAACACGAATGATGTAAATACGATTTTGTAATATTATTCTAATTTAAAAGAGTTTCCATGGAGTTTCTTGCCCATTCTTCTCCATAGAGATCAGCGCTGTGAATAGGCAACTACAGTACTTTCACAAGTTATTATGTCTTGTGACCGGATCTTGTAACTGTAGTTTCGTGATTTTGTTTCTTGACAATCAAAAGTGCCTGTAATGGTCTAATTGTTTGTTTGGTAGAAAATATTTTCAAAACTATGTTTTTTACATCACCACATTTTTTGTTTGCTACCTTGACAGGTATCCCACTGCTGGGCAATGGCTTCTCTTTTTTCTTCCAAAGCTCTCAATCTGGTGCGACCTACGGTCATGTTTGCCCCGGAAAACATGTCCTCCAAAAATTTAACCAAACTGGCTTCGGCTCACAGAGACGAGCCCTGAATCTCGAATACTTAGTGGGCTATTTTAAAAGTAGTAAATTCCCTATGAAGGTTTTATCCATCCAAAAAACTATAATAACCAAGTGAAACAAGAGGAGTCATCAATACCTACTGCAACTATTTAAAACAAAATGTGTTTAATGTTTTGAGAACCATTGTAAAAACATGTATTTGTTGCCCGTGCTTCTTGACATTAATTTTCTTTTGAATCCTACTGTATAATAATAATATAAACGCAAAAGTTTGTATGGATGTATGGATGTTTGTTACTCTTTCACGTCAAAACGGCTGAAAGGATCTTAATGAAATTTGGCACAGAGCTAGATTATAGTCTGGAATAACACATAGAAAACTTTTTGTTTCGACCATCAACCGGGTGAAGCCGCGGGCTACAGAATTATAGAACCCTTGATCAGGACTGGACTTGGGCCCAGTAATTGTTGGTAATATTCACATAGGTTGAGGTTGAATATGGCTCTCAGAAATAGCTGGTCGAATGTGGGAGTACAACAGATTACCGGCCATAACTTTTGATTGCGTAGACATAGAAGGTTGATTCTTTTACAGAAAGATTGACGGACGGACCTAAAAACGGGTGTGAGACTAACCCCCGAATGCTGAAACATCTCTCAAAATTTGAGGGCTGCTGAACATTTAAACAGCTCTTAAACTTCAGATTTTGTATTGGCAAACGTCATTTTTAAGTATCTGTTAAATTTAAGTGGTACTTAAATTTTGAGTGACGTTTCAGTATTCGGGGGTAAGTTATTCCGGCCCGTTTGTGTTTCACGCGCGCCTCAAAGAGATGTCAGCAAAGCAGAAGGGCTTTCCACAGTTTCCTCCTGCTAGGGTTGCGGGTTGTTTGAAAGAGATACCGCGGCCCCGGAACGTAAAGGGCAATAGAAGGAACATGGGTGGGTTTTAGTCAGCAAAAGTGCGACACGGCCCCCTCGCTCCACCCAGAGCAGGGGAAGTTATTTGATGGTTTCCCCCCCCCAAAAGACTAAATGATTAAATTTTCGTGGTGCGATTCAATCCTTTAAAATTCTACGCAAAAAAAAAAGAATGTTCATTTAAAATCCAATGCCATTCAGTTCATACAATCTCATTAAAGAAAAAGATAACAGCTGAATTCTAACAGATAACAGACATTAGATCAGCCGACTAAAACGTGACAAAACTAGGATTACAATTAAACATGTTTTTCTTACAGCTCAGTAATTTGCTGTTGCACAGTAAAACATAGTAATCGAATGCAAAAACATTGTGATCACAATCTACTAATGGAAACTGGTCACGTTGAGCGTAGAATCGGGTCCAACGTGGTTACATTAGACAAGAATAAATTAATTAGCCACAAGGATCCTCATTATACGATGTGAGGTCCAGATTACGATCAAGAGGTGAATAAAAATGCAGGGGAGCCTACCAGGGCAGGGTTGTTTAAAAGAGATACTGCGGCCCCGGAAGCTAAAGAGCAAAATAAGGAAAATGGGTAGGTTTTAACCTGACGTCCCCCCCGCTCCTCCTAGAGTAGGGGAAGTTATTTAATAATTATCAATCAACAACAATCAGTATAATTCGTTTTTTTTTCGGGGTGGGAAATCATCAAATAACTTCCCCCGCTCCGGGCGAAGTGAGGGGAGTGCCAGATTTTTACTGACTGTTGCTTCTATTGCCGCTGCCAATCGTCTCTACGAGGGCACGACGGTGCTCCTCCCAAGGTGGGCAGAACGCCATTGTGTGCTCCACCATCACAATAGTGACACCCGGGCGTTTCCTCCCGCCCGATTATGTGCAGGAACCTCACAAAACTTTCGTGTCTGGTGAGGACCTGCGTCAGACGGTTGGCGAGGAAAATTATTTTTGCCTTATTTTTTGTTGATGGGAAATCTCCTATCCGTAAAAAAAAAACAAGTTGAGTAGAAAGGGGTAAATCAAAAGAAACTTTACAAATGTTACTGTGTACCTACGTCAGTACATTTGACCCGCAATGGACTCATCCGGTAGGTTACGACACACTATTACATGTTGGTGGAAACATTATGTAACGTAAGTCATTTAAGTTGGTCATATGATATACAGCCTTCTCAAAATTTTGATAAATAGCAAGACGCTCGACCTACTATCAAGTCTAACCACATACACAGCGCAGTTCTATCGAGTTCTGTTGTTTTAAGGAGAGCAATGTGAATTCAGGTCTGAGCGCAGTGGAGTGAAGATGTATTGGAACTGTATCCCCATTGATGACCAGTTTAGTGTGTTAAATTGTTAATTATATAAAACTAGCTTTTACTCGCGGCTTCGCTCGCGTGAAATTCGGGGTGACACAGTTCCCCTTGCACCTTATTGATTTGTAATAGCAACGCTAAGTTTTCTCTTTTCTTACCTCTTCCTCCCTCACATCCCACTTAAAATATAAATTATGTCCGTTTTCTGGTTCCCAAATATCTCTGAACCAAAAATCATCAAAATCGGTTTAGCCATTAAAACGTGAGGAGGGGACAAACAAACAAACTCACTTTCGCTTTTATAATATTAGTAAGGATTAGTGATTTGCATCCAGTGAGTTTTGGTAGCATGAAACCCATCTTCTGCCCTTATAAGCGTCTAACGGAATAAATTCTAACAATAATAAAAGGCGTTTACACAAATATAACAAATGAGAAAGGATCCATATCGGAATGTAGGATTGTTCTCAGTGCTTATGTGTGAATACCTACTAAAATTGATTTAGCCGGTTGCAAAGCAAGCAAAATTAAACAAATTTTCCGGTAAAAGATAAAACAGGCTACAACATTATCTGCCTGGTTTTTTTGTCTATAATATTTGTGTCGATTTCCAGTCTTACCAGATACAGCTGAAAACCAACTAGTATTTAACATGGAGCAACTGCCTATCTGACCTCCAAAATCCAGTTAGTACTAAGCAGAACGATACCCTTTGTTAAGACTAGTTGTCAGACTTTTGGGACGACCCCTAACGATTTACACAAATGACGGCTGAGACCAGCAGCTTAACGTACTTTTTGAGGCACGAATGAAAATGAGCACGTAACAGGTAGTCACCCTTCTACAGATCAACCTATGCAAGCGTGGCTTAACGTACGCAAGATCGACTTGAGAGTCTGCTATTATAAAACAGCTTACATATTCAACTTTTCAGGTTACGTCTCCATTGTGACGTCAAACCAAATCCAGATAAGACCATTCAATCTTTAAAGGCGTGGCAGGTATTGTTGGTGTGAGTCACCACAAAGCCATGCTCCAACACTTGTTGTCTTAAACAGCCATTACACACTCCAAGCACACGTACAAACATCTTAATTAGCTATAAAAATGACAGTTGCGGTGCGAAGATAGAAATCAGAGCCACCAAGTCTGTTAATTGAGCCGTCGGAGAGAATAACGACTAGGGTTTTTTAATTAGGTGTTGCCTTATGTTCACTTGGTGTTAATTCCAGGGCAGCAACCCTTATAACTTAGCTCTGGACACCGGCCTCTGGAAAGTCGTAGGATGCAGAGAAGAGTAAGGTTGTAGAACGTTTGTGGTTTTATTTTGAGGATGGGAAATTATCAAATAAC
Source organism: Ochropleura leucogaster (assembly GCA_958449745.1). Lineage (NCBI taxonomy): Eukaryota > Metazoa > Arthropoda > Insecta > Lepidoptera > Noctuidae > Ochropleura > Ochropleura leucogaster. Next base: position 2,856,049 of record OY288206.1, read on the forward strand.
TTCCTTCGCTCTGGGCGGTGCGGGGGAGAAGTGACCACAACTGGAATGAAAATGGAATTTGAAAAACAATAATGGCTTCAATCAATCAATCTCTCGATTGCTGTACGTTGTAGATAATGGATTAAAGATGGTTTAGTTTTCATAGTTTATAGGACTCATAAGACTCTTGTAAATGTAAATCTTGTATCTTGAACATTGGTAAAAGGCTAAATTCTACATCGTAAGTAGAACAAGATGATTTAGTTTTCATAGTCTATAGGACTCGTAAGACTCTCTTCTTGTTAATGTAAATCTTGTATCTTGAACATTGGTAAAAGGCCAAATTCTACATCGTAAGTAGAACACTTGCCACTTCGAAAGAGATACCGCGGCCCCGGAACAAAAGGCAAAAGGTGGAACATGGGTGAAGTTTAGTTAGTTAAAGTATGACACTGCCGCCCACTCCACCCAGAGCTGGGGAAGTTTTTTGATGATTACCCATCAACAAAAAAAAATGATGTTGGCTTCTTTAGAGACAAAAACGTGAATGAAATTTATATGAAATATCATTATATTCTCAAACTAATTGCACACGATGCATGGCCAGCTTCATAGGGCAGCAACTCTTGACCTTCACGACCCAGTTAAATCAGGTTTTCTTGGCAAGATGATGTCATCGAAATACAGGTCACTAGTTGTCGTAAGTTGTGGAAACTATGAACGAGGCAAGTATTTCTCTTCATCATTTTGATAAGGTTACGCAGCTAAATGGAAAAATCGGAATCCTTCTGAATAAGGAGCTTCACATACATCCTCTGAAACTCTGTGGCTGTAAATAAGCTATGATTGATTTTAAAAATAATTTAACGAGAGTATTAATTACTCGTTGACGATTTTCTAAATGATACTAACCTAAGTAATCATATTATGTAATCCCTTAGAAAAACAGACTTAGTTTTCATTGTGATAGTCATATTAATTAAGGTAATTTTAATTGACGTAAAAATTGGCATGGCTAATAAAGTTAAACTGTAAAAGGACTTCCAATACGTGTTAAACATCATATTTTGTTGTACAAACAGTTTAAGCGAATAAAAATTATTAATTTATATATTGTAAGACTAAAATTTCACCTGCCGGGGTTGCGGGTTGTTCGAAAGAGATACCGCGGCCCCGGAACGTAAAGGGCAATAGAAGGAACATGGGTGGGTTTTAGTCAGTAAAAGTCTGAAATGCCCCCCCGCTCCGCCCAGAGCGGGGGAAGTCATTTGATGGTTTCCCATCCGAAAAAAAAAAGACTAAAATTTACGACGACATTGAGACTATGGTATCATTAAGGTATTAACTCCAGTACTTTCACAAGTTATGTCATGTTATGTCTTGAGAATTTTGTTTTTATGAAATTCAAAAGTGCTTATAATGGTCTTATTGAAATAAATGCTAGTTTGATTTTATTACTTACATAATCTGTTCAAAAAAAAGATTGTAAGGACTGCGGTAGTGAAATTGATAGTGATCCTCCACTATCGATTTCAAAAGCAGTTAAGCTTCCTAGCTTAACTGCTTTCTTCCAATCCCAAGACACTGTCGCAGGGTTAACCCAATAGCTCACCGCCCGTTCTTCTATTGACGACAGGCCGTGTCGACGGCGCTTTCGTGTTTCACGCACGCCTCAAAGAGATGTCAGCAAAGCTGAGGGGCTTGCCAGAGCCTCCGCCTGCCGTGGTTGCGGGTTGTTCGAAAGAGATACCGCGGCCCCGGAACGTAAATGGCAACAGAAGGAATATGGGTGGGTTTTAGTCAGTAAAAGTCTGACACGTCCCCCGCTCCACCCAGGGCTGGGGAAGTTATTTGATGATTACCCACCCGAAAAAAAGGGTTAACCCAAACCACTCAGTCCTTAATGTACACTCACACTTTTATACACACTTAAGCACACATACACAATCAAAAACATACATGCACACATCACACAAATGCGCTTCTTTTTGTATTTTGTTCGTTTTTTATTTAATTTTGTTTGTTTTATTTTCAATCGCATATATTATGTGGACGAGCTGAGTCATTGAATACAGGTCACTTCTTTCTAAAAAAGTTGGTCTCCAAAACACGTATGTTGAAGAATTATGTAATTGAAATAAACTTTTCCTTTTTTGTAATTTTCTTTTTTCCGTATTTTTTTTTGCTTGTCAGCCAGCCTTTTTTTTGGTGGTTTGAAAACTTCTTTTTTGGTTGATAAAATCAGAATTGGACACATGCGTTTATATCGACTAAGTAACCTTCATTATACGTGTTCCAATATGCATTACACCGCTTTTACAATTTTTTTCCTGCTTCCTTTTAATAATTGAGTCATTGTCAAAAAGGAATGAATGCAGTGACTCAATCTTAAACTTTTTATTGTTGTATTTAGTGAATTAATATCATTTGTACGCCTAATATAGATGTGATATATTTCCTTTGTACATATTTCTACGTGTTTTATAGAAATAGCTACTTTTTTCTATGTAAGATGAAAATTATTAGGTGATTTTTCATTCGCAAAAAAAAGACAAAGTAACTTTGAGGATCATATACGTAATGCAAATTCTTGCTACGTTTTGTCACACTTACACACAAATTAGAATTTAATAAAAAAAAAGCCAATGAAATGGTCGACACTGGAGCTAACTCAAGAAAAACCTATTAACTCGCAACTTGAATAATTCCACTGCCTTTCATACATTTAAATATTTACAATTGATAAACGGGACGAGAGTAATCCAATACTTGTTACTACTTGGTAACAAATCGTTCTGTATAGTCTCACACTACCGCTTGTCAAGTAGTTTTCGTGTATTAAAATAGTAAATGTCCGGCATCATAATGACGTTTTTTATCCTTGCTATCAACCAACTACAAATCCAGACTCCGTGACTGTTACCTACTGAGAAAGGAATAATGAAAAAACCCAATTATTACACTTTTTAACTCAAGCTCTCGTGCACAGCTGTTGCACCTGCGAACATAAAGTGAATGTAACAAAAAACATCCTCCTTAAAACGCAATTTGCGACGCAGGACAACGACCTAAATTGCGTTTTAAGGAAGTAAAATTAAAGTTTCTTATGCCTTAACAGCTTTGTAATAAGACTTACAAGAACTGCAACTTAACCTCACTTAGAAGAGTTCATTGACCCTTACATGAGTTGGTAATATTCGGATAAAAGTTACGCTTAGTTTATTAAATAAAGACATACTGCGGCCTCGGAACACAAAGAGCAAAAAAACAACATGGATGGGTTTTAGCAAGTACAAGTTTGACACCCCCTTCCCCTTCCCTCGGGAGCGCAAGAAATCATTCGATGATTTTGAAACAGAAAAAAAAAACATAATTTCCTAATCACTGCAGGGACTAGCGAAATTCGGTCAAAAAGATTCATGTATCCATATAAACCATTTAGTAGAACCGGTAAAACAAATGGGTTTTTTATTTCCACTAGTTCCACGACTTTTTAACACCTTGTAACGTGGAACTTGTGGGAAAAAATATTCCCATTAGTTCTACCGTAGAACTAGAAGGAACCAAACATTGGAACATCATCACCTATCTAGCCTTTCCCAACACTATTAAATACTAGTATTTTACAGGGGCGACTACTTATCTGACCTCCACCCAGTTAATACCAGTTAGTATGGTGCCCCTTTGGTAAGACTAGGTGGTACATTGTGTTGCTAGTTAACGATGATTAAAAGTTTCATTAATCTCGGCTCATGAATTCCATATACTTAAGTATTTTACATCAATCAAAAGCGAACTCAAATTGAATTTAACTGGTTCTTAACATTCACGTAATTTTAGATATAGTTGTGAATGTTTTGTTTGTCTAATTCTTGTTATTTTACCGTGGGAATGAATATTATTTTAAAATAATTTAATTGCTGTTTTAAAATATTGATGTGTATTTTTGATTATTTTACTTATTTTTGATACAAATTATTTTAACGTGTTATTTGATTTTATATTGTCGGATTTATGGACATAATGTCTGAAATAAATGAGCTGTTATGATATTATTAATGTTAATTCCGATAATTATAAAACATCCGATTAAGAAATAAGTACCTATCGATCACGAAACGATGCAATTGAAACGATTTTCTAATGACACTATTTTCGAGTGCATACTTATATACCTAGTTAAATTGACGATTACCAAATTAGGTGCCTTTCAACTGGTTTAATTACAAGACAGGCACTTAAAATCGTTACCATCAGAAATGGCCATGCTTTTAAACAGCCCATAATTTTAAGTTTTTTGGCAGATTTTTACAGTACTTTATCGAGAGTCCCTTATTTCGTTGGTTGGCAAACATGTTGTCGACTCGTTCGATATGAAGTGGATATAACCTTGTATGGAAACCAGCGCGACTGCATGTTGGCAATCCGAATACACTGACAACCATAACAGCGAGTGTGATATTTTAAAGGTTCCGTACCTTTTTTTTTGGGGTAGGAAATCATCAAATAACTTGCCCCCGCTCCCATATTCCTTCTATTGCCCTTTATGTTTCGGGGCCACGGTATCTCTTTCGAACAACCCGCAACCCCGGAAGGTTCCGTACCTTAATAGGATAAAAACAGAACCGTTGTTGGATCACTTTGTTGTTTGTAGCGCCGCTACCACTTAACATCCACTGCTTTCAGTTAACTATGATGTTATTTTAATATCTTACTAGTATATAGAAATAAACTTACTTTAACATTTTATTTATTTATTTAAAACTTCAAGCACAAAGTACAGAGGCGGACTTAATGCCACAGGCATTTTCCACCAGTCAAACTTTGGGTGATGCAGAGACAAACAGTGGTAGGTATAAATAAGAAAAAAATAAAATATACTATATGGATATATAAAATACTATAAATATAAAATAAAATACTATAAATATATATCAAAGTATATAGATACACAAAATAAAAAGACACAGAACAACAAAAAAACAAGAAGTCAACGAGAACAATGGGGAAAACATTAACGGTGTGACGAAACTGCCGACGTTTTCCGCCATAATATTTACCATATTTTTATGGTCATAAAATAAACAAGGCGAGGTTAATCCAGTGCTCAAGATAACAGCTTAATGACCTTGAACTATAATATAGGAGAACATATAGCAAGCTTGCAATGAGGTGTTATATCACATTTTAAAGGAAAAGTTGCAACAAAAGACAAGTTTATCATATCTTTCTTTTGGTCTGAGTTGGACATAGGTATTTTATGTAACTTGCCTTTTTTTGCAGATTGGATCATTCATCATAAAACTTTCCCCGCTCTGGGCGGAGCAGACTTACCCCTGAATACTGAAACGTCACTCAAAATTTAAGTACCACTTAAATTTAACAGATACTCAAAAGTGACGTTTGACAATACAAAATCTAAAGTTTAAGAGTTGCTCAAATGTTAAGTAGCCAAACCACCCATGTTCCTCTTTTTGCCCTTTAAGTTTCGAGGCCGCGGTATCTCTCTCGAACAACCCGCAACCCCGGTTGAAAATTTTTAACACAGCTGTATTACAGAAATTGATAATTGTATAACTACCATGGTGGATTTATCTTTGATAGCGATATCTTTCAGACAACCTAATAATAACCTATCTACCATAACATCATCATCACGTACCTATTATAACGATAGATACAATCTTCCATCCTGTTGAATCCATCATAGCAGTAACTTAAATATTTTTTGCGAATGGTAAAACATCAAATATCTTCCCCTGGTGTGGATGGAGCGGGGGAGAGTGTCGGACTTTTACTGATTAAAACCCACCCATGTTCCTTCTTTTGCCCTTTATGTTCCGGGGGCACGGTATCTCTTTCTAACAACCCGCAACCCCGGCAGGTAAAATAGGTCTTAAATAAGTTTTAACTAGTAATAATCCGTTAGTTAATTTTTAGTCATAGTTTAAAACGACTCTCCTATCTTAACCAACATTAAAGTGAAGTTATCGTAGGTTAATTATTTGATGGGTGAGGCGAGAGAACTTCAGTGCAAGTGCAACTTTTAAGTTGAAGTAGTTCGACAGTGCCGAACTAACGATACCCGTTAGTGGCAATAACTCGATAACTTATGTTACGAAACTGAAAAGGGATTTTGAAGCGTTTGTTGGTAGAAAATCCTTTTGTAATATTTTCCAAGACTTATTATCTCAAATTTTGAGATTAAGACGACTATTTTTCTTTTTTAAAAAACCTTGCCCCACTCTAGGAATTACCTACTCCTGTATAGATGCGTTTACAAACATTTTTACAAAAAATGTGGGATGTGAGGGAGAAACAGGGAAGAAAGGGGAAAACCAAGCGTTGCTATTACAAATCAATAAGGCGCAAGGGGAATTGTGTTACCCCGAATTTAACGCGAGCGAAGCCGCGGGCAAAAGCTAGTACCTACTCAATAAAAGGTAATTTTATTTGACCGGTGCAACAAACTCAATCCATTCAATTATGGCGTTGTTGAACCGTCGATTAGCATATGATCTACTTTGATAACATTGTTGTCTCTCTCAAGGTCATGTCAACGGCATTTGGCTAATCATGGTCACCGCTGATGCTGTTACTTCATGGCGCAATGGATTTTGAACTATCGGCATTAAGCCTAACGTTGAAATACCAACAAAGCACACTTAACAATCCTATGTATGTTTGTCATTGGATTTTCAACTCCTGCAGCTGATTTGAGCGTTAAAAATCCAGTGAACGGCATAACATAGGCCGCGTTAAAAAAAACACGTGGGTTTAAAATAAACATAGACTACGTTAAACTATACCATTCACTGGTCACGGTCGCTGGATGTAAATATTTGCATTGTAAAAGTATTCGACACGTGTGTATAATATAGGTGATTAGGGTGATCACGGTAAATGTTTTAATGTAGAGTGACATTTATGTCATCTGAAAAACATTTTTTTTTTAAATAAAAACATTTAAACTCACATACACAAACGGCCAGAACAACTATCTGAAGGCCATACAAATATTTGTCCCGTGTGGGGATCGAATTTGCAACACGCAGCACAGCAGTCGATCGCTCAGCAATTACGCCAACCGTGTTTTTCTTTGTTTGCCCAGTGGTTGCAGTCACTACTGTGGAAAATTGGATGTAGGGTTCGATTCCAGTAGCTTTTGATTCGGCAGTTGGACGTTGATGACATTAAACTCGTCACTTTAACATGTGTTGCAATAACTGGTAAAATGTAATGAGTACTTTACTTACATCTCTGCCGTTCTTACAGCTTTCCCTTCAGAAATTGCTGACATAAGGTTGACAGTTACGTATTATAAAATAACTAGCTTTTGCCCGCGGCTTTGCTCGCGTTAAATTCGGGGTAACACAGTTCCCCTTGCGCCTTATTGATTTGTAATAGCAACGCTAAGTTTTCCCTTTTCTTCCCTCTTTCTCCCTCACATCCCACTTTTTTCAAAAAAATATTAGCCTATGTCCGTCTCCTGGTTCGCAACTATCTCTGTACCAAAATTCATCAAAATCGGTTTAGCCATTAAAGCGTGAAGAGGTAACAAACAAACTCGGACGAGAAACAGTAAAAGAAAGAACATGGATGGGTTTTTAGTCAGTAAAGGTCTGACCCTCCTTCAGGGCCACCGTATCTTTCCAAAAACTACATTTCAATATTATTGCATTGTTGGGCATTACGAAAATCCCTGGTAAGACTGGTTGTTAGACTTTCGGCCCACCTGTTGACCATTGTCAAAGATCTACAAGGGACAGCTGGGCCTTAACAGTTAAACTTGCATTTACAGAGGCATAAATATGTCTAGAAATGCAATATTTGAGGTCGGCGCAACACGTTTTCTTCTTCTATTCTCCCCTGTCAGACGTCACAGCATCATTTACACCTTTCTCCTTTATATCATTTCTTACACAATCCATCCGTCGTTACTTTGACCTTCGTCTCCCTCTCCATCTATCAACATTCATATCTATCACTATTTTAGTCGCATGCGCTTCCCCCACAATATTTCCAAAGACTACAATTGCCATTATTATTGCAAATATTAACTAAAACAGGTCGTAATTGCAAGCGGAGCCACACCAATAACGTGCATTTAATTGGAGGTCGCAAAGTAGGTTGTGTTGTGATAATGATTTGTGACAAACGGCGTGATTGCGCAGGCGCCGGCGGTCAGTCAGATTTCGAGTGCCGTGCGGGTAGTGCCTAAGTTTCCTTACTGTTGTTTTATTCTTCGGACCATCATTGTGACAGCTGCAGTGGTTTTTTTTTATTTATTAAAGTTCGTTGTTTTTTTGACAACGTGTTTTGAATAAGGTTTGTACTTTTTATTTTTAATTATTAATTACTTTTTTTACGTAGCCGTGACATACAGATTCCTATTTTTTTTTTGTTTATGTTGTGCGTCTTCTAGTGATGAGTAATTTTTTTTTCAGTATTGTATTGTGCATTTTTGTAAAGGTATTTTTAACTGTATTTATGCTTTTCTCCGATAAGCAGTTGAAACAGCAATCGTAATGTGTACCTAATAATCGATTTGATTCGGAAATTATTTATGCGCATTCCATTGGTAAATACGTTTTACCTGTCCCCTTTAAATACCTGCGTGGCTTTTCGTGTTACCTAGTTAATGGGTTCTCGAGGCCAGATTGGTAGTTCCTCCATGTAAAATACTGGTGTTCAGCTGGATCCGGTTAGACTGTGAGCCGATGCCAACATAGTTAGGAAAAGGCTACATTGATTTTGAAGGAGACGAACTGCCTTAATTTCGTTAGTTTTACATATGATAAAAATAACGCAAACTTGAATATTATTTTAGCCTTTCACAAACAAATCTAATCTAATTAAAAGTTATGACAAATTTTCTTAAAATAATAATTAGAACTAATAACATAACTTAAAATAACTTTTTATTAGGTCCCATCATTAATTAACGAACTTGCTCCTTTAAATTGAATTAGCATTTTAATTTTCGCGTCACAGACGTTATGCACTCTTTATTCGTAATTGCTTTCTCAACTGTGACAACAAATCCAGGTTTATTAGAATATCGCGAAATTTAAAACTGATTAAATGCCATCTACAAATCAACCGAATATGCAAGTGACATTTAACCTAAAAGTGGTGACTGCTAGGTCGAGAATACTTGTAAAGGGAGTAAAAGTACTTTAAAAAAATCCAAAAATAAATTGTTCTCCCTGTCATTGCAATATTCTTTTTGTTCTAGACCATACCTTATAGTGACAGAGAAATTAAGGGTTAAAGTACCAACTTTTTGTTCATTGTCTAAATTTCACATGAAAATTCTCATTGTCCCTTGCTAATAAGCGGTGCCTGTACATAGCTATCTACAAGGTCCTTAAGGCGTAAGCAGATCAACAACTATTAGCGTCGGCAACCGTTGGTTTTGTTCATTAACGTTGAATCGCGTCAACCCTTTTCACAACACAACAGGGGCCCAAGCTAGTTAACTTTAAAATAGAAAATAACCACTATACGTTTTATATTTTGATATTTTTTTCGTATCAATGCATGATACTTCAGGATACTTGTTGATATTAATGGAGAGGGAGAAGTAGGCCATAGAAAAGTTGGATGAATTGTGTAAGGGAAGATATGAAAGAAATAGGAGTAAATGATGTCGTGACGTCTGACAAGGGAGAACGGAAGAAGAAAAGTTGCGTCGACCCCAAATAGAATTGTACAAGGGCAAGATGATGATGATTTAAAGATAATATTAAATATACTACTTAACTTATAAATAAATTAAAAAATAGCGTCAAAAAATTCGTCCTCAACGTTGACAGTTGGCAATGTTTACGTCTCAAAGACGTCTGTGCCGATTTGCTAAATTCTTTTTTGTTATATAGGGTATACTTCCCAGGTGGAAGTAAACTTATTTTTCCATTTTTAAGGTTTTTTTTTTAAAGTCATAAAAGTCTACCATAGCAGTGCTACTAAGTGAACAACACTCCCTATGTTTTTCGGAAAGAAGTGTTAGACTTGTACTGACTAAAACCCATCTATGTTCCTTCTTTTGCCCTTTGTGTTCGAACCGACCTGCAGCTTCGGAACACGACACTCTTTGGCAATTAGTTTTGTCAGTTCATTCAAACTTCTGACTAACCACTTCTCTGCTTACTCTCTTAAGTTAGATGCGATAGTATAATCGCATATTCGATTAAAGGGCGGAGTTAAATCTGCCGTGCTAATTGCAAAAGCAGTATCTGAAAGAAAGTCGATTTCGAGAAAATTTGAGTTTTGTAAATATAGTTTGGTGTTTACTTTAGGGAATGAGTTTAGTTTATTATATGTTTTAAATACATTTCTACTGCTATTTAGCTTAGTTCATTAGTTTCGTATTTATTTCAGCAACCCAATGCCATTAAAATCACTTTTAACATTTAATTTGAGTTACTGCTTTAGTACGGCAGAAATTTCGTTCATTTCTTATATCGGTTAAATGGACCTAGTACATGTGGGAAATCATCCAATGACTTCCATGTCAGACTTGTACTGACTAAAACCCACCCATGTTCTTTCAATTGCCCTTTACGTTCCGAGGTCGCTGTATCTCTTTCGAACAACCCGCAAACCCAGCAGGCGGAGGCTCTGGCAAGCCCCTCTGCTTTGCTGACTCTCTTTGAGGCTCGCGTGAAACACGAACGTGCCGTCGACACGGCCAGTCGTCAATAGACGGACAGAGGGTGAGCTACCCATTGCTCAACGTCCACAGGCCCGCATCTACGGTGACCGGAAGTCGTCTCGCAGCGCCCGGCGCCCTGGGCGTCTCCCGCGGCGGCTGGGTTGGCCTGATGTTCTTTCCCTAGGCAAAAATTAGTTAAGAAATTCTCCGCGCACTCCCATCCAAATTATAGTAGCATACAATAATTTTATCGGAGTAACGTCTCTTACTAGGTCTGTAGATCTGTCATGGATTTGAATGCAACGTTTTCAGAAAATAACTGCTTCAGTTAAATTACTTTTTAGAGAATATTAGCCAACTCTTGTCAACCAGTCTTTGTCAATATTAAGGCAATTATTTTTTGACTTTCGTTTTAATTTAAAAAGGAATTGATAAGCTGTTTTTAAATAAACCCAAGTACTTATGCATCCTGTATTCAGAATACTAACCAACAATTATTTATCTTTTTTTTTCACTTTGCGATACAATATTCTTTTGAAACTTTTTTTTAACGTATCCATGGCGATCTAAATTAAGTCAGCCCAAAATTTGGCAACGAAATTGACTTTTTATAGCGACCATAAATAAGCTCATGTGAAGGGACGAGACATTCAAGACAGTTTTAAATTATAATGGTTTGCAACCATGGTTTTTGGATTCAATGGCTTGATTTCATAGCTTAATTTATAATACTAATAACTAATAACCCTGAGCTTCACAACTAACGTTAAATAAAATTCAAAATTAAGCTAATTACGATGTCAACATTCGACATGGGATCAATTACTCCTTTCTCCATCATTCCTTTCACAATCCAGCCATCTTTTATTTGACCTTCCTCTCCCTCTCGTTTCGTCAATATTCATATCTATCACTCTTTTAGTCACATTCCAATTACGAAGTACACAGAGACAATATTATTATTAAGATTAGCAGAGATTTCCTCGAATTGGTGTAATAATATCGATAAACTGTGACGATTGGGGTCCGCCAAAAGGGTGCTGTAAAATTTGACCCTATCTACGCTTGTGTAATTTTATAATTAGTTAAAATCCGTTGATCCTTCGATTAAGTCTCTCCAAATTTTTAAACTCAATCTCTATTGCATCTCATAATCGCACATGAAACTGTTGAATTTAATTAGCGACGAAATTCTAAATTGAAATCTTTGACAGTATAACTGTATTTCTTCACTCAAAATAACGAACTAAAAAGTCCTTCGTTCAACTAGTTTTTTTTTTTTATATACCAAGATATCGATGTGTCATTTAATTAAATTCTTCCAATGTTTTCTTTTTACCGTCGAAGTTTATTTTGCGATCAACTTTATACCGTTGACCTTCACAGAACGCGACTGCAGCAAAGTGAATGTGTCTCGTAAAACAGCGACCGTGATAAAAACCGGCGTTTGTTCGCACAATCCTTAATAAACCAGGATGTATGGCAGAATGTAAGGGATTTATGAAAGGATTCAAGGGATATATTCCATAAATAAGGAAACAGTGCGTTGCTTCGGAAATTTATTTATTGTAATGCCCTATGTCGTTGGGAATTTTCGAGTAACATTTATGTTATCGGGTACAAATCCAAATTACCTTACCAAGGAATCTCAAAAATAATTTCAAAAGTTCAAAATCAAGACTTCAGATTAGTCTGAAGGAGTCGCGGAATATTAAACTACAGCTTACGTACAAAAGTGAGATTAAACTACAATAAGTTCTTTGAACTTCGTTCACAGTTTATTGGAGCAGATTAGTTTTAGATTTTTATATGAGTGATGTTTTTCTATGAGATCTTTGATAGTTTAAAAACTAACTAACTTCGATACTTTATTAAATCTATATATTGCAATAACTTGAAGTTTATTTGTAGTTTGGCGGGACAAAATATCCGTTTATCTGAAAAACTTCTCTTTTATCCTTCACGATATTTTTTTTTTCGTATGCAGATTTATTCCTCTGCTCTTAATAGTTATAAAGACTCTTTGCTTATTTAGTAGTAGGTTATTAACCTAACCTGTTTTAGTGACTGTTCGACATTATAACTGCAATATACTTAGGTAGTGTAGACACACTGGTACCGCATCTGCGACAATGAGAAGGTACGTAATGCCTTGCAGTGTATGTACTGTCAACAAAATGTATACGTAGCCAGGTTTGTCAGTTACAGTTGTATTTTTTTTAAACCCATGAATATATTGGAATAAAATCAAATTTTGTAGATCCAAAAACAAACAGTACGTTAATATAATAAAAGAAAAAAGGCAACATATGACCACCGCTTGCCGGGGTTGCGGGTTGTTCGAAAGAGATACCGCAGCTCTGGAACATAAAGGGCAAAAGAAGGAACTTGATTGGGTTTTAGACGAACCTGGTCACCTGTCTCTTTTTTTGACCGTACCTATATTGTCCTTGTAGTGTTGCAATATTAAGCTCAACTTGCAAACCTGTTTGATTTATTTTAGAAGGGATTTGACTTGGTCGATACCATAATTCTAAATTCGAAACCCAAAACGCAAAATACTAAAAAAGGTTTATTCCAAAATGAAGTACAGTGTCGAAAATACAAAAAAAAATGATTTATTTGACAGCCGATCGGTCATTTTGCTTTAAGGTATCAAGAGATATCGTGCAATCTGACCACATACACAGGTGTGGATGTCAGATTGTCACTGCCTTCATGTAAATAACTGGTATTCAATTGCTTCCAGTTTGTGGGACTATAGATAATCGCAATATGTTTTGGTAAAGGCTAGGCAGATGATGGTCGAAGCTAAAAGTCATATAACCCACGTGATACTCCCGGAAAAGTCAAACATATATTTTAAACACATACAAAGTAATTGTGAACCAACAATATAAATCCGGCCAAAAGCGAGTCAGACTCACGCACTGCGAGTTCCGTATAAACTTGCAACAAATTCGAATATCTTTTGACTGCGTGGACTTAGAGGGTCTATTATTTTAATAGCACAAAAGGACCACAGAGTCTAGCCTGCATATGATTTTAATTTCAATTCGATGTCTCCACACGGTTTCCGTGATAAATTGTCGTAATACATAGATAGATGGACAATAAAATGATCCAATAAGGGTTTCGTTTTTTTCCTTTTGAGGTACGGAACCCGAAAAATGAAGAAAAAAAGTTCAAATCATTCTTTAAATGTTAATTTAATCGTGGGAAAAACATAAAAACGAGACTACACAAACATATTCATTAACTACTTAAATAATTATACAAAAGAAATACCGTTTAAATAGCATTGCCATATTTTCGTATAATGTATGGTGTACATAGAGTGTAACTTTAGTATTTTTTTATTTATAAAATCTGTAGCTATACAAATTAAATATTTAAAAAAATTGTCGGTAGTTATTCTCGTTTCAAAATTTAAAAAAATCGATCTAAAGAATACCGCATAAAAAAAGAAACAAAGTTATTATACAATTCATATTTTGCACCTATGAAAATTGATATTTGCCATGGATGCAAAATTGGTTACGGACATAATGTTAGGTAGTGTTTTATCGTTGTTGAAAATAAAAAAACAATTTTAAGTTGGTTTTTAAATTTGACAAGTGATATCAAATTTGAGGCAGTCATTAAACTCTGTACTGCATATTTTCTTACTTAATAACGTGTGTTCTGGCCATGCAATTGTGACAAACTCTATTATTCAAAACAAAAATATTCACAGACGGATACCAAATTTCCAAACCCTCATAAATTTAAAATTTGCTTTATCAAATATTTGTATACCATTCGGTAAAGTGGCTTGAAGGTAATGCTACAAACAAGACCCTTTCCAAAAGGTTCCTAATAATGCCCTAACCAATATTAATTTTTCCATTAAATATTTCCAAAGAGTTTTTGTTGACCAAAGATAATTGACCAAAAAATTGTATGTTCTCGTCTTAATAAATAAACACATACTTGAGGAACAAAAGAATTTTGATTGTTAATCTGAAACTGAGGTAAATACCCAGCGCTGTTTTTAATGCAAATCTGTTGTTTTTTTTTCATAAAAGGCATCCGTGAGCAAACCAGTTTTTCTTTGGCCTTATTTTTGAATACTGCAGTGGGTTTGAACCGAAATAACATTTTAAATCGCTCCAAAAACTGGTATCAGAGGCGGATAAATCCTTACTAATATTTATAAAAACGAAAGTGAGTTTGTTTGTTACGTCTACACGTCTAAATGGCTAAACCGATTTTGATGAATTTTGGTACAGAGATCGTTGGGACCCTGGAGACGGAAAAAGGCAATTTTTTTAAAGTGATATATGAGGGAGAAAGAGGGAAGGAAAGGGAAACTTAGCTTTGCTATTACGGTAAATAAAGCGCAAGGGCAAAAAATACAGGTAGCGGTTACCTGTAAATCAGGAAAAGGGACCAGTGTTACCCCGAATTTAACGCAAGCGAAGCCGTGGGTAAAAGCTAGTAAATAATAAAGGTAACGTTGCTTTTTAACCGACTTCTAAACAAGGAGGAACACCAACATCTATTTTAACCGACTATTTTATCATATTTGTATATCTTATATACTGTTACCTCTGTGGTTACTGTGCCGTTACGTAATTTTAATTAGGCAGACCAATCCCAGTGGTCCTTTAAAAACATTTACAATAGTTGATAAGGGAGCTTTAATACGTATTTTCACTTTTTGGCTTACGTTGATGACATGGTCGTTGTTCATCCCTTAATAACATAAAGCTACAATGTAAAATTAATTCAGAACAAGATTTTTTCGAAGCAAAAAGTAAAGATTTTTTTTTAATATGTTTATTTTAAACTAGCTGTTCCTCGCGGTTTCACCCACGCTGCTCAGCACCTGTTGGTCGTAGCGTGATGCTATATAGCCTATAGCCTTCCTCAAGAAATGGACTATCCAACACTAAAAGAATTTTCCAATTCCAACCAGTAGTCTCTGAGATTAGCGCGTTCAAACAAACAAACAAACAAACAAACTCTTCAGCTTTATAATATTAGTATAGATACTAAATTAAATGTATTATTTAAATGTTTATCTATTATCAAAAAGGTTAATTAACCGATTTTGTAGGTTAACTAGACGAGTCAGTTGCCGTCAACCGGGCATGCATCAAGACTCCGTAACAGCTACCGAGACATTTCTGATGGAAAAAACCACTGCCTAACCTAGAAATCAAACCCAGAAAAGGTTCAGGGTTTGATTGACGTTTACGAACATTTGACGAACGAGTACTTACAAGATTGCTGAATTTATTATAATATCTATTGTACTTATGTAAAAAATCAACCAATCGTTTTAAACTCTATTAAGAATCCAGAGATAAACATGATGAATAAATGCGTAATAACTAACAGCCAAACTATGGCTTGGATAATTTTGTTGCGTGCAATTTATGCAGATATTTTCATTTGTGACTGAAGTATTTGCTACAGCAATGATGCTTTTTTTTAGTTGTTGGAGACATCACATCTAATGACCTCAAATTACTTTTTTTTAAAAGCTTTTGTTTCATATAAAAGTACCATAATTAACCTATATTAAATACACTACATGACCAAAGTATATGGAACAGCAGATTATGTAAATACGATTTTGTAATAATATTCTAAATTAAAAGAGTGTCCATGGAGTTTCTTGCCCATTCTTTTTCATAGAGATCAACGCTTTGGAATGGGCAACTACAGTACTTTCACAAGTTACTATGCCTTGTGACCGGTGCTGTAGCTTTAACATATTGTTTTTTTTTTTGACACTCAAAAGTGCCTGTAATGGTCTAATTGAAATAAATGCTTTTTAATTTTGATTATTAATTTGGGAGAGCAAAATGATTTAGTTACAGAACACGTGGTGACCGTTTGTGACCCGTCCACCCTGTACCTATAGTTTAATGTAAATGTTAAAACAATTAACTTGAATCTGAACTTTTTTTTTGTAACTTTGATATCAGTCTCCATGTTGTTTTTGCGAAAGATGATTAATCAAGGTGAACCCATCACGAAGGTGTCAACCTTTTATTGTCCGGAAAACGTAATCCCATTATATTACTATAACCTTGCCAATGAGCCGTCACCATGTCAGCAACTGTGAGGAAACTATAGGAAATTCGACCTTGCGATCATTGACACAGGTTGCGAATTTCTTATTGAGTCTTCACGCTAAATCTTTAAGTCGATTGAAAACGTTTTCAACATTAAAGAGCAAACTTTTACTAGTATATTTGAAGGTCTCATTTTACTGCTAAAAATATATGTCTGAGTGTACGACAATCACTTATTTATGCGAACGCAGTTAAAATCACGTAAAACTGTCAGTTTTTAAGATTGGCAGTTGGTCTTGATACCTATTTTGATAGAATAAAAAAGTTTTAATAGAAATGGCCACAAACGTTATTTATAACATTTGAAACATCATATTTACCATATTTTCTATTTATTTTGAATTTCATCACGGATAAACTCACTCACTCTCGTTTATCCGCGAGTTTTGATGATAAATATCCCGATAAAAAAGTGGTAATTATGTTGCTATTATAACTCCATTGTTCTACTATACGTCTTATTAATTCCATGACAAGGAAAAATCATTGCCCTTGTTCCTATTTCCTATAATGGTTAGTTAGACTCAAAACTCTGCTTGTTATGGTATGTCTGAAATTTCTCACTTGACCGTTAATCCTTAAAATAAATAAATAAATATCTTAAATATCTTGGGACAACTCACACACGGCTATCTGATCCCAAGCTAAGCAGAGCTTGTGTTATGGTAACCAGACAACTGATATACATACTTATATAATTTATAAATACATACATAATTATTATAGATAAATCACACCCAGACACAGAACAAACAATCATGCTCGTCACACAAAGTTTGTCCTAGGTGGGAATCGAACCCACGACCTCCAGCACAGCAGTCAGGGTCACCAACCACTAGACCAACAGGCCCGTCAAAATCTTAAATCCTTAAAATCTTGCACTATCTGTCATCGTTCCTTTCTATCAACGTGTTCACACCCACTTGTAAACCCCAGAAAACCCTCTTGGGGGTCTAAAGTTCATTTTTTAGTTTCATTTCTCTCCTTATAGTGTTATTGCCCTGAGCTACGCGTTGGCTGTCAGTATTAAAAAAAAAAACTGGCCAAGAGCGAATCAGATTCGTGCACAGAGAATTCCGTACAAACTTGCTACATAAACAGCCATATCTTTTTTTAGATTTAGAGGGTTAATTTTTTTCAACAAAAAGGACTTTCAACTCGATACCTTGACGCTTTCAGACGGACTAAAAAGTGGTTCAATAAGGGTTCCGTTTCTTCTTTTTGAGGTTTTGAACCCTAGGAAATTATATTGAGTACGGAATAAATAGAATACAACAAATAATTGAAGTAGTCTGTCTTCAAGATTATTATTTTCATGACTCCTCAGTTGAGCAAACTGTCTGACAGGATTATATTTCCGCTTCTTGTAATAAATTCAAACAATTGAACAAGATAACAAAAACCATGGGACTTAAATTTTCAACAATATTTACGTTGAATTTACAAAGGGATTTTCGGCTAGGGGTAGAAATGTTCGACAAAGAAAACAACGTTTACTTAAAATATTTTTGAGCATTGCATTTATTTTTAAATTATTATCATTCTTTTTTTTTTCAACCAGTAGATACTAACTGGGTTTAGGTCAGCCAGTCGCTTCATGTAAAATAGATGCGTCTGGTTAGACTGGGAGCCTAAATGATGAACAACGCTCTTGGGGTTAAAGCAAGCGACCTCCAAACCAACAAACTCTTCAGCCTAATGCTGAACGAAGGGCTCTTCTAATCCAGGAACCCTTATAGGAGTTTTTGCTTGATTTTTTAATTTCTATCACTTTGTTCTGTGACTGTCTATTAAGACTTTTTGTCTCGAAAACGCGTGGAAGATTCAGTTTAAGTTAAAACCATATAATCAAGTTGGTAATTCTTTGAAGCAAATCAACCCTCTGAATCAACGAAGTCCAAAGATATGGCTATTGATGTTGCAAATTTGTTGGGAACCTTTTGGTGCGTGAATCCGACTCACACTTGACCGTTTTTCTTGCTTGATTTACTTCCGTATCGTCAGCTGTTCCGTATAACCTAAGGTTGACCAGAGGAAATTGTAAATGACTGATATTAATAGCATACTAATGGTCCATGCACCAGGACAATTCGATCAATTGTATTATATATTAGTTACCAACAATAATATCATTAGTCATTAATCTAGAAGTCATAAGAATACAAATCATATCATTACATTATGACAAATTTCCACAGGGAGATAAGCAGAAGCTCTAGAGAACTGTAGGCCTACAATGACGTCTTAAAGCAGAACTTATTCTACTGAGGGAAAGAGATGGTGCTAGACACCCTGTATAGCTCTGTCTCTTTCCCTCAGTGGAATAAGTGCTGCTATAAGACGTCATGGTAGGGTAGCTGATCTTTGTTCTGTATGAATAATCGTAAGCGCTACTAATGCTTTCTGAGCGGGGTTTTTTTCCCCCGCTCTCGGGCCGAGCAATGGCTACCTATCCATGTTTCTTCTTTTGCCCTTTGTGTTCCGGGACCGCGGCATCTCTTTCGAATAAGCTGCAACCCCGGCAGGTAACCCGAGCGTGCCGTTGACACGGCTGATCGATTCCCTTGTCAGAATTCGCTTTTTTATTAGAATTTTGTCAATAGCTGCCCGGGGACAACAAAATCAAAATCAAAATATTTTTATTTCACATAGGCCTACATGGGCACTTATAAAACGTCGAGAAAAGATGCACGGTTTAGGTTAGTCGTTTTCTATGGAGAAGAACCGGCAAGAAACTCCATAGTTACTCTTTTAAAATCAGGCATGGTTTTATTCCCGGTTAGTAATAGGGTCGCTTCTTATTATGTAGAACTAATAATGTAATGTATGTGCTATGTTAGAATATACCAGTATCTTAAACTTTGGGTGTTACTTCATACTTTTAATTCAAGTTCGAAGATGTTAGGTCAAATTATAATGGCCCAACAAGTATCTTTACATACCTACATTTGCTAGCAAAGAAGTAGTGTCGCTACGTGATTTTGTAGAAAAATATATAATATTTGGTAATAAATAGAACGATGGCTGATTGCTACTTAAAGTGAAAGTCACGTATAAGTGATATGACGTCATGTGATTGTTTATTATTAATAATAATATTACGCTTGTCATCGATTTTGTGATGAGCAGAACGATACTGAAGTACGCCATCTCTTCCCGAATGGCTGTTTGTCTATATATTCTAGTCTAACCGGAATCAGCTACATCCAACATGTCACGTCAAGGGGCTGCCTATCTGCAACATGGGTAGGTTTTAGTCAGTACAAGTCTGACACTCCCCACCCAGGGAGAGTTATTTGTACATTATGTATGTTATATAAAATACTAGCTGTGCCCAGCGGTTTCACCCGCTGCTCAGTTAGGGGCATGAAAAATAGATGTTGGCCGATTCTCAGACCTACCCGATATGTACACAACATTTCATAAGAATCGGTCGAGCCGTTTCGGAGGAGTAGGTACGGTAACTAACATTGTGACACGGAAATTTTATATATTAGATTACGATGAGACCATGAGATGATACCTTTTTCGTTACGCTCCACTTTTGAAACCTGTTACTTGTATTTTTCAGTGTGATTTTAAAGACGTTTTACGACAAATTTTCAATTGTGTTACTGTTTGTCATGTTTTACCTTAATAACAAACAAAATTAAACTTATTAACAGAATCTAAATCATTACAATATTTTTTACTCAAACATGCATTACACAGTAAAAACAATAATTAATTAACGATTAACTAATTCGAAACTATAATAATTATGAAATTGGTTGGTTATATGCATAAATAACCACAGTAACTGATAAATTTCAGGAAAAAGCAACAGTAATTGAAATTATTTAATACAAGTCAATTTTTTTCATTTTTTTTCAGTGAGCTTGTCCAAAAAATAATTGGCAACTTCTAAGCCCTTAAAGTTTGACTTGTTGTTGAAGTTTTGACCTCATAATGAATTCAAAATCACTACGAAAGATTAAATTCATCAGTTCCAACTACAAGTTGCCACTTAGGTCGACATTAATTAGTTAAGTCCTAAGATTCACTCAAATCTTCAAGTAAGTACGTTATAATTAACTAAATCTTGGCTGAACTTTGTGACTTAAGTAACAGTGGGTCACAAGTCAAAGTTGACGTCTTAATAACTCGTGAAACCTGAAGTTTTTCAAAAAGATTACTTCTTGAAAATTTAATGCAATTATTAATTGTAAATGAAGCGTATTAGTTATTGTGTGGAGGATTAACAAATATCTATCTATATCCATTTTCGCATTTATAATATTTACTAATATTTATCTACTCTATATCTCTCGCCAACTGACCGTTAACACTTCTGACTCTTTTTTGGGCAAAGATAAGCATTGCCATTCAAGGCATTGTTGCCAGTCTTCTAGGGTCGTTATCCAATATTATAAAAGCAAAAGTGAGTTTGTTACGTCTTTACGCCTAAATGGCTTGAATTTATTTTTAATTGTTATGAATTTTGGTACAGCGATAGTTGGAACCCTGGAGACGGACATAGGCTATTTAAAAAAAAAGATATTAGGGAGAAAGAGAAAAGAAACTTAGCATTGTTATTACAATAAATTAGGCGAAAGGGCAAAAACTACAAGTAGCAGGTACCTTTAAATCAGAAAAGGGGAACTGTGCTACCCCGAATTTAAAGCGAAGCTGCGGGCAAAAGCTAGTTATATATAAAATTTATGTTACTACTCGGTATTTAATTAAAGTACTTCAAAAGGAAAAAAAAACGGATCTCTTAAAGGATCTCTTTGTTGCCCTTCAAACTAAATCCTTTATGTCCAGAACGCGACGTATCGAGTTGAAATTAAAACCATATACTGAAATCTCTTATCCTTTAGAACTGTGAAAATACCTCTTATTCTACGCAGTCAAAAGAAGTGGCCGTTTATGTCGAAAATTTGAAAATATACAGATTTGTTGCTGAAATCAATAATTTTACTCAAAATTAAAACATCAACCTTATTCCCACATCACAAAATTTAAATACCAACCTTGGACTTATAGTCGTATGTGAATTTTCTAAAAGCAATATTTTTATTTAAACATAATTGATTGAATGAAACCAAAAGTATAAAAAAACTGTCCATAAAAACATCGTACTATTTCGATGAAAACAAAAAAAAACTACTGGGCCAAGGCTGTTTAAATGCCATTACCTTTTTAAGAAAAAAAAAACAAAAAAAGAACGACAGTTTCATAACAGCTTCCAAAACGGTATTCAAATATAAATTAGTCTTGCTTTGAGAGCACTTTCTGTTACAAGGACTTCAAGTGTTTTGATTTCGTAATGTGAACTAATTTTTGTTTGACAAATAAGTGTTAGTTAAAGTTGCAACGTTTTTTTTTTTTAAATTGGGTTGTCAAAGACAAAGTTTTGTTTTTTTGTTATTCTTGCGATGTATTGATTTTATAAATATTTAGGAGTTAGTTGTAAACCAAATATTACGCTATTAAAGGTTATTCAGGTAGGTAAATTAGTACATACATATTGCGCCCGTCGTGTATTAAGTCGAGTCATTTAATAGAAGGCGAGTTTAGTTAATATCTATAACCGAGGAGGCTCTGGCAAGCCCCTCTGACCGACTCTTAGGTTACAAGTTAGATTACTTAATATTTCAGGTATAAGAAAAACACCCATTTGGTCTAGAAAATTATTATGCAGCCGAAAGGTGCAAAAAACAGCAAAGTATCAAAAATAGACAATAAGAATAAAATCCAAACCAAAGATAAATACGTATATCTAAAAAGTTCCCATTATGTCGTGAACTTCTAAACTCGCCTTCTATTAAATGACTCGACTTACCTAAACATAGCTGGTGAAATCTATACTTCTATACTAATATTATAAAGCTGAAGAGTTTGTTTGTTTGTTTGAACGCGCTAATCTCAGGAAGTACTGGTTCGAATTGAAAGATTCTTCTAGTGTTGGATAGTCCATTTCTTGAGGAAGGATATATATATATATATATAACATCACGCTACGACCAACAAATGCTGAGCAGCGTGGGTGAAACCGCAAGGAACAGCTAGTGTGGGTATACTTGTTAAATACGTGTTTTAGAGTGTCAGACTTTTACTGACTAAAACAATGTTCTTTTATGGCCTTTATGTTCCGGTGCAGCGTTATCGAATAACCCGAAACCCTGGCAAGCGGTAAGATACAGCTCTGGTTAACATTTTGTTATCCTTACTATAACTATCCTTACTAATTTTATAAAAGCGAAGGTGACGGTTAAAATGATTTTGATAAATTTTGGTACAACGATAGTTGGAACCCTGAAGACTGACATAGGCTAACTATACTACTAAAATTAAAAAAAAGTGTGAAATGAAGGAGAAAGAGGGAAGAAAAAGGGAAAACTTACCATTGCTATTAAAATAAATACGGCACAAGGGCAAAAACTACAGGTAGCAGGCACCTGATAATCAGGAAAAAAGAACTGTGCTACCCCAAATTTAATGCAAGCGAAGCCGTGGGCTAGAGTATGATAAACAATCAATCTATGTCGATTGATAACGTCATCGTTTGATTGACGCTGATTGGCGTTAGTGTGGTAGCTCCTTTGATTAGCCCAGCTACCCTACCATGACGGGTTAAAGCAGAACTTATTCCGCTGAGGGAAAGGGACAGAGCTATACAGGGTGTCTAGCACCATCTCTTTCACTCAGTGGAATAAGTTCTGCTTTAAGATGTCATAGTAGGCCTACTGTTATCTAAAGCCTATTCTAGACATCCACAATCTAATAGATATAGTTATCGATTGGATTTAAATGTCATATATAAAATTAAATATTTGACAATTTGAGACCATTGAAACAGGTTACGAAATATTATGAAATTCAAGAACTGGTCTCGCTGAAATGGACTTATTTATTTAATGACAGTAATCTTGATACGTAAGTATATCAATTGTCAATCTATGAAAATCATAGTAACACTATGATAATACAACTATCTATATATGTATATAGTACAATAGACAACTAACTGACGATGATAAACTCACGACATGGTTGGCGCAGTGGGTGAGCCATCGACTGCTGCGCTGCGTATCGTGGGTTCGCTCCCCGCATGGAACAAACATGCATTTTGTATGGCCTACAAAATCAAAAGTCCTTTATTCAAATTAGGCTGATAATCAGCACTTTTTGAATGTCAGATTACAAGAGACAGTCCCACAAAAACCCGCCATTCGCCTACAGATAGTTGTTCCGGGTCTGGTTATTTGTTTATGTGAGTTAAATAAATCGTGGGTGCGTTTACAAACATTTAGTTTGTAAACGCACCCACGATTTACTTACTGGCCCTGTCAGAATACCAGCGCTGTGTTATTTTAAATCTAAAATATCGCAGCTTATGCTGAGACAGGGACCTTTTTGGCCTCGCACAGACAATAACCTTGTCTGTACTATTGTTTTTTTCATTTTTTTTTATTGTTTTACTTGTTTTGTGCGAGTCCCAAATAAAAGTTTTTCTTTCTTTATGTAGGAGAAATTCCTAGTGCAGGGCAATGTTGTTTTTTTTTTTAAAACTACTCACTGACTCACTTATTTATTTAAACTTCATGTACAATAGTGGTACATAGGCGGACTTAATGCCATAAGGCTTATCTTATTACTTATCATACAATCTCAGAAGTATTAGGCGCGTCGCCCACACGACCAACAGTCGAGGCGCAGTCGGGGCGCGGGCGCGTTAGGCGCGTCGCCCACACGACATTTGTAAAGAAAATCTCTTTGCGGCGTACCTCTTAGGTGCCTGCGCCTCAACTGCATCTCGACTGTTGATCTTGTGAGCGACGCGCCTTAGGGGTCTCATACTTTGCAAGGGGAATCCTTTTAGGACGTAGGTGCTCACTAACTCACTACAAAATTTTGCAAATCTCAAAGTGGCAAAGCTTGTATGAAAAAACGTGATTCTTTGGCCGTATTGGCCTGAAATTTTGCATAGCTTTTAGGAAATTAGTAGACTACTAAGTGGCGCCCGCGGCTTCACCCGCGTGTTTTCGGGAAAAAAAGTCTACTATGTGTTATTTCCGAGTATAATTTACCTCTATGCTGAAGATCCGTTCAGCCGTTTTGACATGAAAGAGTAACAAACATCCATTCATCCATACCCAGAAACATTCGCATATATAAAATTAATAGGATATACCATCACGCTACGACACGGGGGAGCTAAGCAGCGGGTAAAATTGCTAGACAATGCTCGTAGATAATAAAACCTAGAATATTTTTCAAGATATTGTATCTAACAATGTTATTTCTAATAACCTTCAACTGTAAACATCAGTTCACTCATAATATTGAAACAGATTATTCAGTAGCTATCTAGATAACAGATGGTCGATAGTCAATGTACTCTTGAGATAAATAAGATAATCGTGTAACTGTTGTATGTAGATTGATTGAAACTTATCTGTAGTATAGGACGATATTTTATTTAAATTTCGAAATTAAATCTAGAATCGGAAATGTGTTGTTTTTTAGGATTCCGTTCTTCGTGACGACACGGTTGGAGCAGTGGTTGAGAGATCGACTGCTGCATTGCGTGTCGCGGGTTCGGTCCCCGCACGTAACAAATATTATGTTTTATGACGTGCAGGTAGTTGTTTCGAGTCTGGCTGTTTGTGTATGTCAGTTAAAATGTTTGTAAATGCACCCACGATACATGAAAAATTCTTAGAGTGAGGCAATGTATCTATACTAATCTATACTAATATTATAAAGCTGAAGAGTTTGTTTGTTTGAACGCGCTAATCTCAGGGACTTCTGGTTGGAATTGGAAAAGTCTTTTAGTGTTGGATAGTCCATTTCTTGAGGATGGCTATAGGCTATATAACATCACGCTACGATTAACAGGTACTGAGCAGCGTGGGTGAAACCGCGAGGAACAGCTAGTAAAAAATATAGAGAGCCGTTTCTAAAAAGAACAATGGAAGGAACTGTTTTTAAGTGTAACAATTCTTACAGAATTCAGTCACAATTTTGGTTTATTTACAAGCTCCAATACACATCGAACACTCGATCACCCTACACATTTCTTTTGAAAATACACCCTTTCGAGCCAAAACATAATCTCGCATCCCACAGGACGGAAACTTTCGAATACATTATGTGGAGAATTTAAAGAGACCCTCAACAAATAGCCGGAAGCTGGTCCCTTCCATACTCCATATACCTAGGATAATTTTGTTCAAGCGGGTTTACATACCCTTTGGAAAAGGATTATAGGGGCCTAGATGTACCGTAGCCAAATACTTTGAGGTTCAACGACACAAGTAAGTTTTATCTTGACAACGCTTTTGTTTACTGATTTCCTGGTACTATCTGGTTTAATAAATGGTCGTTTTATATTTTGTCTTAGTAAGGTTACTACGACGAGCGTTTTGCCACAGCAGGGTCAAAACATGCTATTCTTCTTTCTGATGTTCTCTGTTTTGAGCTAGTCTAGACGTTACACCATTTATTTATTTATTTACTAGCTTCCGCCCGCGACTTTGTCCGCGTGGCATCGTTATTTTGGGCTAATGGTAACTTTAACCCACGTGATGATCGAAAAAAAAAAATATATTTCTCTCCCATTTTCTCCCCCTTTTCTCACATTTTTTGATTTAGCATATGTCCGTCTCCAGGGTCCTAACTATGTCTTAAGGATATCAATAATAATATGACGTCTAATGTCAGTCAAGATTTGAGTGACTATTAAATTTTAAAGGTCACTAAAATCGGACAGGTATTTGTCTCCAAACGTTAGGACCCATTTACAATTTACTGCCCGGGTTGCAGGTTATTTGATAGGAAATAAATAAAAAGGATACAATCAGAAAAAAATATTAGTAATCAGGCTCTTCAGATATAGTTGCGTTTTTTTCTGTCTGTTTATCTAATATATAAAATTCTCGTGTCACAGTTTTCGTTCCCATACTCCTTTGAAACGGCTGGACGGATTTAAACGAAATTTTGTGTACATATGGGGTAGGTCTGAGAATCGGCTAACATCTATTTTTCATAGCCCTAAGTGAGCAGCGGGTGAAACCGCTGGGCACAGCTAGTAATGTTATAAAAATCGGTTAAGCGGCCGTTTCTAGTCATATTTAAATTTAACTTTACTTTTAAGATATTTTTAACTATACCTGACTAGCTAGGTTACTAATCTCATTCGCTGACTGTATTACTGATTTACGTATCTTTCTAGAAAACCTCTGAATAAACCTTGACATATTCAATTTCCCTGCACACCTAGTTCCAAGGTTGTCGACAACAGGTAAGCTAGCAAGTTAACACAACCGGTAAATTAATATTGACAAAATAATTGATGTAGCGATGAACACTCGAGGAGAGGACCTCGTTTGTTGTGATCTAGTTTCAAACTTGATGTACGAGGTCAGTATCTAATAAATAATATATAGTTACCAGCTTTTGCCTGCAGCTTTGCTCGCGTAAATTCGGGGTAGCACAGTTCCCCTTCCCTGATTTACAGGTACCTACTAGCTGTAGTTTTTGCCCTTGCGCTTTATTTATTGTAATAGCAATGCTTAGTTTTCCATTTTCTTCCCTCTTTCTCCCTCATATCTCAATCTTTTTTCTTTAAAAATAGCCTTTGTCCGTCTCTAGGGTTTCAACTATCTCTGTACCAAAAATCATCAAAATCACTTTCGCTTTTATTATATTAGTAAGGATATTCCCACGGATGCGTTTGAAATGAGTAAATATGCAGAAATAAATGATATCGATTAGTGGTTCTTTGCATGTCAGTATCGTATCGATATTTTAGAAACCGGTCGGGATTCTCGCGTCGAGGTTTCTATACAAACTAGCGTCATAAACTGCCATATTTTAATATTATTTATTACACATGTTGGCAGCTAGCAAGCCAAGTTAATATACATAATAAGATTATCTATATATCTTGGCTTTCACGAAGTTTTCGTCATGCCATGTCAACAATCATTGTGCGCCGCTGTGATCGATCCACCATCATTATATCAGGCTTTTTGGCAACAATAGTCCTGTCAGTGATGATGGATTAATTCGAAAACTGTCGGCCACATATCTATAGTATGGCACCTCCAATTCCACAAGGCTGTATTTTATAGCAAATTGATGATGTATAATCTAGACTACAAGGTTGTGTCTATGCAAGTACTCTCTGTTAGCTACATAAGAACAACCAAAGGTAATGTGAAGAATTGATTCACCCAGACAGTGACATGCTCGTCATATGTCGACGGTGCTGTGCTTCAAAATAAATTTCCAGGAACTATACGTCATCATAAATTCATTTTAACTGTCATTATTATTTTGATCCAAATCCTGTTAATTGTACGAAATTAATTCGTGGAGATATAATCTGAGTAAGCTTATGAATGCTCTTCACCATTTTATTCACATGCATTCGTTCTCCAATGACTCATACGAACTAAAAATACATGAATAACATACAATATCAACACGGATCTAAAACCATTGTTGATATAACTAATGTCAATGTTGACTTTGTCATTACTTTTTTCAATGAATTCCTTCTTTTTATCTAGGCATTTTATTTTCTTAAGTTTACTGACAGATCTGGACAGACATTTTAACGCCATTGACAAAGTAAGTTGAAAAACGGTCGCGTGACTGAGACGTCACCGACTTAATTGTTTAAATTATAATAAAACTAGCTGTGCCCAGCGGTTTCACCCGCTGCTTAAATAGGGGCATGAAAAATAGATGTTAGCCAATTCTCAGACCTACCCGATATGCACACAAAATTTCTTTAAACATTCATCCAACATTAGAAGAATATTTCGAATCTTTTGATATAATTGTATAGTTATAATAACGGTCTTATAGCTGATAGCGATATCTTCCAGACAATCTAATAATAACCTACCTACCATACCGTAAAATATAATAAATAATTATCCTATCATGTTTCTGCTAACGCGCCAATATTATGCTCTAGTCTGCTCTAAACAGAGTGCTAGGACCTAAAACCACTATGCTTGTCTGGTTCAGTATATTATTAACTCTAAAAAGCTAGGATGTGACGTCATAATATTTAACGACCAATTGTTTATGACATGTACAACGACAACGACACTATCGTTATTGTTTATTCTATTAAATTTTATACACCTGTTGTCAAAGGTCAATTGAATCGTCAATTGAGGTTATAAGAATGTATACGTTGGTAAAGAGGAGCAGTTTGTGGCTATATACATAAAAACAGCCGTTTGGGACAAAAATAATAGCAATGACGAGAAATAGTGCCTTTCGTTTTCTTTACACTACTAGCTGGGTACTAGCTTCCGCTCGCGACTTCGTCCGCGTGGCATAGTTACTTTGAGCCAACGCTAACTTTAAACCGCGCGATGATCGAAAATAAATTATCTTTCTTTATTTGTACTAAAATTCATCAAAATCGGTTTGGCCATTTATGCGCGAAGACGTCACAAATAAAACAGTAGTAAAACAAAAACAAATAACATTAGTAATAGTTTGACACCTTTTTTGTGAATCCACACACTAGACCCGCACTAGAAACGCAATAGGGGCGCACTTGACCCGGCATGAACCCGTGTGGTGGATAATTTGCCACACTAGGAAGTGGCGAAGGGTAGGGCAATTTTGTGGGATTGTGTCTTGTAATCTGACGTTCAAAAAGTGCTAATTATCAGCCTAATTTGAATAAATGACTTTTGATTTTGATTTAAGGGTCACTCCGTTTTACAGAGAGGAAGCTGGTTAATGATATGCCTTGCATGTCTGAAGCATGACAGTCCCGCTCGTGTAACATACACTGATTGATAACCAGTATAAGCATAAACGTTATACTCCACGTTTATTAACAGGGGGTGACAGTTAAACCTATCCTACGTCCTACTATATCCTTACTAATATTATAAAAGAGAAAGTGAGTTTGTTTGTTTGTTTGTTACCTCTTCACGCTTTAATGGCTACACCGATTTTGATGAATTTTGGTATAGAGATAGTTGGAAACCAGGAGACAGACATACGCTATTTTTATTTAAAAAAAGTGGGATATGAGGGAGAACGAGGGAAGAAAGGAAAAACTTAGCGTTGCTATTACAAATCGATCAGGCGCTAGAGCAAAAACTGCAGGTCTGCTTGGTGTGTTTAACCGAATTTAACGCCAGCGAAGCCGCGGGCGAAAGCTAGTTAATATTGTAAACGCGAATGTTTGTGAGGATGGATAGATGTATGGATGTTTGTTACTCTTTCACGTCCAAACGGCTGAACGGATCTTGTTGAAATTTGGCACAGAGGTAGATTATAATCTGGAAATACACAAAGGATACTTTCTTTTCGATATCTCGCGGGGAAGCTGCGTGCGGCAGCTAGTGAGAAATAATACAGAATTTAGTATCGCTTAATTAGTTTTTCTTTACTTTAAAAAAAACAATGTAGTTGAATGAAAATATCAGTTGAGATTAATCTATCTATACTTCTATACTAATATTATAAAGAGGAAAGATTTGTTTGTTTGTTTGTTTGTAATGATTAGGCTCCGAAACTACTGGACCGATTTCAAAAATTCTTTCACCTTTGGAAAGCTACATTATCCCCAAGTAACATAGGCTATATAACATCACGCTACGACCAACAGGTGCTGAGCAGCGCGGGTGAAACCGTGGGGAACAGCTAGTAAACTTTAAAGCTAGAACCTACAGCAAAATAAATAACGATTTATTGGTTCCTAGAAGGGAATTAGCAGCATTTTATAAAAACTTAATAAAATTAAATTTCAGTGCATTTTGATCTCAGAAAATCTGAGAAAATAGCAAACTCTTCTTCTACAGAAAATATTCCAAAACTTAAACATAAACTTGTATTATTGAAATGATCTCATTTTGAGAGCATTTTTATTACACTAATAATATAAAGGCGATAGTATTGTGAGTGTGTGTATACTTTTTTTTTTGGGGTGGGTAATCACCAAATAACTTCCACTAACACGCCCACAACCCCGACAGGTGGAGGCTCTGGCTAGCCTCTCTGCTTTGCTGACATCTCTTTGAGGCATGCGTGAAACACGAACGTGCTGTCGACACGGCCTGTGAGGAAAGCTGTGACGGACGGTGAGCTACCCATCGCTCACCGCCCACAAGCCCACATCTACGTTGGCCGGGAGTCGTCTCGCGTGGCCCGGCGCCCGGGGCGTCTCCCGCGGCGGCTGGGTTGCTTTGAGGTTCTCTCCCTCAAACGCCCGGCCTCCTCCTTTACTAGTATGACTGCTTTGCAGAAGGAGATGACCGCTTCCCATTCCGTCTCAATGTGTGCTCTACCGTGTCCTTCGGGCGATCGTCACAATGGTGACACCCGGGCATTTCGAAACTTCCGTGTCG
Source organism: Ochropleura leucogaster (assembly GCA_958449745.1). NCBI lineage: Eukaryota > Metazoa > Arthropoda > Insecta > Lepidoptera > Noctuidae > Ochropleura > Ochropleura leucogaster. The sequence continues at coordinate 2,887,191 of OY288206.1, forward strand.
GGTGAGAACCTGCGTCACGTGGTAGGTGAGGACGACATGGCACCTCGCTAGCTACTCCTCAAAGAGGGGACTTATCGCTTATCGCCACTATTGCCCTAAGGGCATGCCTTACGTGCAATCTTGACTGCTCCATGACGCATGCCGTTTTACGTAAAAAACACAGTGCGGACATAACTATTAGTAAATTACTCCTAAAACAAAGTACTACTGAAAACACAAAGAAGCTTTAGAATTCATTCATTCTGGCAAATATTTAATTCATTCACCGAGTCAATATTAAATTTTGCGTAAGCTTTTGTTTGTTAATCCAGTTACCTTAAATATTTACCAATTACCAAACCATTTACCAAGTACCAAACTTCATTAACTCAATTCTGTTCTGTGATAATCCAATGTAGGTATTTTAGACCGAGTGAAAATTGATTTAGTTAAATAATAATGAACCTTAAGCCACTGTATAGCAAGAAATATAACGTTTACGTTCTATTAACGGGCCTGTTGGTCTAGTGGTTAGTGGCCCTGACTGCTGAGCCGGAGGTCGTGGGTTCGATTCCCACCCAGGACAAACTTTGTGTGATGAGCATGATTGTTTGTTCTGTGTCTGGGTGTGATTTATCTATAATATGTATGTATTTATAAATTATATAAGTATGTATATCAGTTGTCTGGTTACCATAACACAAGCTCTGCTTAGCTTGGGATCAGATAGCCGTTTGTGAGTTGTCCCAAGATATTTATTTATTTTATTTATTAACTCAACTCGAGTACCTGTAAAGTCCATTTTGGAACTTTATTCCAGCTTATATAGCACGAATTTTACGCTTGGCTTAAAGTCAAAGACCGTTTTATACACGGTGGGACTCACAAACGAACATCATGTCGTCCATTTGAAATAATACTGTATTATTATTGAACTAGCTGGTGCCCGCGGCTTCGCCCGCGTGATGTTAAAAAAGTATCCTATGTGTTATAATTTCATCAATATCCGTTTGGCATCTTTTTCGTGAAAGAGGATCAAATATATATCTATACTCACAAACTTTCGAAAATCTTCTAAATCCTGACTACACGGTTACCGCGCAGTAACTGAGCCATCGACTACTGCGCTGCATAATACGAGTTCGATCCCCTCACGAAACGAATGTTTGTATGGCTTACAGATAGTTGTTCCGGGTCTGGCTGTTTGTATGTGAGTAAAAATGTTTGTAAACTTACCCACGATACAGGAGAAATTCCTAGTGTAGGGCAACATTTAAAAAAAAAAACTCTACGCCGGACCTGAAAAACGAACTCAGGACCCCATCAGTCACACTTGCGACCACCAGACAAAAGATGTACAAACTTATTCATATTTTAAAAATCTCCAAAATCTCCGTTCTGTTTTCTCGTACAATCTAATAATATAAAATTCTCGTGTTATAGTTTTCATTCCCATACTCCTTCTAAACGGCTGGACCGATTTAAACGAAGTTTTGTGTACATTTATCATGTAGGTCTGAGAATCGGCCAACATCTATTTTTCATACCCCTATGTGAGCAGCGGGTGAAACCGCAGGGCACAGCTAGTATTTTAATAATATTTGCTCAACGATGCAGTATCTCTCGCTTGTTGCAATTCTCTCCCCAAGTATTTCATGAAACGTCTTTTCAATAAAACAGAATTCGTTTAAAAATCCACAATTCGACATAGTACGAATTTCGTACGGAGTTGTTTGTAAAAGGTACTGTATTTTAGGATATTTTATCCTTGTTTTTTCAAACTGCAAAAATTTTTTTAAAGCAAAATATTTTGCATGTTTTCAACTCTAGTCAAAGCTTGATTTAGACTAAAGAAGTTTTTTTTTATATAGATAGATAAAATATTCTTTGTTATGTACACTATAAAAATAACAAGAATAACATTGACACAAAATATTCGACAGGATATGAAATTAAATATACTACCTACCTTATAAATAAATTAAAAAATAGCATTAAAAAATTCGCTGTCACTTGGCAATGTCCCCAATAGAATAGAAGATCTGGAAGATTTCAGCGCAATTTTAAGTGGTGCTACTGATTTTTCCCATCTCAAACTCAAACCATTTATCTCAATTTGCTCAGTTATTTTCAAATTGTCAAAAACAAAAACATGAAGCTACAGATCAGTCACAAGGCATAATAAATGTGAGAGGTCTGTATTCGCCCATTGCTAAACGTAGATCTCTATGGAGATGAATGGGCAAGAAACTTCATGAATATTCTTTGAAATCAAAATATTTTACGAAACCTTTGTGATTATTCATGTTGACATTGTACAGTCAGCGAAGTAGTTAAGTAGTCAGGTTCGTCAGTTGTATTGTCTTTAGAATCAGATGCATATATTATGTTTTAAATTAAATGTTATTTATTTTAATGAGGTATTTGTTTACTATCAAAAATATTTAATGAATGCAGATCTTCTTAATAAACTTGACCGTATTCTAAATAACTGCATTCGGTTCGTTTTCAATCTCCGTAAATATGACCATGCATCCGTACAGTCGCTCTTGAAATGTTTATCCATCAGATAGCCTAGAGCGTTGACAATTTTGACCACCTTATTTTCTCTGCTAGACAAACCCACATTTCTTTCTTATCGGATTTCTCATTTTACATGTGCATGAAGTTTTAATAAAAAAGTTTTACTTGTTGGAAAAGAAACATGGATGTTTGAGAAAATGTCAACTGTACCTGACAAGGTTAGTTATATCTTTAACTGACTGTACAGTTGTACAGTGTTATTTCAACGTTAATTAAACTACCTCGTGAGAACTATTTAGAGAGACGTGCACGTTAAAAGATATATTTTTATCCTCCCGTCGCCCTTACTAATATTTTAAAGCGAAAGTGAGTTTGTTTCTTACGTCTTCACGCCCAAATGGCTAATCCGATTTTGATGAATTTTTGTTCAGAGATAGTTGAACCTTGGAGACGGACATAGACATTTTTTTTTTAAATGAGGTATTATTTTCTCTCCCGCTCGCGGTTTTTTCGTTCGCGTTAAATTCGGGGTAACACAGTTCCCCTTTCCTAATTTGCAGGTGCCTGCTACCTGTAGTTTTTGCCCTTGTACCTTATTTATTGTTATAGCAAAGCTTAGTTTTCCCTTTTCGTCCCTCTTCCTTCCTCATTCCTCACTATAAAAAAATAGTTTACGTCCGTCTCTAATCTCTGTACCAAAATGTATCAAAATCAGTTTAGCCCTTTAGGCGTGAAGACGCAACAAACAAACAAAAAAACTCACTTTCGCTTTAATAATGTTAGTAAGGATATATCCTGTTTTTTTTATCGATACCTCTACCAAAAACATTAGAAAAATATTGACGTTTATTTTTTCCTTCTATTTTCCTAATGGAAGATTGCCAGGCTTTTTTCGCTGAAAGATTTTTAACAATTCACTTGATTTGACAGATGTCATGTTATCTTTTTTTATCAGTAATCTGACAGCTGTAAGTGTTTACATCTGTTGTGTAGTTGTCAGAAATTAAACTGGATATCGGAAAAGGTTTATCATGCCTAACATGAGATATAATATGCGTATGACATCATGATGACAAAATCACACACTATCAAATCCTAACTAATATTTTAAATACCGAAATAAGTTTGTTTGGCCTTTTTATGACCAAACCACTGAATTGGTCTTGTTTTATCTTAACACGAGCGGGTAGTAGCATGATGTTGTCATACCCTATGTTACTTCCTTATAATGCAGCTTTCTGTTAATGAAAGCTGTTAAAGAAATTTCTGTTAATGAAAGCTGTTGTCTATTAAAGTTTGTCAAGCTATCATTGAGACTATAGCACCGTACTTAGCCTTAATATTTAATTTGTGTGTGGACCAAGGAGTCTTCCCGGACCTTATGAAATACAGCAAGGTAATACCGCTTTTCAAATCTGGGGACAGTAAAGACACCAATAATTATAGACCCGTATCCGTTTTGCCGGTTTTCAGCAAGGTGTTTGAAAAGGTAATGCTTAACCAAATGCTCAACCACTTTAACACCAATAAAATCTTACATGAAAAGCAGTATGGTTTCACCAAAGGACGTTGTACGACTGACGCCGGTGTCACCCTATTAAAACACATATTTACTGCGTGGGAAGAGGCACAGGATGCCATAGGGATTTTTTGTGACCTCTCAAAAGCATTTGATTGCGTGAACCACGAAACCCTGCTCTTAAAACTTGAACATTACGGCCTAGGGAAACTTGCCCTTAGTTTAGTTAAATCGTATTTAAATGATAGACAGCAGCAAGTACAAATAAATGGTGTCAATTCAATGGGTTTAAATGTAAAGATGGGTGTACCACAAGGATCGATATTAGGTCCCTTCCTCTTTTTAGTATATATAAATGATCTACCCCATTTGTTTAAAAACCAACCACAAATGGTGTTATTTGCTGACGATACCTCTTTAATATTTAAGATAAACAGGCGTGCCACAAATCTTGACGACGTAAATAATGCCCTAATGCAGGTACATAATTGGATTACCGCTAATAATTTAGTATTAAATGGGAAAAAAACGAAGTGCATAAGATTTGCTCTACCAAATGTCAAAAACAGTGTGTGTGACATAGTATTGAATCAAGAGAAACTAGAATTCGTCGAAAAAACTGTTTTCTTGGGAATAACACTCGATTCAAAGCTACAATGGGGTCCGCATATAACATCTCTTGCAGGACGCCTTAGTTCAGCAGCATATGCTGTTAGAAAAATCCGTCAGTTTACTGATGTAGATACCGCGAGACTAGTCTATTTTAGTTATTTTCATAGTATAATGTCATACGGTATTTTACTTTGGGGACGGGCTGCAGACATCGAGTCTATATTTATTCTGCAGAAAAGAGCCATCAGGGCCATATATAACCTACGTAGGCGAGATTCTTTAAGGGAACAGTTTAAGGATATTAACATCATGACAGTGCCTTGTCAATATATTTATGAAAACATTATGTATGTCAGGAAAAACTTGCATCTTTTTAGTAAAAGAGGTGACAGACACAATTATAATACTAGAAATAGGGACCAATTAGTTCAACCAGGTTTCAGGTTAGCTAAAGTAGACTCATCTTTCATGGGGTACTGTTTAAAATGCTACAATAAAGTACCTCCCCACGTTCTTCAACTGAATGAAACGAAATTTAAATCTTGTATTAAACGCACACTATGTAGGCAAGCATATTATAAGTTGGGGGATTATATTGATGATAAAAATGCTTGGCTTAATGCTAGTCCTGCTCCACAAGCATAGGGATAAACTCATTGGTTAGTATCCGAAGCTATAGTGGAAGCTGCAGAAGATTGTAAGACTATCTTTGCAATGTATAGAATCAATTCTCTAGTATTGTATAATTATTAAGCCCATATGTGAGTGCTATGTATTATCATTGACTTGACGAAGCCCTGGTGGTTGATAGTGTCATGCTCACTTAAATGTCTCACTGATGGTGGCGGGTGTGTCGGGTCATTTAGCTCCCTTCAAAATGGTCGAGCTGAATGGGGCTGATCCATACGTCATGTTCGTGAACGGGCGCTGTCAGTTGGGACTGGTCATTTTTTAGCTACCACGGTTCATTTTTAAACTTATTTAGATTTAAAATTAAATTTTGCTTTTTATTTACTCTGGACGCTCTTACTGTGCACGCCTTTTTACATCGTTCTCACATATTTGTATAATCTCAACATGAATGATGTAAACACGATTTTGTAAAAATATTATAATTTAAAAGAGTGTCCATGGAGTTTCTTGCCCATTCTTCTCCATAGAGATCAACGCTTTGGAATGGGCAACTACAGTACTTTCACAAGTTATTATGCCTTGTGACCGGGACTGTAGATTCATTTTGCTTCTTGACTTTCAAAAGTGCCTGTAATGGTCTAATTGAAATAAATGATTTGATTTGATTTGATTTGATTTGAAAAACGGTTAAAATAGGTCCGGCAGTTTTGGAGCGTAATCGACACAAACAAACAAAAAATCTTTCCTCTTTATAACATTCTGGTTGGTATAGATGTATAATATAATATAATATATATATTTAATAATAATAATAAGCAATGATTTTATAATACTAAACTGATCATGTGATTAAATTGTTGTGAAATTTCACGCTGTCAGGTTGGTACGTACCAACCTGGCAGCGTGAGAATTTCAAAATTTGATCAGACTTGACAGTACGTACTGTCAAATCTGATCGAATTTTGAAATTCTTATAAGCAGAGAACAATTTGATTATCACATTCTACATAACGCGAGTGAAGCTGCGAGCACAACCTAGTACTCAAATACAAGTATAATGATCTTGAAATATTCAGTTGCTCGTCTACAGTTATAAGTAGTCGGTCAAATAAGTAAGAGATACGTATAGTGAAGTGAATATCGGTAAAGAAATATTTTATTTAATTATTGTGAAATGTTTATAATGTGTTGTGTACTAAAACTTTTGTATAGTATACCTTGAGGTCCTAGAATCTGTTCCCAGGTCGGGCGTAGTATTAGGGTACTACTAAGTAGGGTTCTTTTATAAGGAATTTTCAGTAACAGCTAGGGAGTCTGGATTCGTGCCCAGTTGACGCCAATAGGCCCTTTATTATATGGGACTTAAACATGACTGGCGTATTGCGGGTTTTCTATTAGATATATCTGCTTAACCCTTTTTGGATCGGTAGAGAACACAGTGGCGGTTTGCCCAGCGCGGGTGGAGCACCGGCGTGCCCTCGTAGAGGCTATCGGCGGCGGCGATCTCTTGCATCCAGCCCTGGTTCAGTTCATGGCCTGGAGCGAGAGGAAATGGGATGCGGTTATCTGCTTCTGCAAAGTAGTCATGCTAGCGAAGGAGATAGAGAACTGGGGATTTGAGGGAGAGAACCTCAAACCAACCACGCGAAAGACGCCCCCGGCGTCGGGCGTCGTGAGACGACTCCCGGCCACTGTAGATATGGACCTGTGGACGATGAGCAATGGGTAGCTCACTGTCAAGCCGACAGGCCGTGTCGACGGCGCGTTAGTGTTCCACGCTTGCCTCAAAGAGGTCTCAACGAAGCAGAGAGGCCTGCCAGGGCCACTGCCTGCCGTGTTTGTGGGTTGTTCGCAAGAGATACCGCAGCCCCGGAACGTAAAGGGCAATAGAAGGAATATGGATAGGTTTTATTCAGTACAAGTCTGACACTTTTCCCTCTCCACCCATAATAGCGGAGGAAGTTATTTTAATGATTTCCTATCCACAAAAACTAAATCCGTTTGACGATTTCAAACGTGATATTTTGTTATGTTATTAAATGCAAATAAATGCCCATACTTACTCAATAATAAAACTTTCTGTTTTATTATTGATTACTTTGCTCAACTTTGTTTTGAAAGTTTTTCTTTTTATAAATCACAAATAAAAGATTGTAGAACAAATGAAATGTTTATCTTGAATTTTAATTAACGAGTAATTAAGATTGCAAGTTAAATAATCAATTTGTGTAAATTATAATGAAGCAAAGTCACATTCAAGAAATTCTTTGCTTTTAGTTCGCTAATATTTAAAATATTTTTCAAACTCATTTATGGGTGAAAAATACCAAAAGAATCGAATAATTAGTTTGTTTGTAATATTAATTATTAATTTCTTTTAAAGGAATTTCATTGATTTTGATACTGCGAAACTAACATACATGGGAATATTATCAATTAGTAAAACTTCCGTATGTCAATGAATTGACGACACGGTTGGCGCAGTGGCCGAGCGATCGACTGCTGCGCTACGTTTCGCGGGTTCGATTCCCGCACGGAACGGGTGTCAACGCACCCACGATACAGGAAAAATCTTAGTGTGGGGCAACGTTTTATTTAAAAGAAAAAAAGAATGAATTTCAGTTTTTGTGAAACGCGGTCATATTCAATCATAAACGACCTTATAAAGCAACATCAATTTGCATTAATCTTTACAAATGTAAACTCTTTATCTACCGAGTTCTATATTATTCGCATCGTTCTCGCTTCACAAATCTTTTTAAATCCCAGTGTTGTCTCTTATTTTATAACGTGGTAATACATAATTCGTAAGCATATTGCCTGAGGCGTCGTCCTAAATGGCTATCGTTCGTGTGATGTTCCAATGCATTCTCAACTTCAGGTTGATCAAAATGATATCGCGGCCATGGACCACAAAGGGCAAAACTAGGAAGAAACACGAATGGGTTTTATTCATTAATTTATTTATAAATTTTAATTTTATTTATTAATGTATTAGTACAAGTCTGAGACTACCGTCCACTCCGCTCAAAGTGGGAAAAACATTTGATGATTTCCTCTCTAGAAAAAAAAAGTTATTGCGCAAACACTATAGGTACATACAACATATAATGTTTCATCAACCATTTTCATCGTACGACAAGAACGCGTTGCGTCATCGTACTGGAGAGATCTTATAAAATTGATCAAAACTGTGGCAGTGCAGGCTGGTTTTCATAGACGTTCGAATACTTGAGATTTTAAATAAAGAATTAACAAGAATAGAAGCGCATTGGAAATCCTTAGAATCATTTGAAATGAATTGTTTATTTGCTAGATTTGTAGTACAATAATAGATGGTCGAGTTTTTTCCGTCGCTCAAAAATTTACATGCAAAATTATGGAATACCACCAAAATATTTTAACCTAATAGAATTGGTATGATTTAATTTTAATAACATCAATGATCTATCAATTTATACTAGGAAAATGACAACCCGAAACTTTCAAGTTTTACTACGGATTTACAAATAGTTATGTGCGTCAGGATCTTACTCATGCAAGGAATAACTCGATATCTACAAGTAATTTTAACAATATTGCCTCAAACCGATTGATTGGGAGTTCCCTAAAATTATGATCGTATTAATTTATTAAAACGATCATAATTAATAAACAAACCTGTGGTACTTACTACCGAGCACCGCAAGAAAAGTATGGCAAGACAAGGAGCTTCACGGGCGCTTTCACCGGGCTCTTCATGGGCCCGATGTAGATTTTCTTGCATCCGTATCCTGGCTACGGTTCAGCGACCTTTTTGGAGAAACTGAAGGTTTTGTCTGTGCGATTATGGACGAAGTTATGTTGACGAACAACTATCGGAAATATATTATGAAGGACGGGACGGTTGATGTGTGTCGGGCATGCCACCGTCCGGGTGAGTCCATCAGACATATTATTTCTGGTTGTTCTCGTCTAGCTAACGGCGAGTACTTGCACAGACACAACCAAGTAGCCAAGATTATTCATCAGCAACTTGCCTTGAAATACAATCTTGTGGAATCTGAGGTACCGTACTACAAGTATGTGACCGACCCAGTTCTCGAGAAAGACCATGTCACGCTGTACTGGGATCGGTCTATCATTACTGACAGGACTATTGTCGCCAATAAGCCTGACATAGTGGTGATAGACCGATTAGCGCGCCGCGTAATGATAATCGATGTTACCATCCCACATGACGAGAACCTCGTGAAAGCTGAGAAAGAGAAACAACTCAAATATCTTGACTTGGCACACGAGGTTGTCGATATGTGGAATGTGAGCTCGGCTGTCAGTGTGCCGATAGTAGTTATGGCCAATGGCCTGATGGCCAAGAGCATCGAAGACCATCTCTCGAAGCTCTCCTTAGGCGGTTGGATTAAGGGCCTGATTCAGAAGGCAGTACTCCTCGATACGGCCCGCATTGTGAGGAGGTTCCTGTCTCTGGAGCCCTAACCACCGGTAGCTTGGACCCTGCTCCCGATACCGGCGGAGACCTACTTTTATATTTTTGTATTATGTTTTTTCTATTATTTTTAAAGAAATATTTAAAAATGTATTTGTAAGTATATTGAATGAATAAAGAGAAAATATTCTTATACTTATTCTTATTCTACCATTGGAAACTAACTTCTGTGATACAAATGGATGTGTGTGTGACATGTATTTCTGAAATTATGATACAAAATATTAGTTTATGTTCTTTTGATAAAGATAGATAGATAGATAAATAAAAAAAATATCACACACACAAAAAGGAACATATTACACAAAAAAGTAAAGTAGACTAAGTTGGATTGACCCATAGGCATTTAGACACATCACATACATTTAAGGTCGCCCACTACTGGGCAGTGTGTGTCTCAAAATTATATACGTAATACCACCAGTTTCCCACAATACTCTCCTTGTCAGTTAGGAAGACGCCTGAGACCCACTTAAGGCGGATTTTCCTGTCTGGACAAGTTGTCAGTAATATTCGGAAATCTCAATCTCAAGAGGGAAAATGCTCGGTTTCCTTATTATGATACTGTACCCGCAAATATGATTTACGTGCCTGATTGTCGGTCTTATTTAGTTTCTTGGCATGACTGAGATACTTGTACAAGAACGATCATTTTGTACTGTAGGTTGTCGCTCTTGCAGTTTGAATTCTGATCGGAATTATAAGTTTGTAATTGAAATGAAAATACTCAATAAAAAAGAAAATTTTAATTTTTCAGTTATGGTATGATGATAAATCTCAAACATTTTTTATCGAGTGCTAGCTTTTGCCCGCGGTTTCGCTCGCGTTAAATTCGGTATAACACTGTACCTGCTACCTGCAGTTTTTGCCCTTGCGCCGTATTGATTTGTAATAGCAACGCTAAGTTTTCCCTTTTCTTTCTCCCTCATAACGCACTTTTTTTTTAAAATAAAAATTTGCCTATGTCCGTCTCCTGGTTCCCAACTCTCACTTAGCCATTAAAGCGTGAAGAGGTAACAAACAAACTCACTTTCGCTTTTATAATATTAGTAAAGATTAATTTTCCATTGTCACTAAATGATGTAGCAGATTATCCATAATTCCGTATACACAGAAGAAACATGTATTGTAGACAATAACTCATAAACTACCCAAGGAATATACACAAATAATAATTTATAAGGATCGCTTTTGAACATAAAATGATTATGAAAATCAGTACACAGTTAGCGGAGTAATCGTTGAACGTACCTACTTAAAAAAATACTGTTGAACATAGAATCCTGTACATTTTTTGAAGTCGGTTAACAATGACTGCCAAGAGATGGTTATAGAGCAATGGTAAGAAGACTTAGATGAGTACCGTGAGGTTTGGTTTGAAGAGGAGGGAGAAGAGATTCATAGGAAAGAGTTGAAGGAGTCGCCGTGACTGGCATACCGCTGTTAAACCCGCGATGGTTTTTGTTGGTATGTTGTAGTTCCTAAATTGTATTGTAATTATGTGCTTTGAATAATAAACTAAAAAACAAAAAAAAAGGAGCTTTTTTACCCAGTAGTGTGACAGAAGCTATTAAACGAGAAGTGACTAAGACTCACCGCACAATTATTTGAGAAGTCCAAGGAACCAAAGACTTGAGTTTATGGTTCTAAATTGAAGTCAATACCTAAACGTGTATCTGAGATAAATGGTCTTGGCAAACAGACAGACAGTCGGACAACAAATTGATCCAATAAGGGTTCCGTACCTTAAAAGAGAAAAGCTAAAATAAGTTAATGCAGACACTGTTTTTGAGCCGTTTGTGGTTGAAACCTTAGGGCCATGGGGTCCGAGTACCGATGTAGTATTTCGAGAAATCGCCAAAAGGGTTGGTCGACTCTTCTCGTGACCAGAGGGCTGGTTCGTGCTTTGCACAAAAAATAAGCATTGCCATCGAACGCGGTAATGCTGCCAACCTTCTGGGCACTTAACCTGTTGACTGCGATGCGGACGAATTTTTTGACGCCCTGTTATTAATAGTTTGTGTCTATTTATAGCTTGTATATAGTAATTAATTTAAAAATTGTAATTTATGTAATAAATAAAAAGACATTGTTGTTTTATGCCCGGTTCGACGACTTGTTTTGCTAACGGATAATTGTATTTTGACATATTAAGTTCTATGAGACTTATGTCAAAATTTAACTATCCGTAAGCAAAACGAGTTGTTTTTGTTTATTGTAACGTACATTTAAACTTTGTTGCCGAGAATTTTGTGAACGAATATTTATTAAACTTGTCCATAAAACTGTTTTCTTTTGTTTACAGAATTACAAAATGGCGAAAACGAAGGAGCTGTTGGAGATCGACAACTTCAAGTCGACGTAAGTTTTAGGTCTATAAATAAAATTGACCTTTATACCCAATGAAGGTCACTGAATATTTCAAACTACAGTACGGCCAACGAGAAGCGATACCAAATGTAAACAAAACCCATGCTAAAACCCCATCTAAAATGGCCGCCCGAATGTTGGCGAACCCGTCTTAACGTTGTCATGTTTTTGCCGGGAGAACGAGACATTACGACAAAGGCACAAGATGGAAAGAGCTAAATACTAGATTGTCAACGCCACAGTTGTTCTTTAGGCTAATGACGTTTCGTGGAATGGAATTTGAATGGTTAAAAACCTGATCTATTCAAATTCCATAGACACTTTTTTGTTATGTAGTTACAAACATGTTAAACCCTGGTATATTTTTAATTTTTATCAATGAAAGTCAAAATAGTAAAGTAAGGCCAAGGCTAATGACCTTTCGTTTCGATATTTCGTATTTCGTATGGAATTTGAATAGATCAGGTTTTTAACCATTCAAATTCCATACGTACTTTTTAAACAATGGTAGAATCTTAAGGCAAATAAAACAATGTTATTTAAAGAAAACCGTGGGAAAATATTTCTTGGCTACATCAGCCAAGTTCAAGAATTTTATAATATAATATTATATCAAATTAGCTAGATTTTAGTAAATGTCAATGGAATGCTTTCTTGGTTTAGTGGTCGTAAGAACGACTGTAGAGAAGTTTTGGGTTCAATTTCCCAGGTCAGGGAAAGTGTTATTGGGTTATACCATTAAGAATTTCTTAGTTGCAACCACGGATCCCAGATTTGTGCCCTATTCATAGCAATAGGTTTTATCTTAAAAAAAAAACATTGCCCCACACTAGGAATTTCTCCTGTGTCGTGGGTGCATTTACAAACATATAAACTCACATACACAAACAGCCAGACCCGGAACTGCTATCTGCAGGTCATACAAATGTTTCACTTCCTATTGCATGGTAGTTAAACATAACGGACTAAATGTAGGTGTACTATTAGGCCACTGCCAAATCCTTATGTTATGTGTAGTAACAATACTATCGGTAATTTTCACTTCTATATTAATAACTAGCTGGCGCCCGTGGATTTTCCCGCGTGATATCGGAAAAAAAGTATCTTATGCGTTATTCCAGACTATAATCACCTGTGCCAAATTTTCTCAAGATTAGAGTAACAAACATCCATACATCCATCAATACATCCTCATAAACATTCACATTCATAATATTAGTGGGATAATTACAGTAATTACCAACCAATGTTACTCAGTCTATTTAAATAAATAAATAAATATCTTGGGACAACTCACACACGGCTATCTGATCCCAAGCTAAGCAGAGCTTGTGTTATGGTAACCAGACAACTGATATACATACTTATATATAATTTATAAATACATACATATTATAGAGAAATCACACCCAGACACAGAACAAACAATCATGCTCATCACACAAAGTTTGTCCTGGGTGGGAATCGAACCCACGACCTCCGGCTCAGCAGTCGGGGCCACTAACCACTGGACCAACAGGCCCGTCAAAATTTGCAAGCTTATAGATTTGACACTCATTTTTTAATCACAAAATTGGGCAAATTGTAGGAGTGCCACTACAGGAAAATCCAAAGCTTCTGAGGTTTTCTTGGTATCTGTACTCTCGTTTATTAACCGACTTCAAAAAAGGAGGAGGTTTTCAATTCGACTGTATTTTTTTGTGTTTGTTACCTCATAACTCTGGTCTAGGTGAACCGATTTTTATTTATATAACACTGCGATCACCAATATTTCCACAGTGTACAGTTATTGCAACGAATTCCCAATAAATTGACAAGTCACCATAAAAAACAACGGGTAATTCTACCGGCTGTACCAACTAAATAAGGAATATCACTCCAGGAATATCAATCCACGTAAATCCATCGGATCTAAATAAAACCTTCAATTAATAAGTGTGCAAACAAATCAATGATGCATAACAACAATTGAAATTAAACTCACAGGTTTTCATTGACTTTTGATGACAAAAACCCGTTCCGTATCATTGACCATCACATCAGCAAGGTCGGTAATGTTGTTAGCCAAATCCAACCAACAAACCAATCTGATTTCATATTGTTGGATTTTCCACTCTTGGTTCAATGTTCAGAGTTGAAAATCAAGTGTATGGTAAAACGCCTGTATTGAATAACAGATTTATTTGTGGATCTCTTGGTTAAGGTGTTTTAATACCGTGCGTATTTACGTATGCGGATTGCCCGCTTGCAGAAAATTTTTCGCGGCGTGAAATGTCGCTGTCTCCCCGCGCCCCGCGTGCCTATTACTCGCAATACAATAAATACTTGTGTGAAAAGGACTTTACGGAGGCACCCTTAGTTAGGTGCCTAAATACCTTTCCCCGTTTCATATGAGGAAATTCAGAGCTTGAAAAATACATGTGTTAATTACCTTAATCAAGTTGTTTTAAATAATGAGAAAGTTATTAAGCTGTCTAAAAATATTTGTATGCATAGTTTTGATGATTAGTCGGGTATTGGATTTTTATTACAAAGATTAGATCTTATTAATTATCATATTTAAATATTCCCAATAGATCCCAATTTATTTTGTCGTCGGCGCAGCATATTATTATCATCTTCTTCCATACTCCTCCGTTAATTATTATCTATCAGACACTTCCTTTCTCACCATATAATACTGCAACCAGTCCATCCGTCGTTATTTGGTCTTCTTCTACTCTTGTTAAATATATTATTCATTTTCAATCATCATCTTCCTGCCCGCGTCCCTTGTGAAAAATCAAGCAGAAACTATGTTGCACTATATTGTTGACTAATATTATAAAAGCGAATGTGAGTTTGTTAGTTTGTTACGTCTTCACGCCTAAATGGCTAAACCGATTGTGGAATTTTGGTACAGAGGTAGTTGGGGCCCTGCAGACGGACATACCTAAGGTAGTAAAAGGGGAGAAAGGGAGAAGAAAAGGGCAGATAAAGATTTTTTTTTAGTGTTAAAGTTAGCGTTAGCCCAAAGTAACTATGCCACGCGGACGAAATCACAGGTGAAAGCTAGTTACTAATAGATCTAATAAATAAACGAACTAAATGTAATCAACAGGATATTTAGGCGTTCAATAATCCTCCACATCACTGTCATCCAAAAACGTGTCCAAAAGACTACACTAAGGCCAACTAGCAGCGATACGAAAGGTCATTAAGCTAAAGAACAACTGTGGCGTTGACAATCTAATAGTTAGCTCTTTCCATCTTGTGCCTTTGTCGTAATGTCTCATTCTCCCGGCAAAACATGACAACGTTAAGACGGGTTCGCCAACATTCGGGCGGCCATTTTAGATGGGGTTTTAGCATGGGTTTTGTTTACATTTGGTATGGCTTCTCGTTGGCCGTACTTTAGCAGCATTGATATGATATACTATTTTATTTATATTTTCAGAGCGGACTTGACCAGTAATCCAGGATTCCAGTCATCACTTAGTATAGCTTCAAAAAACGTTGATGAGAAGCCTTACAACCCATTTGAGCATCGAACTGTAGAGCATCCTAATTCGTGAGTATAAATACTTTTACCATTATTATAGATATGATAATTCCAGCACATGTCTTCTTCTGCGTGGAGTCCACTAATTGTCCCACGAAATCCTTACTTATATTATAAAAGCGAAAGTGAGTTTGTTTGTTACCGATTTTGATGAATTGTGGTACAGAGATAGTTGGGAACCAGGAGACGGACTTAAGACATATAATTTTTATTAAAAAAAAAGTGGGATATGAGGGAAAAAGAAGAAGAAAAGGGTAAACTTAGCGTTGCTATTACAAATCAATAAGGCGCAAGGGCAAAAACTGCAGGTAGCAGGTACTGTGTTATACCGATTCTAACGCGAGCGAAGCCGCGGGCAAAAGCTAGTCTTACTATACACACACCTAAGATACTGTTTATATATTGGTTATATATTACAAGCTGTACTTAGCGGTTTCACCCTCTGTTCAGCTCTTCAGAGTCGTAGCTTGATGTTAAATAGTCTATTAAGTTTTGTGAAAGAATACAAGAATACGTATGCAAAAGACTGATTCTCAAACCTAACAAATATACATACCAAAGTAGATTTTTAGAAGCTAAAGAGTAACAAACAAACATCTTTCGTCGCAAGCTTTCAGATTTACAACAGTGATGTAATACCGAACTGAATAAAACGAAAAAGCTTGTATAAAGCGCACACTTATGTATTCCAGTATATTATAAACTAGCTTTCGCCCGCGGCTTCGCCCGCGTTAAATTTGGGCTAACACAGTTCCCCTTGCGCCTTATTGATTTGTAATAGCAACGCTAATTTTTCCCTTTTCTTCCCTCTTTCTCCCTCACATCCCACTTTTTTAAAATAAAATTAGCCTATGTCCGTTTCGTGGTTCCCAACTATCTATGTACCAAAATTCGTCACAATCGGTTTAGCTATTAAAGCGTGAAGAGGTAACAAACAAACAATCAAACTCACGTTCGCTTTTATAATATTAGTAAGGATTGGGCATTCTTGATTTTACTCTAGACGCTCTTTATGTGCCTTATAAACACATGGTTTTCAAATATTTCTGTTACCATGATGTTGTACCTTAACGTGTGTGTGTAACTTAACGTGCTTTTCGAGGTACGGAAGAAACTCGGTATAAAACTGTGACAAATTAGTTCTAGTAAATATTTCAGGCCTTGTAGACAATCTTTTTTATAAACGTGAATATTTCTAAAGTACGAAAGCTAAATAAATGTACAAAATAATGAAGATAAATGTATGCCTTTATAACTGAAATTCACAACAAACGAGAACGCTAATGTTGTCATTATTCAACAAACGTCAAAAAATTCCTTTTTCCTGAAATTAAAAAAAAGAGACATTTCACCTCTTTGATAGGGCTGGGACACGCCATTGGTCGCGATTCTGAACGTTAGGTAATTGAAATCATTTATTTTAAGAACTGCCTACTAATGTGATGTAGTCTACTGATTAATTTTGAAAACATTACTTCATTATTGAAAGTTATATTAGAAACAGGTGTAAAGATAATTTGATCATAAACAAACTGAAGAAATTTTGTTGACTTTTGATTGAAAATCGAGTAAGATTAAAAAAAATCGGTCAATTAGATGTCAGACATGCGCACCGAGGGTTCCGTGAAAACTTGCAAAATAAACAGCCATGTCTTTTGATTGAATAAACTTAAAGGGTTGAGGGTTTTTTCAAACCACAAAGGGACTACGGAGTTAAGTACCTACATAGCTTGTATTATAATTCGATACCTCCACGCGTTCTTGAGATAATAAACACACAGACAGACGGATAACAAAGTTGATCCAATTAGGGTTTTTTTTTTCCTTTTAAGGTATGGAACCCTAAAATACCTACGTATATTAGATGTGAAATTAACATCTACGTAGCTACATCTTTTCAGTAATATTGAGACAAATTCTTAGAAAACCGTAACGTTTAAATATTGCCCATTCAATAAAAGA
This sequence comes from Ochropleura leucogaster, assembly GCA_958449745.1. Classification (NCBI taxonomy): domain Eukaryota; kingdom Metazoa; phylum Arthropoda; class Insecta; order Lepidoptera; family Noctuidae; genus Ochropleura; species Ochropleura leucogaster. Next base: position 2,904,816 of record OY288206.1, read on the forward strand.
TGTTTTTACCTTCCTAAATTAGCATACAATTATCAACTTCAAGTAACCGTGAGGCGAGAAGTCGTAAATTAATTCAACAAAGAAAAAAGTCAATTCAGTACTTGGTATAATTCCTATGAAATGACGCATGTAAATATTTTTCAACAAATTCTTGTTAATACAAATAACATTTTAGGTAGGTACTGCCATTTGTAACTTAAATCATTTTTAAATTTATTCTTTTGTTAGGTACATTGTAAAAGGCTAAGACTAATTTAAAGTGCTATCGTTGCAATAATAAACACATTTAAAATAAAAAGAAACATGTCGTAAAAACATACAAAGCAAGCCTAGAATAATGAGAAGTCATCGCTTGAACGCGAGCTATATAAAACTAAATACAGAAGACAAAAATAAAATGTAGTGTTTACTGTTTTTTTAAACCTTGCCCCACACATGGAATTTTTCGTTTTTGTGAGTGCGTTAACAAATATTTAAACTCACACACACAAATAGACCCGGAACAATGTGGGATATCCAAATATTTGTTTCATGTGGGGATCGAATCCGCGACACGTGCCGCAGAAGGCAAACATTTAGCCAATGCACCAACCGTGTTAATCACGTTTTTATCTATACTAATATTATAAAGCTGAAAGAGTTTGTTTGTTTGTTTGAACGCGCTAATCTCAGGGACTACTGGTTGGAATTGGAAAATTCTTTTAGTGTTGGATAGTCCATTTCTTGAGAAAGGCTATAGGCTATATAACATCACGCTACGACCAACAGGTGCTGAGCAGCGTGGGTGAAACCGCGTGGAACAGCTAGTTAGTTTATAAAACTAAAATATGGCAGCTACAAAGATGGTCATTTTACTCCTGAACAGTTTAGTTCATTAGTGGCGCGGAAAACAAAAGGTAAAAAAGGAACATAGATAGGTTTGAGTCAGTAAAAGTCTAACAGTCCCAATTTTATGAACACACATGCGAGGTAAAAATACCTGCATTTTACAGCACCAAGGGACTTGAGTATATGGCTTTTTATTTCAACTCGATACCTAAACGTGTTCCCGAGTTAAAGGCAGACAGACAGACGGACAACAAAGTGATATAATAAGGGTCCTGTATTTTCCTTTTGAGGCACAGAAACCGAAAAAGGCGAAGGTGTTAGAGTGAGTAAGTTGATAAGATTACCTCCAAGGCAAGTCGATGAAGCTGCCTACGACTAAAAATAAAGGTAAAAAAGGCTGTGCATTCTAAAAGTTGCCAACGTTATCATATATTTTTGTAGTAAAATAGGCAAAAAAAAATAGTCCGTCGTCGTACGTGTAACGTACGACATGCTGCATTGTATCGCAACAGGTGACGTCACACGTAACTTTAATGGGCTATATCTTTGTTATTTTTGGTCTAATTTACAAATAAAAAAATACGTGTCCCTTATTTTTGAATAATCTAAAAGGTGGACTAAATAAAATGTAATTACATTGACCCTGGAAACTACCCTATTATGTAACATTGCTCCGTTTTAATAATAAATAAATAAATTTCATTTGAAAACTTTCAATAGATTGATGCATATACCTTCGACCACAGACACCACCCAATGCAAAGTTAACTCTATTCCTGGAAACTGAAAAGTTAAAACAAATTTCTTTTTCTGTTTGCAGGACCATCGGATCAATAGTACATCTGCTGAAATGTTGCTTGGGCTCCGGTATCCTGGCGATGCCTGCCGCCTTCAAGAACTCAGGACTTATCGTGGGAACCATAGGAACTTTAATAGCTGGATTTGTTTGCACCCATACTGTACATATTTTGGTAAGTGGGTTTTAAATCAATGGATTCTGGAATATTGAGGTACATACGTTGGCTACGTCTGGCCGTCCACTTGCACCAGGTTTTGTATATTTTATGAAGCTACCTTTCCATATTAGGACTCTCTACAACCGGATCTTAATTATCGCTTGCTCCGGTGAAGATAATCATCGTGAGGAAATCAGCATGTCTGAGAGATATTCCTCGATGATATATTTACCCAAATCAGAAGGCACTAACCACACAAAAATAAAAGATATCTATACTGGTCTTCAAACATAAAAAAACCGGCCAAGAGCGAGTCAGACTCGCGTACCGAAATTCCGTATAAGCTTGCGACATAAACGGCCATTTCTTTTGACTGCGTAGACTTAATTTTTCACAGCAAAGAAGGACCACAGAACTAAGTATATGGTTTTAATTTCAACTTGATACCTTCTTGCGTTACCGAGATAAATAGACAGACAGACAGACGGAAAGCAAAGTGATCCTATAGGGGTTCCGTTTTTTCGTTTTGGGGCACAGAACCCTAAAAATAATATCACATTCACAACGGTTATTCTTATAGGTTCCAGGTAAGCCTAGAATGTGTTGCTGAATAAATAAATTTATTTATAGGTACCGACCCGGTTAAATAAAAGCAAAAGAAAATTAATTACACCGCGCTCTTTCCTTAGTGCAACGTTAGTTACCATAAATGAATTATAGTCTAGACATTATGACAACAACTTATGAGAAACATTAATTTTGTCTCGGCTTGTTAAGTTATTAAAATAAAAAATTACAATAAGCTCACTTAGAAACTTGTTAGTACGTAAAAACTTTTAATAATAGACAACATGTTTATGTTGTAATCAGGTCATTCAATCTATACTTCTATACTAATATTATATAAAGCTGAAGAGCTTGTTTGTTTGAACGCGCTAATCTCAGGGACTACTGATTGGAATTGGAAAATTCTTTTAGTATTGGATAGTCCATTTCTTGAGGAATATTACATCACGCTACGACCAACAGGTGCTGAGCAGAGTGGGTGAAACCGCGTGGAACAGCTAGTGTTATTATAAAATGATCTGAATTCAACCATTCTACAAAATAGTTAAATTTTTAACTGCGATTTTATTTCATTTTTGTCAATAGAAAGTAAAATTTTCAATAAATTATAATTAAAATTGTGTTATTTAATAATAATAAAATCAAAGCCTATGGTCTATATACATAACATCACGCTATGACACTTAGGGCCAATCAGCATAGCTAGTCTAGTATAAAAATGTTATATAAGCCTTTTTTACGGTTGGGAAACCATCAAATAACGTCCCCCGCTTTGGGTGTAGCAGAAGGCAGTGTCAGACTTTTACTGACTAAAACCCATCCATGTTCCTACTTTTGCCCTTTGGGGCCGCGGCACCTCTTTCGAACAACCCCGGCCATAACGAAACACTTGACTTTCTCAAGTTCTTGTGTCCCCTATATAAGGCAGAGTGTAACTAAGTGCGCCGCCTTCCCGATCGATGCTTCATTTCGCTCCAAGTGACGTGAAGTCTATGTGCTTCGTCACTGCAATGATCGTTCAACCCCCGATCTGTTTATGGCGATTACATGAACAGACAGTGGAAGTGACTTCATTTTTAACCGACTTCAAAAATGGGGGAGGTTTTTAATTACTAAAAGTAGTCTCTTTTCGCTCTTCTTCTAAGCGTATCGATGACAACCGATATTGAGTCAGCCCTAAAATTGGCGACTCCTGTAAAGTTTAAACAACAGGACAGCTGCACAAGATGTTAAGATGATATGGGACCACCTAGGAAGTATACCCAATCAAACAAAAAAAGAACTTTTCAAATCGGTCCAGGCGTCTTTGAGTAATCGGAGAATATACATAAAACAACAAATAAAAACCGACGAATTGAAAACCTCCTCCATTTTATGAAGTCGGTTAATGACTGAAGTCATTTGTCATTTTCAAGTACAAAAAACCCAGGGTAACAAAGCAATCATCATCTGCCTAGCCTTTTCCCAACTATGTTGGAGTCGGCTTCCAGTCTAACCGGATGCAGATAAATATCAGTATTTTACATGGAGCGACTACCTATCTGACCTCCACAACCCAGTTAGTAGTGGTTAATACGATAACCCTTGGTAAGACTGGTTGTCAGACTTTCGGAATACTGACTACCTGTAACGACTGTCAAAGATCTACAAATGACAGCCCCGACCAACAACATAACGTGCTTTCCGAGGCACGGAGGAAACTCGGTATGTAACGGGTGGTCACCCATCCACAGACCAACCTAGGCAAGCGCGGTTTAACCTAAAGACCCGAGTGGCTGCTATTATTTAGTCACGAGCTCCTTAAACAAAGCAATTTTAAAATAAATTCTTATCTATTTCAGGTGAAAGTGTCTCAAGAAGTTTGTGTGGACGCGAAGAAACCCTCACTTAGTTTCGCTGAAACTTGCGGAGCAGCATTTACTTATGGACCTAAGAAATTACAATCATGGGGGAATTTTATAAAGTAAGTTGAATTGTTTTAGCTCATTTTCACCGTCATTTACTTTCATTAACTCTTCTGCCCTTTTTATGCGGAGGGACGTCATTATTAACTTCCCCCTGCTTTGAGCGGAGCGGCGGACTTTTGCTCTTTATGTGCCGGGGCCGCGGTATCTTTTTTGAACTACCTGCAACCCCAGCAAGTTTGGTATGCACTTTTGACTCTTCTACCCTTATCCCAATTTATTCCATTTATTTAGGGTCGGAGCAAAAAATGCCGTCGTTCATACTTCTTCATAACTCGTAAAGACACTGTTATTTAATTTATTGAAAGGAGTCGTGGGTATGGACATGTACTAATGGCTTACCCAATTGGTAAAATAAAAAAGAAAACAACCCAGGTTTGGGAAATCCACAATAAATTGTCGCTTTCGAATTTGCCTTTTTTACGGAATTGTAGTAGAAATACCAATATGAATACCAGTATTTTACATGGGACGACTGCCTATCTGACCTTCATACTTACGTTAGTACTGGGTAATACTGGTTGTCAGACTTTCGGGACACTGACTAGCTGTAACGACTGTCAAAGATCTACAAATGACAGCCGGGACCAACAGCTTAACGTGCTTTCCGAGGCACGGAGGAAACTCGGTATGTAACGGGTGGTCACCCATCCACAGACCAACCTAGGCAAGCGCGGCTAAACCTAAAGGTCGACTTGAGCGGCTGCTATTATTTAGGCACGAGCTTCATATTTAACTAACCTTATTTTTTTTTCTATTTCAGAGTATTAGTGGACTACTCCATGGTTGTGACATACTTCAGCGTGTTGTGCGTGTACGTTGTCTTCATCGGATCTTCCATGAAAGAAGTAAGTCATTTAGACTTAGACTTTCGTACCTTTTGCTGCGCTGCGTATCGCAGGTTCGATTCCCGCACGGAAAAAAACATTTGTATGTTGCATACAAATGCTTGTTTTGGGTCTGGCTGTTTGTGTATGTGAGTTTAAATGTTTGTAAACACACCCACGATACAGGAGAAATTCATGGCGTGGGGCAAAGTTTCTTAAAATGCTGTCGTGAAGTTAAAATCTTCTCAATTTCTTCTCAAAAAACAGAAAATTCTAAGCCGTAAGTCAAACAATGGCAACGTAAAAAGTTGTGAGCCTACGATTTTTATAATAGCAAATTGTGATTAAGAGGAACGATTTTGGCGATATTATACGGACAATGCGAAGTGAATTGAAATCAGCAATGGGTGGCTCACGCAAAAAAGGGACATGGATATTTAAGTCAATATAAATCTAATAGTCTCTTCCGCTCAGCTTAGAGCAGAAAGAATCATTTTTTGATATCCCATCCAAAAAATAAAACAATTCATCTATTTAGTTTTTTCCCACTGTGTTGGGGTCAGCTTTCAGTCTAACCGGATTCGTCATTGAATAACAGCAGCTTACGTAGAGTGACCGCATATCTGACCTCCACAATCCAGTTCGATACTCCGTGGTAAGACTGACTGGCAGGACTTCTGACTAGTTAGTCAGTAGCCAGATAACCCAGACAGACATACATAGATATAGTTTAGACATAAACAGATATTTGACTAGACTAGATTTACACCTGTAAACACACACGCTCTCTAAAAAATGCTTTTAATTAATAAAGGGTTTTATCAAATAACTACAATTTTGTATATTTCCATGTTTTCCAACCTTATTGGTAACTATATTTTCGAGCCGTTTGTGGTTGAAACTCTGGGACCGTTGGGTCCTTGTGCACACACACGTGCACACAGCCTTTATATCACACAGGAAATATCAAAACGTTTGGTTGACGCTTCCCGTGACCGTGGCTGGCTTTTACTTTGGGACATTGCCAACTGACAGCGTTGAGGACGAATTTTTTGACGCTATTTTTTAATTTATTTATAAGTATATGTTTAATAATTTTAGTTTATGCTGGGATATAAGGTTCTTCCAATAAAAAGAAATCGTCCTTTCTATTTTATATATGAGACATCGTAGTTACCGAAAGATAACTAATATATTAATTACTTACCTCATAAACACTGCAGAACTTAAGAGTAAATCAAACAAGTCTGATTTTCATTTAATGAGCATTTGTACCGCAACCAAAATGCAACTTTGAACCTTCTGATTTTAAGAATACGGTTTCATTTCTCTCGTATTTACTTCGTATTCATATTGTTACAGTTAATAACGATAATTCTGAATATGAAAGTTATTTAAACCACAAGAATGTGGCTAACACGCTTGCCAAAGGTATACGCCATTTTGAACTGTATTTCGAGGTGGTAACTTATGATTCCAGTCAGCAATAAGGAGACTGTAAGGTTGTTAATACTTTGGTTTTACAAATGTGTGGTAAATATTAGTTAGACTTGGTTTTGTCTCATACTTACTTCACTTATTAAACACTGAAAATCTAATTTATAAAATTCTCGTGTCACAATGTTCGTTACCATACTCCTCCGAAACGGCTCGATCGATTGTAATAATATTTTTTGTGCATATTGAGTATGTCTGAGAATCGGCTATCTGAGAATTTTTTTTATATTTCTCTCCAGAAAAGGAGCTAAGCAGCGGGTGAAACCGCTGGGCACAGTTAGTATTCATGTAAATTATAGGTGCCTTAATTTCTTTTCTTTTAATATAAAGCGTTGCCCTGCACGAAATAATTCTCCCGTATCGCGTGTGCGTTTACAAATATTTAAACTCACGTACACAAACGGACGAACACGAAACAACTATCCATAGTATAGGCCATATGAATATTTGTTACGTGCGGAGTTAGAACCCGCGACACGCAGCGCAGCAGTCAATCGCTCAGCCACTGCGCCAACCGTGTCGTCAATATATAAACTTGTATTAGATTGAAAGTTGCTGAATAATTTGGTCAGTCTTTTTACAAGATAGTTCAGATGAATAATAAAACGTGTTTAAGTGTGTTTAAGTTAGAAATAAATCGGTGAATAAAATATTTACATAAATATTTGACTGATCATGAAGGGGGAGACTGTGAGAATAAGTGGGCTGTAAGTGGTGGCTTACATCCCACTTATTTATTTAAGAACATCTTCAAAAAACTCGCATTGGATCTGTTTGGTGAAACAGTAGGCCTACCATGACGTCTTAAAGCAGAACTTATTCCACTGAGGGAAAGAGATGGTGCTAGACACCCTGTATAGCTCTGTCTTTTTCCCTCAGTGGAATAAGTTCTGCTTTAAGATGTTATGGTAGGGTAGCAAATCGAAGAGCCAGTTTATAAATGACGTTTGTGTCAATAAATAACTATTTTTCTTAGTTTAAAGACGATTACCTGAGTGTGTTTTCCTTCACCTTTTAAATCGTTAAAGTATGTTTTTTTTTTTAAATTAGTATAAAATATTTTAGATTTTTTTTTTTATAAATAACTAGCCTTTTCCCGCGGTTTCGCTCGAATTCCCTTTTCCGGATCTGCAGGTTTCTGCTACTTGTAATTTTGCCCTTGCGCCTGATTAATTGTAATAGCAAAGCTAAGTTTTCCTTTTCTTCATAGCCTATTATGTCCGTCTGAAAGGTTCAAACTATCTCTGTACCAGTTCAGGCCTGAAGAGGCAACTAACAAACAAACTCACTTTCGCTTTTATAAAGTATGGATTTGAGAACAAAAACTTCTTGCAAAAACTATAATAACACCTTTTTTTCTTAATTTCCAGGTCCTCGACGTCTACATGCCAGATAACCCCTTATCTATACAAGCAGCCTGTGCTTTGACCCTCGTGCCACTAGTCTTGATCTGTCAAATACGAAACCTGAAGTACCTGGTGCCATTCTCCGCGCTCGCCAACATACTTATCCTTGTGGTTTTCGTGATAACCCTGTACTACGTGTTCCTGGACCTTCCTCCTATCAAGGAGAGGGAGCTGGTTGCTGGAATCACGCAGTGGCCTTTGTTTTTGAGGTGAGATTGAAGATGTTTTTGATAGTTATAACTTCTTCCACAAGTAAGAACACTCCAGAAGAATATTTCCACTCATAACGTGAGTGCAAATATGAAAGCACGTAAAATACTTTTAAGATTATATTTTTAAACATATTTGACCGATACATCTCACACCCTTTCTTACGCCATTGTCTAGTCTTCTTCTAATTCTTCTTTATTTAAAACGACCTGTGTATTGGAACGTCATGGCCAACCAGCCTACATTCGGGTTTGGTTAAGGTATAAAACCTCTTACAGTACTGTAGACGTGTTTTTGTCTACTTGAAATAAAGCGCAAATAATCGTTTAAGAATTATAATTTTTTAAATCATATTAATTTACATGTCACAGTTCAGAGAGATAAACCTATTCTGACTTTAAAAACGACATGAGTATTCGAACGCTATGCTCTATCAGCCAGCATTGCTTAGGTTAAATAAAACCTCTTACAGTACCTATCTATCATTTCGTCAGACCAATTTACAGCCGTAATAGTTCTAAAATTTTCTTCTTTTTTAATCTTGAAAGGTGTGCATTGATTATTTATATGAGCTAACCCAATAAACGTTGTTTTATGGACTTTTTTTTATGATTTACGATCATCAAATGACTCTTTTTACTCTGGTAATGAAAGGGAACCCATGCATGTTCCTTCTTTTGCCATTTGCGGCAAAATGGGTTTTAAGGTTTGTTCGTAAAAAATAACTCGGTTTTGAAGCACAAAGGACTAAAGAACGAACATCCGAAACGACGAACTTTGGATAGCTTTGAATTAGTAAAAGTCCGACATTTACTGTGATGATGGCACGGTTGGCACAGTGGTTGAGCAAGAGTTGAAAATATTTGTATGGTAGTTGTTTCTGGTCTGGCTGTTTGTGAGTTTAAATGTTTGTAAACGCACCACTCAATCTGTGTGATGCTTTCTTAAAAAGACCATTTCAGACACTATCTGCATAGTCCTCATGTAAGTTGACCAAGATTATTTTGTCTGGACTTTAAAAGAGATTATGACCTCTGAGTTTGTTTCGGCTGTTTCTTCTCAGAGTAGTCGGGTACGAAACACCGGCCTCATCTAGTTTTTAAAAAAATTACGTGTAAAAGTGTTTGTGAAAACCTACTTGCAAAATAAACATCATTTATCATTTATCACCCACGACACAGGAAAAAATAATAGGGAGGGCCAACGTTAAAAAAAAATAACTTTCGCTTTTCCCACACCAGGAGATTTGAAGATTTCCCATCGGCAAAAAAAGAACCTTGTCACTTAAAAACTAATATTTTAAATTAACAACAACCAATCAATCACCAGGATGAATATTTAACAGATTAAATTTATAAAATAACTAGGCTTTCAGAAAGTAAACTAATTACTTGAAAAATTTACGTTCAAGCAAATATAAACTAATAGCTTTCGCCCGCGTTAAATTTGGGGTAACACAGTTCCCCTTGCGCCTTATTGATTTGTAATAGCAACGCTAAGTTTTCCCTTTTCTTCCCTCTTTCTCCCTCACATCCCACTTTTTTTAAATAAAATTAGCCTATGTGCGTCTCCTGGTTCCCAACTATCTATGTACTAAAATTCATCACAATCGGTTTAGCCACTAAAGCGTGAAGAGGTAACAAACAAACAAACAAACTCACTTTCGCTTTTATAATATTAGTAAGGAAGTAAGGATTTGCGTGGAAAATCGAATATGATGTTACCTTCAACGTTATTCGAATATATATTATGAACACACGAGTTAAACATAACATTGTTCCGAAATAATAATATGCCAATAATTAATTGAATTATTCAGAATTAAAAGCAGTTTTGAGGTTTGGGCAGTGTATTATGTTATTTTAATAGCAAATATATGCAGATATGCAGCACAACACAACGTTTGTTAAGGCGATCTTCACACGACACTTTTTATGGGAAATGATCAAATAACTTACCCCACTCTGGTTGGAGCGGGGGGAGTGTCAGAATTTTACTGACTTGAGCAGATTTTTCAACCCTCACTTAAGTTGTCGATTAGCTAACTGGCCAGTAAAATGATCTGGCTAAACAGCCAGCTAATTTTCAAAAAATTGAAAATATTTCTTCTTATAAACATAAGTCTTTCAATCCAGCATTAACTGGAGACTTATAGTTATCTGTGGTTTATGCTAACCAACTTATAGTGTGAAGTTGATTGATGTGTAAGCGAGACGCACAGATTTAATAGTACTTATTCAACGTGTTAAACAAGAATAACAACGAAACGTGTATTCGAAATTTGATGTTTCTTGCAATACAACAACGTGCTTAACACAATGCAGCAAAAGCTGTTATTTTGTTGAAGTTTTTGTTATTGTCGATATTTACTATTGCAAAGATGACTTATCTGTTTCGTGTTTTATTTTATCTTCAATTAAGGAAGCAAGAAAGCTGCGTTACCTTTTTCCATGCGAAATCTTAAATTCTTTGTCATCGTTGCTCGTTAAAACTCATTCTCGTTTCTTATTCAAAACACATTCTCTCATTCAAAACTCGTTTTTTTTTCTCTCGGGATAGTTTAAATAATTTAAGATTTCATGTGTTTCGATTGCTTTGTCAGTAAATGTTTCAAATTCCTCTATAATAAAATTTACAAATTATATTCCTCCCCTACCCATATCGTAATACCAAAACGTACAAAACAGATGTAACGGTCAAATACAACCTAAAACTTCATACTTAACGGAGAAATAAAACCTTAACAGGCCCTTGAAGTAACAATTAACTATATTCCTCCAATTGACTATTAAAAAATTAAAAATCTTGCTATCCATCGAATAAAGGCTATCTAGTAGTTTATCTGAGGATTGAAAAAAATCGGCTCTTAAACTCACCCATGTTGCCTCGCGGCCCCGGAACATAAAGGCCAATAGAAGGAATATGGGTCGGTTTTAATCAGAAAAGTCTGACATTGACCAGAGCGGGGGTAGTTATTTGATGATTTCCCACCCCAAAAAAAAAACCTACCCTTGTTCTATCTTACGAAAAACCCGCAAAGCTATTATCAGGCTTGATGTCATCTTTTGTAGTCATAAAATCACTTAAGGAATATCGTGAGAAACTTTGAAGAACACTACAAGTAGATACTATGTTCCATATTTACGATTTTGCATATAAAGCGTATTTTTCCAACTACACGGGTACGAAAGCAAAGAGAAGATTCCGAAGGTTACAAAAACACATTTTCTTACAATTTGCAACACATTTTGCTAAAAGCGTGCGCATTTTGTTCATGGTTATTTTTTTTTCTCGGAGAATATCTTGACAATGTTTGCTAAACAAAAACTTACATTTAGCATTTCGCAACCTTATCAACTGACAGCTACCCATAAAGGGTTTTAAATTTCCAATTGCTTTAGTGGTGCTTTTGTGAAATAAATGGTACTTACTTCGTCTTTGTCCTTGGTGTTAGGCTGAAACTTTCAAGTACCAACACTAGGACCTTGTGGGTAACTAAGAGCTGCAGATCGGGTTGAACTTTGGTTAAAGCCGCGCTTGCCGAGGTTTGGTCGCGGGTTGTTCGAAAAAGATACCGCGACCCGGAACATAAAGGGCAAACGAAGGAAGGAGGGTGGGTTTTATTTTGTAGAAGTCTGACACTCCCCCCCTCTCTCAGCGCGGGGTATTATTTCATGATTTTCATCCGCAAAATAAGTTCGAAAAGAGAACAGAAAGTCTTACGTACGTATTCGTTTATTACTCTTGCTAGCAAGACAGACGTTTTACACGCTGTTAAACATAAATGCAAATACATTCAGCTTGAATACATCAAGTAACTTTCCTGACAGCTATAACCTGGGGGTCTTCAAGTCAAGAGTGAATAGGTTATTTCTAGGTAAGCGTGCTTCATCGTCGACCTCATCATCACTTACCATCAGGTGAGATAGTGATCAAACGCGAGCCTATCAATAATAAAAAAAAAAGTAAAATACATTGTAACTCGAACATAGTCTATCTAATATATAAAATTCTCGTGTCACAGTTTTCGTTCCCATACTCCTCCGAAACGGGTGCACCGATTTAAAAGAAATTTTGTGTACATATCGGGTAGGTCTGAGAATCGGCCAACATCTATTTTTCATACCCCTAAGTGAGCAGCGGGTGAAACCGCTGGGCACAGCTAGTTATCTAGTAAAATATTACTTAGTATCCGGAGCTGCATCCCCGCGTCCCCATATATTCTCATTACTAAGACAGGGGCTGCATCAGTCGTAAAATTAAAGAGAGTGCTTCTTGTGTGTAGAATTTCGTTTAGATGTTGTTTGGTTACCTTTGAAAGGTACTTTAAGTTGAAGTACTCTTATATCCTTACTCCTTACTAATATTATAAAAGCGAAAGTGAGTTTGTTTTTTACCTCTTCACGCTTTAATGGCTACACCGATTTTGATGGATTTTGGTACAGAGATAGTTGGGAACCTGGAGACGGATATAGGCTATTTAAAAAAAAAAGAATGGGATATGAGGGAGAAAGAGAAAAGAAACGGGAAAACTTATCGTTGCTATTACAAATCCATAAGGCGCTGCCGTAATTTAACGCGAGCGAAGCCGCGGGCATAAGCTAGTCTTGTATAAACGCGGTGTTATACATAGGTTTGGGTATATTGTTGAGACCTAGTAGGTCACATTGTTAAGGCATTGGGGGTCTAAAATGGGCGTTTTAGCAGAATCATAAAATATACAGGGTGGAATTTTGTAATGCCACCTGAAGGGGAAGTACTCTTAATACTTTAGAATCTAAAGTATTCCATTTTCAAAAATCTGTGTTTGCCGTTTTTTTTCTTTTTAAAACTAAAGGAATGTTTTTTTGAGTAAAATTTCTATTTAAAGTTTAAATTTGAAAATTCGCTTGCCGCACATGGTACCTAATCGAACCGACTATAATCAGTAAAAGTTGCACCCTGTACTTTTATTACATCGATCGTTAGGGTCAATAAGGATGAAATCTCTTTAACAAACTTCAAAAGTTAAATGAAAGGAGAACAATGAAATCTTAAATTATTTTAATTATTTCCAAAAAATGGTAAACTAACCAATTAAGTTAGTAGTAGTAGTGGGTCCGCTTCTAAGGTCCTCTTCTGAAGAGTTAGAAGGGCACAATTCGTAAGAATCGGAAGGGGCTATTACGACTGATTCTAGGACCTACCTAATTATAAATACATAATATATTTAATATATAAAATTCTCGTGTCACAGTTTTCGTTCCCGAAACGGCTGGACCTATCTAAACGAAATTTTGTGTACATATCGGGTAGGTCTGAGAATCGGCCAACATCTATTTTTCATACCCCTAAGTGAGCAGCGGGTGAAACCGCTGGGCACAGCTAGTAATGTTATAAAAATCGGTTAAGCCGTTTCAGAACAACCAACTAAAACTGTAACACAAGAATTTTATTTAAAAGAAGAGAAAGAACCGCCTAATGCCTTTCGTCCTTCTCCTAAAATCGTTTCTGATTACTCAGCCTTCATTAGGAAAAGGAATTTAAAATAAAGTGTCTTGTGTTTAAAAGGCTCAGGATGTTATCTTGGTACCTAAGTTAAATTAAGTTTTTTTTTTATTGTCATTTAGAAGATGATGATTTAACTTAATTAGCACGATATCTGTCAATTTCGCACTACAACTGATAAAATCCAAGTGCATAATAGAGATGGGAACGTGACTAAGTAGGTACAATTTAAGTTGTAACGTATTATATATAGTTTACCCTATACCTCGGATCTTTATTGTGTATGCGGCATGTCTCCACAGACAATGGCCCAGTTTCTATATTGCGCTGCTTGTGCTGACATCTGCGCACTTGACGATGTGATTGCATCGGGCAGGGAATTTCGCATAGCTAAATTTTGAGCCAATTATATTGAACTGCTGCCGTTGTTTGTGTATTTGAGTTTAAATATTTGTAAACGTAATAACGACACATGAAACAAATATGCAATCAAGAAAAAAAAGCCAAAAAGCTCAGAAAATAAACTCAAAACTAAACGTTAACTTTAAAAATGTAGTTAACTAACTACATTTCTAAAGTTAACGTTTAGTATCAATGCAGAATTAAATTGAATTCTAATAAATGAATCGCTTTATATTTCTGTTAGTTTATTTTTTGTGATGATATGGAATTTCATTGGAGACAAAATACTCGAATTTTCTTTTGTTTTAATGTTTTGATCTATAATGCGTAAATTCCAATTCGATGCTTTCTCGAGCAATAAGCTTTGTGATTGGACTGTGAAATATATATTTTTTTCTTGGAAAAGGCAAGTTATGAGGGCTTGCAAAAACGTATGGTACAATATATTCGATACTATTTTTAAATGTGACTTCATACGTAAATGGAGACAGTCAACACAATTGTTTTTAAATAATTAAATTAAGTCTCTCTTCCTTGTTAGAATAGAATAGAATAGAATCATAAAATATACAGGGTGGAATTTTGTAATGCCACCTGAAGGGGAAGTACTCTTAATACTTTAGAATCTAAAGTATTCCATTTTCAAAAATCTGTGTTTGCCGTTTTTTTTCTTTTTAAAACTAAAGGAATGTTTTTTTGAGTAAAATTTCTATTTAAAGTTTAAATTTGAAAATTCGCTTGCCGCACATGGTACCTAATCGAACCGACTATAATCAGTAAAAGTTGCACCCTGTACTTTTATTACATCGATCGTTAGGGTCAATAAGGATGAAATCTCTTTAACAAACTTCAAAAGTTAAATGAAAGGAGAACAATGAAATCTTAAATTATTTTAATTATTTCCAAAAAATGGTAAACTAACCAATTAAGTTAGTAGTAGTAGTGGGTCCGCTTCTAAGGTCCTCTTCTGAAGAGTTAGAAGGGCACAATTCGTAAGAATCGGAAGGGGCTATTACGACTGATTCTAGGACCTACCTAATTATAAATACATAATATATTTAATATATAAAATTCTCGTGTCACAGTTTTCGTTCCCGAAACGGCTGGACCTATCTAAACGAAATTTTGTGTACATATCGGGTAGGTCTGAGAATCGGCCAACATCTATTTTTCATACCCCTAAGTGAGCAGCGGGTGAAACCGCTGGGCACAGCTAGTAATGTTATAAAAATCGGTTAAGCCGTTTCAGAACAACCAACTAAAACTGTAACACAAGAATTTTATTTAAAAGAAGAGAAAGAACCGCCTAATGCCTTTCGTCCTTCTCCTAAAATCGTTTCTGATTACTCAGCCTTCATTAGGAAAAGGAATTTAAAATAAAGTGTCTTGTGTTTAAAAGGCTCAGGATGTTATCTTGGTACCTAAGTTAAATTAAGTTTTTTTTTTATTGTCATTTAGAAGATGATGATTTAACTTAATTAGCACGATATCTGTCAATTTCGCACTACAACTGATAAAATCCAAGTGCATAATAGAGATGGGAACGTGACTAAGTAGGTACAATTTAAGTTGTAACGTATTATATATAGTTTACCCTATACCTCGGATCTTTATTGTGTATGCGGCATGTCTCCACAGACAATGGCCCAGTTTCTATATTGCGCTGCTTGTGCTGACATCTGCGCACTTGACGATGTGATTGCATCGGGCAGGGAATTTCGCATAGCTAAATTTTGAGCCAATTATATTGAACTGCTGCCGTTGTTTGTGTATTTGAGTTTAAATATTTGTAAACGTAATAACGACACATGAAACAAATATGCAATCAAGAAAAAAAAGCCAAAAAGCTCAGAAAATAAACTCAAAACTAAACGTTAACTTTAAAAATGTAGTTAACTAACTACATTTCTAAAGTTAACGTTTAGTATCAATGCAGAATTAAATTGAATTCTAATAAATGAATCGCTTTATATTTCTGTTAGTTTATTTTTTGTGATGATATGGAATTTCATTGGAGACAAAATACTCGAATTTTCTTTTGTTTTAATGTTTTGATCTATAATGCGTAAATTCCAATTCGATGCTTTCTCGAGCAATAAGCTTTGTGATTGGACTGTGAAATATATATTTTTTTCTTGGAAAAGGCAAGTTATGAGGGCTTGCAAAAACGTATGGTACAATATATTCGATACTATTTTTAAATGTGACTTCATACGTAAATGGAGACAGTCAACACAATTGTTTTTAAATAATTAAATTAAGTCTCTCTTCCTTGTTTTCTCAGGTGGCAAATTTGTTAGTCACTTCTTTTAACTTATGATATCATTTTAATTATAACTAGACAATATCAATGGCGGGTTTTGATATTGACAGTTGACCAAACATTGATTTTCAATTGTTTTGTGAAATTTCAAATCCTTATCCTTACTAATATTATAAAAGCGAAAATGGGTTTGTTTGTTTGTTTGTTACCTCTTTACGCTTTTATTGTAAAAAAATGGGATGTGAGGGAGAAAGAGGGAAGAAAAGGGAAAACTTAGCGTTGCTATTACAAATCAATAAGGCGCAAGGGGAACTGTGTTACCCCAAATTTAACGCGGGCGAAGCCGCGGGCGAAAGCTAGAAAAGAATAGCAAAAAAACCCACCCATGTTCCTTCTATTGCCCTTTACGTTCCGGGGCCACAGTATTTCTTTCGAACAACCCGCAACCCCGGCAAGCGCGGACGGTGGCCCTCCCGGGCCCCTTTGCTTTGCTGACATCTCATTGTGGCGCACGTGGAACACTAACGCTCTATTGACGCAGCATCTAGGGAACCCTTCAACTTTATTTTTGTGACTTATAGTTTAGTTTACAGTATGATATATTTCAACATAAAGTGGTAAAGCTAAAATAAACCTGCAAAAATACGGCAAAAATTAAAAATAATAATTTTAGCTTCAAAAGTTAGTCTTTTGTATGCTATCTAGTAGGTTAAATAATATGAAAAACACAAATACGGAAACGAGTAATTTATTTATTTTAACTCAGACAGTGTGTCAAGATAGGTGCTTGAAAATTACCTACTTCATGTTTTAATTCAAATATTTGGATAGCCTGCAGATAGTTGTTCCGGGTCTGGCTATTCGTGTATGTGAGTTTTAAGTGTTTGCAAATGCACCCACGATACAGGAGAATTCCTAGGGTGGGGGCTTCGATTTTTTTTTTAGAAAATAAAACCGATTATTTTTTACAAGATATTTGTAACTCGATTTCTTTTTCATTAGTGATTTCGCACGTGAACTCAGAAAAAATGCAATCGAGAGTGCATCCCTAGTCGAAAGTTTTATCAAGTCAAAAAAATAAGTGAACAAAAAATATATATTGTTGCTACCAGTTAATTTTAATTCTTAACGAACACGAGATAGTCATAAAAGACGAAATAATATAAACATTCAAAGCATCGAATAGACGGCGTGACAGCACTTGGCGATTTCCATATAAATAGATAGGTTAGAAATAATAAAACAACTACTAAAGTTAAGTATTGAGTCGATTCAAGAATAATTAGCATAGTTACTTTCTTGAATTTGAAGAGAATGAAAAACTACAGCTTTAAATTAAGTATATTTTCTACTACCCAGTAATATGTAGGATCAATGGCAAAAAAGTCCATGAAACAAACAAAAGTCACTTCCGAACTTCTGGAAGTCAATTTATTTTCCGTCTTTATACTTATTGTTTTTGGGAAGTCGGTTTTATTGTGGCAAAAAAGTTTGTTTTTTATTTTAGCGTTTTTAGTTGCTGTATGGTGGTATATCACACAAAAACATTTAAAAATCATAACGACGGCAAAATCGCGAAACAAACATACTAAAAAAACAGTCGAATATAGAACCTCCTCCTGTTTTAAAGTCGGTTTCAAATAGACCAAAGTATTCAAACAAGTGCGACCGTACACCTCTTGACGTAATTGGATAGAGAACTTACGAATTATATTTAAAATTTTAAAGCTTAAACCTCCTGTTCATAAGGTTTAAGTTAGTTTAAACTATGAAATTTGAATATCTAGACGAAGTCATTAATTGATTGACGGCTGAAACAGGTTACGTCAACCAATTTGTTACTTACTTTACCAATTTATTGTTCGATCTTGTCGCTACCGGCTAAAACATCTGAATGACTGAAACTTCAAACTGTCAAGAGGAACTTACCTTAGCTTAAACAAAGTTTAGGAGAAACAAAACAAAAACGTAGTTGTACTAAAACTAAAACAATTATAAAATGAACGGTTTAAGGTGTTGGGCTGTTACCCTACTATGACCTCTTAAAGCAATTCTTATTCCACTGAGGGAAAGAGACAGAGCTATACAGGGTATCTAGCACCATCTCTTTCACTCAGTGGAATAAAAATTGCTATAAGATGTCATAGTAGCCCTTCTGGTAAGAGTATGGCCTCGATTGTTGGTCTATTAACAAGGCCTACTTATATTATAAATGCGAATGTTTGTGAGGATGGATGTATGGATGTTTGTTACTCTTTCAAGCCAAAACGGCTAAATGGATCTTAATGAAACTTGGCACATAGGTAGATTATAGTCTGGTAGAACTTATAGGGTACTTTTTTGATATCGCGTGGGTGAAGCCGCGGGCGGAAGATAGTAAATAATACTAGAGAGGTGACTGGGAATCGTAACTTTAAAGCAATCTTTATAGAACTTTTTACGGACTCTGTTGATATAATTTCAGTTACTTCCTTTACCTATATATTTATATACATAGATTTTTTTTTATATTTTTAATAATTCTTGAAAAATATAAATAAAAAATAGGTTTCCGCCGGTATCGGGAGCAATGTCCAAGCTACCGGTGGTTAGGGCTCCAGGGACAGGAACCTCCTCACAATACGGGTCGTATCGAAGAGTACTGCCTTCTGTATCAGACCCTTGATCCAACCACCCAAGGAGAGCTTCGACAGACTTTATTTTTAGCAATTTCTTTACTTTTCTCCTATCGTATATGTAAGACAGTTTAAATTTATAAATTTAAATAGTTTTTGCCGATTTTATAGATAATGTTACGTATCCCTTCGCGCGTGAGTCCGACTCGCACTTGGCCGGTCAAAAATTAAAAAAAAATAATTGACGAACATTTTCTATTCGTACAGCGTTTTAGTACCGGTGTCCTTCTACCATGCATTTCCAAGCCGGTAGTGGCAGATTTAATTTCAGTATTTGATAAGAATAACATCTTACGTAAAATGTCTGACCTCTCGTTTTTTTCAGTACGGTGATCTTCGCAATGGAAGGCATTGGTGTGGTGATGCCGGTAGAGAACGAAATGGCCAAGCCCCAGCAGTTCCTCGGCTGTCCAGGAGTGCTCAACGTAGCCATGGTCATCGTCATCACGCTGTACGGAATCGTCGGGTTCTTCGGATACCTGCAGTACGGAGACTTCGTGAAGGGTTCCATTACGCTGAACCTTCCTGAGGAGGATATGTAAGTACATCTAATCAAACATATTTGTGAATACCAAAGGTTTATAGCTACCACAAGAATAATATGGTCGACTAGCTTTAAATTTTGCCCACGGCTTCGCTCGCGTTAAATTCGGCATAACACAGTACCTGCTATCTGCAGTTTTTACTCTTGCGCCTTATTGATTTGTAAAAGCAACGCTAAGTTTTACCTTTTCTTCCCCCGTTCTCTCTCATATCCCACTTTAAAAAAAAATAGCCTGTGTCCGGTTCTTCTGTTACTAAACTAAACTATCTCTGTACCAAAATTCATCAAAATCGGTTTAATAATAATAATGCTTACGCGTTTGGTTTAAATTCCAATCAGCTGTCAAGTTTTTGAATTATGAGGACTTTGTAAAGATATTAAAATACAAATGCGATATACTGTTATAACTTTGAATTATAAATAAATCAATGTCAGTTTTTATTACTTTCCAAGGGTATGGTAAGGTGTTGTTTTAAATCCTTACTAATATTATAAAAGCGAAACTGAGTATGTTTGTTACCTTTTCACGCTTTAATGGCTAAACCGATTGTAATGAATTTTGGTACATAGATAGTTAGGAACCAGGAGACGGACATAGGCTATTTATTTTAAAAAAAGTGGGATGTGAGGGAGAAAGAGGGAAGAAAAGTAAAAACTTAGCGTTGCTATTACAAATCAATAAGGCGCAAGGGGAACTGTGTTACCCCAAGTTTAACGCGGGTGAAGCCGCGGGCGAAAGCTAGTTTAAGAATAAATTTCATATGTAATGGGAAAATCGACAGGATTTTTTGTCATCATCAAATGACTGCTGAGGCTCTGGGCAGAGCAGAAGAAAATGTCAGACTTGTACTTACTGAAACGAATCCAAGTTGTTTCTTTTGCCCTTTGTGTTCCGGGGCTGCGATCTCTTTCAAACCAACCAGTAAAGCCAGAACTGACAGGCTTGCAGTAACGTGTCGGTCCTTTTTGGAGTTTGGTCTTGCATGAAGGTCTTGAATGGATATTTAAAACTGTCATGCAGAACCTACCGTCAAGGGGCGGATTGATTTGAAAAAAGTTTTTGATTAAATTTTTCTCAATTATGCCGAAAGTGTTTTTCTGATCTTCAGAGATTGCTTTAGTCGCAAAACTCAAATTGAATCTTTACTATATAATATTATAAAAGCGAAAGTGAGTTTGTTTGTTACCTCTTCACGCTTTAATGGCTACACCGATTGTGATGGATTTAGGTACATAGATAGTTGGGAACCAGGAGACGGACATAGGCTAATTTTTATTTAAAAAAACTGGGATGTGAAGAAGCAAGAGGGAAGAAAAGGGAAAACTTAGCGTTTCTATTAAAAATCGAAAAGGCGCAAGGGGAACTGTGTTACCTCCAATTTTAACGCGAGCGAAGCCGCGGGCGAAAGCTAGTATTCTATAAAATAAAACTATTTATGTCATAAAATGAAAAGCCTTCGTAAAATTTTAGGTTACTACAACCTTAGCGGCCATTGTCAAACACTACTCGACCCGGTCCACAATATTTATTAAACCCTCGATAAGTTCAATCGCTTGATCCTGAAAATATTTATTCAGTAATAAATAAACGGATAAAGGACGATAAATATTTTCCTTTCAGTACTTACTAAGGCTATATCCGTATGCTAAAAAAAAAAAAACTTTTTTTATTCAATAAAGCAATAATAACAAACTTGCAAATGTCAACTTATTTACAAATAAGCTGTACAGGTAGTGTATACATTTTGTTTGGTGTTTATCGGAACTCATTATGGATGGTTGTTAACACAAAACAGCGGGGTTACTATGACATCTTATAGCAGTTCTTATTCCTGTGTGAGAAAGAGATGGTGCTAGACACCCTGTATAGCTCTGTCTCTTTCCCTCAGTGGAATAAGTTTTGCTTTAAGACGTCATGGTAGGGTAGCTGATTCACTCTGTTCCCCGTCTGTCTGTCAGCTCTGTCTCTTTCCTACTCTGGAACAATCTTCTCATAAAATGAAACAACACAGATTTTTTACGATATCTCTACAACGAACCAAGTAATTACTTAGCTTAAATCGCAAACATTTTAAATCTCAGTTACCTAAATAAATGTTTTTATTTTTATTAAATCTATTGTTGATCCTTTGCGGGTTTAAAACGTCATTCGTAAATTAATTGCCACAACTGAAAATATTGTATACTAGCTTTTGCCCGCGGCTTCGCTCGCCTAAATGGCTGAACCATTTTTGATAAATTTTGGTACAGAGATAGTTGGGACCGTGGAAACGGACATAGGAACCAACAAACAAATATTTTTTTAAAAGATGGAGACATGAGGCAGAAATAGGGAAGAAAAGGGAAAACTTAGCATTGCTACTACAATAAATAAGGAGCAAGGGCAAATACTACAGGTAGCAGGTACCTGTAAATCAGGAAAGGGGAACTGTGTTACCCCGAATTTAACGCGAGCGAAGCCGCGAAGAAAAGCTAGTTCTCTATATAATTAACGAGCTGAGCCCCGCGGTTTCACTCGTGTGGTGATAAAATATACAATATATCTTTATGAATTGAAGCCTATGTTTTATTCTGATATGTAAGCTATATTACTGTAAAGTTCATTAAAATCCATTTAGCCGTTTTTAATTGAAAGAGTCACAAACATCCATTAATCCTCACAAACATTCGCTGTCATAATATTAGTAAAAAGTAAAATTGATTGTCTACTTGATACCTTAGTTCCAAATTCCAAATTACTTGATAACAAGACAAATAGGTAACTGTTAAGCACTTAATTTGAGAATAACCAACATGTCAAAATTATGGAAGCTTCGCAATGTTATATTAAATCAAATAATCATTATGCTGTTTAGTTCGAAATAATATCCAATTAGTTTTGTTTGTAGATTACCTAAACGATTAGTTTGCTATCAATACGTAATGCTGGCAATACGAATATACTAATATTATTTATGTTTAATCAAAACATAGTTTTATTTAAATTGGTTTTGTATCATAGGGGTTTAATAGTAAATTTTCAAGTAATTGAAAGATAACTTTTTAATGTTTAAGTTTTGTTTATTAAGGCGTCGCAAAGTTAGTCTTTTCTGTACATACCACAAGCCAAAAAATTACAGTGTATGGTCAAATACATAAAGAAAAGACTTAAACAAAAACAGTTTACAAAAGTGGTCTAGTACTACAAAAAAAAAAGGTTAAAAAGAGCACGAAAAAAATCTTTCAGCGACGACCCTCATATATTTTATATCTATAACGAAGCAAATTTAAAACTAAAGGCATATTAAAAACTTTTAAAACACGGAACTTTATTTTTTAAAATATTCAATTAAAACTGCAAAATGACTCACATTTTGGCGGTCATGATATTCAAATAAAATCAAACGCCAAAATATTTTCGACATTATTTCTATTCTTTCGATACACTACTGTCGCTTACTTGTATCAGACCACGCGCAGTCTGCAGCTAGCCTCACCTCCGCGAATACCTAAAGATTAGCCTCTTACCGCGCCTTAAATGCCGTTTTTTTTTTTAAGATTAGAAGGTTTTCTGTTATCAAAACTGTTTTAACTATTTATATGAGAGCGATTGATGAAAACGTTGTCTAATTTTCCTCTAACGTACAGATTAATGTAGATTTTGTTTAAAATCAAGATAATAAATAATAAAAGATTCATTTAAAGGCCGTTAGCGTGTTGAATTACGGAACCCTTTTTGTGTATTCCACCCATATTATGGAAGATTTATACGAAAAAGTTTGTACGGCACCAAAGTTTGTAATTAGTTCTCGGGTCCTTATTAGTTCTCGTGCTGTTGACGAGATAAAGTGGTGAATTTTGGGCTTCCGTTCCTTGAATGGAAAAAAAAACGGAACTCTTATTGGATCACATTGTTGTCCGTCCGTCTGTATGTCTGTCTGTCTGTCAAGAACCTTTATCTCGGGAACGCGTGAGGTATTAAGTTGAAACTTAAACCATATACTCATTTCTGTGGTGCTTTTATGCTGTGACCGTGTACGTCTACGCAGTCAAAACATATCGCTGTTTATGTAGCAAGTTTGTACGGAACCCTCGGTGCGCGAGTCTGACTCGCTCTTGACTCGATTTTATTTATGTTATTTTATTACTGACTGCCCCGTTAGTCAAGTGGTCGAAAGCATCTTCTACTGGTAATTTCCTGGGCTCTATTCCCGGGTCAACCAAAACTTGTTTAAAATTTTCATCAGAAATTTTCCCGTAGCAGCACTAGAGTCTGAAAATAAGTATATAGGACTTAAAACATTATAATGGTTGTTGCATTAAATGGTGCACCTCTACCTAAAGGTCTCTACACACTTAACCTGCCTTCCTAGGGCACTTTATTTTCACAAATTGCTGCACCGGTAAAATTCGTTCCGACTTATACCTAATGTTCTAATGCCGGCTAGCTCAACCCGTCGTCGGCGCCAACTCGTCACACAAAATCGGCAAGCCGTCAGATTTAGTGAATATAATCCTTTATCCTTCATGATTATCATTCCTTATAAGTCTATTTGTGGCAATTCTTGTAAATATAAATCAGGAAAATGATATATATATATTTTCTTTGAAATCGTTAACATGCAAATATAACATCAACAACTTCGCAATGATTCACAATATTAATTCTTTAATGGAGTAAATTTTGAGTTTTTTTTCTCAAGACACCTGAGAGTTATTATTTCGTGGAAGCACTTCCTTTGTTAGTTTTTATGTTTACCCCCAGGCAGTATTAAAGTGTTTCTGTTACAAAAGTAAGTAGCACGGATTCCTTTGATAAAATACAAAGAATAATTCCTTTGACGTGGACTGAAATAAATCTAGCTTCTGAAAAACAAATAGGTAATCTCATCATTTTGTTTTCATTGTGGTTGACAAGGCTTATATAAGCACCATTTTAAATTCATCCGTTCGGCAACGGTACAAAACAATTAACAATGAGAAATATTCAAAAAAGGAAAAACCGTAGTGACTGACATTGAAAAGAGTAAGATTAGAATTAGAATTAGCTTAGTTATTTTGAGGGAATAAAGGAAAAGCGATTAACATAAGGTAAGGCTGATGTATTTGCAGAGGGGCTTGCGAGAGCCTCCGCCTGCCGGGGCTGCGGGTTGTTCGAAAGAGATACCACGGCCCCGGAACGTAAAGGGCAATAGAAGGAACATGGGTGGGTTTTAGTCAGTAAAAGTCTGACACTCGCCCCCGCTCCACCCTGAGCGGAAGAAGTTATTTAGTGATTTCCCACCCCAAAAAAAAGGCAGACGTATTTCAACGCCGGGAGGCCTTAGAAAGTGCCGGGAGGCCTTGTTCTTTATAAAAAGTCAAACACGTAGCAATCGAAACTGGGTAGCATGTATGATCAGATGTAAAGGAGAAGTACAGTGGACAAAGTACAAGAAATTCCAAGGATCGTGGCAAGATCCGTTCTGAAGTGTCTGTTTAATCCCGTAGTAAAATAGGTCCTAGATTTTATGCATGTATGAATATTCTCAACGGCTTTTCAAAACACAATCCTTATCCTGACTTAATATTATAAAAGCGAAAGTGAGTTTGTTTGTTACGTCTTCACGCCTAAATGGCTCAACCAATTTTGATGATTTTTACAAAGTACAAAGATAGTTAGGACCGTGGAGACGGACATAGGCTATTTATTTTTCTAAAAGATTGAGATATGAGGGAGAACGAGGGAAGTAAAGGGTAAACTTAGCGTTGCTATTACAAATCAGTAAGGGCAAAACTGCAGGTAACAGGTACTGTGTTATACCGAATTTATGCGAGCGAAGCCGCGGGGTAGTAAAAAATATTTTAAAATCATAGTAAAAAATACAGTAAAAACGGGTGAAATGAGATATTTTTGTTTTTCTCTCACTGTAGTAGTGCAATTTGTACATTACTTAAGATAATCGCTGCGGGAAGACATTTTCTTCACAAAAAATAGGTGAGAATTGCCAGTGATAGTGACGTGTAGCTACGTCAGCGAATGATACGCGACTAATGTCAAGTCGGGCAATTGCCTAGCTTTTTCATTGCCAATATCGAGCGCGGGTATTGCATCCAAAGGTAATAAATTTACCTGTTTATGTTTCGAATGTTTCCTTCTTAGGATTCTTTTGAGTTTCAATTGGTTTGTCCGTGCATTGCTTGGCTGAAAGCCAAAATCTGTAGAGATTAAGGATTTCGTTCGTGAGCTAACTTTCAATTGACTTTAGTGGAAATAAATTCCAATCTAGAGAGCAGAGAAAGCTGGTTACATTTTCTTGCCAAGAGTTGCACTTATTTATTCTTTACTAGATCAGACTGAAGATAAAACACGAAATCTTGGTGTTTTCTTCACTATTAAAGGTATTATAAAGTCTAAAATGAAAATATCAACCCTATTAGATATTTTAATTTCTTAGTAATTAATTATAATGTAATTATCCTTACTAATATTATAAAAGCGAAAGTGAGTTTGTTTGTTTGTTACCTCTTCACGCTTTAATGGCTAAACCGATTGTGATGAATTTTGGTACATAGATAGTTGGGAACCAGGAGACGGACATAGGCTGAACGGAATTTTATTTAAAAAAAGTGGGATGTGAGCCCGAAAGAGGGAAGAAAAGGGAAAGCGTTGCTATTACAAATTAATAAGGCGCAAAGGGAACTGTGTTACCCCAAGTTTAACGCGGGCGAAGCCGCGGGCGAAAGCTGCACTGCTCAGCGGCACTTCTCAGAGACCTTAGCTTAAGTGCTTAGTGTAAGCGTAACCTAAGCCCGTCGTTTTTCTTTTTGTCAAGAATGCAATTATTTATTTATTAAACTTTATGCACATGTATAAAAAACCTTGTACAAAGGCGGACTTAATGCCTTGGGGATTTTCTACCACTCCACCTTAGTAATTATGCTAGTCGTTCTAGTTTAATTGTTTGCAACAAGCACAATTAGTACCATCCATAGATTGAACAGATTTTAAATCATAATTATTGTGAAACGAGTTTTAGTATTTATTTTTTAATTGACCCGTTACATTAATTCCACGCTGTTGAACTGGGACATCAGAGGCCTAAACACGTGTTTACATTAATTTTACCAAAATACTCGTTACAAAATCTTTTATAATTATAATATTTTAATTATTATTTTTTCATAAATATGTAGGATGGTGATAATTGAACTAAAATAGTTTAGGATAATTTTATTTTTAATTGAAAATTCGACATAAACCTCGCTAACTCGTGTTAGTAGCCTTAGGGAATCCCTAGCTGGACGTGGACGTATTGTAGGACTTTTCGTAGTTGTTGTTTTAAGATTATGCTACCTTGCGTGCATTGTACTTCTAACAAAAGAGATCCCGTTTCAAACTAATTTTTCATTTTTTTTTCTTTCCAGCATCGCTCAAGTTGCAAAGGCGCTAATGGCGTTCGTGATATTCCTGTCTTTTGCCCTTCAGTTCTACGTGCCCATGGAAATGATCACGAGGAAGAGGAAAGGCAAGGAATCTAGATATGAGAACCTGATTCAGATCGTTATTAGGACAGTCATGGTTACTATGGCAGGTAAGGGTTTTTTATATTATGTCTGTGTGTTCTGAAAGATTTTGTAGAGATGCTTAGCTGTTCATGTTAGATTGTTCTTCTTGTACATATCAAGACAATTTGAGGAAGATTTATGATCTTGTTTTTTTTTTTTTTAAAAAAAACGTTTCGCCACACATGTTTCACAAACATTTGAACTCACATATACAAACAGCCAGACATAGAACCACTTCCTGCAGGGATTGAACCTGCGACATGTAGCGTAGCAGTTAAACTCTAAGCTACTGCGCCAACCGTGTCACCAAAAGAGTCCTTTATCACAAAACCTAAGGATCTACTGAACTATATACTGAATAAAAACAGTTATGTCTAAAGGTGCATCCATACATACTGCTGTATGGATGCACCTTTAGAGATAAGAAAAAGTTAAACTTAAAATTGACAATGTGTTTAAGGTACTTCGGATAAAAAATAATGCTGTATTTTTTAACATACATGTGTGCATACGTGATGGCCTAAGTTTTTTTTGTAATTTATTTATAAATAAATATTCACTCGAATCGAAAAGTGATGAAAGAAAACTATTAATGATTTTTAAATATCTATTCGACGATACCCCACTTGACATATTTCGTTGGTTTTCATTTTCACAATATAGCGTTTCATGGTCGCCATTTTGATATTTGATTAATAATATGTCTTTAGTGACACTTGCAGGGCTAAGAGAAATCGTTTGACGTATGAATCATAAAAATCGGCTCAGGCGTTTAGTCTGAATATGTAATATATAATATATGCTTCAAAGGAACAAACATACATACATAAATAGACTGATAGACACATTACCCTCCTTTGCGGAGCACAGTCGGGTAAAAAGCCACACAAGTAAGAAAAATTACTCAATGTTGCATAGTTGCACTGTGACTTCTCGAGAGTGTCAGACTTGCACTGTTTAAAACCCACCAATGTTCCATAATATGTTATTTTCCTTTGTGGTTCTCTTTCGAGCAAACCGCAACCAGGCAGGCAATGGCTCTGGCGGGTAATCTGCTTTGCTAGCATCTCTTTGAAAAGCGCGTGGAACACGAACGCGCCGACGCGTCGCCATGGCGCATAGATGAACGTGCATGCGCCGTTGCGACGCGACGGCGCGTCCTTAACAAGTAATCAAGCTTCTTCGGTAGGGAAAACTTGTAAATTACCTAATACTTAATAAATGCACTGTTTTCAAACATAAATAACTTTTAATTACACAGCAGAAGCAGCAGACTAAGTTACGTTGTTTGCCGTTAATTGCTTTTAGTGCTTAAAAGCGATAGAATGTGGTTCCTTGCTCCAGAAATGTTGAATATTACCTCAAATTAATAATTTCTCTAAGATGCCTCGTTTAATATATTAACGTGAGATAGAAGGATATACAAGGTTTATAATTATTTTTGATTGCGCAACTTGTTGCTCCTTCTAACTTCTAAGCCATAGATTGTGTTAGTTACTGAGAATGTCTGGCAATTTTAATAACTGATTGTTTTCCCTGTGTGCCTCATTGATACAGCGGTTGCTAGCATGACTGCTGAGCATTAGAACCTTCGATGCCCGTGTGGGACAAAATGTTATTGGGTTTTTCCATTAGAAATATCTCAGTAGCAAACCAGGGGCCTTAGTCTGCTATTACAATAGTGTCAGAATGGTCGATCACTGATCGCATAATGGTTAATTTTGACAAGTTTGGTAATCTGCTACATACTAAACTTGTCAAAATCAACCATTATGCGATCAGTGATCGACCATTCTGACAGTATTGTAATAGCAGACTAAGGCCCCAGATTTGTGCCCAGTTAATGGTAATGGGGTTCCCAATCTTACTTAATATTTTAAATGTGAATGTTTGTGAAGATGGATGTTTGTTTGTTGCTCCTTCAAGTCAAAACAGCTGAACGGATCTTAATGAAATTTCGCACAGAGGTAGATTATAGTTCGAAATTACACATAGGATATTTTGTTTTCCATTTTCAAGCAGTTGAAACCGCGGGCGCTTACTATCGTAATTCCTACTAATATTTTAAATAAATAAACTTTTTAGTATTATAAATTCGAGTGTTTGTGAGAATGGATGTATGGATATTGTTACTCTTTCACGTCAAAACGGCTGAACAGATCTTAATAAAAATTTGGCACAGAGGTCGATTATAGTCTGGAATAACACATAAGATTCTACTCTTATATCCATGAAACATGCCCTTTCTGAATAATCTCTAAAATTAAAAAGCATTGCCCTACTTTATACCAGCAAAAAAAACTACAGACTTGTACTAAATCTCCTCTTAAACACCCAATTTGTAAACCAAAAAACTGTCGAAACAACCGCATCACTACAAGGAACAAGCAATTAGTTCTCGGCTAGACATCGTTAAGGTTCATATCGGCCAATTTAGCAGATTTGATTGAGGAAAAGCTCCTTCATGCAAATTGGAGTCAAATTGTTTATTTGCATTAAAGGAGATGGTTAAGCAGCGTTTGCCAAGGTCAGTTCATGGATGGATGACCACTATCAATTAATCATCGCGATCCTTAATCGTCATATAGGTACTAGTCAGTCGCTCCATGCATGTAGAGGCTCAGTTACTAAGTTTTTCAAATACCATAATTTTCATCTAACTTATACAGTAAAAGATTAATAAACAATGTTTGCAGATATGTAACTGTAATGAAAATTTATTTCAATTATTCATAAAATTTATCTAAATTCACAAGCCAGATGTTTATCCATTAATCAGTTAAACATTCGTTCGTTGACCAGTCTACTCGTAATACATCATAAAATCATATTATTCATATAAAGCAACATTGATATGGGACCATATCAATGTTGCTTTATATGGATGATCTGCTAATCTTTTATAGTATCAATAGAAAATGAATACTCAATAAAAAAAATTATACTATAACTAAAAATGCTGAAAAAAAACTTGGTGCAGGGATAGCAGCAGCTACCATGACGTGTTAAAGCATAACTTATTCCGCTGAGGGAAAGGGACAAAGCTATACAGGGTGTCTAGCACCATCTCTTTCACTCAGTCGAATAAGTTCTGCTTTAAGATGTCATAGTAGGCCTACAGGTGTCGCCGTATTTTACAACATTCATACTGATTCCTAATTTATCTTGTCCACAGTTGCCATTGCCGCAGCCTTCCCTAACCTGGAACTGGTCATCAGCTTCGTTGGCGCAGTCTTCTTCTCAACCCTTGGACTCCTCATCCCAGCCGTGGTTGACACCGTCTACAACTGGGATAATAATCTAGGACCCTTAAACTATGTTCTTTGGAAGAACCTGCTTATAGGAATCATTTCTCTGATAGCTCTTTTCTCCGGTGCCTATGTCTCTATTCAAGGTATGATTGAAGATTTCGGTGGTCATAGTCTAGAAAGTCATGATGCTTTTGACAATGCGACGTTGACGTGATTCTGACGTCATTTAGGTTTATGTGACGTTAACAAGTTTATGGAATACCTGGTTTGTTCCATTGTTTACAGTACGGCCAACGTGAAGCGATACGAAAGGTCATTAACCTAAAGAACAACTGTGGCGTTGACAATCTAATATTTAGCTCTTTCCATCTTGTGCCTTTGTCGTAATGTCTCGTTCTTCCGGTTAAAACATGGAAACGTTAAGACGGGTTCGCCAACATTCGGGCGGCCATTTTAGATGGGGTTTTAGCATGGGTTTTGTTTACATTTAGTATCGCTTCTCGTTGGCCGTTAGTTGTTATAAGTATAGTTTAATAGGACAGTTTGTTGATTGTGATTTTTTCAATGTAAATCGAGTTACCATTTGTTTAGATTATGCTTACCGCCTGGTATCTGATTTGAACATTTTACACTCTATTTTAGCGTTTTTAAGGTTTATTTTAGGATTCGTTTGAAGTCCATTTGCGTTAAGAACGTGATTGAATTACACAATTCACATGAATGGAATAACCATATTGTCGAATCACAAACCAGCTGTACGTACTCCTTATACTGTTTTTGTGACTCAACTGGTAAGATTTAATAATTAAGCTAAACATTTTCACCAGACGTAATGATATTATTTAAGCAATAATATACTTGTAACCTAGAATTCAGGTTGTGGATTGGAAGTTTCTAGATTCTTTTTGGTTAACTGAATGTAGGTAGTCATAATTTCTCATCACACAAAGTTTGTCCTGGGTGAGAATCGAACCCACGACCTCCGGCTCAACAGTCAGGGCCACTAACCACTAGACCAAGAGGCCCGTCAATATAATAGTCGTAGTTATAATTAAAAAGTACGAGTAAGTTAAGTTGTTTGAAAATTGAGTACAAACCACTAATTTTTAAGGTGTGTATCTTAGTAAATTAGTATTATTAGATGTATATTACATGCTTAGTTTTAATTTTTAGTACTTATGTATTTTACAAACGTCTGTGTAGTTGAAAACTAAGGGAATGAAATTAAAAAGATAATCAGTTTTAAATACATAAAAAACTCAGATATATGCAAATGCAAGGCTATTAAACGACCACAGAATTAGTATACGTATGCACATGTTAATGATATTGGCTCTGTGCAAAGCCATTTAGATATTTTGTTTTTGCCCGTACCTACTGTTGTTAGAAAAAATAAGAAGTTTTTATAGAATTTTTATTTTATTCTTTTCGCTAAAAGTACAATGTGGGCACAATTTCTGTACATTATTTTTATCTTTTTTAAACGAAATACAGAAAATGACATAAACGTTGATGCGCTTGGAAAGAACTTATGATGGTACTCCAGCACCAACTGATCGGTCTCCTGAGGTGTTCTTCACCTCACCATACCGCCAAGTCACTGCTGAATGGTGTTAACAAAACTTAATGGCTTTAGCGGCATACTCTCGCAGTTATACTATGTATGTAAAATATGTATGTAAAAAATACTTATATTACCTTTGGTAGAATTACGAAACGTTCCAGTAACATATCAAATAAATAATTTACAAGCAAATGTTCTTACAAATAATGTAACTTAGTTGTAATTTTAATTGAAAACGCAAGTCACACCGTTTATATAAAATATTTACTAAAATTTGCTTTAACTAAGTTCTATTTTTGTATATCAATAATGTGATTAGAGATCCTTCCGCTACTGACTTCGTGTACTTTATTTAGGTAAGTAAGTAAACTAAGGTTTAAATAACTACGATAGTAAATTAACTTAATTTTAAATGATGCTTGGACTAAAAGTGAATATCATCCTCGCGATTTTTTGTTCTTTTTACTATCTGAATAATGTTTATTGTGACTGTAGGTGAACACTCATCTATCTTCAGATTAAGACACGCTTGCAAAGGTGTGACCATTACATGCCGAATTTTCTCCTTACTTTGAAAAGCGTTTTAAGACGTTTGTCCCGACTGTCCGATTGGTAAATCATTGACAGTCATCGGAGGTAAGTGGCTCAAAAATCTGACAACCGGCATTGTACCGGTCAAATAGGCAGAAACTCCATGTTAAATCCTATTATATTTACCTGAACTTGCAACTAGTTAGACTTGAGGCCGATAATTGAGAAAAGTGTAGGCAGAAATTAGGATGATGATGTCTGGATATTTCGTGGAGCAATTTCACCTATTAAATCATAGGTAAACAACAGCGTGGGGATGATATTTGAATCACCTATTTATTTATTTAACAAGTTTTATTTCTAAATACTTATTATGATACTGTAAATATTATTTTAAATATCGTAATATGGAATGTATATGTTCAGATACTAAATTATTACGAATTATTTACTAATAAAATACCTTTGTACAAATTAAAATTGATTTTATTTAAACCTTATTGTATTTTTATTGTTGTTTTCAATTAGGAAACTCGGCTGAAGTGAATAAGAGAGAACAAAACCGAACGAAGTTTCCCAGGTTTCAAATCTCTGCAGCGAACCTTAATGATGGTTCGTACTAATTTTAAAATCTATAACTGGATCATCAGACTGTTTTTTTTTCTGATAGTCTGTTGTAGTGTTCAGTGATTCGTACCTCAGAAGGAAAAAAACCCCTTATCGGATCCCTTTGTTTGTCTGCCTGTCTGACAAGGTCTTGGAAACTCGTTTAGGTATCGAGTTGGAATTCCAATTACTATGAACTGAAGTCTGTGGTTCCTAAGAGATGATGAAAATCAACTTCGTAAGTCTAATCAAAATCAAACCCAAAATATTTTTATTTCACATAGGCCTAAGTACATGGGTACTTATAAAACTTCGGTGAAAGGTGCACGGTTCGGGTTTTGGTCGTTTCCTGTGGAAAAGAACCTTGGTCAGTCAAAAAATATGGCCGTTTATGTCGCAAGTTCACGTCGGTGTGCGAGTCAAACTTGTATTAGCCGGTTTTTGAAAGGTGAATATTTCTTTTAAAAAAATATTTTTCTTTTACTTGATGTCTACACGATAGAAGTATTTACTAAATTAAGCATACTAAATAATCTAAAAGCAGGAGTTAAATAAATTAAAAAAATAGACTATTCTATACATACTGTAGGATGGTATCTTCAAAATCTATTATTCTCGTGACACAATTTTCGTTCCCATACTCCTCCAAAACGGCTGGACCGATTTGAACGAAATTTTGTGTGCATATCGGGTAGGTCTGAGAATCGGCCATCATCTATTTTTCATACCCCTAAGTGAGCAGCAAATGAAACCGCTAGGCACAGCTAGTATATAGATAAAATGTTCGCTGAACTCTTTCAAAGAGGCACGGGAAAATTACGGTCTTTTTATAAGACAAGACTTTTTTACAGGACATCCAGCGGATTTCCTTACTTCCATCCTGTGGAAGGATTTTCAACGGCGGTGTTCATCTGGATGGAAGATATCATACTGTACATTTAAAATGAATAATTTATTGAACAGTTTTGTAGGTTTAATTTTTCTATAGGTTACACATAAACGTGTTGTTTTTTTTTGTTGCATTATTTCACAATATCCGCCCGCCACTTCATTCGCATGGCATAGTTACTTTGGACTAACGCTAACTTTAACCTGCGTGCTAATAAAAAAAAATATCTTTCTCTCCTTTTCTTTCCTCTTTCTCCCCCTTATCTTACTTTTTTTTAATAAGCCTATGTCCGTCTCTAGGGTCCCAACTATCTCTGTACCAAAATTCATCAAAATCGCTTTGGCCATTTAGGCGTGAAAACGTAACAAACAAACTCACTTTCGCTTTTATAATTTCAGTAAGGAGTACCAATATATCCAAGCTGTGCAATGAAAAGTGTTTTACGTGCGTGTACTTTAATTAACTTCGCCATACGATGCTGATAAGATAAAATTATAGGGTGTTAACAGCAGTGTAGCCACAGAAGTGCACAGGTATTGAGTAAACGCACCAAAGACGTGGAGTTGCGGAGTCTAGCCCGTTATACAAAACACTACAATAAACTGACAACACAGTTGGCGCAGTGGCTGAGAGATCCACTAGTGAGCTGCGTGTCGCGGGTTCGATCCCTGCACGGAACAAGTATTTGTATATCTTACAGATTGTTTTTTCTGGTTTGACTGTTTGTGTAAGTATGTGAGGTTAAATGTTTTTAAACGCACTCGCGATTCAGGAGAAATTCTTAGTGTGGGGCAAAGTTTACAAAAAAAAAAAGAAAACAAACCAGCATGCCTGAGAGATATATCTCGTAGATCCAAATCAAAGGACGGCATTCAGACACTGATAACACGTAATGCAATAATCAGACAAAGAGAAGATAGTGT
This sequence comes from Ochropleura leucogaster, assembly GCA_958449745.1. Taxonomy (NCBI): domain Eukaryota; kingdom Metazoa; phylum Arthropoda; class Insecta; order Lepidoptera; family Noctuidae; genus Ochropleura; species Ochropleura leucogaster. The sequence continues at coordinate 2,939,733 of OY288206.1, forward strand.
GTTTGAGACTAAGATTGATTGAGTGATGCAGTACCTACTCCACCCTATGTTTTTATAAATTACTAGCTTTCGCCCGCGGCTTCGCCCGCGTTAAATTTGGGGTAGCATAGTTCCCCTTGCGCCTTATTGATTTGTAATAGCAACGCTAAGTTTTCCCTTTTCTTCCCTCTTTCTCCCTCACATCCCACTTTTTTCAAAAAAATATTAGCCTATGTCCGTCTCCTGGTTCCCAACTATGTCTGTACCAAAATTCATCAAAATCGGTTTAGCCATTAAAGCGTGAAGAGGTAACAAACAAACAAACTCACTTTCGCTTTTATAATATTATATATATATAATATATACATAATATATATATTAGTAAGGATATTTGTTATGAAGGGCAGGGCGTTTTTGTGGGACTGTCTCTTGTAATCTGACGTTCAAAAAGTGCTGATTTATCAGCCTAATTTGAATAAATGACTTTTGATTTTTGTTTTGCGGATGACTAATTATCAAATAACTACCCCCGCTCTTGACTTATACTGACTAAAACCCACCCGTGTTTGTTTTTGCACTTTATGTTCTGGGGCCGCGGTATCTCTTTCGAACAACCCGCAACCCCGGCAGGTGTTGTCCCTGGCAAGCCCCTCTACTTTGCTGACATCTCTTTGAGGCATGTGTGGAACACAAACGTGCCGTCGACACAGTCTGTCGTCACTAGACGGAAGAACCAAGCTACCTAGGTATTGCTCACCGTCCACAGACCCACATCTACGGTGGCCGGGAATCATGTTGTGGTCGCGACGACGCCCGGTGCGTTTCCCGCGACGGCTGGGTAGGTTTGAGGTTCTTTCTTCTAAAAACAGTTTTTTTTTTTTCTATAGTGGCATTCACGTCTCTTGTGTGTAAGCTAAAAACAGTTTCAATTATAAGATCTCGATGGACATTTATACTATTGCTAAAGCTGATAAATGTCGTTGAACTTTACCTCTCCAAATTTCTCGAACTTTTATAATTATGAACTGGAGTCGTTAAATAAAACATTATTAAGTAAAAACAATAATGACATTGGGTACGAAGAAATTACAAGTCCTTTTATTTAAAGCCAAGAGTAATTTCAAGTTTGCCGCAATTTAAATGACAAGGAGCGCTTCTTTGTACCTTTGAGTTGACAATTATTTTCAACTTGAAGTTTGAGTTATTAAATTAAACGACTTATTATATTTTTGGCTTAGAGCTCGCGGTTAAATAATAGCAGCCGCTCGGGTCAACCTATCGGTTAAGTTGCACTTGCTTCAATTCTATACGAACATCTAATCCTAACATGATTAAATATTTATACATGTTGCTCAAGGGAGTCGTTTGCCTTGGATGAAGAACATGTGACTAAAAGAGTGATGGACGGAGAGCGAGAGGAAGGCCAAAGAAAAGATGGATGGATTGTGTAAGGAATGATATGTAGGAGACAGGAGTAAATGATGCCGACGTCTGATAGGGGAGAATGGAAGAAAATGTGTTGCGCCGACCCCAAATATAATGGGACAAGGGCAGAAAATGAAGATAATCATTAAATATTTATATATCTGTTATTTTGTGAGTAAAGCTAGGTTGTAAAAAAGATGGATGAAAAACGATTGCATTTAGCAGTTATGAGAATAGTGAGATGGATGTGTGGAGTGACAACAAAGTATAAAGTAAGAAATAAGTATATTAGAGGAAGTTTGAAAGTTGTGACTGTTACAGAAATATTTGATGGGAGTCATTTGTTTTGAAAAGGTTATTTGTAATGAGGAGTTACGAAGGGCATGTGACTAAAAGAGTGATAGATATGAATCCCAGCCACCGTAGATGCGGGTCTATGGACAGTAAGCTCATCTTACGTCCGTCTAGTCATAACAGGCCGTGTTGATGGCTCGTTCGTGTTCTACACGCGCCACAAAGAGATGTCAGCAAAGCAGAGGGGCTTGCCTGAGTTGCGGGTTGTTCGAAAGAAATACCTTGGCCTCGAAACATAAAGGGCAACAAAAGGAACATAACAAAAAAAAACATAACAAAAGCAAACTATTTATTATACATGATGGCTTTTTTTTTCGGGTGGGAAATCATCCAATGACTTCCCCCGCTCTGGGCGGAGCGGTGGGGCATGTCAGACTTGTACTGACTAAAACCCACCCATGTTTCTTCTTTTGCCCTTTACGTTCCGAGGCCGCGGTATCTCTTTCGAACAACCTGCAACCCCGATACATGATGGCTTTACCCACGTTTCTCTTTGTAGTGTTTGTTGTAGAAATTCTAGTGACTTAACCAAACACAAATCAAACTCCGATACTCAACTCAGAATTGCTTACTGAAATGAAACTTCTCAATGGTGCTGCAAATTGCAACTACATATTTGTCTTTGCTGCGAGTCAGAGCACGTCACTTGTGCAGATACCCTAGTCACTCGCACAGTTTGTTGGATGTGAACAAGTTGAACAATTATCCTAAATGTTCTACAGTTTGTTAATAATTTTAACTTGGGTAATAATGGGTACTTGTTCCAACTTTATCCTCTGAGTGAGACCTGAAAAACTTTTAAGTGAGATTGTTGTTAAAGCCCCAGTTTTCTCTAAAAAAGTTATTCTCTTTAGTATTAGGTATTTATTTTCCATTATCTAAAAACTGATACAAATAAATTATCTTTTGGAAGAGCTTCTTCTTAGTAATCCATCAGGGAGCAGTCAGTTTATGACAAAATTGAAAAGTATTTCTTACGCTATATTTTTCATCGCTTCTTACGTACAAGGTTTGCCTCGAACGTGACATGATTGGTAAGAAAATAGAAAAACAACTAAGTAGGTATCTTTTTGATACAAAAGTTTTGGCGGTTTTTAATAAAAAGATGGCCTACAGTATTATCTGCACGTGCGGAAGCGGAACCACCCACGCTTCCAAGAATCAAAAATAAATTTAAAAAGATGATTTATGTTTTTGACGGCACGGTTGGCGTAGTAACTGATCGATTGGCTGCTGCGCTGCGTGTCCTGGGTTCAAATATGTGTATCGTCTATAGGTAGTTGTTAAAGCTCTGGTTGATTGTGTTTGTAAGCGCACCCGTGAACCATGATAAATTCCTCGTCTGGGAAAACTTAAAAGAAAAAAATTAGAGGTGTCAAGGGACACCCGGATGGAACGAAGTTCCTATAGAAATGAAAATATCTGGCTTGCTTTCTATAAGAGAGAGAGAGAGAGAGAGACAGACAGACAGACAGAAAAACATGCGACGCCGCACAGCTTACAATAGCTTACTATAGCAAAAAGTGTCGGGACAACTTTTCGTAAGAATTTTTTCCGTCTAGCCCCCTTTCACAACGCGCGATAAGGAACTTCGTTCCAATATGTTGCTCAGAGGATAGAAACTATAGAACACCTCTCGGTTCGATGTTACAGGCTCACATATCATACATCTCAGTGTTCATCGTGTCTTTACAGGCACACCAGTCCCAAAATGGTACAAAACAAAATAAATACCAACGTTTAGAGATTTCAAGATTACTGCGGGAGGAAACATCAAAGTTCGGACTACACTTGATTAGGTTCTATCTACTAAATAAACTCATTTTGCCAGTTATATTTTAAGTCCTATGTACTGCCGGCGTATTTTTTCATATACTAAGTAGACTAGGACTACACATCTCGGCTTATGTCACCAACCGGACATGAATCCGGATTCTGTGGCTGCTGTTAAAAAATTCCTGATGAAGAAATTCCCATAAAATTTTTAACGACCTGGAAATTAAATCTAGGACCTCATACTTAGCCAGTTTCACTTGCGACTACTAGACCAACAAAACAATTACCTACGCACGCTATCAAACTCAAACTCAAAGCATTTATTACAATTAGACCATTACAGGCACTTTTGAATGTCAAGTAACAAAATGATAAAGCTACAGTCCAGGTCATAATAACTTGTGAAAGTACTGTTTTTCAATATTTTGCAAGTAGTCCTGAAACCAAAAAAAATATATATGGAAATGATTTTCATTCTATTTCTAAAATATCACGTGACGCCTTCCTATAAAATTTTATTTTATTACCTGCTAGGTATCCCCAGATATTATAATTAACACTTAAAACGGGATATTTACTATGTGTGAAACTCGATACAAATAACAAACATGGTAAATATCCCGTTTCAAGTGTTAATTATAATGTTAGTAACCATGTCAGTTTAAAGACTTATATCCCCAGATAGTCTGTAAATGCAGTTTTTGCTCCTAAAAGTATTACCTCAACGTTATCATAAAAGTTTCCAAAACAGATGGCACAGATGCAGGATTGAGCGGCGTATTGGTGTGGCCAGAGCACTCATCGGCAAACTAATCTGTTTCAGGGAAGGCAACACTCGACTCGGCATTTGCAGGAACTGACATAAGTCCTCCAGACTATATGTCCCGCATCACAGAGCGCATCGACTTCTTGAAGCAGAAAGTATATGCATGAGCAAACCGTATTCGTAGGTATAAGCGGCGGGTGGAACGATACACTTTGAATCGCACCAAAGCGATGAAAAGCGGGTGTATAGAGCATGGGAGCGACCGGATCAAAGTGTGTCTGACACGATATCTCCAGCTAGTCTACAAATGCAGTTTTTACTCCTAAAAGTGTGACCTCAACGTTATTATTATAAAAGTTTCCAAAACAGATGGCGGTGCATATTACAAAGTGATGACAATTTCCCAAATTTATCGCTGTCTAAGTTCAAGTTAGTTTTATCAAAGTTCTTAGTTGTTTCGTTTTAAGTTATGAGTTCAAGATTGTTTGAACTGTTAAATATGGCAAGGACGAATCGGTAGGTATGTTAAATTATAACATCTAATTGACTGAATTTCGGTAAAGGCGGCCAAACTCAACGAAGATTAGGCAAGTACTTGTACACCTTTTTTAAGGGGTGAGAAATTATCAAATACTTCAGACGTTTATTCAGTAAAATCTATTCAAGTTCCTTCTTATGTTGCTCTTTATGTTCCGGTACCGCTGTTGCTCTTTCGACCAACCAGCAACCCAAGCGTCGCCGCCTTGTGCTGCAGCGTCAGCGCCAGCACTAACAGCATTCTTGCAATGTCCAGTCCAGTGACAGGCTGGGCAGTTGGTTGATTAAGTATTGGACCAATATACATTAAAGTTTAAATACTAACATAGAAAAGAAAGTTCTTTGTATTGACTAACACTCTTGAATCCTTAGATGCTTATATTATAAAAGTTAAAGTGATTTTGTTTGTTTTCCTGGTGTTACTTCTTCACGCTTAAATGGCTAAACCGATTTTGATGAATTTTGGTACAGAGATAGATGGGAACCAGGAGACAGATATAGGCAATTTTATTAAAGTGGGTTTCGAGGGAGAAGAAAAGGGGAAGAAAAGGGAAAACTTAGCGTTGCTATTACAAATCAATAAGGCGCTAGGGCAAAAACTGCACGTAGCAAGTACTGTGTTATACCGAATTTAACGAAGGGAAGCCGCGGGTAAAAGCTAGTTTATTTTATGTATTATGGATCTTTTACATTTGTTTTTTTTTAATTCCTTCCTGTATGTTTATTATTTTATTTAAGTGTAAATTTTATGAAAAACTCACTTAATGGAGCTAAACGAACATAGATCATATAGATCATAGGCTGCATTGATGATTTAAATGATTAAAGTATAGTAAACCAGTATAGTATGGTTGCGATTCACAATTTAATCAACATACCACACGACACTGACCACGCAACTTATTAAAATGTCGAACAATTTGAATTTCTTTAAACTGACATGGTTACTAGCACTTTAAATGAGATATTTACCATATTATTTGTTATTTATTTAAACATGATAGATGTCCCGTTTCAAGTGTTAATTATAATTTTTATTTCGCTAGCTTTTCACTTTAAACATAACCTTGAGTTAACTGACAAATTCTTGCTCTCATAGAGCTGGTGCTTTCTTAAAAAAAAATACCATTTCAGACAGATTAATCTGCATAGTCCTCATGTAAGTTGACCATGATTTTTGTCTAGACCTTAAAAGTGACCAAGACCTCTGAGTTTGTTTCGGCTGTTTCTACTCAGAATAGTCGGGTAGAAAATAACAGCCTCATTTAGTTAAAAAAAAAACCGTGTAAAAACTGTTTGTAAAAACCTACTTGCAAACATCATTATTTTATCAATCATGGACAAATTGAAATTATAAAGTTACTAACACCGTTCGAGTTATAAATAACTATGTTTCAAGTATTGCGGTTTACAACAAACTAAATCTCTGTAAAACATTTAAATCAAATTCTATCTTAAAGCCGAAATTGACTTATAGTATACCATCCGACCTTATGATAAAAGCAGGGGCTAACGAACTTTGGTTTGTACGAAACCTTGCATCAATGCAAATACCAGGCTCAGAAAACAATTGAATCTCTTGGTCATGGGTAAAAATAGACAATACAATTGAATTACCACTACTCAGAGTATCGAATACTTAAACATTGAAGTGGGATACCATTTTCAGAAAGGACTAAAATTAAATAATTTTATAGTTTAACTAGCTACGCTGGGCCCAGTTTCGCCTGTTTGATATCGATAAAAAGTATCCTATGTGTTATTCTAGACAATAATCTACCCCTGTGCCAAATTTCATCAAGATCCTTTAAGCTGTTTTGACGTGAAAGAGAAACAAACATCCATACATACATCCATCCTCACAAACATTCACATTTATAATATTAGTATGATTTTATAGATTAGTTAAAATAAAATTCACCCTGTAATTGAATGACAAGCGTGAACTAGCAAAGAGTTAAAAGGCAAAATGAGTCGTAGAATTTATACAGACTCTATTCTATCTGAAAAGTTCTTTCTTTATTTTCCTGTCTTTGTATTATTTTATTCTTCCATTCTCCCCTGTCAGACGTCACGGCATTATTTAATTCTTCTTTTTCATATCATTTCTTACATAATCCATCCATCTTTTCTTGGGCCTTCGTCTCTCTCACCATCCATCAACATTCAGATTCATCACTCTTTTAGTCACATGTGCTTTGTCCGTCCTCATTACATTTCCATACCAAGAAAAACGACTCCCTTACATTTTTTCGTTAATAGGCGTAACTATAAATATAAAATAAAATAAAAATAGCCTTTATTTTCTCTTACCTTAAAAACAGCCTACCTTAAAATAAATACACTATTAGCTACAATTTGTGTTTAACATTTATTTAAATTCTAAACTATCACTACTATTTAACTATAAAATATGTATCTACACTTAAAAATTATAAAAATATAAAGATTTTTTTTTATTAGCTACCAGGTCAGGCTATCTTGCGACATAGGCCTCCTCAAGTTCCCTCCACTTTTGCCGACCCTGCGTTGTTTGTCTCCAACCCTTGGGAAAATCGAAACGAAAAGGTGGGAAGATGATTTTCCCAGATGATTTTTCCAAGGGAACTTTAAATATACCTACTCATCCCTTTAAGCATTCTTGTCTTCTGGCATTATTTACTTAAGTTTGTCATCGCTACACAACAAAGAAAACATTCTGGCAATTCTAAACAAAATTGAATTTTAATACATCAGATAAATCATGAAAAATAACGTAGTTCACAAAATAAGAAATCAGATTCTGATTAAAAATATCTTCATAGAAATTTCAATTACACGCTGTAATAAATTCATATTTCTTTTGATTTTTATTAGTTTTGTTACGCATTTTTAAAGATCAGTGAAATGGGTTGAATTTGAATTTCAAAATGGCTTGATTGTTAAATAAAGTGAAAGAGATTTCTTTATGAAATAAGCAGTACCTTTGTGCTCTTTTTTCCTTATATACTTTTTTATATAATGTTTTGTGTGTACATAAATAAATAAATAAAATTAATAAAAAAAAACTGAAAAAAGTAGTAGAGTTTTCTAATTATGCTATTAGACCCATCTTAGGGACCTAATAATTTTGTGAAATACATATTTGTATGAGAAATGACTTCATGAAAAATAATTGCATTAACTGACAAGTGTTGTGGATAGCAATTAAAGTGTTTTGATAATTCTGGTATTCTGTACATAGTGAACTGTATAGTGTCGCGATGTTTTTTTTTCCTAAATAACTTATAGTTTGACTGCATCGTTAGTCTAGCGGTCACAATAAGCTAGTTGCCGAAAAAAAATTAAGTACGACTTTTAGATTATTCAAAAATAAGGGACACGTATTTTTTTTTGGAAATTAGAATAAAAAAGACAAAGAAGAGCCCATTAAAGTTACGTGAAACGTCACGCCTAGCTGCATTTTTTGCAACCTTTTTTTTTAATTATTTATTGCAACTGCTGAGCAGGACGTCATTATTTTTTTCTTTTTTTTTAATTTTGCCTCACTCTAGGAATATCTCCTGTATCATGGGTGCGTTTACAAACATTTAAACTTACATGCACAAACAGGCATACGGGGAACAACTATCTGTAGGCCAAACAAATATTTGTTCCGTGCGGGGATCGAACCATCGGCATGCAGCTGCAGCCGTGTCTTGTCAGGCAAGTAGAAGATACGCAACAATGATTCAGTATTAATTTCTACACCATTTCAGTTAATTACTTCAGCACAATCAAAGTGACGATCAATACCGGTCAAGGGTCGTTGTACTTTTCAACAAATATTAGCATTTTTTTCTTTAAGTGCAATTATTATTAAATATTTGCAATTGTTGGGAGTCGATTAAAACCAAAACGGAGATTAAACATTATCTTCGTGATTAACTTTAATTACAAATGACTTAATTGAGGACGTAATAAGGGTCGCCAATTATCTACTTCTTAACTTTATGATCACATTTTAGCTAGTTTTCAAATTGATCTTTCGTGATGAGTTTATCCGATTTGATTGGAGGGTTAATTGCTGTACTTACATACCTCAGTTGCCAAGGTCAAATACCTTAAGCCTAGAACTAGAACAGTTACTAGATTTTAAAGAAAAGGATCGTGTTGTGCATCATGGGTGCGTTAACAAACATTTGAATTGACATACACAAACAGCCAGACCCAGAACAATTGTGTGGGTCAAACAAATATTTGTTTCTTTCAGGATTCGAACTTACGATTTAAAGTACAGCAGTCAATCAAAAGTCTAAGTCAAATCATTTCTAAAATAACCAAGTGTATATCTTTCTTTTCCAGAGTAAATTTCAGAAAAAGTAATCAAGAAAATATTTTATTTTATTTATTCATGTGCGAATACGATTTTAAAGGTTCCGTACCTTAAAAGAAAAAAAACAGAACCCTTATTGGATCAATTTTTTGTCCGTCTGTCTGTCTGTCGGTCAAGACCTTTTAACTCGAAAACACGGGAGGTACTCGTCACCTCAAAATATACTAAGGTCTATCGTCTCTTGAAACTGTGTAAAAATTAATCCTCTAAGTCTGCACAGTCAGAAGATATGGCCGTTTATGTCGCAAGTTTGTACAGAACCCTCGGTGCACGAGTGCGACTCGCACTTGGCCGGGTTTTTTCCGAAATGTTACTTTAATGTGTTTCCTTAATTCCAATTGTAGGCACACCACAGAAAATCAAAAGGAAATCTGGGAAAAATGTTAACAACATATTTCTTGGGATCAATACTCTTTCAGCGGGACAAGGTCTTTGCCCTGTGATGGAACATATAAAATTACGTCCTGAGATTATTAATTTGGAATCTGCTGACTCTTCTTTTCCTTAAAAAGACGTTGCCCTACACTAGGAATTTCTCCTGTATCGTGGGCGCGTTTACAACATTAAAACTCACATTCACAAACAGCCAGACCCAGAACCCATACATGTATTTGTTCCGTGCGGGAATCCAATCCGCGACACGCAGCGCAGCAGTCGATCGCTCAGCCACTGCACCAACCGTGCCGTCAATGCCGTCAACGCCATGACTCGTGGGTTAAATAAAAGACTGCGCCAATCTATTTACAGATTGCAAAGCAATATAAATCAACTGCACAGCAGTGGTAAGCTCTAGGCTCCGGAACACAAAGGGCAAAAGAAGAAACATGTATAGGCTTTAGTCAAAAAAAGCCTTTCCCCTCCTCCTCTCAGAGTGAGGAAAGTTTTTGATGATTTCCAACCCCAAAAAAAAAGTGTAGCTGACGGTGTTCAGGTTACTACGGCCAATCTCAATGAAGATTAGCCTTCCCTGACGTCTTAACAGAACTAATTCCAGTAAGGGAAAGAGACAGAGCTATACAGGATGTCTAGAACCATCTCTTTCTCACACAGTAATATTAGGCATACTATAATTTAATGATATTGGAAACATTCAAGTTACAATATAAGCGTTTACGGACCGTGGTTGCGGGTTCTTCGAAAGAGATGAGCGAAAAAGTTATTTGATAATTTCCCATCCGCAAAATAAAAGCGTTTACGGAGAAGAAAATTCGATCCACCTAGGTCTCATACCTGGAAAATACGTTTTCACCACAGTTTACATCCATTTTATTTTTAAAGACACGCGAACTTGCTGTTTGTATGACGTCATAGTGGTGCACGTTTTTGCACTCATTATTGTTCAACTGATGGCCTTGAGCTGGTGATTGTCAGCTTTGATGTTGTTATAATGGATAGGCGGAACATAGTAAGGGAACACGCAAGATGAAGAGTTAATTCGTGAATAATTGAACATTGATGTTACTTTTTATACTTTGTTTGGAACAAACTTTCTTAATTAACGGCTGAGCGATTGCCCGCTGTATTGTGTCGCGAGTTCGAACCCCGCATGGAACAAATATCTGTATGACCTACGGGTAGTTGTTCCGGGTCTGACTGTTTGAGTATGTGAGTTTAAATATTTATCAATGCATCTACGATACAGAAAAAGTGTGGTGCATTCTCTTTCTTAAGAAAGAAAGAAAATAATTAATGTAAACTGGTTTCGCTGCAGTCTTGTTACCAAGCATTGTTTTATTTCTTTCTTTAAAAAAAAACCCCTTTTTCCGTCTGAATATGTGGTCAATTTATGGCATCGTAACTAAACCTGACGCCTGTATATCCTAAAGAGGTATTTAATGGCTAAAGTACTCCTACATTCAGTCCACTATGTTTATGCAAGTCTATTTGTATCCCTTTTTTATTTATCCTTTTTTTATTCTGAATTTTGATGGACGGAGAGCGAGAGGAAGGCCAAAGAAAAGATGGATGGATTGAAGAAGGAATGATATGAAGGAGAAAGGAGTAAATGATGCCGTGACGTCTGATAGGGGAGAATGGAAGAAGAAAACGTGTTGCGCCGACCCCAAATAGAATGGGACAAGGGCAGGAAAATGATGATGATTTGTATCCCTTTGTTTTTGGGGATGGAAAATCCCACATAACTTCCTCCATCTCCTTCTGTAGGTACATTATCTTTCTCCTGCCAAATTATTTGAAGTTTTCTCGTTCCATACTTACTTACCTTCTTTTAATTTTGGGTATAACCTTGAAAATTGGTATGTAAGTATTGCTTATTTTCCGTAAATGAAATGACTTCATGAATTTATAATTTGTTTGTACAACTGTAATTGAAATACAAGAAGTATTTCAAAATAAGATGAGAATAAATATATTTTGTCTGCTTCAATGTTTGTTTTTAAAATAAATTAAATGAAACACGTTTAGTTTTTTTTTTAAGTAATTAAAAGTCGATACTTACAACTTATATTTCACAAAATGGCTGAAGTCGTTTTGGGAAAATAAGTGTTCAATAAAATTATGTTTCTAAATTAAAAGGTAAAAATAAAACAAGTAGGTAAATTATGTGAATATCTTGAAGTTTTATTATTTATCGTAGCCTCAATTTCTTTGGTAACAATTTTGAAGTACCCAATGGTAAATAGATTTAGTTTTGAGTCTTTGGTATTATTTATAAAAATTACTCACAAACAAAACGAATTTTAAATTTCTAACCATAATCATAAATATGGAACAAATTTAATAGACAAGCGAAGACGTTAAAAAAGTCTACCGACTATCTATTAAAAGAAATAACTAACAATTTAGCACGCAAAGTAGATAAGGAATAGCCGTTTCAGTTTTAAAAAATCCATTATTATCGTGATTCACAACAAAGTTGTCATAATAAGATAAATTGCTGAATGTTGCTTTGTTGAAATTTCAACTCTCAATGTTGAGAACAACGTTAAAAATTCAACAATGAGTTTTCATTCAAACATTTCTCACTTAGTACTTATTTTAAACGGACAACGCAGTCAATGAACAGTTTAATTATTACAAAGCATTTATACAGTACGTTTCATTCCTGAAACGGACAGGTAATCAACTTGGGTATAGGGTCCTAGCCTGAATGTAACATCCCCATAGGGGAAGAAGCGACTGGAGAATGTAACCTCACCGACGACGCCACAGAATAACTCAATGGAACTTGCATCCACAAGAATATACCACTCAAGTTTCCCTTTAGGCCTCCATTTTGTTCTACGAATACCATCTTCACCGCCACGGTCAAGAGTAACTTTACCTTCAAGACAGTCGTAACTAATTGAAACACTTGCGTTAGTAGATTCTATAAACAGTTCAAAATTTTTCAATTTTGTTGTTGTGATTCTTATTTCGGCAGTTTTATCTTCTAACTCGACTGTGTGACCACCCTGTGCCTTTCCTAAATACAACGTATTACCGCGGGCAGCACTAATCTCTTTGACGGGTTCCTGAACAAGTCTCAAATCGTCCGTGAGAGATAAAACTCTTGGTATTGTCATTTGACCAGTAAAGCCATCATCACGCTCCGGATAAACGTTGTCCCACATGTCAAACCAAGCAATTACAATTCTTCGATCATTTTCGTCCAAAATTGTTTGAGTAGCATAAAAATCGTGGCCAAAATCCAATTCTCTGAATTCGGTCAAAGGTGTAAATTCATGTGTTAGGTAATCGAAATCGCCAACTATATAACCAGTTTGAAATAGATTTCTGTACATATCACCCTCGGGTTCCATACCTTGCGGTGAAAATAAAAGTACGTAATGCCCGTCCAACTTGAAAAAATCAGGGCACTCCCACATGTGACCCAAATAACCATCGGATTCATCTAGAACAGATTCCTCCTTCCAAGAAATTAAATCCACAGACGAATAAAGTAGCACTCGGCCTAGAGTGTTATCTTTGAAAGAATTACCCAACACCATGTAATAAGTATTATCGTGCTCCCATACTTTTGGGTCTCTGATATTTGGTTGATAATCCTCAGCTTTGATAATAGGATTCCCAGCATACTTTACAACATTTACCCCATCAGTACTGGTAGCTAAAGCCTGTAACTGCTTGCTACCTTGTTCAGCAGTATTTACATTGCCTGTATAATAAAAATACATTGTATCATTCACAATTATTCCACTTCCCGAAAACACTCCAGTTATGTCGTAAGGTTGATCTGGTTTCATTGCGATTGGTAATTCTTCCCAATTAATGAGATCCTTGCTCTTCACATGTGCCCAGTGAGCAATTCCAGCCTCCTGACTGCTGTAAGGGTTGTGCTGATAGAATAGATGGTACTCATTTCTAAATTTGCTGAATCCGTTCGGGTCGTTCATCCATCCGCTGTAGGGATAGGCGTGGAACCGCGGACGAAAGCGATCATTACCTGGTTCGGCTGAACATCTGTAATATAACAGTGCTATTAGCAAAAACTTTGTCACAAACATTGCGCGCGTCGGGTAAACTGCCGCGGGCACTGAGCTCTTCTATCTGAATAGTTCATTTCCGCCGTTGTGATCATTTTATATGCCATCGTTGTCGTGTGGCATCCAGCTGTGTCGACTTAATGTAAACTTACAGAAATTATTGTGACCATTATCGTATAAATGTACGGTGTTTAAGTTAATTCGTCTGACTTAGATGTGGTTGTAGTATTTGTTTAAATTTTAAATTGCAACACGGGTTTACCTACTCAAGATAATGGATGCATAATTTGTAAAAGTGAAGATACAACGTAGTATTTTAAGAAATAGAAGGAGCTACATAAACCATTAAAAAAAAACGAGAAAAGTCGGAACATGACTAGACATTCTCTGTAATTAAGTAATTTATGGAACTCGAAATAATTTGTAATTTGGTCGTTTTTAGGGATGTTTATCACAAAGGAAAAGGAACACTTATAGGATCACTTTGTAGTACTCCTGTCTGTCTGTCTGTCAAGGCCATTTATCTCAGGAACGCATGGAAGTATCAAATTGAAATTAAAACTATATGTACCCAAGTCTGTGGTCCCTTGGAGACGTGAAAACAACTCGCCAAGTCTACGCAGTCAAAAGATATGGCTGATTATGTCGCAAATTTATACTTGGTTTGATCTATGCCTTACGTCCAATCTCTTGAGGACTCCTTTCTGGACATTCCATATTCTACCGTCGCTGTTGAAGAGCCACTGAAAGGGGTTAACCTTATCTTTTTTTACGGGTGGGAAATGATCTAATAAATTCTTTGTCAGACTTTTCCTGACTAAAAACCCACCCATGTTCCTTATTTTACCCTCTATGTTCCGGGGCCGTGGCATCTTTTGCGAATAATCTACTACCTCGGCAGTAAGAGGTTAACCTTACAAACAGTTGATGGTAATGAACTAAAATAGTTTTATCTTTGTGAAACTCAATGCTGGTAGTTGTTTCATTAACTGCCTTTTATCTACTTAGCTGAAACATACATTGAAAAACTCAATGTAATGAAAATACTCGTTTATTTATTTTTGGATCAACTGAAAAAGTCATTTCAAAGAATTGTTTACACAGACTGTATTTTTAAAATAAAACAGTTAATTTGATTTCGAGTTTTTTTTTTTGAAGTAATATAGCTAAAGCTATTATTAATGTGATGACCTAGTAACTGTAGTGATGTGTTAGCCAAGTTTAAAGACTCTGATACAAGTTAGGTAATAACTTGTATCAGAGTCTGAGAGAGAGTGTGTGGAGTGATAAGAATAGATAACGTGAGGAATGAGTTTTTTAGAGGAAGTTTAAAAGTAGCGCCTATTACAGAAAGATTGTAAGAGAATCGTTTGTGTATGGACATGTAATGAGGAGGGATGTATCGCATGTGACTAATGCCCCGTTCCAATAAACAAAAACGACTCGTTTTGCTTACGGATAGTTGTATTTTGACGTAAGTTCTATGAGACTTATGTCAACATGCAACAACAAACGAGTCGTTTTTGTTTATTGGAACGGGGCATTAATGAGTGATTATTAATAATGTTGATAGATAGAGAGGTAGAGAAAGGTCAGTGAAAAAATGGTTAAATTGTGTAAGAAATGAAATGAAGGCGAATGTATTGAATGATGCCGTGAAAACATGTAGTGCCGACCCCAAACAGAATAGGACAAGGGCAGGTAAATGACTATCAAACTCGCTACTCTACGCTGCTAACTCGAGTTTCCTGACACTTAGCCTAGTTGGTTCTGAATTCTGTCTTGAAACGAGCCGTCGTGACAAAGTGCAGTACCAACTTGAGTCGGAACTCAAATAACTAGCAGCCACGGAATTTGGATCTTTTATATGTGACTTAAACATAACAGGCAAAATGTTGGTGTACAGTCAAAAGAAAACACATGTAAACACGAGTAATCACATGTCATGTGAATGTTGTTTCTTTTTTTATTTTTTTTTTATGATCTTTGTTTAATGTTGTGTACACTTGTGGCATGTATTAATAAAAACTTATTTTCTGTCTTTCTTTAAACATGTAAACACTAACCAAAATTGAAAAACGATTGTCTCTTGAAAAAACAGGTTGTGTTTTGAGATTGGACTTATTTCGTAATAATAGGGCTTTCAAAATACTATGTTCGTGGAACCGTAAATCGTTTCTCAAAACAGTAAGAACAAAAAACGCTCTTTAGGGTTCCATACCTAAAAAGGAAAAAACAGAACCCTTATTGGATCACTATGTTTTCCGTTTGTCTGTCTGTCTGTCAAGACCCTTTATCTTGGGAAAGCGTGGAGGGTTCGAGTTGAAGGGAAAACCCCTTTATAACTGTGTAAGCCCTTTGTGCTGTGAAAAACGACTTTCTCAGTCTACGCAGTCAAAAGATATGGCTGTTTATGTCGCAAGTTTGTAGGGAACCCTCGGTGGAGTCTGACTCGTTTTTGGTCGGTTTTTTATTTTGATTAGTCTACACATGTTCTACGTCTCTGCCTAACCAGGCCGGGGATTACAAGCGTGATGTTATGTATGAATCTATGATCACAATCTATGGTTTATCATAATACGTACAAACAAAACAATAACATAATTTTCTTCATACGTGCTAGCTAAACAATTATCCGCATTTTCTTGGAATTATTATAGGAAAACTATGCTTATGAAAATAGTACAACAATCATAACGTCATGATGTAGGCATCAACGGGGTGAGCAGAAATACAAACATAGTATTTTTTCAGGTAGGCTCATATTATTAGAGATTCATTGAATAAATTCTTGAGAGGTACAAAAAATATTTGCAAAGAAAATACCAATTTGAAACGGGCTTATTATTTTTAAAATAAGTGTGTGTCATTCATCAATTTGGTTAAAAGAACCAAAATGATTAGGGAACTAGGTATTTTTACAGGAAACCATCATATTACTTCCCCCGCTCTGGGTGGAGCGGCGAGGAGTGTCAGACTTGTACACATCCTTACTAATATTATAAAGGCGAAAGTGAGTTTGTTTATTTGTTTGTTACCTCTTCACGCTTTAATGGCTAAACCGATTTTGATGAATTTTGGTACAGAGATAGTTGGGAACCAGGAGACGGACATAGGCTAATATTTTAAAAAAAAATTATATATTATTATAAATTTTTATATTTTTGAAAAAAATGAGATGATGAGGGAGAAAGAGGGAAGAAAAGGGAAAACTTAGCGTTGCTATTACAAATCAATAAGGCGCAAGGGGAACTGTGTGACCCCAAATTTAACGCGGGCGAAGCCGCGGGCGAAAGCTAGTAGAAATATAAAAAACCCAAACAGCGACTTTTATACATAGAAACAAACAAAACATTCTTATAATACACACTAAGTATGGAGTATGGATATGCGTTAAAAATAATATAATTATTTTATTTGGTGCTACGGAATGCTGTGCTTGTAAGTCCAACTCGCACATGTCCGGTTTTTTTTAAATATATTCAGGGAAAATAACTTGCCCTGAATTTTCCCGGGTTAAAAAAATGCTGACAATTCAAAATGATTGACATGAAAAAGGCGAAAGAGTTTTGATCAGGGTCTGACAGAGGTTGCTCATTCAACTCTTGTCAGCAAAAGCTATCTCCCAGGCTGTGCAACTAGAGATGTCTGCAAATCAGAGAGGCTCGTCAGGACCACCGCCTGCCGGGGCTACGGGTCGTTCGAAAGAGATACTGCGGCCGCGGAATAAAAAAAAAGACGGCGCTCTTGGCGCAGTGTACAGGAGAAATGCCTAGTGTGGGTCAACGTTTTAAAAAAAAGTAGTTTAGTCAGTTTAAGTCTGACACTCCCTTCCGCTCCCCTCTGATCGTCAGGAGAGTGATAATTTATCTTCTCTCATATCATACATCATCTTCATTATCTCTGTCCACATTTCTATATATTGTTAGAATAATGTAGAAAATAAGTAAATTTATTACTTTGTATTTTTTATAAGTCATTGTGGTCAGTAGTTGCGATGATGCCTTTTAAGTTGGTACGACTGTCATCTGATACCAACCAAAGTGGCGCGCTACATTCGAGTTTTGCCAGTTGACGGTGTGGCGCGTTAGTTTTAAATTTAATCGGTTATGATCGTAAAGTAAGCAAGGCCATATTGTCGGGCCTACGCTGTACTGATATACTTAAGTACTAACGCTGTAACAACAACATTGTAAAAATAAATGATTTATAAGAGTAACCATGGAGTTTCTTGCCGGTTCTTCTCCATGGAAACAACCAACCCGAACCGTGCACTAGAAAGTCAGTGGAAAGTAAAGTATTTAGTTGAATTTAAAAGTGCATTTTACTGTAAGAGTCCAACAATACAGCAATAAGTTTAATTCAATCTATAACAGAAAGCATTTCAAGAGAAAATTTGATATCATAAATTTCAAACTAAAACTTGTTTCAACAGGTCCAAAGATAACCAACGGGACTCTATTGTTGAAGCTTACACAGTTTGCTCGTTTGTCTGTTCAGGAGCTTTATTTTTAAACTGAAATAGTTGACTGTACGAAAAAGCATACAGTTTTTTCAACAGACTATTTATAAAAAATACTATGACTGCAAAAAAATATAAAGGATAATTCTCTATACAAGAAACAATAACATACAAAAATACAGTATAAGTCTTTAAACTGACATGGTCACTAATTTTATTATTAACACTTAAAACGGGATTCTTACCATGCTTGTTATTTATTCTGAACTAGCTGTTCCCCACCCGCGCTGCTCAGCACCTGTTGGTCGTAGCGTGCTTCAGCTTTATAATATTAGTATAGATATTAGTAAGGATATTTGAATGTTTCATCAGTAAAACACTTAACCTTGCAATCTCATCGCCAACATCGCTGTCTGTGTTGGCGATAAATGCATTATGGTGTATTCAATTAACATAAATGATGAACATGAATTACCATAAATAGTTAATAACAATACATTTGAAACTATGTTAGTACAGATAACAAAATAATACTAATTTAAAAAAGCGTACAAATTCCCAAATAAGTGTATACGCGTTCATTGAAACTATTTGATTTTATTCTTAACTCATTGTAAAGGCACCCACGATACAGAAAAAAAAATGCTAGTGTGCTGAAACGATAACAAAAAAAAATTCGAATCGATTTTTTAATTTTTTTCTAAAGAACCTTACAGGTGGCCTTCGTTCTAGCGCGGCCCCCTCCTGGCGCTGTCTGTCACTTGCATCATCAGCCTTTTTGACGTCTTTTTTAGTCGCCTTTCATTTATCTTCTCCACACGACCAAACCTTTTTTAGGATTCCGTAACTCACAAGGAGAAAACGGAACCCTTATAAAAAATTAAAAACAAAACCAGAAACTTTACAGAAATTGCTGACTTTTAATTAGGAGTTATTTAGTCAGGTCTAAATGATAAAAGGTGTTAATTTTGCAAATAGGTTTTGTTCAACACTTTATCGCCCGATATCGAAAAATTCGATTACCGTGTGCGGCAAGCGAATTTAAAAAAAAATGTTTGAATGTCGTTTTCTTTCTTTTTAAAAATAAAGATTAAAAATAAATGTTTTCTATCTAAAGTATTAAGAGTACTTCCCCTTCAGGTGACATCACAAAATTCCACCCTGTATATGGTAAATGCAAAATGAAAAAAAAAATGGGAAGCGGGCACCCCCTTCTGCGAAGCAGTTATGCAAGCAAAGGAGATGGCTTGACGTTTGAGGGGAAAACTTCAAACCAATCCAGCCGCTGCGGGAGACGCTCTCGGCGTCGGGCGCCGCTAGATGACTCCCGGCCACCGATGCCGGTCTGTGGATAGAGAACAATGGGTAGCTCACCGTCGACTATCCAGGGACGACAGGCCGTGTTGAAGGCGCGTTCGTGTTCCAAAGAGGTGTCAGTACATCAGTGGGAGCTGCTACTAGGGCCATCGCCTGCCGGGGTAGCTAGTTGTTCGAAAGAGATAGCGCGGCCCGAAACATAAAGGGCGAAAGAACCCACCCACGTTCCGTACGGGGAGCGTCAGACTAAGGCTAAGACTATTTGATGATAGAGGGCCTGTGGACGGTGAGCAATGGGTAGCTCACCGTTCGTCCGTCGATTGACGACAGGCCGTATCGACGGCGCGTTCAAAGAGATGTCAGCAAAGGAGAGGGGCTTTCCAGAGCCTCCGCCTGCCGGGGTGGCGGGTTGTTCGAAAGAGATACCGCGGCCCCGAAACGTAAATGTCAATAGAAGGAACATGGGTGGGTTTTAGTCAGTACAAGTCTGACATGCCCCCCCGCTCCACCCAGAGCGGGGGAAGTCATTGGATGATTTCCCACCCTAAAAAAAAAAAAGACTATTTGATGATTTCTCATCACCTCACAAAAAAAAATACAAAATCACGCCTTTTGACATCGATTGGTGTGTTTATTTAAATATATTCATTCATAAATTGATTCAGCTAGATTGCATCTTTCAATCTAGCTGAACTACTTCATGACATAACAATTTAATACTTCTAAAATACATAAATGCAAAAATTATAATTAAACAGCGTCACGTCCCGGCAGACATCATCAATATCTCTTAACTGTTTTATAATGATCGTTTATTTATAAAAAAGGTACATTTAGTACTAATATTGTAAAAGCGAAAGTGAGTTTGTTTGTTACGTCTTCACACCTAAATGGCCGAACTAATTTTGATGAATTTTAGTACAGATATTATGGACCCTGGAGATGGATATAGGTTAAAAAAGTGAGAAAAGGGGGAGACAAAAATCAGACTATCGTGACCGGCTGTAACGACTGTTAAAGATCTATAAATACAGAGACAACCGCAACCAACAGCTTTACAACTTTCCGAGGTACGGAGGAAAACTCGGTATGTAAAGAGTGCCAAAAAAACCTAAAATCGATCCTAGTGGCTGTTATTATATTATTTTTATTTATAAACCGGCCAAGAGCGAGTTAGACTCGCGCACTGAGGGTGGAAGAGTCTCGAAGCTGTTCCCCGGGACTGACGGCGTGCCTCGAGTCGCGGACGTATCTACATCGCAAGGCATCGTGAGGAGAGCCATCAACAGATTGTGTCTGCTGCCTTCAACAGATCTCTTCACCGACCAATGATCCTGAAAGCTCTATTCTAAAGCTTTCAAGGCCCCCGAGGATGTCTACGACACATTCGCTCAAGCTTCTTATGATGTTCAATCATTACACTCAATCAAAAACTCATTCATTCGTTCGCATCAAGCAATCTGCATTCATTAGCCCATAATAATTTACACTAAAATATTCGATAATTGATTTGTTAAAAAGGTCCAAGTAAATTCTACATCTATAAAAAAATCTTTGTTTGATTTATCGCAAACAGAGGGTTTTTTTGGGGTGGGAAATTATCAAATAACTTCCCCTTGGGGGGAGTTTCAGATTTTTACTAACTAAAACCCACCAATGTTCCTTCTATTGCTCTTTACGTTCCGGGGCCTAGGTATCTTTTTCGAACAACCCGCAACCCCGGCAGGCGAAGGCCCTGGCAAGCCCCTCTGACTCTGATGGACTGAGGTTTTCGTACAAACTTGCGACATAAAAGGCCATATCTTTTGACTGCGTGGACTAAGAGGGTTGATTTTTTTCACAGCACAAAGGGACCACAGACTTCATATGTATATTTAATATGAAACTTGTTACATCGACGCGTTATTGAGATAAAGTGTCTTGACAGACAGACGGCCACCAAAGTGATACAATAAAGGTTCTGTAGGCCTACTATGACATCTTAAAGCAGAACTTATTCCACTGAGTGAAAGAGATGGTGCTAGACACCCTTTACAGCTCTGTCCCTTTCCCTCAGCGGAATAAGTTCTGCTTTAACGCGTCATGGTAGGGTAGCTGTTTTTCCTTTTGAGGTACGTAACCTTAAAAATGTGTAGTTGGTTCACATTTATTCATTTCGTAAGTTTCATAATTATGACTCATGATAACCATTGTGAAAGTAGTTTGGTTTATCTTAGCGATCACACAGACAATAATAATACATATAGAATACCTATATAGATTAACTGGAATTTGAAAGAACGTGTTCTGATACGAGTCTTGAGAAAGCATTTGTGATTTATTGTCAATATTTCATTAATCTAGGTCAAACGAGTTTTTATAACAAACTAACACCTACATACTAAACCTAGCTATAGTACTGTAATACTCTGATAAGTATTAGTTTAAATAAAGCGCATATAACATATTTATAATTTGAAATGGATTATAATTTGAATCATTTTAATTTACATGTGACACTTCTTATAGCAAAGCCATTATATAATTTCAAATTATAGAATTTCTTTAAAAAATAAATATGCAAAATACAAAAAAAAAATGTCCACCAGCATCGGGAACAGGGTCTGAGTTACCGGTGATCAGGGCTCTTGAGAGAGGAACCTCATAACAATACGTCTCAGTTATGTTTAATGGTTTTTTATATATTTAGTGTTAATTTTAAGTAAATTGGCTAATACTTGGATGCAAGACACTACACCGCACTCCGGCCTGCAAAAATATGCAAATTAACCAGGTATAACTTGAACCCATGATTACCATGTTCTCAAACCGATTTCCGGGACGTGTTTCGCCCCTCAGCGGGGTACCTCAGGGGAAGTTACTGCATCCTACTCCCAAGCCAGGACTTACTCTAAGTACATACTTCACATCACATTTCATGTCATAAATTATTGCAGCATAACTTCGGGTCCTATAAGCTTTTAGGCATCATTCTCCTACCCTTCTCCCAATTTGTTTGGGTTCGGCGTAGCAGGTCTTATTCATCCATACGTACACAGTACTTGTCATCTCAGCCTGTCATCTCAGCATGTCTTTTTTCTAGGCATATCGTCCTTCACACAGTCCATCCATCGTATTTGGTCACCCTGTAATTCTTATAACATTACTAGCTTCCAACCCGCGACGTCGTCCACGTGGCGTAGTTACTTTGGGTCAACGCTGACTTTAAACCGTGTGATAATAGAAAAAAAATCTCTCCCCTTTTCTGCCCTCTTACTCCCCTTTTCTAACTATTGTTAGAAAAGGGGAGTAAGAGGTCAGAAAAGGGGAGAGATTTTTTTAATCTGTGCCCGTCTCTAGAGTTCCAATATAGTTGGAACTCTGTGTCAGTGTAACAAAATTCATCATGAAAATCGGTTTGGCCATTTAGGCGTGAACACGTAACAAACAAACTCACTTTCGTTTTTATAAATATTAGTAAGGATTTTCGGAAATCAAAAAATAAATATGTCTGATCTACAATCAAATGAACATCGTATATAACATAGCATGACAACGGCCGTCAAGACAAATGCTTACAAAATAACTGTTTGGCCGGCCAACTACGTTGTAAAGTAATTAGTAAGACAAAACAAATTAAATAAGTTGTTTAGTAAATTCCCTGAAGTTTTTTGTATCCATTAGTGGCACACGGCTTTGCTTTGCACCTCGCTACCTAATTCATCCAAAACTATCTTTTCTGGGCATGTAGACGATGAGCAATGGGAAGCTCACCGTCTGTCCGTCTAGAGGCCGTGTCGACGGCGCACTTATGTTCGCCTCAAAGAAATGTCAGCAAAACAGTTGTGGTTTGTACAAAAGAGAGTTCGGCCCCGGAGCATAAAGAGCAAAAGAAGGAACGTGGGTAGGTTTTAGTCAGTAAAAGCCTGACACTCTCCCCCGCTCCGCCCAAATTTGGGAAATTTATTTGATGATTTCCCATCCGAAAAAAAAACGTGAATCAAAATCAATATCAAACTTTAATGGCATACAGTATCGTAGTTTCGGAGATAAGCGTGTATGAGCATGGTGATACGACATCTTCCTATCATTATTAAGTCATATCATATCATTATTAGTCGCCAGACCAGCACTTATGCATGCTTTACCCCAGGCGAAGAATAGGGCCATATAAACTGTTGTCTAATTAAGAGGGTGGAGGTGAAGGCGAGGTGAAGGCGAGGTGAAGGCGAGGTGAAGGCGAGGCGGAGGCGAGGTGCAGGCGCAGGAGGGGCGCTCAAGTGTGCCCCAGCCACGACTCTACCGCCATTTTGTCATTTGTTTCCCAAAAAACCCAAATCCCAACCCAAAATTTTCTTCTATTTAAATTAAGAACTTGCATCAGTACGACTACGTCTTCGTCTTCTGACGACGACATGGTGAATTAATTATTAATGTGAATAAAGCATAGCCGTCTGCGCCTCGACTCCTACGCAGAGACCTATCCTCGCCCGTGCTGCGACGCCACATCGCCGCTGACGCGACGTCGCTGTCGCCTCGAATTAGCAGTGACCGACGCGCCTAATAATTTTCTCAGAACTGTTTGCTGTTAAGAGCCTTACAGCTCGACCTTGTCCGTACGTCACGATGGTTTATCTAGGTGATTATAAGAAATCCACTTAGTTTATAAATAAACATGATATCAGAACATCATGCCTTGTAATCCCTAGAGCATTGGGTAGGTCCTAAAATGGGAGCGAACCTTTTGCCATCAAATGGGCACAAATCTTGACTGTTGCAAAGAAACACAAGTGACCAACAGCCGAGGGTTCCCTGCAAACTTGCCACATTTATTTGATGAAAAGGGGAATATTTTTGACAGATCAAAGGGACTACAGACTTGGTTTTATGGTTTTAATTTCAACTGAATCCCTCCAGGCGTTCCCGAGATAAAGGGTCTCGACAGATAGACAGAAGAACACACAAAGTGATTCTATAAGGGTTCCGCTTTTAATTTTGAAGTTCGGAACCTTAAAATGTTTTTTTTTTTTTAAAAACCTTGCCCCTGTAAATTTCTCATGTATCGTGGGTGTGTTTACAAACATTTAAACTCACATACACAAACAGCCAGACCCAAAACAACTATCTGCAGGTCATACAAATATTTGTTCCGTGCGGGAATCGAACCCGCGACACGCAGTGCAGCAGTCAATCGCTCAGCTACTGCATCAACCATCTCGTTAAATTTTAAAGAGTTTTCTTGTTTTGGTTTTTAAGAGGCCTCAGACTTTACGTAGCTACGACAATGACTTACGGCCGCTGAAACTTTGAAAAGAAAGACATTTTGATCGCAAAACGGCGCTCTTGTTCTATTTGTTGTTATCTTTATTCATTCTTTACACTTTAATTTACATTTTAAAAGTTTCTTTAAAAAATTGAATTAAAATTTAAAAAAAAGTATCAGGAGCAGTTTCTCAGCTTTTGTTGGTAAGCGCTCCAGAGACAGTAACCTCCTCACAATGCAGCCTGTATCGAGGAGTGCTGCCTTCTGCATCAGGCCGTTGACCGATCCTCCTAAGGGATGTGACCATCTGTAGGAGCTCCTACAGATGGTCATCGAAGCTCTTGACTATCGGCATTTATTATTATTAGCCTGAGGTGTCCCACTGCAGGCCTCGCCCCTTCCCTGTTTCCATGTTTCTCTGACATTATTTAACTTCACGTGCGCCTCAAAGAGATGTCAGCAAAGCAGAGGGGCTTACCAGGGCCTTCGCCTGCCAGGGTTGCGGGTTGTTCGAAAGAGATACCACGGCCCCGGAACATAAAGGCCAATAGAAGGAACATGGGTGGGTTTTAGTCAGTAAAAATCTGATAAGCCCCCCCGTTCCGCCCAGAGCCGGGGAAGTTATTTGATGATTTCCCACCACAAAAATAAAAAAAAAATATTTAAAAAAGAGCTTAGCTCTTAGGTATACTAAATCACAAAAATCAGACATGCATAATTTACCCATTCAGAAACGCCTTAAAAACGAGTTCACTCCGCCAGACACACTAAATTGTCGCAAAAATCAGCGCGTGTTAAATAAATCTTTCATAATATGACGTTTATAATTTTTGTTACTTCCGAGATCGAGCTTTAAAAGTATGCTAGAATAGTGGGTGAATGACCGCACCACGTCTTTTTTTCTCTAGGCGGAGCTGAAGGGAGTGTCAGACACTTACTGACTAAAACCCAAGCATGTTTCTTCATTTGCGTTTTGTGTTCCGGGGCTGCGGTATCTTTTTCGAAGCACCCACAACCCCGACAGGCAATGTCCCTGGCGAGCTCCTCTGCTTTGCTGATATCTCTTTAAGGCGCTCGTGAAAAACAAACGCGCTATCGACACGGCACCACACCACGTCTACACCTGTCTTTAAATAAAAGAAGTAATGTCAGTAACCTAGCAAAGTAAATTGCCTGAGGTTTTTATTTTGTTTTGGGCTGCAGTTACTTCTGAAATGGTATTAAGGTATGCGAGCGACAGCCATCAAGATCCTCAAACATCAATAGTGCAGAAAAATCATCAGAACCCTACACAGTTCTCTATTTAGGTCGTTCGACTTCGACGTGGACCACAATAGACCATTTATCAGCAATAATAATCAAGGAACTTACATACTATCTGGAACGATGAAAGAGAGCTCGAAAGCATTCTTAACGTTAGAGCTGCAGAGCTTTAAGGGTGGAGTGTGTCCTTGTCTTGCAATTGAAACTCGTCATCATGTCCCTAGCCTTTTTTTTTCAGGTGGGAAATCATCTAATGACTTCCCTCGCTCTAGGCGGAGCGGGGGGGCATGTCAGACTTGTACTGACTAAAATCCACCCATGTTCCTTCTGTTGCCGTTTACGTTCCGGGGCCGCGGTATCTCTTTCGAACAACCCGCAACCTCGGTTCTGCCTAGCCTTTTCTCAATTATTTTGGGGTCGGTTTCCAATCTAATCGGATTCAGTTGAATACTAGTATTTTAGAATCAGATAGGCATCTGACTTAGTTGGTACCTACTGGGTAATACGATACCCCTTGATAAGATAGTCTGGCCAGTAGCTTAACGTGCCATTAAATAATTAAATTGATTACTTTTTCCACATTTAGCAAACCCCACTATTTTACACCAAAATATACTAACCAGATATGTTTTGACTGTTGATTTTTTTTGCACATTTTATTTTGCGATACTAAGACACACTTAAGCCATGAAGCTATGTCACTCTTTTACTTGGCACCCTTTTGAGTAGTTTTCCTCCTTTTCATTAAATAAAGTTGTAATATTTTAATTAAGGCGCTGTACAAAGCAAACTCTTTGTAAAACGTCTAGTTTTTCGTCGCAAAGTTAGCCGTATCATAAAATTACCGTGTATAGTTCAAAACATAAAGTAAAGAGTTAAACAAAATAAGTTTAAAAATGTAGTCTAGTACTACGAAAAAAAAAATGTTTAAAAAGACCAAGAAAAAAATTTTTTCGTCTCGAAATCCTCAATTTTTTCAGCGACAACCATCATATATTTTTTATATCTATAACAAAGAAAATTGTATAGACTAAAGAGATATCTAAAAATTTTCAAACACGGAGCTGCATTTTTTTTATATTCAATAAAAACTGCAAAATGCATGCAAACCTCATTTTGGCGGACATGATATTCAAATAAAATCAAACACCGACATATTTTCGACCTTATTTCTATTTTTTCGATGCAGTACTGTCGTGTACTTGTGTCATGCCTTAGACATGGTCTGACACAAGTACACGAAGTCACTTCCGCGAATACCTACAGATTAGCTTATTGCCGCGCCTTAATGAAAAGGAGGAAAACTACTCAACTCAACTCTATGCGTATGAGATAACGTTATATTTTTGAGATAAAGTTTATAGTTAATTTTTGTTTGTTGTATTCCCAATAGTGTTCTTTGATTATAAATAAGTCAAAAAAAACATTCAATTGACGTAAGCGACCAAAAAATCAAATGGCAATTGGATAGTTGACACCATTAACCAATAATTTAAAAACACAATTTTTCTGAAAGAACACTTTATTCTAGACCTGAGAACTCCATTCATTTCAAAATAACTTTAAAATTCGATTTTTAGTTGCTTTTAAATCAATTAATAGTTGCTTCATTGACTTGACAACTAAGTGACGTCATCGGTTACGAGTCTCATACAAAATCTATGGGGGAAGCGCGTTTTGACATCTCATAAAATGTATATCAATTGATTGGTGGTGTCAACTACCCTATTCTGAAAAGTCATAGTGACAATATGAAACATTACAAAAGCGATCGTCATTTGTTAAATCTCTCAGGATTATTTAATGATCCAAACGTTATTCGCAAGAACGTTGTCTGTTGGATTAAATGTAAACGAAGCAGACATCAATAAACATAACATATAACATCATCAATTTTGCTACAACCACGCGTCAAATATTTGTCTTATCATCATAGTTTAATTAGTATGGAATCATTTAACTTGTTGAAATGGTTTTCCTAAACGTTTTCAGCTTGTAGTCCAGTGGCATAATATAGAGAAGAATAGCTAAAAAAAATCAACCTATTGCCGTTCATAATTTTGGGGTATGTTCCTCTTCTCTATGCGCCCCGCGTAGTCCAGATCCACACGAACGAAGTCATCTTATGTCTTCGTTGCTTTAAGTCAAGATCATCCATCACTATTTGCAAAAGTTATGAAATAAAATAAAGTACCTAAGTGCCAATAAACAAAGAAGGTTCCTGCATGCAGCCCAGGTAGAAACTTTTTTCTTCGAACCACGACCTACGAGACGTGAACCAACCTGAGACGACTCCCGGTCACCGTAGACGCTGGTCTGTGGACGACAAGCAATGGGTAGCTCAACGTCCCTCCGTCTATTGATGACAGGCCGTGTCTACGCGCGTTTCAAAGAGATAGCAAAGCAGAGCAGGGGGGACTGCCAGGGCTACTGATTGCCGGATTGTGGGTTGTTCGAAAGAGATACCACAGCCCCGAAACTGGGTCTAAAGAAGTAGCATGGGTGGGTTTTGATCCAAGATTACCGAGACACATAGACAACAGCGTATCTCAAAATTGACCCAAGCAATTGACGTGCTGAAATCAAGGTGGAGAGTCTGAAATAACCCTAAAAGTCCTAACCCTAAAAAAGCATTTTTTTTCCGATAATACAGTACGAGAACAGTGCAGAGGTGATTCAGAGGACCTGGATTAAAATGGCAAAACAAGCTAAGTGTTATTTAGATTTTCTGTCAGGATTGTTTCAGTAGCAGCTATGTTTCTGGAATTGTGCCCAGTTGATGGCTATCTGGATAGGCTCGCCTATTCTGATGCGCCTGAAGGTAAATTTAGAGCGGCTGATATAAAAATTCCGCTGTTTATATCCAATGTTAGTAAAGATACATGTGAAATTGACATTATTAACTATATAAAGGACAAAACTAATGATATTGTTACTGTTAAAAAGATAAACATGAATCAGGCTAAGAATTATAACGCTTTTAAAGTGTATGTCTCCAAATGTAATTTAGAGTTATTCTTAGATGATAATTTTTGGCCTAACGGAATAACGTTCAGGCGTTTCGTGCAGTTTATGTACAAAACAAAACCGGTTGAAAGTTGATTATTTTACATACGGATAATATAATGATAACATAACATAATGATAGGGAATCTGTTTTAATGTGTCTGTGTATGTTTAATAATGTTATATTAGTTTTCTATGGGTCTATGCCACCCGAAATAAAGTTTATTCATTCATTCATTCATTACTCCGGCCTTGGTGGTGGATGTACTATCAAGTATACTTTTGGTTATTAACCCTTCGGAGATTTTAGATGATGATGTTATGTAGCTTTGTGATGCGTTTTTTTTTTGTTAGTTCTTGCTATCAGCAATTTATGCTAATCAGTTTACGCCCATCAACTTTCATTTCGGTGCAGTATTTTTGGTTGCATCATAGAGAGCTCTAAAAAATATTTTTTAAACGCATCTCATTTGCATTTTGGGTTACAAACACTAATCAAACGCGATACCTTTTTTGATAATATGAGTGGTTTACTTTCTAAACGGACATCTTGGTATATATCGCCAGTCACAATCCAAAATCGTCACAATAGTTCGCTACTGTCCAACACTAAGCATCATGAGGCTCATCACCGCGGTAAGTTCAGCATATTTAAATAAAACGATATCAGTCTCGTCTACTTGTTTAGTAACCTAGTGAAAACTAAAAAAAAAAGTTATAAATATATCTCAGCAAATAATTTGCAGCGCAAAACACGAAAGTTATCCTTACTAATATTATAAAAGCAAAAGTGAGTTTGTTTGTTTGTTACCTCTTCACGCTTTATTGGCTTAACCGATTTTGATGAATTTTAGTACATAGATAGTTGGGAACCAGGAGACGGACATAGGCTAAAAGTGGGAAGTGAGGGAGAAAGAGGAAAGAAAAGGGAAAACTTAGCGTTGCTATTACAAATCAATAAGGCGCAAGGGGAACTGTGTTACCCCGAATTTAACGCGAGCGAAGCCGCGGGCAAAAGCTAGTTTACAAAATACGCGTACACAAAGCGCATTTTGTGTAAAGAAAGTTCGTAGCTCCAAAAAAGGTTTAAAAGATACTTCTTATGAGCCAAACAGAGTTATAGTACATAATATACTGAATTGTAAAAAAAAAATATAGTATTAAAATGTCTGATGCTTCTTTTGATTACAAATTATCACAAGTTACCACATATGGTGACTTCTACACTGTAGATGAGATATATTCTTTAAACTAAGTACAAGTTTAATAACTTGTTAGATTAGGTTAACCTACAAAAAAATCAAGAAAGAATTTCAAAGCAAATAATTAGTTAATTGCAAACATATTAAATCCTTACTATTATAAAAGCGAAAGTGAGTTTGTTTGTTTGTTACCTCTTCACGCTTTAATGTCAACATCGATTTTGATGAATTTTGGTACAGAGATAGTTGGGAACCAGGAAACGGACATAGGCTAAAAGTGGGAAGTGAGGGAGAAAGAGGGAAGAAAAGGGAAAACTTAGCGTTGCTATTACAAATCAATAAGGCGCAAGGGGAACTGTGTTACCCCGAATTTAACGCGAGCGAAGCCGCGGGCAAAAGCTAGTAGGGAATAAAGTTTCATTTAGCAACCTGCACAGTTTACGTCCGTAATGAGAATTGGCACTTATACCTTAGAAACCCAGTTCTTCCATTCGTGCAACGCCTTTTTATGCCTCTGACTCTGCTATAATAAATAAATTACAAATAAATAAATCTCTGATCGTATCGGCCGCCAGATACAAGCCCTCGCGAATTAGTATAGAGTAATATTCGCCGTCCAGAATATACTCTCGTCACTCCCGCTGACGTTGTCAGGCTTCCTCTAGGAGAGCTCCGCCAATAAAGACTGCTCACTAAGTCATCAATTGTTTTCATTAAGCTTTAGAAAGTATAGTTATTCATTCTTCCACGAACAAAAGAAACTAAAATCCGTGTTTAAAGGACTATAGTAGAAGCCGATTCCAAAAAGCAATTCCGAAGCAAATTTTAAAATGTATGCCAAAAACTGGTCCAATATGTTTTTTTGAGTGTGGGTGGACACTCAAAATTTCCAAAACCACTTACAATAATAGTAAATATAGTATACCACATAAATTAAATATACAAGTTATTGGGTGAATGTTAAAATCAAGTTTAATTACATAATGATGTTTATTTTAATTCAGTTACATCTACTGACAATAGAATCTGATATTTGTCAAGACTCAAGCAACTTCTAAGTCACAAATTCAAATGCAAAGCATTAACGTAATTGGGCCAACTTCAAAAACAAATAGATAAACCATGATGTCGTGTAACTACTCCCAGTTTGAAAGACTAAATCTCTATGTAGAAGAAAGGGCCAGAAACTCCATAGTATCTATTTTTAATTCAAAACAATGATACAAAAATTTGATTAAAAATTTGATTTTCAACAGGGCACGTTCCTCGCGCTGGTGGCGTATACTAGTGCCCAACTCGGCTACTACCAATACCGTTACCCAGGCGATGGCGGTGGTCACCGTAGTGGCCGCAGCGGCAATATCTTCCAAGGATGGAATCATGGAGGTGGCGTCATTTACCAAGTCGCTAATGGAGGCGGCGGTGGCGGCGGAGGCGGCGGCGGCGGTGGCAACTTCCAAGTCACTAACGGAGGCGGTGGTGGTGGCGGAGGAGGCGGCGGTGGTGGTGGCAACTACCAAACCACCAACGGAGGCGGTGGCGGTGGCGGCGGCGGTGGTGGTAGCAACTATCAATTTCGTAATGGAGGAGGAGGAGGCGGCGGCGGTGGTGGTGGAGGCGGCAACTACCTCAGCTGGGGCGTAGGTGCTATTGCCGATAGCAACCAAGACTCGAAAAAAAGTGGCGGCAGCGACAAGGAAACCAACAGTAACCGCAGCTACCAAGGTTGGGGCGTAGGTCCTGTTGAGGACAATGGAGGCGGCGTTGACAACTACCGCTCCACTAACGGAGGAGGAGGCGGCGGCGGCGGCGGCGGCGGTGGTGATATCTATCAATACCGTAACGGAGGAGGAGGAGGTGGCGGCGGCGGTGGCGGTGGCAACTACCTAACTTCGAACGGAGGAGGAGGAGGAGGGGGCGGTGGCGGTGGCGGCGGCAACTATCAAACTAGGAATGGAGGAGGTGGTGGTGGTGGCGGAGGCGGCGGCGGTGGCAACTATCAATACTCTAACGGAGGAGGAGGCGGCGGCGGCGGTGGTGGTGGAGGCGGGAACAACCAAGGCTGGAGCATAGACGACAACAACCAAGACTCAGAAGAAAGTAGCAGCGACGACAAGGAGAGTAATAGTAACCGCAGCAAACAAGGCTGGGGCAAAAGGCCAGCTGACGACAACAACCAAGACTCGAAAAAAAGTAGCAGTGACGACAAGGAAAGCAATAGTAACCGCAGTAAACAGGGCTGGGGCAAAAGGCCTGCTGACGACAACAACCAAGACTCGAAAAAAAGTAGCAGCGACGACAAGGAGAGTAATAGTAACCGCAGTAAACAAGGCAGGGGCAAAAAGCCTGCTGACGACAACAACCAAGACTCGAAAAAAAGTAGCAGCGACGACAAGGAAAGTAATAGTGACCTCAATTACCAAGGCTGGCACGCCCTAATCCTTCTGAAGCACCCATCCGGCGTTACATCTGGTCGTGTTTTCTAAGGAATGTTTGTCAAAATGTCCAAGACTGTCACCTGTATGACTGATCTAAACAATGCCTTCTCGTGACAACAAAACGGCTTCCTCTTGTGTAGCTACAGCGCTTTTTCTCTTCCTCTTACTAACAACGTTTTGCTCATTTCTTCAATAACGTAGATGTAGGAACGTATACTAAGGTATGCTCCTTCTAATAGGGATAAAACTAACCTCGGTATTACACAGATCATGTACCTCATTTATCCAAATCTGATCAGCTGTTGAGGCAAGGAACAGTAACAATGGACCCTTGAATTTTATTTATGCTTATCCATTAAGTTGTTGTTATTGTTTTAAAAAATAAATTAATTTTGACTGTTAACGTTTTTTTTTCTTCTAACTAATGACATTAGATATCTAAGACTCTGAGTGCGTGGTGAAACATAAATACGTTGATTTTTAATCTAAAAAAAAAAACGATAATTCTGGAGCGTTTTAATAAAACTATTTGCAACAAGGACAACCAGTAACATCCATAGATATGAATACATGTTACATTAGATGCAATCTACATCTATATAGTAAAAGATGAGACAGTTTAAAATGTAATAAGTTCTAGAAATAGGGACTGACTAGGTCCGCTATATTTTAGGCTAGCTAAAAGTACTCATTAAAATATAATATCTCTAGTAGAAAATTGATGCTTAAAGCATTATGTACCATCAATTTCCTTTTAGAGATATTGTATTGAACTCGATGCTGAATCTCCTACACAACCGTAAGGGTAAAACTAACTAATTCTTTTTATTTCTAAGAGTAGCGCATCTGAATTTTGAGAAGGTATTGTGCTCACTCAAATTTCTCGCGAGTGTCAGATCACTTAGACCTCTTCAAAATGATTGAGCTGATTTTTGCTGATCCATGTGTTATATTCGTGAATGTATGTAAGAAGGGACCGTTAGCTTTTGCCCGCGGCTTCGCTCGCGTTAAATTCGCTATAACACAGTACCTGCTTCATGTAGTTTTTGCCCTAGCGCCTTATTTATTGTAGCAATCCTAAGTTTTCCTTTTCTTACTTCTTTTTCCCTCATTACTCACTTTAAAATGAAATAGCCATGTCCATCACCAGGGTTCCAACTATCACTGTACCAAAATTCATAAAAATCAGTTAAGCCATAGAGGCGTGAAGACGTAACAAACAACAAACTCACTTCCGCTTTTTAAATATTAGTAAGGGTATAATATTGATAAATGATGTTTATTTTGCAAGTAGGTTTTAGAAACACTATTACAAGTCTTTTTATATAAAACTAGATGAGGCCGGTATATACGAGTATGTATACGTTGTCATTTGGTTCACATGAACGAAAGAATATGTTACTAGCTTAGCTTCAAGTATAGTTACGTCTTCACTACCACGCCTCACATTAAACTACAGTGTCTGACATCATCCTATAACTTTTCATCAGATCGTTAAACATTCAAATTGCAGAATTGGTAAACAGATTCATTGTTATGCAGTTTCTAAACGAATTATGTCATTTTTTTTTATCTAAAACGTTCGTCCTTGGCTGGAGTCATATTAAAACCTATCTATTTGATCTATTTTGGCTTGACTATTTACACTTGGTTGGTTATTTATATTCGCGTATGTATATTTTGGGAATAATAGTAGTTACCTAGACAGTGAGCAAATATAAGAAGGCTGTGTAGTGTTTACTTAGGTAACAAAAATAAATAGCTGCCTACATGATTTCGTTATTTAGGCCCTGAACTACTTTATTTGACAAAACATTTCTTACTCTCTGAAAAACAAATCTATACTAATATTATAAAGCTGAAGAGTTTGTTTGTTTGTTTGAACGCGCTAATCTCAGGGACTACTGGTTGGAATTGGAAATCAAGTGTCATCATTAATATTGTAAACCTTAAAATTACACCTAAATACTATCGAAGATCGGGATTTCATTTATCTCCCAACATATTTGGACCTTCGTCGCTGGATATAGAAGAAGAAATTGTTGCGACCAGCATAAATCGGACGCACGAGGCCATCAGCGAAGTCATCCACTGTACCAGCATAAAACGGTCAGGTCAATCATCATTCTTTATCCTTATCCTTTTTCTTTATTCTGTTCTTCATTTGTGTCAATTTTGTGTGAAATTCCAGTGTTTTAGTCTCGTCAAATAGATAAAACTCGTAAAGATTTTCTGTTTTGCCGCTACCCTCAACTTAGTTTAAAAATATATTTTTGCAAGTCATTACTAGTTAGTATTATCCTTTGTCTTCCACAAACTCCAAAATGACTAAAACTCCATCCAAGGAGGGTCGTAGCAGTAGTGAGGATATATTTAGGGATTTGAATAAAAGAAGAGGTGTTGTGCGAGGTAAATTTAGATTATTCATGAAGTATGTGGACTCTCTAGAAATACCGGTTACTGAAACCAATAAAACAGAAATTCAAACTCGGTTACAAACGGCAGATTTATTGCTTCAGCAGTTTACAGATATTCAGGACGAAATAGACATGAAAATATCTGATAGTCAAGTAGAAAAGGAATTATCTGAGAGGGAAACTTTTGAAAACAATTATTATGCTTATGTGGCTAAAGCTAAGTGTATTATTAAAGTAAATAACGCTCAAGATACTTCTAAAGTTTCTAGTAAAGTTCAATTACCTACAATTTCACTTCCTTCCTTTGATGGGTCTTATGATCATTGGTTAGAGTACCGCGACACTTACCTATCTCTCATCCATAATTCTAAAGAAATAGATAATGTGCAAAAGTTCCATTATTTACGGTCTTCTCTTACTGGCAATGCATTGTCGGTGATTAAGTCATTAGAATTCTCCTCTGATAATTACATTATAGCATGGGAGTTATTGGAAAATAGATTTAATAATAACCGTTTACTAGTGCAAAACCACGTAAAAGCATTGTTTTCTATTACGTCACTAAATAAGGAATCATCTAGTCAAATTCGTAAACTTCTAGATACCATTCTTAAAAATCTACGTTCTCTCAAAAACCTTGGCGAACCGACCGAGTCTTGGGACACTTTGATTATTTATTTAATAACATCTAAACTTGATACAGCCACTGAAAGAGAATGGGAGACTCATAAAAGTTCAATTATAAATAGTCAGAACCAGTCAAATTCACGTTTATCTCTTGATTATTTGATTACTTTTCTTAAAAACAGGGCTGACGTATTAGAAACCATTCAGTTAGCACACAGTAAATCTACCACGGAGAATAACGTAAAGAAACCATCACATTCACAACATCCAAACAAATCACATAGTTATACATCAACACAAAATAAACAACCTAATAATAAAAATTCTAAACGTTCTCGTATTTGCACTATGTGTCAAGCTAATCACCCACTTTATTCTTGCGATTCATTCTTAAAATTATCTGTAAACGATAAAATAAAATTCATTAACGAAAAGAAGTTGTGTTGTAACTGTTTACGCGGTAGTCATTCAGTAGATGACTGCTGGTTTGGTCCTTGTAAACAATGCCATAAGAAACACAACAATTTAATTCATGATAAATGTGACGATATTGCGAGTACATCCACATCGTCAGCTGTTCAGTTAAGTTCACAGGCATCGCCGCAGGATACAACTAGTTCTAACTCTTCAAATATTACCACATTACATTCTGCATCTCACACAACACATCAAAGTACTACTCATTCATTATTAGAGACGGTACTGCTGTGTACTGCTTTAGTTGAGGTTGCAGATAAAAGCAATAATTATCACACTACCCGCGCATTATTAGACAACGGTAGTCAGCATTGCTTTATTGCAGAATCTTTATGCAAACGATTAAATCTTAATTTAATACAGTCCACTGTGCAAGTCTCCGGAGTAGGTAACTCGGTGACTAACTCCACACAATCATGCGAAATTAATATGAGGTCTAAAACTACTCAATACAATACACGCTTTAAATGTTTAGTTTTAAATCAAATAACAGCTCAGTTACCATCATTAGGTACAAATTCAAACATAAATATCCCTGAACATGTAAAGTTAGCGGATCCCAATTTTTATTCACCAACAGGAATAGAATTATTAATTGGCGCAGACAAGTTCTGGGAACTGTTAAATGACGGACTAATTCGACTAAGTAGTGGTCCATATCTTCAGAATACTAAGTTGGGATGGGTAATATCGGGTTCATTGTTCAATAATAAAACTTTACGCAACAATCGTGTTCAATGTAATTACTCACAAACATTAGATTCTCAACTTAGAAAATTCTGGGAATTAGAAGAAATAGTTCCGCAAAATAAATTATCTAAAGACGAGTCTTTATGTGAAAACCTGTTTTTGCAATCTACTTATCGCGATAAGACGGGTCGGTTTTTTGTGCGCATTCCATTAGCTGAACCTAGTGACACACTAGGAGATTCGTACAAACTTGCGCTTAAACGTTTTCACGCACTTGAACATAAATTAGATAAATCTACACCTGAATATAAAAAATTATATTGCGATTTTATGAATGAATATTTGAGTTTAGGACACATGAGTCGAGTCAATCATTATCCATCACCAAATTATTTTCTACCGCATCACGGTGTTTTAAGAGTTCATAGTAGTACAACCAAACTTAGGGTGGTTTTTGATGGCAGTGCAAATTCAACATCGGGCAAATCGCTTAACGATATTCAATATATTGGCCCTAGTTTACATAACGATGTTTTTTCAATTTTATTACGCTTTCGACAATTTAGATTTGTTGCATGCGCTGACGTCGAAAAGATGTATCGACAAATTAACATTCAACCAGACCAAAGAAACTTACAGTTAATTCTTTGGCGTGAAAATAAATCGGACGAACTCGGTGTGTACCAGCTTAATATTACTTTTCTTAAAAACAGGGCTGACGTATTAGAAACCATTCAGTTAGCACACAGTAAATCTACCACGGAGAATAACGTAAAGAAACCATCACATTCACAACATCCAAACAAATCACATAGTTATACATCAACACAAAATAAACAACCTAATAATAAAAATTCTAAACGTTCTCGTATTTGCACTATGTGTCAAGCTAATCACCCACTTTATTCTTGCGATTCATTCTTAAAATTATCTGTAAACGATAAAATAAAATTCATTAACGAAAAGAAGTTGTGTTGTAACTGTTTACGCGGTAGTCATTCAGTAGATGACTGCTGGTTTGGTCCTTGTAAACAATGCCATAAGAAACACAACAATTTAATTCATGATAAATGTGACGATATTGCGAGTACATCCACATCGTCAGCTGTTCAGTTAAGTTCACAGGCATCGCCGCAGGATACAACTAGTTCTAACTCTTCAAATATTACCACATTACATTCTGCATCTCACACAACACATCAAAGTACTACTCATTCATTATTAGAGACGGTACTGCTGTGTACTGCTTTAGTTGAGGTTGCAAATAAAAGCAATAATTATCACACTACCCGCGCATTATTAGACAACGGTAGTCAGCATTGCTTTATTGCAGAATCTTTATGCAAACGATTAAATCTTAATTTAATACAGTCCACTGTGCAAGTCTCCGGAGTAGGTAACTCGGTGACTAACTCCACACAATCATGCGAAATTAATATGAGGTCTAAAACTACTCAATACAATACACGCTTTAAATGTTTAGTTTTAAATCAAATAACAGCTCAGTTACCATCATTAGGTACAAATTCAAACATAAATATCCCTGAACATGTAAAGTTAGCGGATCCCAATTTTTATTCACCAACAGGAATAGAATTATTAATTGGCGCAGACAAGTTCTGGGAACTGTTAAATGACGGACTAATTCGACTAAGTAGTGGTCCATATCTTCAGAATACTAAGTTGGGATGGGTAATATCGGGTTCATTGTTCAATAATAAAACTTTACGCAACAATCGTGTTCAATGTAATTACTCACAAACATTAGATTCTCAACTTAGAAAATTCTGGGAATTAGAAGAAATAGTTCCGCAAAATAAATTATCTAAAGACGAGTCTTTATGTGAAAACCTGTTTTTGCAATCTACTTATCGCGATAAGACGGGTCGGTTTTTTGTGCGCATTCCATTAGCTGAACCTAGTGACACACTAGGAGATTCGTACAAACTTGCGCTTAAACGTTTTCACGCACTTGAACATAAATTAGATAAATCTACACCTGAATATAAAAAATTATATTGCGATTTTATGAATGAATATTTGAGTTTAGGACACATGAGTCGAGTCAATCATTATCCATCACCAAATTATTTTCTACCGCATCACGGTGTTTTAAGAGTTCATAGTAGTACAACCAAACTTAGGGTGGTTTTTGATGGCAGTGCAAATTCAACATCGGGCAAATCGCTTAACGATATTCAATATATTGGCCCTAGTTTACATAACGATGTTTTTTCAATTTTATTACGCTTTCGACAATTTAGATTTGTTGCATGCGCTGACGTCGAAAAGATGTATCGACAAATTAACATTCAACCAGACCAAAGAAACTTACAGTTAATTCTTTGGCGTGAAAATAAATCGGACGAACTCGGTGTGTACCAGCTTAATACTGTGACATACGGTACCGCGTCGGCTCCTTACCTTAGTATTCGATGCATAAAACAGCTGGCATCCGAGTGCGAGGATGACGTCATTAGGCAAGTTATAGACGAAGATCTGTTTGTTGACGATTTAATTACTGGTCATGATAATAAACAATGTTTATTAGACATTTGTACTAAAGTAAATAATGTTTTAAAATCTGGTTGCTTCCATTTACGTAAATGGTTGTTTAATTTGGAAACCTCTACGACAGATCAAACAAAGGAATTAGCTTTAGGAGAAAATTGTTTAACTAAAACTCTCGGTATAGGTTGGTTGAATTATTTAGATTTATTATATTTTACTACGAAGATTGAACAGACCTCCACTCATGTGACTAAGCGCGTTATTTTGTCTGTTGTTTCTCAGGTGTACGATCCATTAGGCTTGTTATCACCTTCAATTATAATCGCAAAAATACTTTTACAAAAGCTGTGGCTTTGTAAGTTAAGTTGGGACGATCCAGTACCTAACAATATTCTGTGTATGTGGAAAAACTTTATCGACACACTTCAACACTTACAAAACATAAAAATTCCTCGTCATGTTAGACAAGTGAATTCAAAACACACAGATTTACATATTTTTACGGATGCATCACTGGATGCATATGGCGCATGTGCATACATAAGTACATACAGCGACAATTCACCAGTTACTGTCAGGCTACTCTGTGCTAAGACCAAAGTCGCACCAATTAAATTAATAACAATACCGCGATTAGAACTCTGCGGAGCTTTAGTTGGTGCTAATTTATACAAAAAGATAATTCAGTCATGGAGATTAGCTTTTGATAACGTATATTTTTGGTCTGACTCCATGATTGTCATAAATTGGATTAAAATATCACCTAATTTGTTAAAACCATTCGTTCAGAACAGAGTAATTCAAATCAATGAGTTAACTGGTGAGTTGCCGTGGTTACATGTTGCTGGTAAAACCAACCCGGCTGACCTCTTATCTCGCGGGCTCACGCTCGACGCGCTTCAAAATTCAGATATCTGGTGGCACGGGCCAGCATTTTTAACAGAAACTAACAACAATTTTAAACCAAACAATAACGATGAAATTATTACTCTGAACGATTTACCTGAAATTAAACCAAATGTTAATTCTTTATTTACTCAATCAAATTTTACTAGTATTTTTACCTTTGAACGTTTTTCAAATTTTAATCGCATGAGACGTGCAGCCGCTTATTTGCTACGCTTTATTCATAATGCACGAATTCAAGTCAAAATGGAACGTAGCACCGGCCCGCTTACGTCTGATGAATTAAATAAATCAACTTTAATTTTAGTACGCTTAGCACAACAAACGACATTTCCACTTATTTTTAATGTATTAATAAAAAACTTACCTATTAAATCGATGAGAAATATATCTAGTCTTGACGTGTTCCTAGACTCTGATTGTATTATTAGAGTGGGGGGTAGATTAGTAAATTCTCATACCTTCTCCTATAGTAAAAAGCATCCCATATTATTGTGTCCAAAACATACGTTCACGCGACTTCTTTTCCAATTTGAACATAAACGTCTTCTTCACGCTGGTCCACAATTGCTCTTGGCTACTATTAGAGAAAGTTGGTGGCCACTCAGGGGTCGTGATTTAGCCAAGCAGACAGTGCATAAATGCATTACATGTACCCGCCAGAAAGGGAAGGCACTATCATTAAAAATGGGTAACTTACCACCTGAAAGGCTAGAACCGGGGTATCCTTTCTTACAATGCGGTGTCGATTATGCGGGACCTATGTTTATATTGAATAGCAAAGGTAGGGGTTCAAGGTTGGAAAAGTGTTATGTTTGCTTATTTATATGCTTTACTACGCGTGCGATACACTTAGAATTAGTTACCAGTTTAAGTTCTGAAGCATACTTATTGGCTTTGAAAAGGTTCCTATCTCGTCGTGGAAAACCGGAAAAAATATTTTCCGACAACGGAAAAACGTTTGTAGGCGCATTAAAAGAATTTGCTCAATTTTTAAACAGTAGTCAAAATGATATTTTAAATTTCGCTACAGGCGAAAATATTAAGTTTAGCTTTATTCCTCCCTACTCGCCACACTTTGGAGGTTTGTGGGAGGCAGGGGTAAAATCATTTAAACACCATCTTCGTCGTGTAGGAAATATAAACTTCACTTATGAGGAATTTTCCACTTTATTGACACAAATAGAAGCCCTCCTAAACTCCAGACCTATGTATCCCATGTCTTCAGACCCAAACGACCTACTCCCACTTACACCAGCCCACTTCCTGATTGGCCGGCCGCTTGTTGCGCCTACCTACGAAGACCTCACAGCAGCAAACACTTCACGCTTGGTCCGCTACGAGCGCATCGAACAGATGAGGCAGAGGTTCTGGAAGCGATGGTCGCAGGAGTACGTTTCGGAGCTGCAGACGAGGAGCAAATGGCAATCCAATGCCGATACAATAGCACCCAATACCTTAGTGCTCATTAAAGACGACAATCTACCACCCTTGAAATGGCGTCTTGGA
The DNA here is from genome assembly GCA_958449745.1 of Ochropleura leucogaster. Lineage (NCBI taxonomy): Eukaryota > Metazoa > Arthropoda > Insecta > Lepidoptera > Noctuidae > Ochropleura > Ochropleura leucogaster. The sequence continues at coordinate 2,981,436 of OY288206.1, forward strand.
CGAGTCATAAACACTTCACCTGGCAAGGATGGATTGTCACGTGTAGCTGACATCAAGACAGCTAACGGAGTGATACGAAGATCGTACCCCAGATTGTGTCCGCTGCTAAAGGAAGAAGAACCCTAACTTCTATCAACTGCTACTTCTCTCGTTGGAGGCTATTACTCCAAGGCGGGGGCATGTCTACGCATCATCATCATGTGCGAGCGCTATACGACTGGACGGAAGAGAGGAGGAGTGCGGGGTGTGTTTCTAGATTCACCTACGCGCGGCGCGGTCGTCGTTATTGCTATCTGTCAGCCTGCATAGACACACATCAAGTGTCATCATTAATATTGTAAACCTTAAAATTACACCTAAATACTATCGAAGATCGGGATTTCATTTATCTCCCAACAATTCTTTTAGTGTTGGATAGTCCATTTCTTGAGGAAGGCTATAGGCTAACATCACGCTACAACCAACAGGTGCTGAGCAGCGCGGGTGAAACCGTGGGGAACAGCTAGTTATAGATATGAGAAGTACGATTGGTTTGACACACCTGGTTTTTACGGATTGGATATTATCAAATACCAAATGTTAGATTTTTACTGTTTACAGCCCGCCCATGTACCTTCTTTTGCCTTTTATGTTCCAGAGCTGCGGTATCTCTCCCTCAAAATACACAACTGCATGTCTGGAACAATGTTATTGTTAACCTTATGACGGGCGTTGAAAGTTGCGAAACAGTTTTTACTTTTGCAGCTATCATCGTTTTTCACCTTTGTATGTGTAGGTATGTGTTTCAAAAATTAACCCTTCTTTTTCTTTATTAAGTATCTCTTTCGAACAAAAAGCAACCCCCATCATATATTCGAGAAGAATTCATTGCCACCTTGCACTATTATTCAGGTTAATAATGTAGACCTAATTGCATACCTACACGATTTTCCGGTTGCAGTTTGTGCTGATTTGCCTTAAACTGAGTCACCACAGAGTCGCCCTAGTCACGCCTTGTTATGTGATTCGGTACTCACAGTAAGGAGCCAAATAATTATTTTTCTGTATCATTGGGTTTTCCGAAGTTTATCTAAGACATCACAAACATGACTGTGTATCGGGTTGTTCGAAGTACATACCATGGCCCCGGAACTTAAAGGGCAAAAGAGGGAACATGGGTGGGTTTTAGTCAGTACAAGTCTGACAATCCCTCGCTCCGCCCTGAGCTGGGGAAGTTATTTGATTTTATGATGAAAAAAAAAAGGAAACCACAAATATAATATGTAGGTGAACAAAAACATCGTGAGGAAACCTGGTTTTTTAATTAATATAAGTCTGAAATCGCCAACCCGTCTTAAGCAAGCATGGTGATCAATGCTCGTGCCTTCCCTGTATGAGAAGAGGCCTTTGCCCGTCATTGCAACATTGTAATTTGATAAATCACGTCAACGTTGCAGCTACGGCATAGAGAACAACAATAGGAGTTTATTTGTTACCACTGTCTTAGAACCCAAAGGCTTGGCCAACGCTCTCTGCGTTAGTAAAAGGCCGGACGGCATGTCTTTGTTTCCTTTGAATACGGCTTCAGTGTGGGATGCAATATGGGATGATATTCTTGCGCCTTCACGTCTTCCAAGGTCATCGTGTAGCATACCGTTTTTAAACGTAAAGTAGCTAGGTTAGGTAGGTAGGTTACTTTTAGTAACGGTAGTTGTCGAGCTCCTTGGGTTTTGAGTCAAGCTACACGGTAACTGACGAATGCTTGCACTGACTCGACAGGTCCACTCAAACTGTGTGGTGCTTTCTTAAAAAGAGCATTTCAGACACTAATCTGTATAGTCCTCATGTAAATTGATCAAGATTTTTTGTCTGGATCTTAAAAAAGATCTCTGAGTTTGTTTCGGCTGTTTCTTCTCAGAGTAGTTGGATAAGAAACGCCAGCCTCATTTAGTTTAAAGATGAGTGTAAAGGTGTTTGTGAAAACCTACTTGCAAAATAAACATTATCCTTACTAATATTATAAAAGCGAAAGTGAGTTTGTTTGTTTGTTTGTTACCTCTTCACGCTTTAATGACTACACCGATTTTGATGAATTTTGGTACAAATATAGCTGGAAACCAGGAGAAAGACATAAGCAACTTTTATTTAAAAAAAAAAGTGGGATGTGAGGGAGCAAGAGGGAAGAAAAGGGATAACTTAGCGTTGCTATTACAAATCGATAAGGCGCAAGGGGAACTGTGATACCTCGAATTTTAACGCGAGCGAAGCCGCGGGAAAAAGCTAGTTTATCATAAAGCTATATTTTATAGCTGTTTGCGTGCACGTACAATAAATTCTGGGAAACTTTACTTTGCCGTCACTTCTGGTTTTTCTATCGTCGAGTTTTCTCGCCCAAAATCCACGGTACAAAATAAATAGGTACAGAAGGTTGATTCCGAGCAAAACCAGTTCATATACAGCCCAAAAAAGCCTTAGGTTGTAGAAGTCTACACACAGTTCATCTTTGTTTGTTACTGATGACTTCTCACAAGTTAATCTTGAAGCTTTTGTGATTCAACAAAGAGCCTGGGGCCTAAGTCTGCTATTACAATAGCGTTAGAATGGTCGATCACTGATCGCATGGTTAATTTTGACAAGTTTGGTATTCTACTACATACTAAACTTGTCAAAATCAACCATTGTGCGATCAGTGATCGACCACTCTGGCACTATTGTAATAGCAGACTTAGGCCCCTGTATCGATGCTGAATCATGCGCATTGCAAACTCGAGTAACGCGCTAATAATAAAACTACATCTACGAAACAAGTGACGGTGTCGCTGCAAAAAAGTGAGAATTGGCTTTAAGGTTTTTTTTTGGGTTGGAAAATCATCAAATAACTTCCCCCGCTCTGGACAGAGTGGGGGGAGTGTCAGACTTTTACTGACTAAAACCCACCCATGTTTCTTTTAGTGGATTTTACGTTCCGGAGCCGCGGTATCTATTTCGAACAACAAGCAACCCCGGCAAGCGGAGGCCCTGGCAAACCCTGCTTTGCTGACATCTATTTTAGGGAAATAACAAAAGACTACAAACAAATATTTTCTTCATAACTTTATAACAAAAAATGCCCTTAAACAATAAAATAAATAAACATATTCAGCCTCATCTAAACTTTGCTACAATTTCGCTAACAGCCGCATAGCACCCAGATAATAAGACAATTAAATAGAATATTAACAGCAATAGGTTCTTCCATAAAATGTAGTTTAATTTTCCCAGCCCTCGTTCCCATTGGTGGACAGTCTGGACGACAACTGGGATCAGCAGGCCCAGGGTTGAGAAGAAGATGGCTCCAACGAGACCTATGAGGAGTTCAAGGTCTGGTACGGCTACTGCAAGGATAACTGCAACAAAAGAGTAATGGATCTGAATGTTTATGGACGGAGAGCGAGAGGAAGGCCAAAGAAAAGATGGATGGATTGTGTAAGGAATAATATGAAGGAGAAAGGAGTAAATGATGCCGTGACGTCTGATAGGGGATAATGGAAGAAGAAAACTTGTTGCGCCGACCCCAAATAGAATGGGTCGAGGGCAGGAAAATGATGATGATGATGATATGTCCCTCCTATCATCATCATCATCATTTTCCTGCCTGCTTTCCTATTACAAATCAGCTTAGCGTTGCTATTACAAATCAATAAGGCGCAAGGGCAAAAACTGCTCGCAGCAGGTACTGTGTTATATCGAATTTAACGCGAGCGGAGCTGCGGGCAAAAGCTAGTATCTATAAAAAAAACTAAAAACAGAAGAATGTGCTTCAGGCATCTTTTCAATGCGGGAATCGAACCCACGACACGCAGCGCAGCAGTCAATCGCACAGTAACTCGGCCAACCGTGTCATAACATATTGTAACATTAATTTAAATAATTCCATTAACCCTATATAATTTTCAACTTTAATTAGTACCTAAAATACTCACCAGTCAAACCCACACTAACAGTCCTGAGTGTTATCTGGCTGATGTTGTAGTACTCCTTGCTAAACCTGGACTTGATCCGGGTCCATATGATGTCCATGGGTGCGTACATCTGAAGGCAGTACGTGAAGAACACTGCTACTGCCACCAGGATCTTTGCTGCTAATGCCAGGCTGGGAACAACGTTTAAAACGAAATAATCTTATTATAGGTAGACAATTTTGACACTGTCATTTCAAGTGTCTTTAAAATAATATTCTCAAGAACTGGGGATGAAAAACATTTGGAGGATTTTTTAGATAACTCTAGATTTAAAGCCTTTACAGATTTTACTCATTACTAAACCTAATGCTATACATAAAGTAAAAAGTCAATAAGTTAACAATTTATTCTAAAACTATGTGTAATATGATTTAAGTAAGTACCTACACTTAATTTCAGGGATTAATTTATTAGTCACAGGTTTAAGCCTAAGTCTTATCTAAGACGAGAATATTTTCAGAGAAAATCATTTGTCTTACCACATTTGAATATTGTTGAACATTTTTGTGTTTATTAGGAGACGAAGAGCTGAGGAGCTTGTGGCTAAATAATAGCAGCCGCTTGGGTTCATCTTTAGGTTAAGCTGCGCTAACCTAGGTTGGTCTGTGGATGGGTGACCACCCGTTACATAACGAGTTTCCTCCGTGCCTCAGAAAGTACGTTAAGCTGTTGGTCTCGACCATCATCGTAGATCTTTGCACCTTACAGATAGTTTGTGTCTAGAAAGTGACAACTGGGTTGTGAATGTCAGATAGGCAGTCGCAGACTGGAAGCCAACTCAGCATAGTTGGGAATAAGTGAGGCAGATCATGATTGCTCGTGTTTATTATATTAATGCCTTTTTCATAGATGAGGTTTAGTAGTAAAACACAAGATGTAAAGTTCCTTAATATTTCATAAAACGTAGTTCTTTATTTGTGTAATGATGGCGCTGTTATGCTTTTTGTAAACTACAACAGCCGTAAATGACTTGATGTTCCAGAAGATGCACAACGGAACGACGCGATTTGCCGATTTTTGGTCTCACGTCCACACAATATCTACTTCAACAGTCATTGATTCTATAAGTAAAACACTGAATGGTATGCAAAGGTCTTGTACTTTTATCTAATTCTGATTGAGCTCTTAAAATAAACTTAGGACTTAGAAAAGTCGCAATCTAGGCAAGCAGCAGGATAAAATCTAAGATCGTTAAACTTGACATTTTAAGCACTTTATTAATCCTTTAACAGAATGTCAGTCTTTGATAAAAACTGATTTAAATATAAAGTAGAAAACCCACTCCGTTTTATAGTGGTATGATTATAAGTAGTTTTTCTGTTTAATTAATCTGAATTCAGTATTGAGCTTAATTCAAACAAAATAAATATACTTGGAAATTGTTCATTACCTAAGCAAAAAAACAATGCAATTAATATTCAATGTAAAGTTTATTCTTTTTTATGCTGCAGCTGCTAACTGAAACTTTTATCCCGTCACTATATTTTTCTTTTACTTCCACGGAGTTCTAGGAAATTACAGAAAAGCCACTAGCATTAAAAGGTCGGTAATACAAAATAAAGTTTAAAAGAGTTTTTAAAAGTTTTTAATTTTATTTTTGTTGCAAAGCTTGGCTGTAGACTTGACGCTCGGTAAATTAATCCAGGCTTTCTAACGTTAATGAGGTCATGTGCATCGTTAGGATGGGCTTACGTGGGCTAAACGGACCGTTCCGTTCCTGCGGTGTTATTCTCTAAGAAACCTTAAGCGCAGCGACGACCCCAGATGACTATGAAACTTGACGCTGTGGCAGCGCTGAGCTAGACGCTGTACTCTTACAGAATAGCACAACTGCAGTCATTTAGAAGTTGCCATTAAAAATTGCTGTAGCAGACAGCTTCAACTATCAGATCAGTCTAGATCTAATCAATTTGGTGAATCTAAATAATTTCTTGCGTTTTAGTTGCATCGTCTATTTAAATATTCAACCAACAATCATGTTTATTTGTGAATTCTGTTGATTAACACATTTTTTTTTATTTGATATATTTAATAAAATATCCTTAAACATATTCATTTGGGCCCTTTATTTGGGGAACGCGATACGAATTAAAAATTACGAAATAGACCGTTTATGTCGCAAGCTTGTGAGCTCGTTGTGCGAGTCCAAGTTTTTGTCACTGTTTTACACAAAAGATGATGTTAGTACAGGGACTACTAGATAAGATTATTTTAAAGGACCAGTTTTTCAGTAGCTATTATTCGGTAATTAGACCCGATTATAAACAACACGATTAGAGATAATATCAGAATTTTCCAAAGGTAATGCTGTTTTAAATTCTATATATTTTTAAATAACATAATAGTATTTAGAATTAAATATTCAACGAATTAAATTAAATTACTTCTAACTGTGATAAAGCCTAAAATAACAATTTTCAAATAAAGATATCTTTAAGAAATAGAAAACGCTTCTTTCAAAATAGTGCATTTTGATTCTGGTAAGAAAACTTTGTCATTGCGGTCAAGGCGGATTACACGCCCGAGCCACTAGGCAAGGGTGTTATACAGCCCAAAAGAGCAGTGACAAATTCTTACGTGAATCATATTCAATACACGAACAAAAAGTACTTCTGTCATTAAACTATGATTTCATTTGTTTTTCCCCGCGCGTTGTCTTCTTAAGCGCAATACACATTGAGCCCGCCGGGCCCCCTTTTGTCGGCGGTCTAGTAGGCGGCTTCACTTACTACAACTCAGAAAATTTAGTCGGCGACATGTCGGCGGCTTGAGATGAGAAGTTTTTTTGGCAGTCAGCACTACAGGTCGAGCGTCACCGGGCAACAGAGCGCAGGTGTACCCAAGCCGCCAACATGTTGGCGGGCAACACACGCGGTCGCGTGTTGGCCACATGATTCTTTTCATACAGACCGCCGGGATGTGTCGCCGGCTTTGTCGGCGGCCCTGCGAGCTCAGTGTGTATTGCGCTTTAGACTGAAGGAAAAACAAAGGCTACCGCTAAACAGCCTAATTTTCAAAATGTACCTAAATTAAACTTTTTTTTATATTGAACTCAAATAACAATTTGTGTTGTTATAAACAAATTATTTTATAAATGATCAAGTTTATTTGTAAATAGTTTTTAGTAAATATAAAGTAAAACAATAGTCTTAGAAAAAAAAACTCGCTTACAAAAGGGATTTAAACAGTTCAAAGCCACAAATAAAGCCCTCGTTGCCGTAAATGAAAAACAACTACGCGTGTGAAATACATTTCATGTTGAACCTAATTGTAGTGTAATAAGAGCTAGTTTTCTAGGAACTGTAAAGAAATAAAAAAAAACAATATAGAAATATTTATAACAGCTATCCAAATGGGTGAGTTAAACCGTGTTCTGCCGGGGTTGCGGGTTGTTCGAAAGAGACACCGCGGGCCGGAAGGTAAAGGGCAATAGAAGGAACATGGATGGGATTTAGTCAGCAAAAGTTTGACACGCCCCCTCCCCCCGCTCCGCCCAGAGCGGGGGAAGTTATTTGGTAATTTCCCACCCGAAAAAAAAGCGTGTCTGACTAAACAAACTAGAATATAGCTTATGAAGGAAAAATAAATTGTGGCTTTAAATTCCTTAATCCTTCAAACGACTGTTACCAGGCACATGTTTCTCATACGAATACGAAAAATATCTTGTGAATAAGGAATTATTAGAGGCACAATTTTCATAGAAATTAACGTTATGATATCCGTATTTTTTCATGTAGGTATTTTTTACGCAAAAAACCGAATGATTTTGAAATGATAAAAATATATCATTATCTTCATTGCGTGGGAACCAAAAACAGATGTATCTTTCCGATTCGTTGATTCTGAAAATATTTGGTATTTGTTCATTATTTTGCCTTCATCATCTGTCTAGCCTTTTCCCTTTTATCTTGGGGTCGGCTTCCAGTCAAACCGGATGCAGCTAAAAACCAGTATTCAACATGGAACGACTGCCTATTTAACCTCCACAACTCAGTAAGGACTGGGTAATACAATACTCCTTGGTAAGTTTAGTTTTCAGACTTTTTTCTGACTACCTATAACGACTATGTATAAACAATGTGTCCGGTTTGCCAATAATAAAAAAAAAAAAATGTGTCCGGTCACGGACTAGCGATATTCTATCTACATAACAAACATTCTAGGACTCAAATTATTGATTTTCAAAATAAGACTACCATATTTTTCACAAAAAAGTTTACAAAACTTTCGTTGATTTGCATATTTTTTTGGACTTTTTTTTTTCTAAAGTTACAAAAATGTAAGCTCATCATTTCTTAATTTAAACGATAGACAATATTGTTGCCTTCTGAATAAACTTTTCGTCTCAGTAAGACCAAAACTTAGACAGGTATGATTATTTTTTGTACACGCATAGAGAATATTTTAAAATGGCTGCCAAAAAGCGGGGAAGTGAATTTGACCCAAGTGTGTAGCGTAATAGTATATTAAAACAATCGCTACATAAGTATCTAGAATATCGCTGGTCCTTGACCGCACACATTGTATATATAATATTATAAATGTGAATGTTTGTCAAGATGTACGGATGTTTGTTACTCTTTCACGTCAAAACGGCTCAACGGATCTTGATGAAATTTTCACTGAAGTAGAATATAGTCTGGAATAACACATAGGATATTTTTTGATATCACGCTCGCGAAGCCGCGGGCGCCAGCTACTCTTGATATAAAAAAAATCCTGCTGTACGTGTGTATGTCACTAAACTCCTCTTAAACGGCTGGACCGTTTGAATGATTTTTTGTAAGCTTTTTGGTATCGCCCTGGATGGTTTTGATTCACAAATCAGGCCGGCCATACTTAATACAGGAGAAGAATACAAGACAACGTCTATCGGGTCCGCTTGTAATTAGGCAAAAAAAGATAGGATAGAAGTGGCTCCAAGAACCGTCAGAAGCACTGAAGACTTTTATCTATACTAATATTATAAAGCCGAAGAGTTTGTTTGTTTTTTGTTTGTTTGTTTGAACGCGCTAATCTCAGGGACTACTGGTTGGAATTGGAAAATTCTTTTAGTGTTGGATAGTCCATTTTTTGAGGAAGGCTATAGGCTATATAACATCACGCTACGACCAACAGGTGCTGAGCAGCGTGGGTGAAACTGCGTGGACCGGCTAGTTGAATGATACAGCATCATCCTTAGATGCCTTTTTTGTTTCGTAAAGGGCTTATTTATTTCATATTACCTCCTGTTTATTATTTTTCTTTTGTTTTATTTCTTCAATTTCATATATTTTGTTTTAGTGTTTTGTCCTGTGCAACTCAAATAAATACCTTTTATTTCTTTCTGTTTCAAAAAGTACTCATCATATATTTTATGTACATATCTCATTCTATTTGATGTCGTCATAGCACGTTATCACCTTCCATTCTCCCTTGTCATACGTCACGGCATCATTTACTCCTTTCTCCTTCATATCATTCCTTACACAATCCATAATATCATCTCTCCATACTTAAACATTCTCAGCCAGTAGAAGAAGTACTACCATTATGTTAATTTACTTTTAAGTGCTTCAAAATATTTGCCTATAAATGTTTTCCAATACATTATTTATTTAGTATTGACATTTAACGTGTTAATCGAACTAAAAGGCGTGGTAATCGCTTTGAAAGTGGTATTTTAAATATTGGATCCTGTTCTAATTGGGATCGTATAAAAGCGTTTAAATATTAATAGTACTTTGGAGCTTAGCTAGACTAAATATTTTTTTATTTTTCTGTTCGTTCTTTCGTCAGGGAAATTTCTTTATTATATCCTTACTTTAATATTATAAAAGCGAAAGTGAGTATGTTTGTTTGTAACGTCTTCACGCCTACATGGCTAAACCGATTTTGATGAATTTTGGGATAGAGATAGTTGGGACCCTGGAGATGGACATAGGCTTTTTTAAAAAAAGTGAGAAATGAGGGAAAAAGAGGGAATAAAAGGGAAAACTTAGCTTTGCTATTACAAAAAATAAGGCTGAAGTCAGGAAAGGGGAACTGTGTTACCCCGAATTTAACGCGAGCGAAGCCGCGGGCAAAAGCTAGTTTTGACATAAAGAGCAAAATAAGGAACATGAGTGGGTTTTATTTGAAGATTTATCATCCGCAAAAAAAGAGTGGTGACCTCATATTCCCGAAGGCCGCAATCGTATCAAAGTCTTAAACTAAATTGAGGTGAGACGGTAAGGGTTATTTACACGGCGCAATGATTGCTATTCATAGTTCCAATTGTAGAGACTAATATTGAAGGTTGAGTCCAATTAAGAAATGAAAATACATTGTGCGTAGACAAATTAATCATAAAGCAATATTAATTCAGTAAGAGTGACTGGGAAGCGGTCACCCTCTTCTGCGAAGCAGTCATGCTAGCAAAGGAGGTGGCCGGGCGTTTAAGGAACGGAACCTCAAACCAACCCAGCCGCAGCAGGAGACGCCCCAGGCGTCGGACGCCTCGAGACGACTCTCGGCCACCGTAGATGAGGGCCTGTGGACGTTGAGCAATGGGTAGCTCACCGTCCGTCCGTCTATTGACGACAGGCCGTGTCGACGGCGCGTTAGTGTTCCACGCGCACCTCAAAAAGATGTCAGCAAGGCAGAGGGGCCTGCCAGGGCCTCCGCCTGCCGGGGTTGCGGGTTGTTAAAGAGATACCGCGGCCCCGGAACGTAAAGGGCATTAGAAGGAATATGGGTGGGTTTTAATCAGTACAAGTCTGACACTCCCCTCGCTCCGCCCAGAGCGGGGGAAGTTATTTAATGATTTGCCACCCAAAAAAAGGAGGTCCACCCTTGGGGTTATAATAAAGAAATCACAAAACCTGTAGTGGCTATTCTTATTTTGCCCGTTCTTCGGGGATTACAAGCGTGTTAGTATGCGGATACTTAATACTCACTTATCACCCTCCGGTAAATTCAACGTGATACTCCCAAGGACACCTTCTCCATACTTCATGTAGCCAAAAATCCCGACGACTCCATACAAAATGGCGACGAAGACCATGGTCACATTGAGTACACTGGGACACCCGAGGAACTCCTGAGGCTTAGCCATCTCGTTCTCCACTGGCATGACGACGTTGATGCCTTCCATTGCGAATATTGCGGTACTGGAAAAAGAGAAATTAATTTAATTAGATCATAATTAGCCAATACCGGTCCTTATTCGGGATAGGTTTTCTTCGTATGTGAGAAGGAGTGGGCCTGGGCAATAATTGGGCGGTACACTCTTGTTTTTTCAATTCTATTTCCACAGACATCTACCTGTCTTATCCCAAATTTATTATAGACTAACTTTTGCCCACGGTTTTGCTCGCTTTAATTTCGGGGTAACATAGTTCCCTTTTCCTGATAAGCAGGTACCATATTCCTGTATTTTTTTTCCTTGTGCATAATCTATTGTTATAGCAAAGCTAAGTTTTTCCTTTTATTCCTTCTTTCTCCCTCATTTCTTACTTTTTTACCAATAAAATAGCCTATATCTGTCTTCAGTTCAATTAATCAAAATCGGTTAAACCTTATAGGCGTGAAGACGTAACAAACAGACTCACTTTTATAATATTAGTAAGGATTATAAAACGGTTTTCAGGCTTACCAAGTGCAGCTAAATACCAGTATTATACATGATTTCCTCAACCTAGTTAGCACTTGGCAATACAGTACCTCTTGGTAAGACTTGTTGTGTTATTTTTCCTTCTTTCCTGAAGGAAATAATAATTACTAGACAAGTAGTCACCTGTAACGACTGCCAAATAAGAACAAATGACGTCAGACAAAATTCTTTCCCACAGACATTTACTTAAATGACAGTGATTTAATAAGTGACACATGATTTTGTCAACAAAACTTTGAAGCTGAATTATTCATATTTTTATTTATCAAACTTTGTAATTATGTTATTTTTATTATTTATATATTTACTTCTATGTAGAATAATACCTAGAAAATTTTATATGTCTTTCTTTAACGAGTAACTCCACAATGCATAGATAGTGTATGCTTGACAATACCTACGGTCCAGTACCAAAATTCATCGGGAATATACAGTGACATTATTTTATTCATGGGAAATATTTACATTCATGAAATCTCACCTCGGCACCAACGGATTGCGGAATAACATTTACGTACAACACAAATTCAAAATACCATTTCCGTTAGAGCGGAAAAACTAACTTAATATTAAATTTAGAAGCTAACAAACTATGTTATATAAAGTACAACATTAGTGGGACCGGAAACCAAACCTAAACACGAATTTACTTAAAACCGTGAAATTCGTTGGATTCATAATGTTTGCAAGCAATAGAAATGCTAACAATAGGCATATAATGGGACTTGAAATATGAAAAGATGTAACAAAAAACGAAAGAGTTAATAATGGCGTTCTGTAGATAACCATTTTATACTAAGAGCAAAAAAAAACGATGTTGTTTATGGCCTTTTAAAAAAGAAGGCAAATGGAGTTCAAGGATTGATTGCCAAGTCGGGCAAAGTTTTATTGGATCATTCCATGAGGTATTTCCATCAGCAGTCTAAAGTCTGCAAATTCTGTATTAAGCTGTATTCTGGTTGAAAAGGATCATTGTTATGTTATTTATATCAAATGTAAATAAACAAACGCATGAGAGCGATATTTTAGCGTATATAAAAGACAACACTCAAGATGTAACCCTATTCAAAATTAATAGAAAATCCGAAAAATCTTACAATTCCTTTAAGTTGTATGTTCCTAAAACAAAACTCGACATATTTTTAGATAATAACCTATGGCCTAAAGAAATTACCTTTCGCCGATTTGTGAATGAGCCTTATATGTTAAAAAAACAGCATATTGAAGCAACAATCATGACATAATTATGGATGATAAAGATTGAATTTGATTGTCTATTTTAACATAGTTTTAAGTGCATTGTTACCAACAATTTATGGTCCTGGACTGAAACAAATGTTTAATGATAATGAATGATATATGAGTTTGAAGAATGGATTTAAGCCTTGGCTGGCCCCAAATAGCTTGAGGCGTAAGCTTAAGTGCTGAAATATAATATATAGCTGAAATATAAGAAACTAATTTTAACCTTCTTTTTTTGAAGTCTCTTTTTAAAATATTTCATGATCATCGACGTGAATTTTATAAAAATTACGTACCTCAAAAACAACGGCCATTTTTCCACACTAGCGACCATCTCAATATTACTCAACGGCGGCAGGTCAGTGAACGTATAGTAACAAGTGATGCCAAATGTTACTACTAAGCACACGTTCGCTAACACTGAGAATGGTACCAGGAATTTCAGGTGACGAATCTGAGTGATAAGGATTAAAGGTATGAGAAGGATCCCGCAGTAGACTTCTACTTCGTACTTCGTTGATGGTATGAAGTGGTCAAAGATCTGTAATGAAGAATTTGGTGTTAGAATAGAACTTTATTGAATATGCTTTATTGATGACTAAATGTTGTACATTTAGTTACTACCTCCTAAATAAGTAGTATCTATCCAGGTTTATGTGTCGTCAGCATGGTACGGCATACCCACACACTTACACCCATGAAAACACACACACACATACAACGCATACATCATGTTTGCGTGTTTGTACTTATATTGAATACTAGCTGGAGCCCGCGGTTTTGCTCGCTCAAAAAAAGTATCCTATGTGTTATTCCAGACTATAATCTACCCCTGCGAAATTTTAACAAGATCCGTGTCCGGTTTTGACATAAAAGATTAGGACCATGCACCCTCACAAACATTCGCATTTATATAAGTAGGATAGTAGGATTTGTAATTATATAATAAAGCTTTTGCCACTACACTACCTCATAGGTGGTAGGACCCCACGTGACCCCAGGAAACGTGTGCATATTATGACGATTACAACTTTTACAACTTTTTGAATCGTTATATCTCAAAAACGGTGGCTCGTAGAAAAAAAAGTATGAATTAATTTTTTGTAGATAATTTTATGATCTACAATTTTTGTCTGAGATATTTTTATGATAAAACTTACAGTTTTGCTGACCTTTGACCTTGAATATTTTTTTTCCTTACAAGGGAAAGATGGGGAACTTTAAAATTTTGTTTTTAATGATATTTCAAACAATCTTACCGATTTTCAGCTTGGTGAGAATTTAGGTAACTTCGTATGTCTAATTTGACCGGACTATTTATATTTTGGGGCCGTGTGGTTTCTCTTTCGAACTACCCATCAACCCCGGTAGACCATGGTCGTTACTGACAATTTTTTTTAATAATATATCATTTTAATAATATTTTATGCATTCTTTGGGATAGCAACGCGGTCATTCAAGCAGAATGTCTTTTTTAAGTTTAGTATCTAGATACGAAACTGAATACATTCTGGTTACATTTAATTGTTGTGTTCTAAATATAATATTATAGAGTTCTTTGTCCTGCAGCAGGATAATTAAATAGAATTATTCTTTTAATACAATAGAAGCACTTTCGCTTATTTACTCTAGCGTAAACCACTCTGCAATACCTACTGAAAATTTATCACACACTCTACAATTTACAACGTGATTTAAACGTTTTGTCTTTATAATCATTTTGCAAGTAAGTGTTGCCATTGTTACCAAAATTGATAAAATGATTCATTGTAATACAAGTACCTACGTAAACATTAAAATATAAAGTCGTTTTAATGACATATTCAAACGAAAATTCCATTAATTTTGTCTGTAGTTATAGGACTTCGTTCACCATTCGTTTTTGCGAAACGGCGGCGGTAAAATTGCAAAACTGTCAATGGTGTGCTAAAAAACAATAATTTTTTTGTTTGTTCCTATCAAACGACGATCCCTAGATTGCAGCATTAATGATAGTTTGGTTACTCAATTTGGAGAAAATTGTAATCTCACAATTCTGTCATTGACGTTTTTCACCTAAAATAGTGGTTGTCAACCGAAATCGGACTTTATTTAGTCGCAACTAAAACGGTGTGGAATACAATTTCATGTGAGTAGATATGTCATTTTAATCTTAGTCTAGTTTAATCAACTGGTTCATCAGAATTTGCATCAGTGACTGCATTACATTTGTACACGTGACCGCGTAACCACAATCGCTATTAACGCTACGATCGTGCATCAGTCACAATTTAAACGCGTTTCAGAATCCATATAGACATGCCTGCGCAGTTGTAAATTGCAATACGCCAATATCAACACAGCGATGTGGACACTCAACCACTTTTTTTGCGTCTGGAAATCCCCAATAGATGTCCGATATTGCGGAGGGGTTTATCAGACTCCTACTGACTAAAACCACACGGTGTTCCTTCTCGTCACTTCTGGCTGGGGTGCGGGGACACATTCGCATTCTTCACAATCACCCCAGCAGTGACGGTTTGCTTGCGGTAAACCCCTTCTTAGGTAAAAGGGAGGAGTGGGCTACTGACACTCAGCCACTGCGCCAACCGTGGCGTCTACACTGGATTAAATCGTAACTTGGTAAAGGGTTGCACTATTAGATACGCCTCAACCTGGTGCTTCGCAGATTACCGGCGGGCGGGGGGAAAGGTATATATTTTTGTTATATTGGTACCTACTCCCTTGTTCCCTTCATCTATATGTATCCCTAATTGGAGGAAGCGTTAATGGCAATGTAATTTGTGTTGGAACAAAATTGGACGAGCGAATAACGTTTCGTAATTGATTTCCCTCATTAATTTGTAGCAAACGAATTCTGAACTGGCTTTTTATTCACCTGATTCCAATATATGGAGTGGAATGAACTTGAAACACGAATAGAGTTTAACTGTTCAAATATAATATTTTTTATTTACACTTAATTCAATGTAGTTTTTTTTCAAATCAGCTACCGCTGATTTGCACGTTTTTTCCGGATGGGAAATCATCAAATTACTTCCGGCGGAGCGGAGGGAGGGGTATGACTTACTTATGTTCGTTCTTTTGCCCTTTATGTCCCGGGGCCGCGGTATCTCTTTCAAACAACTCGCAATCCCGGTAGGCGGTGGCCCTGGCAGGCTCCCCTGCTTTGCTGAAATCTCTTTGAGGCGCGCATGGAACACTAACTTGCCGTCGACACGGCCTGTCCGGAACGGGGGAAGTTATTTGATGATTTCCCGTCCGAAAAAAAGGGACGGGGTTTGTTTTAAAGACCAGACATTAAAAGTAAGTATAATAAAAAATGAATTCTCTAAAATGAGTCATTAATATTGATCAATGAAGTAAGTAAGTTGACCAGGCACTCACCTTGTCTAGCTAATCAAATATTGATACCTATTCCATTTTAAATGGAGTAAATATTTGAATACTCACAAATTATTAAATGTTCTGAAAGTTATTATTAGATCGCTGTGTAATAACCATTTTCATTAGTCCATTAGTTTCTTTGATATTTTAAGCAAATTGCTGTTGTTTTAAAATGGCGACACGGTCGGCGCAGTGGCTAAGCGTTTGGCTACTACGCTAAGTGTCGCGGGTTCAATCCCCGCATGAAACAAATATTTGTATGGTTTACAGATAGCCGATCCAGATCAGGGGCCTAAGTCTGTTATTACAATAGTGTCAGAATGGTCGATCAGTGATCGCATAATGGTTGATTTTGACAAGTTTAGTATGTAGTAGATTACCAAACTTGTCAAAATTAACCATTATGCGATCACTGATCGACCATTCTGACACTATTGTAATAGCAGACTTAGGCCCCTGGCTGTTTGTTTGTTAACGCACCTACAATACAGGAGAAAAAGAGCCTAATGCGGGTTTTTAAGTTTTGTTTGCTGCTTTTGATTGGCCCTTTGGGTTTGCTCATTATTGAAGTTATACTTCTTTTGGCGCGATGTAGAAAAATGATGAGAGTGATTTGCGCGCGCACAGCGACATCGTGAAGTTAGTTATAGGTGTTCTAGTAACTATGTTCATGTTGTATATTCTAGTATTTTTATATTTAGAACACGTGTTTCATAATAAATAAATATTCTTTTGGTGTTTTTATTAAGCTATTGCATAGCTTTTAAATCAATTTCACATTCCAAGTTACCCTTGCCGAGGTTTAGAAATGGATGGGTAACTAGGGGGCCAGGTTAAGCAATCATTGCCAAGGTTTGGAAATGGATGGATTATCACACGGGGACTGGTTAAGCAACCTTTACCAAGGTTTAGAAATGGATGGGTTACACAGGGGGCCAGGTTAAGCAACTCTTGCCGAGGTTTGGATATGGATGGGTTAGCACAGGGGCCAGGTTAAGCAACCCTTGCCAAGGTTTGGAAATGGATGGGTTACCACAGTGGGCCAGGTTAAGCAACCCTTGCCAAGGTTTGGAAATGGATGGGTTACCACACGGGGACAGGTTAAGCAACCCTTGCCGAGGTTTGGAAATGGATGGGTTACCACACGGGACAGGTTAAGCAACCCTTGCCAAGGTTTGAAATTGGATGGGTTACCACAGTGGGCCAGGTTAAGCAACCCTTGCCAAGGTTTGGAAATGGATGGGTTACCACAGGGGGCCAGGTTAAGCAACCCTTGCCAAGGTTTGGAAATGGATGGGTTACCACAGGGGGCCAGGTTAAGCAACCCTTGCCGAGGTTTGGAAATGGATGGGTTACCACAGGGGGCCAGGCTAAGCAACCCTTGCCAAGGTTTGGAAATGGATGGGTTACCACAGTGGGCCAGGTTAAGCAACCCTCACCAAGGTTTGGAAATGGATGGGTTACCACATGGGGACAGGTTAAGCAACCCTTGCCGAGGTTTGGAAATGGATGGGTTACCACAGGGGGCCAGGTTAAGCAACCCTTGCCGAGGTTTGGATATGGATGGGTTAGCACAGGGGCCAGGTTAAGCAACCCTTGCCAAGGTTTGGAATTGGATGGGTTACCACAGTGGGCCAGGTTAAGCAACCCTCACCAAGGTTTGGAAATGGATGGGTTACCAAAGTTTTTTTTCTTTACACCAAAGAAGTATAACTTCTAACGCGTGTACATAAGTACACACACCCCCTTTTTTTTTTTTTAATTACTCTGAGATATAAATTAATAGACCTGTTATAACTCTTTATAATCCCAGAGCATAGAACTAGAGGTGTATTTAACCTCTAGAGTCCCAGCGGCACAAATCGTGCCAGTAAACAAGTATTACCGTTGAGCCCCACTGGCACAAATTTGTGCCATCAAACCCTGACCGATTTAAAACTGTATTGGTAGTAAAGATAAGTCTTAAAATCAGATTACGCTTACGATAAGAGCCCGCTCGGCGGTGCTTGACGGATAGTTGAGGTAAATAATGGCGGTCCTTGAGAGGTTAATAGTACTCCCTCCTTTCGCCAAGGCATAATTCCTGACTCTGTGACTGATACCGAGATATTCCCGGTGAAAATACTTAATAACTCTTTTCCTGACACGGGATTCGAACCCAGGAGCCCATGCATAGCAGCCGCGCTTGCGTTCACTGGGCCAATGAGGTAATCAATAGACTTGCCTACGTTATTACTAAATATGTATAGTTGTTAATAAAAGATTTTTTTCTATGAATTAGGCATTTTCTTCGATTTAATAAACACAATAGTTTGTGTAGATGATTTAAATTATTTAAACTCTGTAAAGCCTTTTTTGTTACGTTGAATATTTATAATTTAATCAACATTCATTTTATGTACGCGAATGGGTGATTACCGCACAAAATCGCTAATTAAATTAATTTTAATCACGTATCTTGGTTTGAGCAATCACTACCTACCAATACAAACCATTTATTGGTTTAAAGGTGCAAAATCAAATTGAAAGTTGTCAACACTAGATATTTATATGAATAAATATATACGTATTTAAAAAAATAATAATTTCATTGAAATATATTACCATCATCATCATCACCAGTGATAAAATGTCGGTTGTTTATGCTCTAAAAGTTGTTGGGAAACGCGTTACTCAAACCTAGTATGCTGTTTAATCTTGGGATTAATCTCGAACGATAATTGCATGTTGCATTCCACAAAGGGATGATGTTCATGAGTTTACGTCGCAGATTAATTTAGCAATTTATGAAACACGTGTTCAATAATAGAAGATAAATAATAAAAGAGATAATCGATGTTACCATCCCGCATGACGAAAACCCCATGAAAGCCGAGAGAGAGAGAGAGTTAGAGAAGTTACTTGCTGATTTTTACTGAAAATAAAAATCATGAAGGAATCTCGTCGTAATGAAAGATCATACGACCACGGTTTGAACTAGGAAAGCACTGCTTAATCTTGTGGGATGACGACTATTTGGTGCTCGCGGCTGTTTATTTTTTAGCCAGGAACATTTTACCCATACCAAAAAACTTGCAAAATAACCAGTCTTAGTTTCACCTGACTAAAATATTATATTCCTGCTATATAATACAGTTGATTTTATTTCAAGCAACAACGTTGAAACTCGATTAGTGAATACTCTACAGAAAGGCTATTTAAACTCAGTTACCGAGCTTGGCCGCCAATCGGTTTACAATAATTATGTTGTTGACCTTATTTCATATTCCAATATTGTCAAGAGCTTAAAACGTAATAAATATTCTTATGTTTGAGTCGAAACGTATATTTTTTGGCAGTTTTAAAAGAAGGGAATGACACAAATAAATTATGCCTGTGTATAGGTACTGAAATAGTGTTGTTTTCAAAAGTAGCATAAAAGACTTTTATAGAATATTTTAAATTATTTATTTTATTAACCTCTAGAGCCCACACAAAAACGTGCCAGTAAACGTAAATTTGTGCCACCAAACCCCGACCGATTTAAAACTGTATTAGTAGTAAAGATAAGTCTTAAAATCAAATTACGCTTAAGCTAAGAGCCCGCCTGGTGGTGCTTGATGGATAGTTGACGTAAATAATGGCGGTTCTTGAGATGTTAATATGTGTCACACAAGCTATTCTCTTCTATATTTGTTTTTTTTTCTATTTAAATAACTTGAGTATTCGAACGTCATTGCAAACGAGCCTGCACTCTTCAAGGTTTGGTCAATGTAATAAAACCTTGACAGGTAATGGCTGCAGACAAAAAAGAAAAAAATACTTTTTGCAGGGAAAAATCATATTTATTGAGACCTACCAGATCGTAAATCCAAATTCTATTGGCTATCGCCGAAGGACAATAATTTTATTTGGAATAAGAATTTGAATAATTCAACGAAAATTTCGAGTTTGGAATCTAAGTTGATAAATAGGAATAGACTTGAGTGCTCCTGGGAAATGTCACTGTCATTGGTTTATTTATTAACAGCTACCCTACCGTGACGTCTTAAAACAGAACTTATTCTACTGAGGAAAAAAGACAGAGCTATACAACCCTGTATAGCTCTGTCTAGCACCATCTCTTTCTCACACAGAAATAAGAACTGCTATAAGATGTCATGGTAACCCTTCAGGTCTTAGGCTCAAACCACACCTGAGTGGCTCGGCACAACAGGAAAAACTCCACACGACCCATTAGTCTCCATAATTGACGGTTACATTACGTTTAAATTAAAATGTCAATACACATGACTTGGAGGTTTTCGCATGCAACCATTTGACAAATTCGATAGTTTAGCCTTCCGACATCTCAATGATCTTTTTCTATCATTTAAGCGATTCTATGTATTATAGTAATAAAGATAAAGTTAAAAATGCTTTGAAATTGGGAATGCTCGGCGCTGACCTACACTGTTATATTATGCCTTATACTCACATCTTTGAGAGAAGAAGCGATAAATATCACGTACACACTTGTCCCGCCGAGACAGACCCCAGCCATTGCCGCGTCTACAAAGTGCCTGAAATTATCAGTTTTATCATTATTTTATTTAATGCAATATTACAAATTAAAGCATAGTTTCATAATAATTAATGACAAAATTACTTTCTATTCCATTATTTAATTTTTCCGTTAGTGTTTTGAAAGATGTACTTTGTTTCATGTGAGAAATTATCACTGCTATTGTCGGCTCTATAACACCTTCGCAGGGCGGCTCGGACGTTCAATCCGCCTCGGCCGCAATAGCAAAGTTTCCTCATTTGAAATAAAATATACTATTTCATTTCACATTTACTCGACACCGGTCTTGAAAGGTAGTATCAAATTACTGGCTTTTAATTTGTTTTACGTTCACAAAACACTGGAAATAACACAAAGGAATAAAAAGAGAGAGAGAGAGACAGACAGACAAACAGAGAAACATGCGACGCCGCACAGCTTACAATAGCTTACTATAGCAAAAAGTGTCGTGACAACTTTTCGTCAGAATTTTTTCCGTCTAGCCCCCTTTCACAACGCGCGATAAGGAACTTCGTTCCAAAAATCATGTCCTTTGTTTTCATCACGGATAATCCGGTAGGCGAGAGAATTTTATTTAATTCTGCTCTTATTATTATTGCAGACAAAATTAAAAAAAGACTACAATACATAAAATGAAAAAAGCGAGCTGAAATTTTACCTCGATGGATGTGTAAACCCATCCAATAATTTTTATGATAACGTTTCACAATGAAAAGCATTAAATAAGAAATGAAGATCGAGTACGGCTTAAAAAATATTATATATTTTTTAAATGTGTACAAAATTTACACATTCAAAAGATTTTCTTCCATACAAATGCTATTTTTATTTCGGGAGCATAATAAACGCAGTGCGAGACCGCCCGCCCACCCCTGGCGCATATGGACTGCCATATATTGTAATATTACAATAAACCTTTAAATTTATACTAGAAGAGGGTACGTACAGAGTCGATGTGTTTTTACTATGACATCTACACAAATTTAAAGTATTAAGAGCTAAACAAAGAAGTCGGTATGCAGCAGTTTGAGATTTCTGCAAACCTCTTTTTGAGTGTCGAGTATATTTTGGTATATCTTGGTATGGACATGTGATGAGGAGGGATGAAGGACATGTGACTAAAAGAGTGATGGATCTGAATGTTGATGGACGGAGAGCGAGAGGAAGGCCAAAGAAAAGATGGATGGATTGTGTAAGGAGTGATATGAAGGAGAAAGGAGTTAATGATGCCGTGTCGGCTGATAGGGGAGAATGGAAGAAGAAAACGTGTTGCGCCGACCCCAAATAGAATGAGACAAGGGCAGGAAAATTATGACACATCATATTATATAATTCACACATATCTGAGGAAATCTTAAATATTAAGTTTCGAATAAAATTTTAGTTATTGATAAAATAGTTTTAACTTAACAAAAGTAATGTCTGATGAAAAAACTCACAGTTAATACGCTTAATTGGCCGTGAGTTTTTTTGCACAGTTGTCAAACTTTCTGTGTGCAATTTGTGCACATTTTTGAAATAGGAAAATGGTAGTTGTATGAAACTTTTAGCTCCAAATCGAACATTGAAAATCCGTGCTTTATATAAGTCATTTAATTAGCTGTTGTTGTTACTAACAACAACTAATAGCAGTATTATACAAACAAATATTTATAAGATTAAATCTTCGAGAAGAATTTAGTGATTGTAACTTCGATGATGCGATTTTTTGATTACAAAATTTAGTCCGATAAAAACGTGTTTGTATTGATGCCAGTAAATGAATAATACAAGTTTCTTGCGTGGTTGCTTTTATAAAAACAAAATGGCGGAAGATAGGTCAAATAATTCAAAGCCTATTATACCAATGTACCTACCTGATATGTGTAGAATATTGTTTGAGTTTCTTTGGCCCTTGTTTGAATACTTCTTCACATGTGTCGGTATAGCTAAGAGACGGTACTCGGGATTTCTTGCAGATTTCTCGAGAAGTTGCTACCTGTAACAATCGGACTTGTTAACACAAAAACATTTATTAATAACTAGCTTCCGCCCGCGACTTCGTCCGCGTGGCATTCTTACTTTGGGCTAACGCTAACTCTTAATCTCAAGATTGTTATTTCAATTTAATGATTGAAAAAAAAACTCTCCCCTTTTCTTCCCTCTTTTTCCCCCTTTTCTTCCCTCTTACTCCCCCCTGTCTTCCCTCTTGCTCCCCCCTTCTCACTTAAGTAAAAATAGCCTATGTCCGTCTCCAGGGTTCCAGTTATCTCTGTACCAAAATTCATCAAAATCGGTTAAGCCATTTAGGCGTGAAGACGTAACAAACAAACAAACTCATTTTCGCTTTTATAATATTAGTAAGGATTCGAAAATAAAATAAAATTATACACTACGACATCCGTTGCTCACATAAAACCTATTTAGTTTTCTAAAACAATTATTTTCTAGTATTAATTAGAGATTCATTAGTGTTTGACGGGCCTGTTGGTCTAGTGGTTAGTGGCCCTGACTGCTGAGCCGGAGGTCGTGGGTTCGATTCCCACCCAGGACAAACTTTGTGTGATGAGCATGATTGTTTGTTCTGTGTCTGGGTGTGATTTATCTATAACATGTATGTATTTATAATTATATAAGTATGTATATCAGTTGTCTGGTTACCATAACACAAGCTCTGCTTAGCTTGGGATCAGATAGCCGTGTGTGAGTTGTCCCAAGATATTTATTTATTATTATTTATTTATTTATTCTATATACTTTTGCAACCGTATACGCTTTGCTTTGAACAGAATTTATCTTGGTAAGATTTATTTGTAATTTTTCTGTACCCTGGGGGTTTAAAATGGCTGCTTTAGACTAAAAATATATATAAATTACGTTACAATTCTTCAAATGATCACAGACGCAGTTAATATTGTCACTTTGTCAACTTTTGACAAAGTTTACATTGACATTTTTAGGGTTCCGTACCCAAAATGTAAAACGGGAGAATATTCTAAGATTTCGCTGTCCGACTCTCTGTCCTGTAACCAGGCTGTATATCATGAACTGTGATAGTCAGACAGTCGAAGTTTTCATAAATTATGTGTTTCTGTTGCCGCTGCAACAACAAATACCTAAAAACAATAAAGTAATGTTTAAGGGGACAATACAACAATCATGATTTATTGCCGTTTTATTAGGTAACAGTTGTGACCAGCGGTTTCACTTGTTACTCAGGTACCTCTCATCACTTTAAATAAGGTATGAAAAATAGAAGTTGACCAATTCGTTGACTTACACGAAAAACACAATATTACATACAAATCGGTCCAGCCGTTTCGGAGGAGTTTGGTAACAAACACCGCCACACGAAAATTTTATACTTTAGATGGACTCGCATTTAGCCAGTTTAAATTAATACTACCTGGCGCCCCGGCTTCACCCGCGTGATATCGAAAATAAAATCCAATGTGTTATTCCAGACCGTAATTTACCTCTGTGCCAAATTTCATCAAGATCCGTTAAGCAGTTTTCAGAGTAACAAATATTCATACATCCTCACAAACATTTGCCTTTATAATATTATTAAGGTCATGTTAATATTAGTACCACAGTATAATTTAACTTACCAATATATGTACGCAATGTGTAGCTATGACTCCAACGAGAACTGTACCAATACAACCAGGCACCAGTCCAGTATTCTTGAAGGCAGCTGGCATTGCAAGCAATCCTGACCCTAATGATGATTTGAGTAAGTGAAAGAACGCGCCTAAAGTCCTGTGAACAGATTTTTATTTTGTGTAATTCAAGTACTATGTTCGATTTTATTAGGTACAAGCTTTTACCCGCAGCTTCGTTCGCATTAAATTCGGGGTAACACAGTTCCCCTGTCCTGATTTGCAGGTACCTGCTACCTGTAGTTTTTGCCCTTTTTTTTTTTTTTTTTTTCGGGTGGGAAATCATCCAATGACTTGCCCCGCTCTGGGCGGAGCGGGAGGGCATGTCAGACTTGTACTGACTAAAACCCACCCATGTTTCTTTTTTTGCCCTTTACGTTCCGAGGCCGCGGTATCTCTTTCGAACAACCCGCAACCCCGGCAGGCAGAGGCTCTGGCAAGCCCCTCTGCTTTGCTGACTCTCTTTGAGGCGCGCGTGAAACACGAACGCGCCGTCGACACGGCCTGTCGTCAATTGACGGACGGACGGTGAACTACCCATTGCTCACCGCCCACAGGCCCGCATCTACGGTGGCCGGAAGTCGTCTCGCGGCGCCCGGCGCCATGGGCGTCTCCCGCGGCGGCTGGGTTGGGCAGATGTTCTCTCCCTCAAACGCCCGGCCACCTCCTTCGCTAGCATTACTGCTTCGCAGAAGGTGGTGACCGCTTCCCATTCCCTCTCGCTCCGGACCATGGCCTGAACCAGGGCCGGACGCGAGAGATCGCCGCCGCCGATCGCCTCTACGAGGGCACGGCGGTGCTCCGCCCAAGCCGGGCAGATCGCCACTGTGTGCTCCACCGTGTCCTCCGGGTAGTTTTTGCCCTTGCGCATTAGTTATTGTAATCACAAAGCTAAGTTTCCCCTTTCTGGAGGGAAGAGGAAAACTTCTCAATCGTATCTCACTTAAAAAAAACATAGCGTATGTCCGTCTCCAGAGTCCCAACTATCTTTGTACCAAAAATCATCAAAATCGTTTTAGGCGTTTAGGCGTAAAGATGTAACAAACAAACAAACTCACTTTTGCTTTTGTTATATAAGTAAGGATTTAATTTTCATTGCAATTATTTTAATGTTCATTTCTGAAAAGGTTATCAAATGGAGATATTAAAATAAAATACCAATGCATTTCAAAGCGTCTTTGCGATCTATTCTAAAACTTTAATATTTTGCTTGTTATCTTGAGAGAAATATAAATGTTTTGTTATTTTATTTGGACTGTCTGATACATTTATAGGGTCACCACAAAAGAAAAAAACGGAAACTTCATTGGATCACTTTGTTTCGTCTGTCTGTCTGTCAAAACCTTTTATCTCGAAGGTATCGAGTTGAAATTAAAACCATAAACTCAAATTAGTGGTTTCTCTTTGTTCGGTGAACACATAAACCTTTTAAGTCAGCGCAGATAAAATATGGCCGTTTATGTGTCACAAATTTGTACGGAACCCTCGGTGGGCGAGGCTGACTCGCTCTGGGCTGGTTTTTTTTAGTGGCTCGGCCTAGTATGTGCATGTTATGCCGAGGAATGAGGAAAATGTTATAAGGAAAGTTTTTATTATAAGTGTGGATGGGTATAGTAGAAGATGAAGGCCAACAAAATAATAGATGGACTGTGTAAAGGATGATAAGGGAGAAAAAAGGTGTCAGATAAAAAGACAAGAGTATGGATGAAATAGACGTATTGTACCCACGAAGAATATTAAACCAGTTTATACTGATCTCTTAACAACGGATCGTACACCGCGGATTTCTCGTACAATGAGAGATCCGCATAAACTGGTTTTGTATAGGTTGATGTGTCGTCGTGTGTACTGCGCCAACCCCAAATTGCTTGGGATAATAAATAATGTAAAACATGTTGTCCTGGGATTGATTTTTCCATCGGGGGTTTCAGCAGTAGTAGCAGTAGTTGTCTGGATTTGTACCATCAACATGTTAAACGGAAGGGTAATAAAAAAAACTGGCCAAGTTCGAATCGTATTCGCGCACAAAAATGGCACAGAAGTCTTAGTAACTTCCGAGCGAAATTTAAAAAAAAAAAAATGTGGAAATCCCGGTAAATTTTAATTTTATTCTGTGTTTTAGTAATAAATCACTAGTGAAAATTTAAATTTTATTGCCTTATTATTAAGGTTGTTCAAATACAACCTGGTGACATACGGACAGAGGGACAGAGGGGTGCGGGTACACTAAAAAGGGTAAAAATGATACTTACGAAGTGGGGTGAGCCACATCCCTGTGTTCAAAGGGATTGTAGTCATCATCTTTATCTTCCTCCTTTCTGTCAAGCGTGATCGTTGATTGTGTTGTCGACGGAACATTCTCTGTGCTGCTTCGTACACTGAAATAAACAAATAAATTTAAAACATTTCGATGTAAAGTTAGTATTAGTGCCAAATCTTCTTAACCTTTCAATCTTTTGTTTAATTTACTACTCATTTATTTGTGCCGATTCTGATGAAACACCGGATTAAACTAGACTTAGATTTAAATGACAAACCTAGTCAAACTTTATTATTTTCCACACCATGTTTTAAAGATTAAAGATAGTTCGATTTATCTTGACAACCACATTTTTTTGTGAAAAACGTCAATCTCAGAATAATGAGATTGCGATTTTCTCTTAATTGAGTAACTGAACTATCATTACTGCTGTCAAACTATGATATAGTTAAGTTGAGTCACTTTTTTCAATTTAAGAATTTTAGTGAATTTTAGAGAAGTTTAATTTAGTTTGTTGCAACACAATTGACTCTCACCTTTCTTCGACACTATCCTTTTTTTTTTTTTTTTTAAATCGTCGCATTTAAACGTCCTGTTAGTTTATAAAAGCATAATATTATGTCATTCAAAAAAAGGTAATACACTTGTTGTAACCTCCTTCATTGCAATTAAAACAAAAAAAAAGTATAAAAAATTCCGTGGGTAAAATAATCTTCAGTGAAGTTAGATTCAAAATTAAGTTTTTCTTGTTAATTAAAAGCAAATAGTTTATCATTTATATACCGTTTTAATGGGTAATTAATTAATGTTTAAACTAAATTATTTTTTTCTCGGAACTCGATAATAGTAATTACTGAAATGTTTTGAGATGACTGTAGCTAAAATAAAAATTTCCTTTGGTTCCCTCTGCTCCCACTCCCGTAATGAATAAGGTCATGGATACGGTTCTAAGGTAGAGCAAGGTTTCATTAGGTTTATGCTATCAGGAATTTCTTAGTACTTTTCAAGAAGCATTCTTTCTTATTAAGTGGGGTTTGTGGGCCTTGTAGATTCTTAGACGCTTGTACATAACTTCTTATCTTGTTTTACGATTTATATAGTAAGTACTGTACTGTCCTCTCGTACACTTAAGTACTAACGCTGTAACAACAACATTGTAAAACCAAATGATTTTAAAATAGTAATTGTGGAGTTTCTTGCTTAGTTTGGGATCAGATAGCCGTGTGTGAGTTGTCCCAAGATATTTATTTATTTATTTATTTATTCTTGCCGGTTCTACTTCATAGGAAACGGCCAACCCAAACAGTGCACGTTTTCTCGACGTTTTTATTAGTACAAACTTAAAAATATATTAAAATAAAAATATAATAAATTAAAATAAATATATTTTTTAAGAGGATTATTATATATATATATATATATAATAATAATATAATATATAATAATAATATAATATATATATATATATATATATATATATATATATATATATATATATATATATATATATATATATATATATATATATATATATCGACGGTAAAAAGGAAGTAGGGCATAAGCGACATTTTGGTCAAAAATGAGTTATATATGCCATCATACGTAAAATTTTCCGCTCTTTCAAATGCGCTTACTCCCATGGCTCTACGATGACTTTTTTGGCGTTTATGCCCTAGCAAAAAAAATCATTTTACTAGTATTATTTTTCGTAACCGACGAAAATTCAGATCATTTTTGCTACAAAGGTACTTGTACCCCTACAAAAATGACTTATTTTCGGTTTGTTGTCGGTAATGCTTTTTTACTTCATAAGGGTGTCGAGCTTTCGGTTGTTTATGCCTTTTAAGCTTTTCCCTCAAAAAGTACAAACGTTGTTTATAGCCTACTTCCATTTCATAATTTAACATAGCTGTGGCGCTTGTACCCTATATACAAAATTCATTTTCATATTACTCTGTCGGTTATACCCTATTACCATTCAGTACTTTATGACAGCTATGTAGGTTATGCCCTATTACCTAAATTTATTTTAATATCACACTGTTGGTTATACCTTTCTTCCGTTTACAAAATAAATACAGTTGTGTCGCTAATACCTTATTATTTAAATTAAATTTGATATCATGGTGTCGATTATAACCTACTTCCACGTTTTACAGTCGTTCTCATACGTCACATATACTGCAATACCCAATATAAATTTAATTACGAGTCGGTGCTTATGCCATTTGATATCACAAAAGTAGGTTTTAAGCGCGTCGCTTGTCTGAAAAACACTGCCGCGTGCTGTGACGGCGGCGAGAGAACTATAATGTTCGTTACTTTTTTTTAATGTTTAATACATGTACCTACCTATTACGGATACATACCAAGTTTTCGTAATTGATTCTTAAGTTATCTACTTACTAGCTTTTTTTTTTCGGGAGGGAAATCATCCAATAACTTCCCCCGCTCTAGGCGGAGCGGGGGGCATGTCAGACTTGTACTGACTTAAACTCACCCATGTTCCTTCTATTGCCCTTTACGTTCCGAGGCCTTGGTATCTCTTTCGAACAACCCGCAACCCCGGCAGGCGGAGGCCCTGGCAAGCCCCTCTGCTTTGCTGACTCTCTTTGAGGCGCGCGTGAAACACGAACGCGCCGTCGACACAGCCTGTCGTCAATAGACGGACAGACGGTGAGCTACCCATTGCTCACCGTCCACAGGCCCGCATCTACGGTGGCCGGGAGTCGTCTCGCGGCACCCGGCGCCCTAGGCGTCTCCCGCGGCGGCTGGGTTGGCCTGATGTTCTCTCCGTCAAACGCCCGGCCCCCCCTCCTTTGCTAGCATTACTGCTTCGCAGAAGGAGGTGACCGCTTCCCATTCCCTCTCGCTCCGGACCTGAACCAGGGCCGGACGCAAGAGATCGCCGCCGCCGATCGCCTCCACGAGGGCACGGCGGTGCTCCGCCCAAGCTGGGCAGATCGCCACTGTGTGCTCCACCGTGTCCTCCGGGCGATCGTCACAATGGTGACACCCGGGCGCTTCCTCCCGCCTGATGATGTGCTGGAACCTCCCGAAACTTCCGTGTCCGGTGAGGACCTGTGTCAGGCGGTAGGTCAGGACGCCATGACGCCTCTCCAGCCACTTCTCAAAGAGGGGACTTACCGCCACTATTGTAGCGTGCCCTGCTCGGGGTTGCAACAGTCGCTCTCTCCATGCCACCATAAAATCGCACCGGAGGTCTGTCCGCTGAGCGGCAATCTACCGCGGCAACGGGTTTTCCCCCCGGTGCGGTGTAGTGCCTTCGCGCGCCACTCAAACAGGCGCGCGAGCACTATCACCTCCAGATCCCACGGTAGTAATCCGGCAAGAAGGCTCGCTGCCTCGCCGGAGATCAGGCGGTAGCCCCGGATCAGCCGTATGGCCACCACCTTTTGGGGCGCGTTCAGATAGTGGGCGGCCTGCCGCCCTAAAGAACGCGCCCATACCGGGGCCCCGTAAAGGGCCATGGACCGCACGACTCCGGCATAGAGCCTACGGCAGAAGGCGTTTGGCCCCCTCAGATTGGGCAGGAGCCGCTTGAAAGCAGCCCCCGTCCGCTCGAGTTTGGGAGCCAAACGTCGGAAGTGTTCCACGAAGTTCCACCGGCTGTCGAGGACGATGCGAACTTCTCCTACCGTCCAACTGGGATCCCGATGGTGGCGTGTTTCCGGGGCCATGAAATACCACTCGGGCCCATAGGCCTCGGATTTGTGCAAGGCCACCTCGAGACCCAGTAGCCGGATCCTCTCCGCGACTATCGCAACCCCGCGTGTCATGTTGTCGGCCGTCGCTTGATGCATCTACTTACTAGCTGCAGTATTATTGTTTCTAAAAATGATTAGCAGGTTGATACCTACCCACTTTTTTTTAGTAGCTTTGATTTTTCTTGATTAAAAAATATTAACAAAAATGTCTTTTTTTATTTAAAAACATCCTACTATCCGCTTGTTAATAAATAGGTAGGTAGGTGACATGAAAATCAGTATAATGACGAACTATCATCTTTTAAATCAACCATTAAGTGAAAATTTGAATTACTTGAACGGGTAGGATATACTAAAACAGACCCCTAAGACTAAGGACTTTACTCTTTTTGAGTACTGACCTTAGTCTTTTTCTATAAAAATCGACGCCCTTAAATACTCATAAGGTACTTCACTCTATTTTACGAGTTAGGGGCCCAATTATTACAGTGTAGTGTAATACCCGTTTTAGCTCTTATTCTGATGAAGGATCGTGTTGGTTGCGCTACTTCATTATTTTTGGGGTGTCTTTTCACCTATATTTCCATAGACTCATGCAATGCCAAATGTTGATTATCCTTCTTTTCCTTTGCTTTCAAGCGACATTGTGTATCACTTATGTCTTATATCCTGTTATTGTTTTGAAAGCCGACTGTTTCTTATGCTCTATTATCTTTTATACAACCACTGTGAAAAGTACCTTATCCTTCTTTTCCTATAACTCTTATTTAACTGTCTAGTCTCTTATTCCCTTTTACCTTGCGATGTGAGAAATCAGTATGTCTCTTAGGCTTCTTATCCTCTATTATTTTATTTTGTCATTTGTATCTTATGCCATATTTCCTCATTGGAAAATTAAAAGCTATTGTCATAAGCGACAAAAACCACGTTAAATAGCGTCAAATGATTAAACCTAAAAATACCTGTAACTGCTCCATTTTTTTCTGATTTTATAACTGTTTTAGTTTTCACGATATCTTAATAAATGACAAAAATACGTCGGTTTTTCTAAAATTTAAAACTTTGAACGGCTCTCCTGAACATTTCACTTTTTGTCGCTTATCCCCTATTTCCTTTTAACCGTCGATATATATATATATATATATATATATATATATATTTTTTAAGAGATATATTTAAGAGGAGCTGGATTTGTGCCTGGTGAATGACAATATAGCTGGACATTTTTTTTCATTTAACACTACACTAGAATTTTCTCCTATAACCTGGTACCCACGGCTTCGGCCGCGTTATGATCGAAGAAAAAGTATCCTATGTTTTATAATTTCATCAAGATCCATTCAGCCGTTTTGAAGTGAAAGAGTAACAAACATCCATAGATCCTCACAAACATTCTTCGCATTTATAATATTAGTAGGAGTTATACAGTTACAGT
Source organism: Ochropleura leucogaster (assembly GCA_958449745.1). Classification (NCBI taxonomy): domain Eukaryota; kingdom Metazoa; phylum Arthropoda; class Insecta; order Lepidoptera; family Noctuidae; genus Ochropleura; species Ochropleura leucogaster. The sequence continues at coordinate 3,013,285 of OY288206.1, forward strand.
TGGTTGTTTGATGGTTCGATAAAAAAACTGCTGCTACCATGACGTCTCAAAGCAGAACTTATGCCACTGAAGGGAAGAGACAGAGCTATAGTTCTGTCTACAGGGTTCACAGTCTGTATACAGGGTGTCTAGCACCATTTCTTTCTCTCAGTGTGTTAGTTCTGCTTTAAGACGACATGGTAGGCCTACTGATCTCGCCTTAAAGCAACGCAATGTAGGAAACATGAAATTTTTGAACATCATTACGATTTTCTTGATTTTTAATACTTTGTATTAATAATTAAATGTGCCTTTTCGTGCTTCCATTGCTGCGGTTACGTGGCATACTAAATACCAAGTTTCTTATACAATTTTGGGGAGTATTCTCGTAATGGGTGGCACCTACTTACGGAACAACACAGGTTAGCGCGGCTTAACTTAAAGATCAAACCGAGCGGCTGTTCTTATTTAGCCATGGGTTTTTTTTTTTAATATTTAAATTTAATATTTTTTTATTTTATTTAAATATATAAAATTTTTCCTGTATCGTAGGTGTGTTTACAAACATTAAAACTCTCATACAAAAACAGCCAAACCCGGAACAACTACCTGTAGGCCATACAAATATTTGTTGTGCGGGGATCGAACCCGCGACACGCAGCGCGGTAGCCGATCTCTCACCACTGCGCCAACCGTGTCGTAACTTTTGTAATAAAACAATTGTTTTTATCTTTTTATTTTCTGTTAGTGCTGGTTTATGTGCTTAAATGGATAACAATACGTCATTAACATCATGTAGGTATTTCATTTGTTGTTATAATGTTGTCATTAAATTAATGACAGCACTAAACTCATTTTCTGGGACACTCTTATTTACATTGTTTTGGCGATTATGAATGTAGAACAGTTTAAGATAATCACGGTCTGAATTATATTGTTAACTCTTTTAAACTGTTGTTGTCTTTATTCTTTTAAAAAAAAATCTGAGAATGGCCTATTTTTTCTTACTAATTACTATAATTGTATGTTTATTTCTCGTATGGTTGGTTGCCTTACAAGTTGCTTCACCACTTATGTATACTCTTGATGAAAAACATAACATCTCGCCTGTAATCTACAAAGGGTTAGACAGAGGTGTAATTATTAGATTATTTTTATACAGGCCGTCGGGTTGTGTCGCCGGGTTTTGTCGGCGGGCTCAGTGTGTATTGCGCTTTACAGCTACATTTGGCCAGTCAGATTATATGTAGTTATTTTTCTTTTTTTTTAAGTTAAATGTAAAACAGGGCAAGCCTAGTGCTATCAAATCCAAACTACAAGCTGCTGCAGATAAACTCCCTATGGAAAACCCCAAAAACATTTCGAACCCAAAACCTCATGCTAGGTCTCTTACGACGCGGGCCTGTGGACGGTGAGCAATGGGTAGCTTACCGTCCGACCGTCTATTGACGACAGGCCGTATCGACGGCGCGTTAGTGTTCCACGCGCACCTCAGAGAGATGTCAGCAAAGCAGATGGGCCTGTTAGACCCACCGCGGCCCCGGAATATAAAGGGCAGTAGAAGGAAAATGGGTGAGTTTTAGTCTGATACTCCCCAAGGGGCAGTTCGTGTTGCGGGTTGTTCGAAAGAGATACCGCGGCCTCGGATCGTATAGGGCAATAGAAGAAACATGGGCGGGTTTTAGTCAGTACAAGTCTGACATGCCCCCCCGCTCCGCCCAGAGCGGGAGAAGTCATTGGATGATTTTCCACCCGGAAAAAAAAAAAAAAAAAAAGGGGGCAGTTCGTTGATGATTTCCCACCCTAAAAAAAAAGTCTGTTACGACCACTAGACTACTGACAGATAGGTAAAGTTGTTTTAATGGTTTTGTAAATCAAAAGGAAAAAAGTTTGTCTGTCCGTCTGTCATGACCCTTTATCTCGGGAACGTGTCGAGGTATCGAATTGGAATTAACTATCTACTCAAGTTCCTTCGGAGCTGTAAAAATATCAACTCTCTGAGTTAAAAAATATGGCTGTTTATGTTTGAGGGCACGGTTGGCTGAGCGATCGACTGCTTCGCTGCGTGTCGCGGGTTCGATATCCGCCCGAAATATTTGTATGCCCTACAGATAGTTGTTTTCGGGTCCGGCTGTTTGTGTATGTGAGTTTATATGTTTGTAAACGCACCCACGACACAGAAAAAATCCCTAGTGTTGGGCAACTATTTTCAAAAAAAAAAATGTTTTTATGGAAACCTCAGTGCGCGAATCCGACTTGCACTTGGCCAATTTTTAACTATGTCAATAAAATTTAAACTATAAGTATAGATTGTACACACGGCGACAATCAAGCTATAATTTTCAGTTTATCATGACCTCGCGTTGCATAGATTTTCCGTATAATGAAAGATTCGCATTGCCTGGTTTCGTTTAACTTGATAGGCTGTCGATCGTACGATAATACGGAAGTCATTGACCGATTGCATGCGATACACGCTCCTCTAGTCGGCACATACCTAATGTAATTTATGTGCTCGAGTTCCGTTTCATTGTGGATTCTATTATTTAGACAGGTTTGATCAAAATTATCTTTAATGATAATTGTTTCTACTAGCTGGCGCCTACGGCGTCGCCCGAGTGATGATCGAAAAAAAGTATCAAATGATAAATGATGTGTATTTTGCAAGTAGGTTTTCACAAACACTTTAACACGTAATTTTTTTTTAAACTAGATGAGGCTGGTGTTTCGTACCCGACTACTCTGAGACGAAACAGCCGAAGCAAACTTAGGAGGTCATAGTCTCTTTTAAGGTCCAGACAAAATAATCTTGAACAACTTACATGAGGACTATGCAGAATGTGTCTGAAATGGTCTTTTTAAGAAAGCACCACACAGATTGACTGGGCCTGTCCAGTTAGTGCAAGCATTTGTCAGGTATCGTGTAGCTCAAGTCATAACCCAAGGAGCTCAACGACCCGACGAACAATACCAAAAAAGGACATTTTTGGACAAGGACATATCCTATGTGTTATCCCAAGCGATAATCAATCTCTGTGCCAAATTTCATAAAGTCTCGTTCAGCCGTATTGACGTGAAAGAGCCGTATAGACGAAAAAAAAACGAAAATTCATACATCTATACATCTTCACAAACATTCACATTTATAACATTAGTAGGATGCATTTTTCATTGCTACTCAGAGATAATACTGTCGATTCGTCCATACACATAGGAAGAACACACAATATGGACGTTTGTAACTCTTTCACGTCAAAATGGCTGAACCGATCGTGATGAAAGATGGAAGGCTCCAGCTAGTACTAAGGATACTAAGAATTTGTCTTACATACTTTTTTGTCTAGAATACTCAAAGAGCTGAAATTAAAAACGTTAAAGCTCAGCAAAAAAGTATGCCTTCAAAGATTAATATTTTAGAAGTATTTGAATTGTGTACTTTTATTAAATATTATAAAAAAGTTTGATCAACAAATAAACTTTTTGTTTGTGTTCTAAATTCAAATATATTCGAATTTTAATATTAGGCTTAAAAACACGTCGCGTGAAAAAAAATACACCTAAAATTACAACTTTACTCTCGACTTAAGATTTACTCTTGAATTTGTCAAAAGATAGTTTTGAAGAATGGATAAAAGGATAAAGATGCGTCAAAGGTATTAAAAAATAATCAATCAGAAACACTGTCTTGATATAAGTGAAAATAATAATGTTTATAATCTCTGCTAACAGGGATAAATATGTTAAAGTAAGTACATAGGTTTAAGAAAACCTTTGCATGCCCATGTGACGGTAAAATATGGAGACCTCTGCTACAAAAAACACGTATACACTATACCCATGTTTGCAAAGAAATAAATGATTTGATTTGATTTGATTAAGATAACTCGAAAAGATTCAAAATATTTGCGAAGAAACATTAAAGTGTAAGTATTGAAGTAAACACAACTTTGAGTTTGTTTTAATAAGGTTGAACAAGGGTTGAGCAAAATATTGTCTTTTGGTTCTCTCTCTATTGACGACAGTGCTCTATTTAGCGACAAAATGGAAAGGAGCATAAAAAATGGGATTCCATGTTATTATACTGTTTTCGGTGTAACTGGGTGTTGCTGGTGAAATAAGATGAAAAGCCAAGTTTAGAAATGTAATGACTTGCTATTATAGGACATCATTTACAATTATGATATTTAGGGTAAAGCCTATATTCTGTCATCATCATCTGCCTAGCCTTTTCCCAACTATGTTGGGGTTGTCTTCCAGTCTTACCGGATGCAGCTGAATACCAGTATTTTATATGGAACTACTGCCTATCTGACCTCCATAAGCCAGTTAGTACTGGGTAGTAAGATAACCCTTGGTAAGACTGGTTGTCAGACTTTTGGGACACTGAACTATCTGTAACGACTGTCAAAGATCTACAAATGACAGCGGGGACCAACAGTTTAACGTGCTTTCCGAGGCACAAAGGAAACTCGGTATGTAACAGGTGGTCACCCATCCACAGACCAACATAGGCAAGCGCGGCTTAACCTAAAGATCGACTAGACCGGCTGCTATTATTTAGCCACGAGCTCCTCCAAAGCCTTAATTTTGCTATGATGATCGTAAATTGCGATAATGATCCATGATAAAGAGGAACGGTTCATTAAACTAATGACACTGGCACCATGATACAGCAAAAACAGTATAGACAAGGCTTAACCTTATTTTTTTATGGTCTAACAAAAAGTTACAATGCTATGGTGTCAAGTATAATATTTATTTACTAAAGATAACATTATTATCATTGAAATTCTCGGAAATTAAAAACCGCACGTGTACAAATATTCATATTTATGTACATTACGTCTCGTCGGAATATGTGCAGTTAACTTTTAATTAGATACTAGTATGTGTACATAAATGACGCAAGGCGACCACTTAAGCTATACAAAACTAGTTTGTGCAGATTTCCTATTGTATTCTTTTACAGTGTTGAAGCAGTGACAGCTTGGTGGTGTGGCCGTTGGACTGTCAAGTCAAAAGTCTTGAGTTCAAACCCAAGACACGCATCTCTGATTTACGAACCAACTTCAACTTATATTTTATGTTTGTTATGCTATTTCTCCTTTGATTTTATGTCCATTTTCAAAATTATTTTAATAATCGAAAGGGTATATACTCCCGAAGTATATATATATATTTTTAGCAATATTTTTTCTTATTCTTGTATGGATTCTTTTTTCCCAATTCGTTGTAAATGTTTTTAAAGTAAATCATGACTTATTGTCGGGCCTACGCTGCCCTCTCATACTTAAGTACTAATGTTGTAACAACAACATTGTAAAACTAACCCCCGAATACTGAAACGTCACTCAAAATTTAAGTCCCACTTAAGTTTAACAGAGACTCAGAAGTGACGTTTGACCATACAAAATCTAAAGTTTAAGAGCTGCTCAAATGTTAAGCAGCCCTCACATTTTGAGTGACGTTTCAGTATTCGAGGGTAAATGATTTTAAAAGAGTAACCATGGAGTTTTTTGCCGGATCTTCTCCATAGGAAACGACAAACCCGAACCGTGCACATTTTCTTGACGTTTTTTAGGTGCCCATGTGAAATAAAAATATTTTGATTTTGAAAATTTTGTTTTTTTATTAACAAAACACGATCACTTAATTATTACATGTCCAAAGTCATATAGTGATTGATTGAACACCATAAACAGAGATCTATCATACTGCAGCGCATTAAGCTGAGATTTTCAATAAGCAGAGGGAGGCGTATTGAGTCGTCAGGTTTCAAATATACATTAAATCAAGTGCAAGCACGTGTGAAGGATAAATAATACAGTTTTAATGTACCGTACCTCAAAAAGAGAAACTGGAAGGGTGTCAAGAGACACCCGGATGGAACGAAGTTATTATTTATCGCTAGCTTTTGCCCGCGACTTCGCTCGCGTTAATTTTGGGGTAACACAATTCCCCTTTACTGATTTGCACGTACCTGCTACCTGCAGTTTTTGCCCTTGCGCCTTATTGATTTGTAATAGCGAAGCTAAGTTTTTCCTTTACTTCCCTATTTCTGCCTGATATCCCATTTAAAACAAAATAGCCTATGTCCGTCTCCTGGGTCCCAACTATCACTGTATCAAAATTCATCAAAATAGGTTTAGCCATTAAGGCGTGAACAGTAAACAAACAAACAAACTAGCAAACTCACTTTCGCTTTTATAATATTACAAAAACCTGTAAACACTTAACAAAAATAATCGTCGCGACACCACACTGTTCAATGCGAAATAGAAAGACGAAACAAAAATAACTGGGTTGCTTTCTATGAGAGAGAGAGAGAAAGACAGACTCACTAACGCCGCACGGCTTACAACTATAGCAAAAAGTGTCGTTACTACGTCTAGCCCGGAACCCGGATTGGATCACTTTGTTGTCTGTCTGCCTGTCTGTTTGTTAAGACCCTTTTACGTCGGGACCGGGTGACTGTATCGAGTTGAAATTAAAACCACATTCTCAACTGTGTGGTCCCTTTGTTTTGTGAAAATCAACCCTGTAACACGACGCAGTTAAAAAATATAGTTATTTATATCGCAAGTTTGTACGGAACCCTCGGAGCGAGAGGGCGGCGCTCTTGTTTTGTCTATGAACATAATTTTTGTCATGGAAAATTGTTTTAAATTTGACCTGCATGAAAACACTTTGTGAGATCCTTTTATACCCCATTTCATGCAAATAAAATGTACTTCTTTTGTTTATTGATGGAGAACACAATCACTTTTACTTCAAACAGAATAAGATAATAGCTTAGTCATGTTTCTCATCAAGGCAATCAAGTGCTAGGTTTTATCATGTTTTTCCCCCATCTCAATGATTTTTTAGAAACTGTTAATGAATAGCAATGCAGTTTGATTCATCAATAAAATAAAATCAATTTTAAATTAACCCAAATCAATGCTAAATTGAATACGAAAATACATACAAAGTAACAAGTTTTTAATGCGTCTCGTGCTTCTGAATCACTCGAAAATGATTAAAAAATACTATATAATAAGCTGGCGCCCGCGGCTTCGCCCGCGTGAAATGGAAAAAAAGGATCATTATGTTTTATTCCATACATCCATACTTCCTCGTTTTTGCCACGGGTCTAAAACGGTCATAAAGAGTGCAGCCCGTCCCCAAAGTAAAATACCGTATGACATTATACATTGAAAATAACTAAAATAGACTAGTCGTGCGTTATCTACATCAGTAAATTGACGGATTTTTTTACAGCATATGCTGCTGAACTGAACTGTCCTGCAAGAGATGTTAAATGAGGACCCCATTCTATCCTCGAGTCGAGTGTAATGCCTAAGAAAACAGTTTCATTGACGAATTCCAGTTTCTCTTGATTTAATACGATGTCACAATCACTACTTTTGACGTTTGGTAGAGCGAATCTTATCTCATTTCAGCAGAATATAAGAATGCATCGCATTGTGTACAATGTAGTTTACACGAGTCGTATCACTTGAACATAATCTTTGGCTTAACTAACTATACTTGCTCGAGTCTCCATTGAAAGATATGTAGATGCACCTACATTATACCTAGTAGTGTAGCCATCACAAGACGTGTACAAAACCAATTTATGCTGATCTCTGAACTACGGATCGTACACCGTAGATTTCCCGTACGATGAGAGATCCACATAAATAGGTTTTTATAGGTACATGCGTAGTCGAGTGTACTAACGCAGACGATCATTCCAGACTGTTGTAAATGAGAATAATTCGAAACAATCTATTGACGATTGACAATCAGCTTTAATATAGAAGTCAAATATGTAGTTCAAGCGGTTTTTTTTCTTGACTCTCAATAACTATGGAAAAAAACGCTCATAGTTTGAAACATAACGATTACTAAGGAAATACTTCTTAAAATATTTTTTCTGGATTTTTAACAGGCTTTTATTAAATTTACCTAGTAACTAACCAACAATGAAAAATATGTAAGAAGTCAAATTTAACCCAATTCCTGGTTTTCGATTACATTACATTTTGGAACACTACGCATGATTATCTAAGTAATGTTATTCCAAATACAATATGGCGAACTCCCAAAGATGGCAGGTTTGTTAATTTTTTTATGCCTTTTGATGATATAGAAAAGATAAAAACTAGAATAAAATTACGTCACTCGAAAACGTATCTTTAAGTTTTTATTTATAACTATAATATTATTTAATAAAGTAGCTATAGTCGACCTTGGCCTGGCGTAGTACGGAGTTTTAATTAAGTAAAAAACTACCTTAAGATAAAACCACACCGATAAACTGTTGAAGGCCGTAGGTTCTACTAGGTACAAGGCTGCGAGGAGACAAGATCAGTCGATGTGACAACTTTTTTTTTGCGAGTAGGAATTCATTAAATAATTTCCCCTACTCTAAGCGTAGCGGGGACTTGTACTGACTAAAACCCACCCATGTTCCTTCTATTGCCCTTTACATTCCGGGACCGCGGTATCTCTTTCGAACAGCCCGAAAATTGCGCAGACGGCGGCCCTGGCAGGCCCCTTTGCTTTGCTGGCATCTCTTTGAGGCTTGCGTGGAACACTAACGCCTCTTCGACATGGCATGTGACAAGTCTTGTGAAAGGTCAAGTCCACGAGTAATCGTTTATCGGCAGATATGGTAGAAAGGCCAGCTTAAACTGCGTTTTATTGCTACTGCCACAAGGCATATTTTATGTGTCCTTGCCATATGAGGATTCTTAAATCTGTGAGCTAGAACAACTGCAATATTAAACATGTGAATCACTAAGCAGGTCGTGAACATATGACATTGGACATAACGGAAAAACCCATCCATTCATTTTATGTATAAATTAAATAGTGGTTTTTTCAAATTTTACATTCTTGTGACTTGATTGCCAGTAGTTTTATAAATGAAGCCGAATTATTTTTATAACTTTTATATATTTTTTTATATCATGTAATTTTACGAATTCGCTTATTCGCAAAATTTACCAACAACAAAAATATGTGTTTATTTATGTATCCACTTAAAAACAATGAAAATGACGTGCATTGTCAATTAAACAAAAGGTTTTTACCGCCATATCAGTGCGAAAAAAATTAAATCGTACATCATGTTTGTAATTAGGTATACGTTACTGCAGCAAAAACTCCTAGAGTCAGTGTGTTTAATCAATAACAAACGGTAAATAAATACATACTTGTAACACAGATACTATCAACACTATTCTTAACTAAGCATTCCATTAACTGCAATCCATTAAGACACAAGATTTCTATCGAAACACTACATTTTACCTTCCATTTTCCATGATCATATTCATCACAAACACTCAACACAATAACTCCTTTATCACTGTTTAAATAGAATTTGTTTTGTTGTTGGCTAGATCACATTTTAAACGCGCAAATAAAGACGTTCATCGAGTTGTATAGCTGTTATCTTAAGAGTAGTAAAGTAAGGTTTTCATAACTGTAGGTTTGTAGTTAGAGGGGGGAGAGACGGATAGACACTATAGACAGGTAAAGACTAAATTGAACGCCGCGTGTTCTACGATTAATTGACCATAGACCACCCAGTTACTGTTATAGAAGTACTGGCAGTAATAAGCCGTACCACGACAGCGTAATTTTTTTTTTATTTCGCGTAGGTAATTATTATCGGCCATGCATAAATAATGTCTTAAAAGAAATATTGTGAGCCAATATTTAAAATTTAAATACGCGCTTTCGATGTTCGAATCGTTTTTAAATGACATGCTGATATTTGAACAATGATAATTTGTTTTATAACGGGATTGTAATGTCAAGGAGGTAAATATTTTAAAACATGTTTTCCTTGATAGTGGTTCATATAAAATCAGTTAGATGCAACATTTTACGATTTTTTTTTGTTGAATAATTGTTTATTATTTACAAAGTGAAAGTTTCGCAGACGTACTGGGGGAGGAGGGACCAACATGATCACTGGCGCCATAAGAACTCTCACAAAAAAAGTCAGAATCTTCATGTCTATGTGGGTCAAAGCTTGCCCGAGTTAGCGTGACGATCTCCGCAAGTACTCCAGAACCCCGACCCGAGGTAGACGAGGAACACTATAGGTTTTAGTCAGTACGAGTTTGACAGTCCACTTTGCCTACCTACCTCGGCCTCGGAAAGTAAAGGGCAAAGGAAGGAGTCAGACACTCCACCCCGCTCCGCACAGAGTGGGGGAAGTTATTCGATGATTTCACACCCAAAAAAAAACGGTGGACGTCCATATCGATTTTTGTATGCAAAAATAAGGCAGGGTCAAAATCTCAGTCTTCAATTGTTTTCCATAACATGAAGCCTGAATCACGCGTTCACTGAGTAATTTCAAAAATTCGTGAAATAATTCATTGTTATTTTAGACTTATTTGCATTTATTCTGGTTTTTTAACCTATGCCTTGTATAGCTTATCTTTTATATAAACATGTATAAAACAAGATTTTGTTTTTGACTTACCAAGACAGGAACCACATTAACTGTCATACATGTTTACCTATCGTCTATGACCATCTTTAGTAAGCAATCAGTCAATGCAATCGACGGAGCCCTTATTTCTTCTCAAAGGGTATATGGCTAGTTACCTTGTCAAAGCCTAACAATGTCACGTTAAGGTAAGTCAATTCGAAGCAATCTCTTGGTTGACCAGCTTGTCAAAGGAACGAACGGACACAGCAAAATGGTCCTAGATTATCTTGAATAAGGTCAAGTTTTGTATCTGAAAATTAGTACTGTTTTACTCACACTTCAGCAGTACCTTGTACACAAAGGTTCGGGTCAAGCGATGTCAAGTTGGCTTATTTTGAAATCTGAAGGGTGTAAAAGTGGTCTGTGGACGATGAGCAATAGGTGTATTGACGACAGGCCGTGTCGACGGGCGCGTTAGTGTTTCACGCGCGCCGCAAAGCGATTTCAGCAAAGCAGAGGGGCCTGCCCGGCCTAGAGGGAGGAGATACCGCGGCCCGGAACATAAAGGGCAAAAGAAGAAACATGCAGGGGGGAATGTCAAACTTGTACTGATTTTAGTCAGTACAAGTGGAGCGGGGGAAGTTATTTGATGATTACCGTAACAGTAAACCTAACGAAACCGAAAGGCACTGGTTCTATCCGTTCTAGCAATTCTTTTAAGTTCTTCTCTGGGAACTTCTATCTATCTTGTCTGGGAACATACTGTTTTTTTTTATTTTTTTTATTTATCATAGTATAATTAAATTAATTACTAAATATAAACAACCTATAAATATACACAAACTAATAATAAAAAATATATACAAGTAAAAAATAGAAAATTACAAGGCGTCAAAAAATTAGTCCGTATCGCCGTCAACAGGTAAAGTGCCCAGAAGGCTTGCAGCATTATCGCGTTGGATGGCAATGCTTATTTTTTGTGCAAAAAACAGGCCAGCCCTCTGGTCACGAGAAGAATCGACCAACCGCTTGGCGATTTCTCGAAATACTACATGGGCACTCGGACCCCATGGCCCTAGTGTTTCAACCCCAAACGGCTCAAAAACATAATTACCAATCAAATTGTTTGAGGTTTTCGGCACCTGCAGCAGCAGCTCCAGCGCAACCCACCGTGCTAGGAAGATGGGACGGTGCAAGGGTGTCGACACAAGTTGCATCCCACACCAAAGATCTACCCAACTTCTAACATTCTAGTTAGGTACATATTGAAATATTAAATTCTAGTTTTTAATGACATCATACATCATTTACTTACAAGACTTTAAACACCTCTTCAACCCACGTACTATTAATCGCATCTTGATAGATGCACAATGTTACGAGTGAGTTCTACAGCAAAATGTGATTTTTACCGACTTCCGAAAGGAGGAAGGTTCTCAATTTATTGGTTTTTTATGCATGTTCACCGATTACTCATAGACGCCTGGACCGATTTGTAAAATTCTTTGATATTCTTTTGTTTGATAGTTTATGAGTATTTGTCTAAAATTCATGTTTTTTTCTTTATGTCATGGATCATCTGCTAATCTTTTAGTAACAATGGAAAATGAGTACTTGATAAAAATTATGTGATATATAATTATACCATAAAAATATTTATTATTTTTATTTTTTTGAAAAAATATTTTTCGAAGTTTTAGAAGTTTTTTTTCACCTCAAAAAAAGTTTCCCATTAATATGTTTGCGTAAAGTTACTAAGTTTGAGTACAGAATGCATGTTTGTCGGCTTTTTAAAGGGTTGGTTTACACGGGGTGATACATAACGATGGATCGGGTGATGACCCTAACTGAGACATGGTAACAACAAACTCGCCACCATATTACTGTTCCTTATGCTGATATATTTTTTGATAATTATTTTGACTACTACAAATATAAAAAGAGTAAAAATAAAACCCAATACAGAACCGTAATAACATACAAAAATAGGTTTCCAATACAATCATTTCCTTTTAATAGAAATTCGTGAAAGCACATTACGTGGGTTTTCGAAAGTTAATTAAACATCGTCTCTTATATCGGAGATTTTACAAAAAAAAAAAAATAACGTTCAACTTTTTTGAACATTATTTTTTCCTTTAGTAGAGAACAAACGGCATTGATACCTTATGGCATTACGTCCGCCTATGTACCACTATTGCATATGAAGTTTAAATCCTTACTAATATTATAAAAGCAAAAGTGAGTTTGTTTGTTAGGTACTTCTTCACGCGTAAATGGCTAAACCGATTTTCATGAATCTTGGAACAGAGATAGTTGAGACCCTGGAGACGGACAATATTTGTTTAAAGTGAGAAATGAGGGTGAAAGATGGAAAACTAGCTATTACATAAACGCGAACGAATCCGCAGGCAAAAGCTAGTAATTAAATAAATAACTTCATGATGTCATTATCATGGGTCTTGTAATCCATCTGTAAAATAAAATAAAACGATGTTCACACGGCAAACTATCATCTTCTGCCTAGCTTTTACCCAACTTTCTTGGGGTCGGCTTCCAGTGTAACCGGATGCAGATGAATACAAGTATTTTACATGGAGCGACTGCCTACCTGACCTCCACAACCTAGTTATTACTAGTTAATACGGTATCTCTTGATAAGACTAGTTGTCAGACTTTCGCAACAATGACTACCTGTAACAACTGTCAAAGGTCTACAAATGATAGCTGGTACAGACAGCAACTTATGTCACAACAAAAATCCCAAAACAGAAATAGAAATTGTTTAGTATTCGGGAAGTTATTTATTATTACAAAAGCAAGTACGCACTAGATATGTAATTTTGTGGCTTCAAATATTAACTAAAATAAATTTACATAGGTATTAAAAAAATTAAAGCTATTGCCAGACAAAAGAGTTGTACAATACCACTTACAAACTAACAATAACTTTAAAGTTTTAACATAACTTAATTTGATAAATAGTGAAATGAACTCTGGTACCCAAGGTAAGATTTAACTTGTGTTATGAGAATTGTAAAAATAAAATAGTGTTGTTGCTAGTGAGCCTCAAACTAGACACTCTCACTCACTCTCTCTCTTTCTCCCTCACATCCCACTTTTTTTTAATAATAATGTGTCCGTCTCCTGGTTCCCAACTAAACAATCTCTGTACCAAAATTCATCAAAATAGGTGTAGCCATTAAAGCGTGAAGAGGTAACAAACAAACAAACTCATAAGGATCTCAAAGCTTAGGTATTTAATTTCCCAAGAAGAGATTAGAGAGGTGATAATAAATATGGTGGAACCGGATTGTGTTTGTGTCAATTGTGTGTTTATATGCGTGTGTGTATGCGTATATGTGCGTATGTGTGTTGTGTGTACAATGATAATCTAGATTAGGCCAGGATATTTATTGTTCCGATTTTATTATACCTATCTAAAGTTTTGTACAAAAGAAAATGGCGTTTATTAAGCATGATTAAAAACAAAATAGGAACACTTTAACATTCAAATAAATAATGCCAACACAAGGCCGCCAGATGACGCTTTCAGTTGCAGCCCACGAGTGTCATACGCTCAAAAACGAGTACTCAAGTATAAGCTCCATAAACAATAAGTTAGTTTATTTTATTTATTTATTTTGATTTTTGATGTGATGAGATTTTTTTCAAGGGCTCAAGAACTGGTTGTTCTTTTTTCAGGTAGTGGTAGGTATTTCATTTGGAATTAAAGGTTAAAATTTAATGTAACTAGAAGTAGCGAAATATACCCATTCGAAATTGATCTAGAGGCTTTTAAAATAAAGTGCCATGAGACATTTTTCTCAACCATATTTCATATTTTTGTTTATACGTATAGATTACTTAAGCAGATCAAATAAATATAAATAAAACAATACTGAGAAATATTCTATGTCAGTAAACTATGATTTGCATATAATGTAAGACATTTGCATGAGCCGGTTCTCGTTTGAGAATCTATAATTACAATATTAGAAACACCCGGTCAATTTATTTTGAGTTGTATATCCTTAACAATAGAATAACATTTTGGTTGTACAGTGATTTTTGAACGTAAGATCTTGAAGATGGATGTAAATTGAGGCGGTTGTTAACGTTAATTTGATAGAACTAAGCAGAATTTATTGTTTGCAGATGACAGTTATAATTTACAAACGTTGGTAAATTCCAAAAAGGAGGAGCTCGTGGCTAAATAATAGCAGCCGCTCGGGTCGATCTTTAGGCTAAGCCACGCTTGCCTAGGTTGGACTGTTAATAGGTGACCACCCGTTACATACCGAGTTTCCTCCGTGGGTCGGAAAGCACGCAGATCTTTGACAGTCGTTACAGGTAGTCAGTGTTCCGAAAGTCTGACAACCAGTCTTACCAAAGGGTATCGCATATCCCACAGGGAGGGAAGCAAATGGAAAACTTAGCTTTGCTATTACAAATCAATAAGACGCAAGGGAAAAACTGCCGGTAGCAGGTACCTGCAAATCAGGAAAGGAGAACTATGTCACCCCAAATTATACACGAGCGAAGCCGCGGGCAAAAGCTAGTTGTATATAAAATCAAAAATATCAGTTTTATTACGAAATTACACGTCGAAAATATATCATTAAATACAAACATTGAAACCAATTTCAGTTTTCACCGAAAAGTCCATTACTGGAAATGAAAAATATTCACATTTCCATCAAAGGAAATATATAATTTATAAAGAATTCGTGATGTCGGAAAAGCTCAGGAAAAAGTAATGAGCGAAATATTAATCTGTGGTTTTTCAATAAACAAAAGAGTCCATTAAATTAAATTTCATGAATAAATACTGAATAAATGAAAAATGTGCAGCGTTATTCAGTTTGCATGATGGATCGAAAATCTACAAGACAGATGTGTATGCGGCCAACAAACTGAAAACACGTTGATTGCAACATATCGTGATAAACATGAACTTGACGGGCCTGTTGGTCTAGTGGTTAGTGGCCCTGACTGCTGAGCCGGAGGTCGTGGGTTCGATTCCCACCCAGGACAAACTTTGTGTGATGAGCATGATTGTTTGTTCTGTGTCTGGGTGTGATTTATCTATAATATGTATGTATTTATAAATTATATAAGTATGTATATCAGTTGTCTGGCTACCATTACACAAGCTCTGCTTAGCTTGGGACCAGATAGCCGTGTGTGAGTTGTCCCAAGATATTAAAAAAAAAACATATTTTTTCTGACTTTTTTGGAATTCTTACCTAATTATGTAATTCAAATTGAATCAATAAGCCTAATTAAAAGAGTGGTTAGTGAACCACTAGACCAACAGGCCCGTCAAATAAAAATCATTTAACAAAAAAGCTGTTACAACTCTGAGGTTTACTAAAGATCGAGTTCTACGTAATAAACAATTGTTTGAAATTGTTTGATTACATAATCGTAGTTACGATTAGTTAGAATAAAATCAAACATTTAATTTTAATAGGTCCCTAGGACTGAAATGTTCAACTTAATCTTTTAATTGAAAATGTGTTATTCAAGAGAAACTATAGGTACTTGCAATGTATTGAATCGATGATAAAGGTATAAATTATGGAATAAGTGTAAAAAAAAGCATTCTGTTCTGAAAGGGGTCGATGACATTATGTACTTGATATACACAAAATATCCATGAAATGAGGCACATTTATATTTCATTGTCATTTTATCCAACATTTCAAAATGATAATGTTGAAATGTTTCATTTTTGTATGGGACTGGCCATAACGTGTACATTTTAGTGAAGCTGGCATACTAACCCCTGAATAGCTTAAGGCAATTCTTGTTTCTTATTTCTTTTCATCAAATGGTTTACATGTACAAAATTAAGATTAAAATCATTTGACGTATATCGTGCCAGTTATGGCAGCCATGACAGTTTGTAGAGCTGACGTTTACTTAACCTAGAAAAAGATATTGTTGTACAAAACCAAAGTCGAAAATGATGCTTGTTTGTGGAAACTTTTAAAACGTTATAACACTATCTTCGGCATTAGTATTTTCGATCGTTAGTTATTTGTTCACGACGTCGCTAACCGAGAAACGACCGGAGTGACTCTACCCACGCTCCTGTGTTGCCAAGTAACTTTTCTCGTTTTGGTACATTTTGTTAAATTTTTCTCGGTAGATTATTCCAAGAAGTTTGTTATCCAAGAGTTTTGTTTTGTGCTATTGTGTGTATTTTAAACATATTATATTTACTTAGTACTGTACAGTACTAGTCTGTTTTTCACGCAATCAGCTAGCTACAGTTATTCTAGTTACAGGCAGAAACAATTAGGCTATGACATAAACAAGAAAATAAAGTACGTCTTTTTATCTAGTGCCACGGTTAATTTTGGAATACGCGGGCGAAGCCGCATGTAAAAGCAATCAAATTTAGCGTTATTAAATTTATCAACCTGTCTATTTTTGGTCATTATCCAATTTTAATGGCTTACAATTAACACAATTTTGTTTAATCTCAGTTTAAATGCTGAAACTTCTTTACGTTTCTATGGGGTATTTTAATGTTTATTCGACAATCGTTTTTACTGTATTCTATCATTAAAGGTACTCACTAACTGGTGTGTAATTTGAAGCAACTTTTTGTTTCTAGTATTAAGTCACCACTTTTCAGTGTAGCCCTTTTAAAGAAAAGTAGGATAGTGATAAATACAAATAGTTCTTTAAAACTGTGTTTTTTTAAATACCAGCTGTGCTTGACCAGAAAAGGACTTGATTGGAAAGTATACCTTATCAAACAAAAAAAGAATTTTGCAAATCGGACCAGGCGTCTTTGAGTAATCGGTAAACATACATAAAAGAAAAGATTGAAAACCTTCTCCTATTTTTGAAGTCGCTTAAAAATTGTTGCATATATATATACATATAACAATTATTTTGATTGGACTGCAGGAGCTCATGCCTAAGTGATAACCGCCGCTTCAATCTTAAGGTTAAGCAGACTACGTCTGGTCATATACCGAGTCTCCTCCGTGCCTCGGAAAGCAAGTTAGGCCCCGGCTGTTATTTGTAGATTTTTGACAGTAGACAGTGTCTAAAATTCTGACAACCAGTTTTACCAATAGTATTACCCAATCAACTGGGTTGTGGCGGTCAGACAGGCAGTCGCTCTATGTGAAATACTGGTGCTCAGCTGCATCCGCTGCATAGTTAAAAAAATACTAGGCAGATGATGATAATCCGGGGTTGCGGGTTGTTCGAAAGAGATACCGCGATCCCGGAACGTAGAAGGCAACAGAAAGAACATGGGTGGGAGGACATGTCAGACTTTTACGGACTTTAGTCCGTGCAGGGGAAGTTATTTGATAATTTCCCACTCGCCAAAAAAAGATGATGATAATTAAGGATGGTCTAGTCTCAAACAAAAATAAAATTATATGCCAACAAATCAGTTTGCAGAGACCCTTATTATTAGAAGATTTCAGTAACTCAAACTAAATAATTATCTTTGAGTCCTCGTATTTTCGATGAATGTCCAAATTTAAATAAAATACTACTACATTAATGTGAACGTTTTTAGTCATCCTAACTTTGACGCTGCGTCGCAATTTGTAAAGCAAAGTTTATAGATAACAGGCTAATTTGTTTACAAGTTATTTCTAGTTTATATTAACAATTTGATGGAAGGTTTATTCAAAATCATTAATTTTAAGCATTTATTTTAAACAAGCTTTTGCCCGCAGCTTTGCTCGCGTTTAATTCGGGGTAACACAGTTCTCCTTTCCTGATTTGCAGATAAGTGCTACTTGTAGTTTTTGCCCTAGCGCCTTATTTATTGTAATAGCAAATCTAAGTTTTCCCTTTTCTTCCCTCTTTCTCCCTCATTTATCACTTTTTTCAAAAGTTATAGTTAGCCTATGTCCGTCTCCAGGGTCTCAAAATTCATCAAAATCGGTTTAGCCATGTAGGCGTGAAGACGTCACAAACAAAAAAACAAACTCACATTCGCTTTTCAAATATTAGTAAGGATTTCTTGTTCTGGTTAAATAGTAAATCTAAGATGAATGCGATGCCTAATTGTAATGGCATTTAGAAAGTACGAGTAAACCAATTGGGTGGTTATGATCACAATCCAAATGTTACATAAGTACCGACACGGTTGGCGTAGTGGCTGAGCGATCAACTGCTGCGCTGCGTGTCGCGGGTTCGATCCCCTCACGAAATAAATATTTACATGTATGACTTACAGATAGTTGTTTCTGTATTTTTAATGTTTCTAAATGAACCTACAGGAGAAATTCCTAGTGTGGGGCAAAGTTTCAACAATAAATGACAAATTTTCAGTCTTTGAAATGCTACTAAAGTCATCAATCATGCTTGCGCTTAATATCCTAATAGCTCTAATGACAGATGGTTTTCTCTGATGGAGCTAATGGTAGCGTGTCTACCATTAATATAAGTTTCAAATGCATAAAAAAAATAGAAAAATAAACCTGCGACACAAATAATCCGTAAAAACAAAAAGAAAATCTTTTATACTAATGTCAATGTTGCCCTACTCTCACCTCCCAATTTCTCCTGTATAATGGGTGCGTTACATAAACAGCCAGGCCTAAAACAACGAGGTTATAATAATTAATAAGTCAAACAAATAATTTGTTTTGGTATCGAAACCGCGAGACTTGGCGGTGTAGTCGATCGCTCAGCCACTGCGCTAACCGTGCCGTCACCAAATATAAGTAGAATATTTTATTTTAAGCGCCTATGCGTCGGGCGACCACTAATTAGACCGCTTAGTGCAAGCAGATATAATAAAGATAATCCTACAATCCTACTTAATACTACATCCTTACTATAATATTATAAAAGCGAAAGTGAATTTGTTTGTTTGTTTGTTTGTTACCTCTTCACGCTTTAAAGGCTAAACCGATTTTGATGAATTTCGGTACTGAGATAGTTGGGAACCAGGAGACGGACAGGCTATTTTTTTTTAAAGTGTGGAATATGAGGGAGAAAGAGGGACAAAACGGGAAAACTTAGCGTTGCTATTATAAATCCATGAGGGCGCTACCGAATTTAACGGGAACGAAGCCGCGGGCAAAAGCTAGTAATGAGATAAACCTACAATCCTACTTAATACTATAAATGAGAATGTTTGTGGGTATGTATGTTACTGGATGCATGTTTGTTACTCTTTCACGTCAAAACGGCTGAACGGATCTTAATGAAATTTACCACAGATTTAGATTATAGTCTGGAATAAAATTCTTTTTGGAACATCAGGCGGGTGAAACCGCGGGCGCCAGCTAGTTGATAAAATATATAAAATGATTATTTAGATGAGATACGTACAGAAAGTGATAAACAAAGGAGTCTAGATTAACACTTCACTGGAGTCTAGACTAAGTAGCAGCACATGTTTCATAAGTCTTCAGAATAATAACACGGTCTAATTAAAAATATACGTTGTTTAAAAAGAGGTATGTCTCCACACACAAATAGTTATAAAGAACTTTTTTTGCAAAAAAGTGACTCCCAGAAAACACAAAAAAATTACGTGACGTGACCACTGACGTTTTTCACAAGCATTCTATTTTTTTTTTTTTTTTTTTATTGAGAATGAACTCACTCTTGACCTCGATCTCGCCTGATGGTAAGCGACAGATGAGGTCTACGATGGAACGAGCGAGCCCAGAAGATGCCTATTGACTCTTGTTTTAAAGGCAGACGGGTCGTATGTGGTAGGGAACACAGAAGCCGGTAGAGAGTTCCACACCTTGGCCGTGCGCACAATAAAGGTTAAGGAAAAGCGCTTAGTACGACAAGACGGTATATCGACCAAGTGTGGGTGGTACCCTGCCGTGCGTCTGGTAGCCCGGTAGTAAAACGGAGATGGTGGGATCAGGTCATGGAGCTCCAGCGCACACTCTCCGAAGTACAATCTGTAGAAAACCGACAAGCTGGCAACGTTACGCCTGTGCGCCAGGCTATGAAGCTTGGACACAAGCATCTCATCGCCTATGAGCCTTTTGGCTCTGCGTTCCACCGAGTCGAGTGCAGCGAGCTGGTATTTAGCCGAGCCATCCCATAGGTGGCTGCAATACTCCATACAGGAACGGACTTGTGCTTTATACAAATTACAAAGCTGTCCTGGTGTGAAGTATCGCCTCACCTTATTTAGGATGCCCAGCTTTTTAGCTGCAGTCTGTGCTTTTGACTCGATGGTCGAACCGAAGTTGAGGTCTGACGTCAACTCCATGCCCAAGAGCTCCAGACGGTCGGTAATGGGTACAGATGTACTTCGGAAAGTAGGGGATAAATTAAATGGGCTCCTTTTGGCTGAGAAAAGACAAGCCTGTGTTTTCTGGGCGTTGAACTTGACCAGATTGTCATCACCCCATTGGGAGACAAGATTTAAGGTCACATTCATCCGCTCAACCATGGCCTTTCTAAGAGCAGCTATCTCATCCCTACCGGCTTTTGCACCGGAAATGTATCTCTCTGAGACTGTGCTGTCATCGGCGTACCCAACAGCTCCAAGCTGAAGCAGGTCGTTGATGTGCAGCAAGAATAGAGTAGCAGAGAGAACAGACCCTTGAGGAACACCGGCATTGATTGCCATGAGATCCGATGCGCAGCCGTCAATGACCACTCGGATCGATCGTTCACTCAAAAAGTCCGATAACCAGTTGCAGAAGTCAGCAGGGATACCAAATGCGGGAAGCTTGCCAAGCAGACTATCATGCCAGACCCTGTCAAAGGCCTTTGATATATCAAGAGACACAGCAAGAGCTTCGCCGTGTTTCTCGATGGCCTCACCCCAACGATGCGTAACATACGCGAGAAGATCCCCGGTCGACCGACCACGGCGGAAGCCATACTGGTGGTCGCTGAGGAGCTCATTGTCTTCAAGGTATGCCAACAGCTTATTGTTAAGAACCCTTTCCATCACTTTGCAGAGAATGGAGGTGATGGCGATTGGTCTATAGTTGACAGGATCAGCACGGCTACCCTTTTTGGGTACCGGTTGCACATTAGCAAGCTTCCAGGACTCAGGCACCACTCCGGCTTTAAGAGAGAGGCGGTACAGGCGAGTCAGTACAGGAGACAACTCTGGAGCACAGCTCCTAAGGACTCGAGCAGGTATACCGTCCGGTCCACTGGCTTTGTTCACGTCTAGATTGCATAGGGCATCTATATAATATATAAGTTTTTTACTTCAGAATTTTTAGTAGTGCCACTAAAAGACAATAAGTATAATATCATCATCATTTTCCTGCCCTTGTCCCATTCTATTTGGGGTCGGCACAATACGTTTTCTTCTTCCATTCTCCCCTATCAGACGTCACAGCATCATTCACTCCTTTCTCTTTCCTCTCTCCTTTCTTTTAATTACATGTAATGAGGATGGATAAAGCACATGTGACTAAAAGAGTGATGGATATGAGTATCGATGGACGGAGAGCGAGAGAAAAGATGAATGGATTGTGTAAAGAACGATTTCATATCATTCCTTACACAATCCATCCATCTTTTCTTTGGCCATACCCAGACAAACGACTCCCTTCAATTCTTGTTTTCTGTACCTAACAGGCAAGTATAATATCATCGTTATTGTAGCGTATAATTAATACTGACACGCTTAGTGGTAGGGCGAGCGGTGGTGGGGGTGCGGTCAGGCAAATTGCTCTACGGACCACACACTCTTTTCTGGTTCAAAGTGCTAGAAAGACGTGTTCATTGGAGTCAAACTGATGTTTAATCAAACGTACCTAACACCCTAATAGTGTAACTTGAACAACTATTATACATTAGAAAAACATAAATGTATCATTGAAAATAACTCCTAAACTATCGAAGCAAAATTGATATGAGACCCAACCATTACATAGGTACGTTACTAAACAAGAATAAGTACTCACCTCCCGCTATTTTCGATTGTTCCATACCAATTAACTCCTTGGTGTAACACATGTTCAAATTGGAGAAAGCACCTTTAAAAAAAGATAGACAAAACCTCCTTGGTGGTGGTATTGATATCAGCTGGTTGACAGTATGCAGGCATTAATTAACCAGCATCACTTAAATAACAAGCAAAATCAATTCTTTATTCTATTATTAATTGATCCAGAATTAATTTCTAAAACTGTTCTTCATTTTTACCTTGCTCGCCCCGCCATCCTCTAAGGCGCGTCGCCCACACGATCAACAGTCGAGGTGCAGTTGAGGCGCAGGCACAGAAGAGGCACGCCGCAACGAGATTTTCTTTATAAATGCCGTGGGGGCGACGCGCCTAAGAGGTTTATCGCAACGTCTTCTAGAATGCAAACACTATTAGGTACTGAATTTACTCCAGTCCTGAAAAGTCTAAAACAGTTGAATATCAGCACTCGTAATACTTCATAGCCTCAGCGCTTTACCAGTGGTTACGTCTGTTGATTTTGGCATTCTGTAGCTCATAAATCGCTCACACTGTAACCACACGCCTCTTGATTCTTAAGCCGACATCTTATTTCCACTTGAGTTGTTCGCATTAAAAGCAGAATTAACGAATTAATTTTGCTGTTTGTTGGCGTGCCTTCGTTCAAGTGTGACAAATCATCAGTAATTGGATTTAGACGGAAGTTTAATCGTAATATGATTATCTTTGGATGTTATTATTATACGTGTTAAGTATAAATGATAAAAGCAAGACTTCTCGTGTAGTTTCTTTGGTCATAAAACTAAACTTAATCAGCAAGTCCATCAATAATACAACAACAACCAAACAAATGGACACAAATAAAAAAGTTGTTTTGTAATCAAATAAAAAAGAATCTTCGAATTTATTCGTGGAAATCCTTCACCAAGCCTTCAGCAAGCATAGTTGTAGACAGACCCTACACGAATTTTAAATAAAATAATAAAAATAAAGAAATATCTTGGGACAACTCACACACGGCTATCTGATCCCAAGCTAAGCAGAGCTTGTGTTATGGTAACCAGACAACTGATATACATACTTATATTTTTTATAAATACATAGATATTATAGATAAATCACACCCAGGCACAGAACAAACAATCATGCTCATCACACAAAGTTTGTCCTAGGTGGGAATCGAACCCACGACCTCCAGCTCAGCAGTTAGAGCCACTAACCACTAACCAACAGGCCCGTCAAAAAAAAGAAAGAAAAAATTTTAAAAATAAGCTGCCGTTTTAAATATATAGTCTAAATTTTAAAACATTTTATTTGACTGTACTGAAAAGCTGCAATAATTTGACTGTGTTCGAATTGTCAGTGAAAAAAGTATTGAATTTGAAATGTGTCAATTCAGTCACTGTGACCAAGTTCCTTTAAAATTAACCTTATTTTCAGAATAGAAATTATTTATTTGTCAGAATACAGGTACGGACTGGAAACGTTTGCATTTGACAGGTAATAAAAAAAAAACATACTCATAAAAATTCATCATCATTTATTTTGAAATTCAAGTAAGAACGGCCCACATCAATTTTTATTTA
This sequence comes from Ochropleura leucogaster, assembly GCA_958449745.1. Taxonomy (NCBI): domain Eukaryota; kingdom Metazoa; phylum Arthropoda; class Insecta; order Lepidoptera; family Noctuidae; genus Ochropleura; species Ochropleura leucogaster. The sequence goes on from OY288206.1 coordinate 3,037,184, forward strand.
AAACTCCAGTTATAGTAGACACAGTGAATATTATTATGTATTTATTACTAAGTAACACAATTATGTATTATAAGAACATTTTTATTTATTGAACAACCTTTTCAAAACTATTTATAATAATAGGAATTATGGATGAGTTCACAAGGGCGGTCTGGTTAGTAAAGGTCAAAACGAATTTCTTTAAACTTTTTAAATACGGTTTACAAGAGCTGATACATTTTTCAAATGCAAGTCAAAAACTGACTTTTATTTTTGTTTTGTACTAGTTTCCGCCCGCGACTTCGTCCGCGTGGCATAGTCACTTTGGGCTAAAGCTAACTTACCCGCGTGATGATCGAAAAAAAAAAATATCTTTCTCTCCCTCCCCCCCCTCTTTCTCACATTTTTTAGCCTATGTCCGTCTCCAGGGTCCCAACTACCTCTGTACCAAAATTCATTAAAATCGGTTTGGTTATTTAGGAGTGAAGACGAAACAAACAACTCATTTACTTTCGCTTTTATAATATTACTAGCTTTTGCCCGCGGCTTCGCTCCCGTTAAATTCGGGGTAACACAGCTCCCCTTGCGCCTTATTGATTTGTAATAGAAACGCTAAGTTTTCCCTTTTCTTCCCTCTTTCTCCCTCGCATCCTACTTTAAAAAAAATATCCTATATCCGTCTCCTGGTTAGCAATTATCTCTGTACCAAACTTCATCAAAATCGGTGTAGCCATTAAAGCGTGAAGAGGTAACAAACAAACAAACTTACTTTCGCTTTTATAATATTAGTAAGGATATAGTAAGGATTTGAATTACAACATGAAATATGCAATTAGACAGTGATTTGAGAGAGACGCCGTTATATTGTATCCTTGTGTAAAAACACAGTCAAAAGATTACTAAGCTATATGTAAATGTGTGACGCTCTTAATGCGCACTTCTCAGCAACAATTATGTTACCAAGATCTTTTTAAAAGACCATCCCTTGAGTTTCTTGCCCATTCGTCTCTTATTTCTTCGTTTTCTTTTAAAAGTTATTATTTCTTAGGACATTTTTTTTTTGCGTTTGTGTTTGAAAAACGATCAGCAATACATTATAGTGTAAATTCGGACTTAAGTGATATAAACTACAATTCTTCAACAATGAAAACAATACTTGCAAGAACACCATTTTTTTTAAGGAAGAATCCATAGTTAGTTTGTTTTTGGAAGTATTTGTGTATATTATAACGTTAGAATCACACAATAATATAAGAAATGTAATAGATATGTTATGTACAGCTTTATAAGAAATTTTTTAATATGACGACATTGGATAAAAACGGGAACGGTAGCCAAATATTAGGTTAATCCTCTTATTAACAAGTAACAACAATTGTTAACTGTTATCAACAAGTAACAACAATTGTTAACTGTTATCAAAAAGTAACAACAGTTAACAACAATTGTTAACTGTTATCAACAAGTAACAACAGTTAACAACAATTGTTAACTGTTATCAACAAGTAACAACAGTTAACAACAATTGTTAACTGTTATCAACAAGTAACAACAGTTAACAACAATTGTTAACGGTTATCAACAAGTAACAACAGTTAACAACAATAAAATTGTTAACTGTTGTTACTTGTTAAGTCCATAATATTTCTCGTCAACGTACTACCATCTGCAAATAGTAAATTTGTTATTAATTAATTCCAAGGGCCACCTTAGCGCTTTCCACATACTTAAATGATTTTTGTTTGAAGTAACATTTATATTTTTACAGTGTTATAAAAACTATCTAGACATTTAATCATATATCGGAATATTTATTATATATCACAAATTCTCAATAACTTATACTAATTATATTTACATAGCTTTGATTATATAACATTAATTTTATAATAATTATTAAGAATATTCAGTTTATCGTTTCACACCCTTTTTATAAGCTTTCACGATATCAATGAACCGACCCCTGCTTAATTCGAATTATAAAATATATATATTTTTTACATTTAAATGACTTAAAGGTTTTTGGACCCGCTTTTCAAGCACCAAGTAGCGGGTTCAAAACCTGACATTACTTTTAATCGCATTTAATGTTTATTTGAATTATTATTTAAATACATACATTGAGAAGAACAACATGGCCGCAGGCTGTGCGTAATTTATATACATTTAAAGAATACCGCAACGGCAAATTGCAGCGATAGAGCGTTTGGTTTCTATGGTAACGGAATTAGACGGCAATGCCACTACCTACAGAAATGCGGTGCATCACAATCATTGATTGTTTGATTGATTGTTGGCACTTTGTTCCGCTAGGAACAAATATATTTATGGGCCACAGGTGGTTGTTCCGGGTCTAGCTATTTGTGTTTGTGAGATAAACTGTTTGTCGCACCCACGATACAGGAGAAATTCCTAGTGTGGGGCAACGGTGGGCGAGTCTGACTTGCGATTAGCCAGTTGATTTTTTAACAACATCAATATTTACCTTAAGACGGCTGTAATAACAATAAAAGAAATTTACTTATGATACTTACACGTACTTATTCGTTGTTTTAGACGTTTATAATATTCCGGATAATTTGTATTGTGAAGAAACAACCATTTATATTGAAATCTTTAGAGTGAAACAGCAATATCGTCTAATTGAGCACAATATTTTAATTAAAAAAAGAATAACAATCTTCTCATCACACCAAGTCTAGTCTTTTTTAAGACAAGTTGTGTGAACAATATAAAAAATAAGCCTTTTACAATATCGAATGCATTATTAATTTATTAGAATAGATAAAAACAATTATACACTGTTTGTTCATCACATACAACACACTATTTCCCTAACAAAATTTACAATAATTACATTTACAAGTTCAATGCAACGTTATTTACACGAGTTTAAAGCACAAATTTGAACAGACAAATCACAACACATTGGCTTGCTTTATGCCTCCTGATCTATCGTCAGCCAGGAACGTTTATTGGCGCACTCTTTTGCAATAATCTATACCAATAATTACAAAAAAGATTTTTTGTTTGTATCGAAAAGACTCCGAAACTACTGAACAGATTTTAACCACTTTTTCATTAATAGGAAGCTACATTGTAACATTGGCTATATACACAACATTACGTGGGAGCCACGGTGCAGGGCAGCAACTAAATGCGCGTGTACGCATGCGCAATATTTCTTTTTCTTGCCATGGATGCGCTATGGAGGTTCCATATTGTTGTGTTCTTAGTTTAAATGTAATCATATTGCATCGCATCGTAAAAAAAACTATACATTTAATTTATAAGATACCAGCAACACAATATTTATTTCTGGAAGCAATTTCAACATTAGTTTGTAGAAATCTGACACCTCCCCGCTCCGCCTGGCACAGCGGGAGAAGATAATTGTGATAAAAAAAAATGGTAACAATTTTCGTGTTGCAAATCACAATTTTGTACGACGCCTTATTTACACTTTACACAATGGGGTGACATCAAACACAAACAACAGTTCAGAAAGTGCACAACAAGCTTAAAACACTTTGTCAGTCATTATAATAGAAGTAAATTTTTATCCATAAAAACACAGCACTACAAGTTCAAAAGATCATCACTACACTGTTACTTACAATCCAAAATGAACCTTGCGCGCAGGATCTAATGTGCACAATTGTATATCACAGACACATTGATGGAGTCTTTTACTCATAAAGTGGCTGAGTTGGGCCATTGGACTTTGACAGTCCCGTTCTGGCCCACGTGATGCGGTACAGGAACTGGCTTCCTTCTTCTCCTGTTTCGATTACCTGGGAAAAGAAGAAGTGTTTAATATTTTAACATCCTTACTTATCCCAGTGAGACAGATTGTTTGTTTGTTAGGTCTTCACGTCTCAATGGCTAAACCGATTTAGATATATTTTAATACAGAGATGGTACCCTGGAGACGGACATAGGCTATAGGGAGAAACGGGGGAGAAAGACGGAAGAAAAGGGGAGAGAAAAATATATTTTTTCGATCATCACGCGTGTTAAAGTTAGCGTCAGCACGTCACTATGCCACGTGGACGAAGTCGCGGACGGTAGCTAGTTTAAAATAAATAAAAAATACGTGTGGCACTCGGGGTTTGTCGCGGTAAAGCTATTGCATAGCATTTTTATCAACCGTGCCCGTCGGAGTGGGGAGCGTCAGGTTTTTTTTCGTTACGAAATTTCTGGATTCGGTCCCCGCGATCAAAGCCCGCGATAGAAGCTATAAAATGCCGCTTACGCACAACTTTTCTTTTGTTATGAAAACGGTATGGAATCCTAAAAATATCAGTCGTATAACAAAGAACAACAATAATTATGTTGAAAATAATTGAGTAGAATCACGTATGTCTACCAAATATCATTTTTAGAGCCTGAAATGTATAACAAAAATGTCTCAAATACATGAATCGATTGTCCAAGCAACGATAACACTAATGATTTATTCAACCACCTAAATTGATGGCGTTCTACCCTAACGAGTATCCTAATGACATTACATTGGATATAAGCTACCCTACTAAGACGTCTTTTTTTTTTTTTTTTTTTTTATATTTTTTCGGTTGGGAAATCATTCAATGACTTCCCCTCGCTCTGGGTGGAGCGGGGGGGCATGTCAGACTTGTACTGACTAAAACCCACCCATGTTTCTTCTTTTGCCCTTTACGTTCCGAGGCCGCGGTATCTCTTTCGAACAACCCGCAACCCCGGCAGTACTATGACGTCTTAAAGCAGAACTAATTCCACTGAGGGAAAGTGACAAAGCTATGGGTGTCTAGCGCCATCTCTTTCCCTCAGTGGAATAAGAACTGCTTTAAGATGTCATAGTAGGCCTAAAGACGTAGGTCGTGGCTCACTATAATTGGATGCTAACGGCCTAGAACAGATAGTTGAGGAAATAAATGAGAGGTTTTTTTCAGGATTGGGTGTAATTTGCTTGATATGCTTGGACAGTAATGTTGGACGTGAATTTTTAACCGACTCCAATAAGGGAGAAGGTTCTCAATTTATCGGAATCTTTTTATTTTATTTTTTAAGTATATTCGTCGATTACTCGAGGAGGAGCTCGTGGCTAAATAGTTAGTAGCCGCTCGGGTCGATCTTTAGGTTAAGCCGCGCTTACCTAGGTTGGTCTGTGGATGGGTGACCACCCGTTACATACCGAGTTTCCTCCGTGCCTCGAAAAGCACGTTAAGCCGTTGGTCCCGGCTGTCATTTGTAGATCTTTGGCAGTCGTTACAGGTAGTCAGTGTTCCGAAAGTCTGACAACCAGTCTTACCAAGGGGTATCGTATTACCCAGTATTAACTGGGTTGTGGAGGTCAGATAGGCAGTCGCTCCATGTGAAATACTGATATTCAGCTGCATCCGGTTAGACTGGAAGCCGACCCCAACATAGTTGGGAAAAAGGCTAGGCAGATGATGATGATTCGTCGATTACTCAAAGGCGGCTGGAACAGTTTGCATTTTTTTTTTATAGGTTTTAAATACCTCCCAGGTGGCCCATAATATTTATATTTAAAAAAAAACGTTACCCCATACTAGGAATTTTTCCTGTATCGTGGGTGCGTTTACAAACATTTAAACTCACATACACAAACAGCCAGACCCTGAACAACTATCTGTAGGCCATACGTTTATTCCGTGCGGGGATCGAACCCGCGACACGCAGCGCAGCGCAGCAGTCGATCGCTCAGCCACTGCGCCAATCGTGTTGTCAAATGATATTAAATAAAATATTGCTATTAATTATATTATATTGCTTAGGTAGTTTATAATACATATTTTTGCATATTTTAGAGCGGATTTAGGTAATGGATAATACTGGCAACATTATATTAGTTTTTGTTTAGTTCTTAAACGTAACGTCATAGATGTTGCTAGCATTTTTTTGTCAATTTGATTCAGTACGGTACAAGTTTTACAAGGATTCTCAACGACGATTTTGATAGGCTCATTATATCGGGAATAATGTATAAAGGGTCCCGCTCCCTCTCAGGGAGGAGAGGATCGGTATCTCAGCCGTGTTATTGTGCTATATTCATACAAAATGGTGATAGTAAAATAGTATTAGAATTAATTTCCTAGTTTTATATAACTGAAAGCCCATGTGTGAGTACCATGTTCTATTATTGACTTGATAATGCCCTGGTGGTTGATAAATGATAAATGATGTTTATTTTGCAAGTAGGTTTTCACAAACACTTTTACACGTCATTTTTTTTTTAAACTAGATGAGGCCGGTGTTTCGTACCCGAGAAGAAACAGCCGAAACAAACTCAGAGGTCATAGTCTCTTTTAAAGTCCAGACAAAATAATCTTGGTCAACTTACATGAGGACTATGCAGATAGTGTCTGAAATGGTCTTTTTAAGAAAGCACCACACAGATTGAGTGGACCTGTCCAGTCAGTGCAAGCATTTGTCAGTTATCGTGTAGCTCAACTCATAACCTAAGGAGCTCAACGACACGACGAACAATACCAAAAAAAGGACATTTGTGTAGGTCGCTTATAGCACTCAAACTGCCAGACCTTCGTCAAAAAACAAAGTAAATAAAAGAAATGATCCACATGGTCCTCACATTTACAATAAACAAATAAAAAATAAATAATTAATGAGATCATAATGAAATCATAAAATGTCATGAATGAAAATAATAAGAAAATAAAATGTCACTAATCATAATAATAAAAAGAATGTAAAAATAAAGTAAATATTAATGTCAAAGTATATAAAATAAAGGAATACACAATAAATAAATGAAACAAAGGCAAATTTTGACACTCACTGAGTAAATTAAATTGGAGCAGCTTAATCCCAAGCCTTTTTATCTTCAAGGTAATGATTCATGTTATAGTAAGCTTTGAGACATAGTTTACGTTTTATAAAAGATTTAAATTTATTGAGGCTTAGTGTTTGAATATCGCTTGGCAGTTTATTATATAACGTATACATTGGCATGTGAAAGTACCTCCTATTTTTTTGAGCCTCGTTGCAGGAACAACAAATTTGAAATTGACAGAATGTCAAGCTCACCTATATGTCTTACTGATGGTAGCGGGTCATTTAGTTCGCTTCAAAATGGTTGAGCTGACTGGGGATGATCCATATGTCATATTCGTGAACGGGCGCTGTCAGTCGGGACTGGTCATCTTTTAGCTACCACGGTTCATTTTTAATTTATTTAGATTTTTAATTGAATTTTGATTTTTATTTACTCTGGAAGCTCTTAATGTGCACGTCTTTCTACATCGTTCTTAAATATTTGTATAATCTCAACATGAGTGATGTAAATACGATTTTGTAATAATATTATAATTTAAATGGACACGCTTCCATAGATTTTATTGCCCGTTCTTCTCCATAGAGATCAACGCTTTGGAATGGGCAACTACAATACTTTCACAAGTTATTATGCCTTGTGACCGGGACTGTAGCTTCATTTTGTTTCTTGACATTTAAAAATGCCTGTAATGGTCTAATTGAAATAAATGCTTTGATTTGATTTGTATATTGACGGTCCTTACGTACATAAAGACATGTCAAAAATGGCATTTTTTTATTGGCTTTAGATTATCTATGCGCACAAGACATGCTGACATATGATTATTATTTTATTTTAATTTATTTATCTTGTTTTAGAAATCGTAAGAGAAAAAGTATCATAAATACAACGAATAAGTATCGTAGAAACGGTCATCTATCAGTTTTTCCAAAAAAAAGTTAAAAAAATAAAATACTTTAGTGTAAATAGCATTATAAAACTCTTAAAATATTATAGAAAGAAAATATTTATTTTTACTCATAAAATTATTTCTAGAGCGTGTTGAAAACAAATTATGCTCTTCTGTAAACCTCGGTTTTTGACTTAAGGCGCGGCAACAAGCTAATCTTTAGGTATTCGCGGAAGTGTCGCTAGCTGTATACTAGGCATGGTCTGACACAAGTACACGACAGTATTGCATCGAAAAAATAGAAATAAGGTCGAAAATATTTCGGTGTTTGATTTTATTTGAATATCATGTCCGCCAAAATGTAGGTCATTTTGCAGTTTTTATTGAATATAAAAAATACAGCTCCGTGTTTAAAAAAAATTAGATAATTCTCTTTAGTCTACACAATTTCCTTTCTTAAAGATATAAAAAATATGATGGTTGTCGCAGAAAAAATTTAGAATTTCGAGACAAAATTTATTTTTCTTGGTTTTTATAAACATTTATTTTTCGTAGTACTAGACCACTTTTGTAAACTAATTTTATTTAAGTCTTTACTTTATGTATTGAACTATACACGGTAATTTTGTTTGGCTAGTGTCATGTACAGATACGGCTAACTTTGTGACGAAAATCTAGACGTTTTACGAAGTGTTTGCTTTGTACAGCGCCTTAACCTTATTAACAGACGCCTGCACATCAAGCTACTACAATCTGTCAGATTTCTTTAATAGATTTTCGACTTTATTTCTAAAGTATTAGGTTCAAGGTTCATTGAGAATAATTGACAGTTTCGGGTAGCTTGACTTGCAGGCGTCTGTACGTAGGGACCGTCGATATGATGAGATAGGTTACCTGTGTGATGGGTCGTGCGACTACCGGCGCGGGTAGCGCGGGGTGCACGCCGCTTCCCAAAGCAGTGCTGTGTGAACCGCTGCTAAACACAATCCTCCCCTTCCAGTCCATCCAGTTCTGGAACAAAATAACTCAGTTACAGACGAAGAAAAAGATGGCGTTATAAAAAGATTGAAGGAGATAGATGTAACGGAGATATCGCACTCATTCTCTAGAATGAATGTTGTGGTTATTAATAAGGTTAAATTTATTTAATAATTATATAATTAAATTATATTTATAATTTTATTTTATTTATAAACAGTCAAAAGGCACACTGCCGCACAAACTATATTATTTTGTTATATTTACAGTCATTCTGCTAGTAATAGTCACCACCGTTATGGATTTCGTCAAAACAGTAATAAAGCATCACTCAAAAGTGAGTCAGACTCACGCACCGAGGGTTCCGTACAAACTTGCGACTTATGCTGCTATATCTTTGACTGCATAGACTTAAAGGGTTGATTTTCACAGCACAAAGGCCCAGAGAAATGAGTTTATGGTTTCAATTTCAACTCGATACCTTCGTTCCCATACGGGTTCCGCTTTTTCCATTTCAGATACGAAACCCTAAAAAGATATTTAAAATCTTTGTAAAAGTTCTTCTACAAACTATACTGCAAAAAAATTCATTATGCCATCATTACCATTTAGGGCGGGTTGTTTCAAACAGTCGGTTAACGTTACATACGAAAGGTTAAAAGTTACTATTACGTGTGCTGTTTAACGTTCGTTAAATAAAGAGCGTTGTTTCATCACAAAAAATACCGATAGTCAAAGTTATTCGGGTTGCCAGTAAAAAGCAACACTTTTTCCCAAAAAAAAAGGTTGGGAGTTTTTTCTAGTATGGCAATGTTATACCATTCACGTCAAAATTTGATCTGCCGAACGCGCGAACTTTTAAATAACAAACTGAGAAAATTTTTATTGACCAGTGAGTGACCAGTACTTATTGTTTATTTATCAAAAACTTAAGGAAAAACAAAATGGATACGTATACACCAAAGTAAGTACCAAAATGTATAAGCACGATGATATTTGTTAAACATTTATGATAGAGTCTTCTGTTTCTGTATATTTTGGACTTCACGTGGTATTTTTTTTACAGAGAACGCTCTTCAAATTTTTCACAACTGGAGAAACTGCGCTTCCAAGCGTTAATTGAGAAGTATAAGGATGTTTTATTCTCAAAAAAAACGGACCATATAAATAATTTAAAGAAAAATAAGACTTGGGCTGCCATTCATGCAGAGTTTAATGCTGGTGGTGATCAGCCGAGGACTTTGACGCAGCTCAAGTCCAAATTTGATAACATGAAGAAAACCGCACGCAAGGTAATGTAGAGGTCTTACCTTTAACAATAGATACATTATGTGTTTAAAATATTTGGAACAATTTATTAAGAACCTGTAATATATTGTTTCTGTTTTAGGATGCCAGTCAAGAACGGCAGTCAAGGATTAAAACAGGAGGTGGGCCTCCTGGGCCTTCTGTTCAAAAAGAAACAGAATGGTTCCGCACAGTTATGCCAATATCAATGGATGGACTACCAAGTGTTGTTGATGATGATTTCATTGACTATGAACCTGTGGCCGAGAATCATTCTCAAGAAGTAAGTGTATACCTGTTTACATAGTCGTGTCATCAGTATCATGTACTATTAGTCTAGAGGGCAATATCTACTTACTTTATAAAGGCATCATAATAAAATAATTTAATATTATGTATATTTTTGCTATAGGTCATCATCATCAATCAGCCTGAAAATATTGAAGCAAGCAATCCAAGAGAAAATGTAAGATCAACTGGTACTTTTTTTATTGTTTAATAGCATTCATCAAAAAACTCAAGCTAACTTTAATTTACAGATAACATACACTGTTTCGGAGACGGTGGTATTGGGGGACAATGAGTTTAACTCAAAGTCACCGGCATCATTACTTCGAATACCAGTGTCAAAACCACTTCGTAAGAAAAATAGGTTATTTCAGCCATTATATTATTCTATTACAGAAGGAGTTCTTATATTCTCTTGTTTTTATTTGGTTTCAGGTATTCGTAAAAGGACTCACAACAGATACCAAGACTTGAAGTGTGAAACACTAGAGAAAGTTAAGGAAAATGAAGAAAATATTTATAAACTTAAAATTAAACACATGGAGGAAAAGAGGAAAGAGGAGATGGAGATATATCAATTAAAGAAAAAGAAACTTCTTTTAGAAATAAGTTTATTAGAAAATAAATCATAATAAAACAATTCATGACTTTTTAAACCAACCTGACATGGCATGCAATTTATTAATTTGTCCATCACCAATAACACCAGCACCAGTAAAATTAAGAAAATCTGTGAATAAAATTTATGACCTTGTTAATACACTTAAATCATATTAATTAGCTATTCTTACAGTTCTTCCTATTCCTTTTTTAGCATACAAGCGGTTAATTAAATGTGCTATTAATGATGTATCATTAATAGCACATTAACCGCGTGTATCAGCCACACTTTAGATTTTGACCAATGGTGCAATAAGTTATATAGTTATTTTATTACAGTGATAGAACATTTTTGGTACGGTTTGGTACTCTATTACCAAAAATGTACTATTACTATTAGTCTAGAATATTCTATCTTCTATCTACCTAGATAGAAGATAGAATATTCTAGACTAATAATTATTATTATGGATTTTCAATAGTAATAAAAGTACCTGCTAAAGTAATTATTAATCAAATAATTCCTTGTAGTTGAATCTAAATGATTGTTAGATAAAATATTGCTTGCTTCATGAATTTCTTCATTTAATTGGACATTGTCTGGTGGTTGTGCAACATTTAATTTTCGGCAAATATTGTGCAGTACTGCTGTTGCAACAATTATGTACTGGATATTTTCTATTTTTGAGCGTACTTTGGTTCCAATAATTGGAAATCGTCGTTTCCAAAGTCCAAATAACCTTTCTATTGTATTTCGTGTTCGTATTTGGCTTTCATTATAATATTTTTCAGCCTCAGTTTGGGGATCATTTAAAGGAGTGAGCATGAATGATCTCAAAGCGTAGCCAGAATCCCCCAGTAGCCAATAATCATTATATTCACCAGATTCCAATCTACTCTTTAAATTTGAGCTATTAAAAATGTGGCTATCATGTGCTGAACCTGGCCATCTTGCAACTATGTTTCTTATGCATAAATTTGCATCACCAACAACCTGAACATTGATAGAAAATGTACCTTTTCTATTTCTAAAATCTTCTGCATTTTCACCACCTTAAAAATCGAATATTAGGTAATATTTAATAAAATGTAAGTGTGTACCTATGTTTATTGGTATTTATGTTAGGATGGGTTTATAAGATACTGATAAAATAAATGTTTCTTACCAGGAGAAAGAATTTGAATATGAGTGCAATCAATTGCACCCAATACTTTTGGAAATCTGCATATTTTATAAAACTCAGTTGCAACAGCCAATTTCTCTTCGTCGTTAGTTGGCAACTTGATGTAATGAGGTCGTAGTTTAGCTATAGCCCGAGTCACTCGATGAATAATACGGCATACCGTTGATTTATGCAAGCCTGACATGTCTCCGACACATCTCATAAAAGATCCTGAGGCGTAATATTGCAGAGTTGCAAGTACTTGGTCTATGGGTTTAACTGCAAAATTTCTGAAATAATAAAGAATCATTAAAATTATGAAGTATCTGTATGGTGACAGAATAGTAAGTAGGTACTAGGTATCAACACTTACTTTTCTGTGGAAAAACTTATTTCTTCTTCAATAAGGCCTGTTAATAGTTGAGCCACTTCCTTAGATACACGGTATCATCTTGCAATAAATTCTTGTTCATCCCATAGTTGAAAGTTATACAGACGCGTTTTAAATACTTTTTTCTTTCTTTCTACACTGTTTGTATCATAATCAGATGAACTATCGTCGAAAAGAAACGAAAACAAAAGAGAGTCCATAATGTTTTATTGTTTGACGTAGGCAAAGTTATTTGAAAACGAAAACAATATCCCGTAAAATGACGTTAACTAATGGGGAAGGCATCGGTTAAAGTTATAGTAACTTTTTAACGTACGTTAAGGCCGCCATTTTGTGAAACAACCCATTTTTTGTTTTAACGAAAGTTAGCGCCATTTTTTACTATTACCGATGAGTCAAGTATAGCTGAAGCAACCCGCCCTTAGTCTAATTGTTATGGCATAATTTGTTTACAGGTAACCCAATTTCTGCTTTTAATTGCTTAGAGTTGTAATCCCAGTGTCCTCGGTTGGAATAAGCAGCTATCATTTATAAGCCCGTCGTTAAAGTATTTGTTGTAAAGTCAGCAGAAAAATCTGTTATGATGGAATGATGAAAATAAATAGACACGTGATAAGTTATAGATATACGAAAAGGACATGTTCTTTGGTTGCGGGTTGTTCGAAAGAAACTCCTACCCTCCCCCCACCTGTTAATTAATGAAATCCATTCCGAAAAAAGATGAAATATGTTATTTAATAAATAACATATTTCATCTTTTTTCGAATATGATAATTATAAAAATAAATAACAAAGCCGAAAATAACTTCGACTATGTTCCTTTTAATTATGTCGTTAATTTCGGGGTAACGAACTGTGTTACCCCGAAATTAACGCGAGCGAAGCCGCGCCTGCGCCTGATTGATTTGTTATAGCAACGCTAAGTTTTCCCTTTTCTTCCCTCTTTCCCCCTCACATCCCACTTTTTTTTAAATTAGCTGATGTTCGTCTCCTGGTTCCCAACTATCTCTGTACCAAAATTCATCAAAATCGGTTTAGCCATTAAAAGCGTGAAGAGGTAACAAACAAACTCACTTTCGCTTTTATAATATTAGTAAGGAAGTAAGGATTGTATTGTAAGGACTACAGTCGAAGTTATTTCAGGTTAGCTTTTCAGCTTTTCCTCAACTCCGAATAGGCCTGAGCGCGTTGTCTGTCTGAATGATTAACTAGCTCACCCAATTAACTAACTCACACATGCATATGCGACTGTTTGAACACCTCTCTATTGTTTATACTCACCTTGTTGACACAAACGGCGTTGGTATATTGCATCCGGTGGGATTCAGGATTTGGTTTATTTTGGCTAGAACTTTTGGATCATCAAATGTCTCTTTTTTAGGAATCCGTAACTTATACGGAAAACAGAACTTTCCCCGCTCTAGGCGGAGCGGGGGGGAGTGTCAGACTTTTACTGACTAAAACCCACCCATGTTCCTTCTATTGCCCTTTACGTTTCGGGGCCGCGGTATCTCTTTGAAACAACCCGCAACCCCGGCAGTCGGAGACTCTGGCAAGCCCCTCTGCTTTGCTGACATCTCTTTGAAACACGCGCCTGAGAGAGAGACACGGCCTGTCGTCAATAGACGGACGGACGGTGAGCTACCCATTGCTCACCGTCCACAGGCCTGCATCTACAGTGGCTGGGAGTCATCTCGCGGCACCCGGCGCCCGAGAAAATAAAATTGGTCTGTCTGTCTGTCTGACTGTCTGTCTGACTGTCAAGAGCCTTTATAAAACCAGAAACATTTAAAGATATCGAGTCTCAACTCGATATCATAATTATACTCAATATAATAGATATGAGAATTAACAGCATAATTATACTCAAGTAGTACTTACTGTAAGAGATTTTAAACCTTAACCAAACCCGAATGCTGGCTGGTTGGCCATGACGTTCCAATACTCAGGTCGTTTTTAAAAAAGAGAAAAGAGATGACTAGTACAGCTGGAGTAGGAAATGCGAGATGTATCTTTCAAACCCTTCTTAATATTATAAAAGTGAAAGTGAGTTTGTTTGTTTGTTTGTTACCTCTTCACGCTTTAATGGCTAAACCGATTTTGATGATTTTTTTTACAGAGATAGTTGATTGTCCCTGGAGCCGGACATAGGCCTTTTTTTAAAAAAAAGAGTAGGACAAAGAGGGAAGTAAATGGAAATCTTAGCATCGCTATTACAATAAATCAGGCGCAAAGGCAAAAACTACAGGTACCTACAAATCACGAAAGGGGAACTGTGTTACCCCGAATTTACCCCAAATAGCTACTATAATTTATATAAAAAAATGTTGTATGTTCTTTCATTGTAGTAATATAGCGCATATCTTGCAGTACCTTCACGGTGAAATAAAATCAACCCACTAAGTCTACGCAGTCAAAAGATATGGCCGTTTATGTCGCAACTTATGGTACTGAACCCTTGGTGCGCAAGTCTGACTTTTCCTTCGGTTAGTTTTTTACGAGCAGCAAATGAATGTAAAAATATTTAAAATCGTAGTAGAAACTGTTAAAGATTCAAATAAAAGAATAAAAATAGTAGTAGAAACTGTTAAAGATTCAAATATCTAAACAATAAAGGGCGCACAGGACATTTTTTAAAACTATTTGCCTGACACACAACGGTACCCAGACACAACACAAAATTGTATACTGTACTTTTTCTATTTTAGTTTACGAGTAAGAAGAATTGATTTTGAATTTAAAGTTCACTGGCTTTTTATATTCGATGACATGCAAGAAGTAACGACTGTCTTTATTGTTTTGTAACTGTCATGTATCAGAAAACAATTTAGAGGCAGTTTAAAAAAAAATGTATTTGCAACAAGCATAATCAGTACCATCTATAGATTGCATTCTTTAAATTATTAAAATACTAGCCCATAGCTTAGCCCGCATGATATCGAAAAAAAACAAAACTATAATATATCTCTGTGCCAATTTTTATCAAGATGCGTTCAGCCGTTTAGACGTGAAAGAGTATCATACATCCATCCATCCTCACAAACACACAGCGTATTGCTAAATTAAAACTAGAGAGAGTGAGATTTGCACACCGAGAGTGTCGTACAAACTTGCGACAAAAACAGTCATATCTTTTGACTGGGTAGACGTCGAGGGTTGTTTTTTTCACAGCGCAAAGAGACTACAGAGTTGAGTATATGGTTTCAATTTCAACTTTATATCTTCGCGCGTTCTTGAGATAGATGGTCTTGACAGACAGACAGACGGACAACTAAATGATCCTATGGGATCCGTTGTTTCCTTTTGAGGTACGGAACCCTAAACTAGAGTTTCATTTGTGCCGCAAAATTGTCTATAGTTATAAAACGGCATGGTTCGCGCAGTGGCTGAACAATTAGCTGCAATAGTGCGTATCTCAGGTTCGAATTAAGTAAACTTTGAAAACTATGAAATATTTTTATCATCTACAGGTAGATTTTCCGAGGAGGCCGTTTGTATATGTGATATCGGAGAAATTCCTAGGGATGGAAAAGAGAAACTCCGCTGCCGGGGCGGACAGACCTTCGGTGTGATCTCATGTTGGCATGGAGAGAGTGACTGTCGCAGGATACATCACGATCGGGGCGATAAGTCCTCTTTGAGGGAAACAGCGTGAGGAAATGGGAAGCAGTCACCTCCTTCTGCAAAACAGTTATGCTAGCGAAGGAAGTGGCTGACGCTGACGAGGGAGTGAACCTCAATTACTAAGTTGTGAAGGTAAGCCAGGCAGTCGCTCCATATCAAATACAGGTATTCAGCTGAATTTGGCTGGACTGGAAGCGGATGCCTAGATTTTGGATGAAAAATCATCAAATAACTTCCCCCGCTCCCGACGGAACGGGAAGTTGGAGTATCAGATTTGTACTGACTAAAACTCACCCATGTTCCTGTTATTGCCCTTTATGTTTCGGGGCCGCGGTATCTCTTTCAAACAACCCGCAACCCCGGCAGGGGAAGCGAACCCTAACATCGTTAGAAAAAACCTATAAGATGATATTGAACATCAAAACAAACATTTCTTTTCGAGTGTCGCGAAAATCGTTGATGGTCATTATTTATTCATACTAAATTTCAACTAATCTTAAAGAATGATATTCGATAGAACGATGTTATATCTTATGTCCTTTATTATTTACAGGTACGTTTTATTTTCATGGAAGTGATCTAATTTGCAAGCGAAATAAGACCCTAAATTCTCTACGATAGCTTTCAGTACAAGTTCTTGGAATCCACAAATTGAATTGGTTTAATGTCAAAATATCTTTTGAAATAAAAGTTGTTACGAAAATAAGACTCTTTTACGAATTTTACCGGATAATAAATCTTTCTTAGAGTCATCAAGTTACAGATTACTTTTAAACCTTTTGGTTATAGAACTAGTACCTTTGTCCGCGTGGCATATATACTTTGGGCTAACGCTAACTTTAACCCGCGTGATGATCGAAAAAAATATCTTTCTCTCCCTTTTTTTTTTCCTTCTTTCTCCCCATTTGTCATTTTTTTAGAATAGCTTAGCTTATGTCCGTCTCTAGGATCCCAACTATCTCTGTACCAAAATTCATCAAAATTGGTTTGGCCATTTAGGCGTGTTGACGTTACAAACAAACAAACTCACATTCGTTTTTATAATATTTGATTGATAAACCTGTATTTATATCTAAGAACGTATCTGTTTTTATAAATGTAGCTATTCGTTTGAATAATGGAACATCACTTGTCAAACATCCAAAGGTTGTCTTCATAAGATCGCTTTTTGCGATAAGACCGCCCATTGTATCACCCTGTTTAGATAAAGATAGATAGATCGATAACTCATTTATTTGATGCAGCAAAATCCTTACTAATATTATAAAAGCGAAAGTGAGTTTGTTTGTTACCTCTTCACGCTTACGGCTAAACCGATTTTGATGAATTTTGACACAGAGATATGTAGTTGGAAACCAGGAGACGGACATAGGCTTTCCCACTCACCCCACTTTTTGAGGGAGAGAGAGGGAAGAAAAGGGAAAACTTAGCGTTGCTAATTACAAATCAATAAGGCACAAGGGCAAAAACTGCAGGTAGCAGGTACCTGCAAATCAGGAAAGGGGAACTGTGTTATACCGAATTTAACGCGAGCGAAGCCGTGGGCAAAAGCTAGTATATTATCTACATATCAAACTCGGAAGGCCTAATGTCGATTGCCAATCCATTTTTAAAACGCTTTTATGAGCTTCACCTATTAAACATCTAAAAAATAAATTTGACCCACTTCTCGATTTTCGACTGAGCTGCATACATAATATTATAATTATGTTTAGTTTAGTTAGCTAGGTCACATCACTAATCTATACTAATATTATAAAGCTGAAGAGTTTGTTTGTTTGTTCGAACGCGCTAATCTCAGGGACTACGGGTTGGAATTGGAAAATTCTTTTGGTGTTGGATAGTCCATTTCTTGAGGAAGGCTATAGGCTATATAACATCACGCTACGACCAACAGGTGCTGAGCAGCGTGGGTGAAACCACGTGGAACAGCTAGTATTAAAAATAAAATACTGATCAAGATCGAGTCAGGCTCGAGCACCGAGGGTTTCGTACAGAAACAGCCATATCTTTTGACTGCGTAGACTTAGAGATTTGATATTTTCACAGCACAAAGGGCCCACAGAGTTGAGAATGTTTTTTTTTTTTTTAATTTCAACTTTATACCTCCACGCGGTCCTGACGTAAAGGGTGTTGACATACAGACAGACGGACAACAAAGTGATTGAAAAAGGGTTCAGTTTTTTTCCTTTTGAAGTACGGAACCCTAAAAATAAGTAGGTATAAGAACTCTTTGCGTACACAAAATGCTAACACAAAACAAAACACAACGAATTTATAACAACATACATTATGTCAATCATATTGACATTAACAGTAAAGTAAGTTTACCAGCACAATAAAAATGTACTTACCAAAGCGTATTTTTAGTTCTTCTATACATTATTATTGTATTAAAGTTTGATCGATTTATGTGAGCTACTGAAAACTTTGATATATTGTGACACTTGAGTTTTGTGACATTCTGTTATTCCCGAGAGTTGGTATTTACAATGGGTAGCTCACCGTCCGTCCGTCTATTGACGACAAAAAGCTAACTTGAAATAACTTCGACTGTAGTCCTTACAATACAATCCTTACTTCCTTACTAATATTATAAAAGTGAAAGTGAGTTTGTTTGTTACGTCTTCACGCCTTAATGGCTAAACCGATTTTGATGAATTTTAGTTCAGAGATAGTCGGAAACCTGGAGAGGGACATAGGCTATTTTAAGATTGAGATATTATGGAAAAACAGGGAAGAACAGGGAAAACTTAGCATTGCTATTACAATAAATAAGGCGCAAGGGCAAAAACTACAGGTGTACGTGTTACCCCGAATTTCACGCGAGCAAAACCGCGTGCAAAAGCTAGTTTATTATATTTAAGTTGTATATTTAAAATGAAATACTTATAAATAAATTAAAAAAATCATCCTCAAGACACGAATTGTGTACCTTTGTTTTTTATAAAACTTATTAATTAGGTAACGGTACACGGATTAATAAAAGGTTAACCTATAGTTTGAATGTAACCAAAAGGTCGCGATTTAAATTGAATCCTATTGTTCTAAACTCCAATTAACAAATCCGTTTCGGTAGCATCAGGCCTATTAGAGAATGTCTGATATCTTCGAAATGCCTACATTTCACTAATTGGATCATTATGCTTAGTTGAATATATTGAAAGATTACGTTGAACAGAAATGTTAACACAAACTGTATACATAACCGATCTTAAAATTTAATAGGTTATCAGGTTGGAAGGTACCTAAACCTACTTATTGCATTATCATTATCTTCTTGCTTTTGTCCCATTCTATTTGGGGTCGGCACAACACGTCTTTGTTCCTCCATTCTCCTTGTTAGCCGTCACCAGGGGCCTAAGTCTGCTATTACAATAGTGTCAGAATGGTCGATCTCTGATCGCATAATGGTTGATTTTGACAAGTTTAGTATGTAGTAGATTACCAAAATTAGCAAAATCAACCATGTACAAGTTTAGTATGTAGTAGATTACCAAAATTAGCAAAATCAACCATGTACAAGTTTAGTATGTAGTAGATTACCAAAATTAGCAAAATCAACCATTATGCGATCAGTGATCGACCATTCTGACACTATTGTAATAGCAGACTAAGGCCCCTGATCTTAATACATGCTGTAATTTGTGATTTTTGGAAGTGAGTAACATAACATAATTATTATGTTACTAAAATTTAGCTTTCATGTCAGTACATGGCATTGCACAGCATAAGGAGTTTCTTGTCCATTCTTCTCCGTAGAGATCTACGCTTTGGAATACTACAGTACTTTCACAGTTATTATGCCTTGCGACTGGGACTGTGATTCAATTTTTATTGTTTTCATTGTATCAACAGTATCCACAAAAGTGCCACTGGCCTAGCGGTGCCCTTAGCGAGTAGTCGCTTAGTTTGTAAGTTTTTGGAGGCCTTAATTTCAAGGCATTCACACGAATAGCTTAGATAAGCAGCCACAACCAGGAGGTTGTGGCTGCTTATGTAAGCTATTCGTGTATTCTTTTCATTCATAAGAAAAATTAAAAGATAAATTTCAGAAGTAACAGCTTCGAAAAGTATTTTAAACTGGGCATTTAAAATTGATTTTTTGTTTTTGATATTAGTTTTAGTTCTAAAAGCTTTTTAGATAGCTTTAACGGGTGCAATGCTCATAAATGACTTTGATTCAACGGTTTTCAGTACGTTAATTTAGTATTATTATTCTTTTTAAAGGCCTTACATTTTGTTCATTCAACCCTTTTCAAATTTCATTTCGTGGAAATGAAATGAAACATAATGTAGATATTACATTTACCGGTTGCCGTTCAGAATGAATTATGAAAAGTCATTTATTAATATTAGACTGAATATCTGCAGTTTTTCCCCCGCTTTTAGCCAAAAATGCCTCCCATTTTTATCTTAACCATCTGCACCCGCGGTTTCACTCGTGCAGACTGGGATAAAAAGACAAAATGTTTTAATATAGTGTGTTATACATCTACATATAAAGTTTCATCCAGACCTTTCAGTGTGAAGAAGTAATAAACATATACACACACACACTTAAAAACCTTTTTTTTTGTATTATTCCTAAAGGAGAATGACCACGACAATATGGACCACGGTACAGAGTTGCGTCAATTCCAAAGTTGTTTTAGATGGTTTATAAATTAACCAAACAACCATCTACAATTGCCTTTTTGGAATCAAAATCCGCATTTCCAAGTTTTTTTTAGAAAACGTAACTTAACCTCAAATAAGAAATATCCGTCGTGTATAGAGGTAACTTATAGGTCGTAGTTTGGAGAGCAGATTAATTAGCATATCTGATGGGATAGAGACTTAATTATATCAACCTTTTTTGTGTTGATCGAGTTACGATCAACACAAAAAAAGTAATATTTAAATCGCAATGAACAAACTTAGCATGCACCACGCGCAATTTGTCATTGGACTTTTTGACAATGACAAATTCAATTTGAGACACCAACCCAATGTTGCCAGTTTAGATTTTAAATGAAAATCGATTACTCGAATAAATACACTCGACACATAATTATTTCAAATTACTGATTTAGTTATATAATCATTAATTTATTAAAAAGGTTTGATTTATATCAAACCGAAGCAAGATAATTTAAAAAAATCTATGCAAGCATTCATATGTACCATTAGCCAACAAAGTGAGAGTTAGAGTAAAGTCGAGTAGAGTTGTCAATATATTTACTTATTTTGATTATGGCAACACTTTAACGTAAGAATAGCCGGCAGTAGGTAATTCATTTTATCAAAACAATTTCATAACTTATTAAGTTAGCAAAATAAACCCCTATACAAAATTGGCATTCTAATTGCAGGATGTCATCAAAAATTAAGAATATAATTGTAATATAATTTTTATCTTGATGCATGAGAAAAACCAGTACCGTTGATGGTCATGATCCTTTATTTGTGTGATTCCCAAATCATACTATATGCGCAACTTCCACATTAACCGTATAATTTTATAAAGTAAGCTTGATTGGCCCTGAGTCGTATTGATAGCGTTAATCTATTAATCTGTCAGTGGTCATCCACACGTATACCTACCCGTGCTTATGCGAATCCAGGCGTTAATGTCATCGGTGATATAATCTACGGGGCGAGTTAAATGCAGATTACTTAATGTTTCCTAATATTATATAGAAGAAGGATTTGTTTGTTTTCTTGTACCGAATAGGCTCAAAAACCACTGAACCGTTTTTAATATTTTTTTCACTAATACGAAGCTTACATTATCAGGAAATAACATAGGCATACAACATTACGGGGCAACAACTGAAACCGCGCAAAAAAACTAGTCAAAAGTACAGACTGCAGCTAAAAAGCTGGGCATCCTAAATAAGGTGAGGCGATACTTCACACCTGGATAGCTTTGTAACTTGTATAAAGCACAAGTCCGTTCCTGTATGGAGTATTGCAGCCACCTATGGGATGGCTCGGCAAAATACCAGCTCGCTGCACTCGACTCGGTGGAACGCAGAGCCAAAAGGCTCATAGGCGTAGAGATGCTTGTGTCCAAGCTTCATAGCCTGGCGCACAGGCGTAACGTTGCCAGCTTGTCGGTTTTCTACAGATTGTACTTCGAAGAGTGTGCGCTGGAGCTCCATGACCTGATCCCACCATCTCCGTTTTACTACCGGGCTACCAGACGCACGGCAGGGTACCACCCGCACTTGGTCGATATACCGTCTTATCGTACTAAGCGCTTTTCCTTAACATTTATTGTGCGCACGGCCAAGGTGTGGAACTCTCTACCGGCTTCTGTGTTCCCTACCACATACGACCCGTCTGCCTTCAAAACAAGAGTCAATAGGCATCTTCTGGGCTCGCTCGCTCTATCGTAGACCTCATCTGTCGCTTACCATCAGGCGAGAGTGAGTTCATTCTCAATAAAAAAAAAAAAAAGTAATCATCACCTGCCTAGCCTTTTCCCAACTATGTCGGGGTCGGCTTCCAGTCTTACCGGATGCAGCTGAATACTATTACTCTACTTGGAGCCTCTCTCCTCCTCTGCTTATCTGACCTCCATAACCCAGTTAGTACTGGGTAATACGATACCCCTGGGTAAGACTGGTTGTGAGACTTTTGGGACACTGACTACTGTAACGACTGTCAAAGATCTACAAATGACAGCCGGTACCAACATCTTAACCTGCTTTCCGAGGCATGGAGGAAACTTGGTATGTAACGGGTGGTCACCCATCCACAGACCAACCTAGGCAAGCGCGGCTTAACCTAAAGATCGAACTGAGCGGCTGCTATTATTTAGCCACGAGCACGCAAGAAAAGCTAGTATGTTATATAAAAAACCAATATTGGCTCACAAAGATAAGAAAGACAAAAGCTGTAAAGAAATTAAAAACAAATAGTGTTCGTAAAAAAATATTGAAGGTTCAGAAGCGGCCACACCTGATATTTTGTATTGTTTTCAAATTGGATTTTACCTTTTCATATTTTTTTGTTCGTGTGTTGTTTATTAGTTCAGATTTTCTTTTACTTCATGCAATACTTTTATTTTTAAAGGTAAATTGTATACAATCCTTACTATCCTTACTCCTTACTAATATTATAAAAGCGAAAGTGAGTTTGTTTGTTTGTTTGTTACCTCTTCACGCTTTAACGGCTAAACCGATTGTGATGAATTTTGGTACATAGATAGTTGGGAACCAGGAGACGGACATAATTTTTATTTAAAAAAGTGGTATGTGAGGGAGAAAGAGGGAAGAAAAGGGAAAACTTAGCGTTGCTATTACAAAACAGTAAGGCGCAAGGGGAACTGTGTTACCCCAAATTTAACGCGGGCGAAGCCGCGGGCGAAAACTAGTATTTAATAATTCAAGCCACTAACTGTCCGACTTCTGGGCAAAGGCCTCTTCTCATACAGAGAAGGCACGAACATTGATTACCACGCTTACTCAAAACGGGTTGGTGATTTCATACTTATAATTATAAGTTCAGGTTTCCTCACGATGGTTTCCTTCACCGTTGTCTGTGATGTTTTTTTTTTTGGTGTGGGAAAACATCAAATAACTTCCCCCGCTTTGGGCGGAGCGGGAGGGAGTGTCAGACTTCTACTGACTAAAAGCCACCCATGTTCCTTCTACCGCTCTTTATGCTCCAGGGCCGCGGTATCTGTTTCGAAAACCCCGGCAGGCGGTGGTCTGTGATGTCGTGAAAGTCACAATGGTACTTGCCCGAATTTGAACTTGCAACCTCATGCATGAGAAACGAGGTGCTTAACCCCAGGCCCATCACGACTATAATTATGGACATTAACAATTAAATAATGAAACTGTTGTTAGTTTCATTATTTAACTTTAACTTAACTGGCGATTGAAAAATCGGCCCTAAGTTTTTTTTACATTCATTATTTATTGATTAACTGAACGAGTTTACATCAATTAAACTTAGTAAGCATACAAACTAAATACATATTATAGTCACAAACTAATAAAAAAACTATTAAAAGACATGAAAAAACTCGACGTTATTAGCTGGTAATATGCCTAGATTGCCTACGTTGTATGGCAATAATTTTTCTGCGTTGCCACGTTGTATGGCAATAAATTTTCCGTTGGCAAAAGACGAGGGAAGGAAATTTATGATATCCTTTCTAATATTATAAAAGCGAAAGTGAGTTTGTTACGTCTTCACGCCTACATGGCTAAACCGATTTTGATGAATTTTGGTACAGAGGTAATTGGAAACCAGGAGACGGACATAGGCTACTTTTTGAGAAAGAGGGAAGAAAAGAGAAAACTTAGCTTTGCTATTACAATAAATAAGGCGCTAGGGCCAACACTACATGAAGCAGGTACCTGCAAATCAGGAAAGGGGAACTGTGTTACCCCGAATTAAACGCGAGCAAAGCCGCGAGCAAAAGCTAGTTTTACATAAAGGAAAACTGGAGAACTTTTCTGTTCGGTGAAGTTACGAGCGGGGAGTTAACTAACAAGTGGAGTTTTTACTTAGCACCTACTTTAAGCAAGTTTTTAAGTGCTTATGCATACTTTAAAGTGTTGAGCTGAATGCAAGTCGGGATTCTCGGATTAGTAGTTTTCTGCATCGTAGTTGGCTTAAACTTGTAAGACTCCGACGACGAATGAATCTTAAACCTATGAATGTACCAAATTGAATTGAAACAAGAAATGTTTGTGGATAAACTCAGTTCCCAAGTATGGCATAGCCAATCTGCCTCGACATTTCCCAAAACTATGGAGTCAGCTTTCAGTCTAATCAGATGCAGCTGAGTAAACTATATTTTACACGAAGCGACTACTGTTCTGACTTCCATAACCCTATACGGAACGACTACTTATCTGACTTTTTCACAACCCAAGAGCTGGGTAATAAGACACTAATTGTTAAGACTGGTTGCCAGATTTTTAGGCTTTGGATCACTTGTAATGGCTGTCAAATACAAATAAATAATAAATAAATATCTTGGGACAACTCACACACGGCTATCTGATCCCAAGCTAAGCAGAGCTTGTGTTATGGTAACCAGACAACTGATATACATACTTATATAATTTATAAATACATACATATTATAGATAAATCACACCCAGACACAGAACAAACAATCATGCTCATCACACAAAGTTTGTCCTGGGTAGGAATCGAACCCACGACCTCCGGCTCAGCAGTCAGGGCCACTAACCACTAGACCAACAGGCCCGTCAAAATTCTTCGTTTTCAGGCCCGTTAATATTACAAATCAATAATAAAAACTGCACGTAGCAGGTACTGTGTTATACCGAATTTAACGCGAGCGAAGCCGCGGGCAAAATTTAGTAAAATGTTTATATAGATTTCATGATTTAATTTTCTATTAATAACAATGACAGGTTACACAGTTCAGTGAATAATAATCTGGCTGTGGTTAACACGTACGAACGAAAACACGTTTTGCTTCGAACAAACAAACCTAATTAATTATTATAATTTAGCCAAGTTTGAAATTAGTCAGTCAACTGAAAATATTGAGTAAATCATGTAAATGTAATATTTTAGCAAATATCTGAAACATTATTAAATGTTGTATCTATTACTGAGTGTGTTCTGATTTATTAATACCTACTATTCTTCAGACTAAATAGGTGGAGTGAATCAATGAAAACTTTATTTTTTTCTCACTTGAAATTAAGTCGGTCAGCATAAAAACGGTACAATTTACGTTAGTACAAATTGTATAATTATTATTTTTTGCTTTTGACCAACTTCTGCCTTCCTGATGTTTATTTATCCATTTGTCAAAAAATTTCGAAATGATTCCTAACTTTTATTTAAATTATCCTTAATACCATGGTCATGACAGTCCACACTTAACAAAACAGAGATCAAGAATTGTTGTCTTAACTATCATTAAGAATCAACTAAATGAACAGAAAAAGCTTAATGAATATTTATTCAAAATATACAGAGCATTACTGAGTCCACAAACTCTTAATTGCCTTTTCTAACTATCCAGTAAGAGGGTACTTCCCAAATGTTCTTATTTACAAATCTGTGAGGAAAATAGCCACTCTTGGGAAAACTCTCTATACAAATTTAGCACTGGTGTCGGGTAGAAAAAAAACAAAAATGTCATTGAAAACACAGGTGCATATTCGTGACAAGTAGATTTTTGTTGGGTAGCCCCAGATTCCTGGTATTGTCAAACTGTCACAGACTTACCTAGGGATATAAAATTGCGCCTGATAATTTTAGTTGTTTTACTACGGCAACCCACTTCATCTACCGAATGACTACCACACAGTAGTAAGAAAGATTTTTCTAATTGAACATTTGAGTAATTATAAAAACATATAGATTAGTACCTAATTATTTTGACGTAGTAAAACCCTGTTGCAAATGCAATCCAAGTCTTGCGTTCCAAGGGCGACGTGGAATGGAACGGCGACATACAACGTCAACTACGTCAAACTACGTCATGCGTCATACATCCCTGCCGGGGTTACGGGTTGCTCGAGTTGCCGTGTCGACGGCACCTAAATGTTCCACGCGCGCCTCAAAAGATGTAGACAAAGCAAAGGGGCCCGTCAAGGCCTCTGCCTGCCTGTGCTATCGGTTGTTCGAAATAAATACCGCAGCCCCGGAACACAAAGAACAAAAGAAGGTACATGGATGGTTTTAGTTAGTCTTAACACCCCACTCAGAATTTCAAAAAAACACATCATATAAATATACACATATGTGTTAAAATGATTACTCGTTGATTTACGCTTAAGAATGTTAGTTTAGGTAGTTTAGACGGCACGGTTGGCGCAGTGGCTCAGGGATCGACTGCTGCGCTGCGTGTTGCGGGTTCGATTCCCGCACGAAACAAATATTTGTATGACCTGGAAATAGTTGTTTCGGGTCTGGCTGTTTGTGTATGTGAGTTTATATTTTTGTTAACGCACCCACGATACATGAGAAATTCCTAGTGTGGGGCAACGTTGTTTTTTTTTTAAAAAAAGTTTGCTCTATAAATATGTCATAAAAATTACAGGAAGTACAATATGATGTACCTTGCCTGTGTTCAAACTCACGGTTTACAACTCGGAAAGCCTAACAGGTTCAATTTTATTGGGTATTAAATTATTAGTCAATTATCATCAAAAAACAAGCCCTGTTAAGCATTTTGTTGTTAAATACAAGCTCAATTTGTGATTTATTACAACAAAGTTGCATATTATGGGAGCTCGATTTCCCACTAATGTAAACATAAGAACAATTACTATAGTAAACAGGTTAATTCTAACTAATTCTAACTCGGCCTTGTCTATCAAGTATCACGGGAAATGCCGAGAACAAGGTTTTCTTGACGTTTCCTATAATACCAAACTTGATGGCAACCTAGGGGTGCCACACACAAGATCAAACTTAAATGAAATTTATTCAAATTAAGCTGATAATTTATCAGCACTTTTTGAACGTCAAATTACAAAGGAATAGTTCAATAAAACAATCGCCTTTCGCCACTTCTTAGTGTTTTTTAGCTGGGAAGAAAAAGTGGCGGAAAAACTTTTCAGAAAACAGATACAAGAGTTAGTAATTCAGCGTGACAAAATTAAATAGATAATAGTCATATAACATCTCGCCTTTAATCCCCGAAGAGTAAGACAGAGGTGTACCTAATCTTTCAACCACATTTCGTTATGTTTAAGTCCGTCCTAATAAAGGGCAAGTCTATTGCACAGACATAATAATAAACAAGGACCTGGGACAGCTCAGACTCCCTGGCCGGAACTGAGAAATTCCTAATGGGGAATCCAATAACAATTTTCCTGACCCGGCTTCTGCCACCACTCCGCCGGCTTCCGCTGTTGCCACCATTAAACCAACAAATCAGTCATGTTAGTGTTGATGCCCTTGTTTTTTTTGTGGATGTAAACTCAGCAAATAACTTCACCTGCTCTAGGCGGAGCGGAGGGGAGGGTCAGACTTTTACTGACTAATACCCACCCATGTTTCTTCTTTTGCCCTTTACGTTCCGGGGCCGCGGTATCTCTTTCGAACAACCCGCAACCCCTGCAAGTGGTGGCCCTGGCAAGCCCCTGTGCTTTGCTGACATCTCTTTGAATTTTGATACCTACATTAACATTAACAAAACGGCGCCTAACACAATAATAACAAACTGCTACCAGAAGCGAAGACTAACTATTAACGGTAATTAATAACACATCACCGATTAAACCAAATGTTAGTTAGATGTTTTCGTATAATTAAGGAACCTACACACAAGAGCCGACGAAGAGTCGATTAATTGTTAAAATTGAAGTGTTATTATTGTGCGTCAACAATTTGTGATGTTAACAGTGTAACTTTATTAACATAAGATTACAATGAACCGCCCGCGGGTTCACTTAGTCGTTTGGGAGTTTGGTATTTATCCCAAGTCTTCATCAATCATTTTTAAAGAGGCAAATCACCGAGATATTTGGAAAGAAATGTGAAGGATTTTAGTCAGCGGTGGGACAAAATAAGTTACATAAAAAAATGTATCATTTAACATTATATTATCTCTGTGTGTTTTAAGTTTAATCCAAGTCCTTTCCGTAGTTTTATATGAAAGAGTAAGAATTCAAAATCGTCGCATTTAAAATTAATCCGTGTAGAACGCTCTCGTGGGACAAATACCAAACTTCACGCGGGCAACACAACACCGCGGGTATAACCTAGTGTTTTTCATAGAAGTAAGTCACATAAGTCATGTTTTTTTTTCTACAAACGTTGCCCCACTCTAGGGATTTCTCCTGTATTGTGGGTGAGTTTAAAATCATTTGAAGTCACATACACAAACAGCCAGAACCAAAACAGCTACTTGTAGGTCATACAAATATTTGGTCCGTGCGGGGATTGAACCCGCTATTGAAACTCAATCGCTCGTTCACTGCACCAACCGTGCCGTCAATTTGACGGGCCTGTTGGTCTAGTGGTTAGTGGCCCTGACTGCTGAGCCGGAGGTCGTGGGTTCGATTCCCACCCAGGACAAACTTTGTGTGATGAGAATGATTGTTTGTTCTGTGTTTGGGTGTGATTTATCTATAATATGTATGTATTTATAAATTATATAAGTATGTATATCAGTTGTCTGGTTACCATAACACAAGCTCTGCTTAGCTTGGGATCAGATAGCCGTGTGTGAGTTGTCCCAAGATATTTTATTTATATATTTAAATCATCATTCATGTTATCTGTTACCTGTGCGTCCAGTGTGGCTGCCCCTGATCACACAAGCTGTAGCATCCTGGCTGGAGCTCACTGGAGGAGGAGTAGCCTGCTTACACTCCGACTTCTCCGAAAAACAGGCCCTGAAACATTCACAAACCTTAATTGCATTGTCGGTGATAAAACGCAACGGTTCTTTAAAGACGGTTCGATACCCTCGTACGATTTTACCGTTTCGTGACATGGCCATTGGCCATATCCCAACGTAATCCGAAACATATTTAATCCCTATTAAAAATAATATCTACGTTGTAATATGCTTTCTATATAATACGAGGAACAAACACAAGAGACATTGCTCTCCGCCCATACATTGTTGGCCTGGAGCAAAGAACATCGGAAAATGATGTATTGTACATAATATTCTTTATAATTAGACAACTCCTTTATGATTCTTATTTTTAGAGGGGACTAACAATATTTAAAAAAATGTACTACATTTTGAAGTAATAATCGAACCATAACAACGAATATTAGGTATGATTTTTCATAGCTCCGAATGATTTTTAAGAAACTAAAAATAAATATATCAAAATACATTTAGCTATTTTTAATATCTACCAAGACAGTCAGTACCTATTTTTTTCTCTAACCCCTAAGGGGATGTAAGTGCAACATTAAAATGCATAGAAACTATACATATAATTATATGTAACATAGGTTGGTATCAGTATTCTTAACATTAGGCGTAGATGGCAGATTGGGAATGAGGAGGTTTCCGGCTACTGGGACCGCAATTAACTAGGACCGCGGTCCCAGTCGCCGGATCCGTAAAAAATAAATATTTTTCTTCCAGCGACTGGGACCACTCATAAATAACTTAAAAACATCTATTATTCAAGCCAAAATTAGTACAGTCAAACGAATAAAATTATAAATTATTTATATAAATATCATTGACTCGTTCTAGACATGATTTTATCTTATGCGCTTAGTAAAAGATTAAGCTAGCCCGTTTTGATATAATTTACACATGCAGGTAAATACACACAAAGGGAATAGCATTGTATAATACTATCCCTCTCTAACTTTATATTTTAACACAGTTAAGGCAGATAGACAGATGTGTTGCTGGGGAGTTTGTTCCGCCACTTCTTCTTCCCAGCTAAAACACTAGGAAATGGCGAAGGGCAGGGCGTTTTTGTGGGACTGTCTCTTGTAATCTGACGTTCAAAAAGTGCTGATTATCAGCCTAATTTGAATAAATGACTTTTGATTTTGATTTTGTGATAATTACTTACTTGACTGATTTTGTGTGAAGCCATAACGGCCATTTTAAACTAATTGTGATTGACATAGATAGTAACACGTTTATCATTTTTATTGTGTGTTTTTTATTATATTTACGGTACCAGTTAAAGACTGATTTTGTAATAAACAATTACTTTCTGATTGTTAATTATTTAAAAATTGTTGATTGTTATGCACGATTTATGTGTTTTTTTGATGATTGTTGTTAACACGATCTAAGTGTATGTTAATAACAGAACTGTAGTCAGTGGTTGTTTTTCTTATATCAATAAATGACGTTTTTAAATCAAAAAGGATTTCTCTTCAATTGTTACATCTAAAAAATTTTTGTTTGACTGTGCATTTTTTTTATTTCAGTTATCATATAAGTGGTCCCAGTCGCCGGAAGAAAATTATTTATTTTATACAGATCCGGCGATTGGGACCGCGGTCCTAGTTAATTGCGGTCCCAGTCGCCGGAAACCTCGTTAATGAGTCGCGTAAAATACTATAAAATGTACATTTTGATATACAGCTATACTATTTTTGCTGTAGCGCTGTGCGGTGGACATTAGTTTAAAATATATGATTAGCGCTTCATAGTAATTCATCCCATCGCTAGACATGTCTGTAGTAGGGAGTCCTATACGGCTATGATATTCATGGCCTTAAACGCTTTCATGATCAGAAATCGAGGTAACGTTCCGGATTAAAGAGGAATGGTACATTTTACTAATATCACCTGCACCCCCACAACATGCTTCACCGAAAACAGTATAGCTCGTGTTTTCTCTCTCTCTCTCGTTTTTTGTGGGTGGGAAATCATCAGATAACTTCCCCCGCTTTGGGCATAGCGTAGGGGAGTGTCAGACTTGTTCTGACTAAAACCCACCCATGTTCCTTCTTTTGCCCTTTATGTACCAGGGCCGCGTTATCTCTTTCAAACGCCCCGCAACCCTGGCAGGCTGTGGCCCTGGCAGGCACCTCTGCTTTGCTGACATCTCTTTGAGGCCGCCCGGAACACTAACGCGCCATCGACACGGCCTGTCGTCAATAGACGGACGGACGGTGAGCTCCCCATTGCTCACCGTACACAGGCCCGGTATAGCTCGTGTTAAGAAGTATTTGCAACTTAAATAATAAAAAAAGACGATTCACTATCGCGCATTCCGATACTTTATTGCACAGGGCCATTTTAAACATTGTCCTTTGTTGTTCCTGCAACGAGGCTCAAAGAAACACCCCGTACGTTGAGATGCTAATGTAGACTTTATTATGATAAACAACCGAGCCATATTCAAACACTAGCCTAATAAAATTCTAAATGTTTTATAAAACGGAAGCTACCCATGAAAGCCTGCTATAATATTAATCTAGTGATTAATATTATTATTTTTACTTTGGAGATAAAATGCCTTGAGATTAAACTGCTCCAATTCAATTTACTCAATGAGTGTCAGATTTTTGTTATTTTCCATTTCTTTATAATTTATTCCTTTCTTTTATACACTTTGACATTTAACATGAATATTTACTTTGTTAAGTATTTCATATTTAATTTATTACTTTGATGGGTGACATATATGATTTAATTGATTTAATTTTGATATTATTCTTTTTTTATTTAATGTGAATGATGAAGACTGTGAAGGGGGTTATTTCTGTATTTTATTTAGTTTTAACGATTTTCTGGCAATTTTACCACTTTATGCGACCTACACAGATGTCCTTTATTGGTTTTGCTCGTCTTGTCGTTAAGCTCTTTGAGTTATGAGTCGATATACGATAACTGACAAAGACTTGCACTAAGGGCGTTGTTTCAAAACGTACGGCTAATAGTTATTAGTTGTAAAAGTTCGAACTACAGAAAATCTTAAGATTTTCCAGTAAAACCTAAGATTTACCGACATGACTTGGTAATTATAAGTATCCTTACTAATATTATAAAAGCGAAAGTGAGTTTGTTTGTTTGTTTGTTTGTTACCTCTTCACGCTTTAATGGCTAAACCGATTGTGATGAATTTTGGTACATAGATAGTTGGAAACCAGGAGACGGACATAGGCTAATAAAAAAGGGGAAAACTTAGCGTTGCTATTACAAATCAATAAGGCGCAAGGGGAATTGTGCTACCCCAAATTTAACGCGGGCGAAGCCGCGGGCGAAAGCTAGTTTATTATAA
Source organism: Ochropleura leucogaster (assembly GCA_958449745.1). Lineage (NCBI taxonomy): Eukaryota > Metazoa > Arthropoda > Insecta > Lepidoptera > Noctuidae > Ochropleura > Ochropleura leucogaster. Next base: position 3,069,849 of record OY288206.1, read on the forward strand.
AGGGACGATTTTTTCGGACATTTACCATTCCAATTCAGCATATGCTAGGTTTTACCAATGTGGACTAGTAAATGTTGGTTTTAGTTTAATTATGTTAAATAATTATAACAAAATAATTGTCCTGTTTATGACTAGTGGCGCCATCTAATGTAATTTATAGGTAAACATATTAGGCTGTATAGCTGATGATCATTGCACGTGTACTTACTGTGAACTAATAAAAATAAAGTCAGTTGATTGAAAACTATACCAGCGTTTTAATAAATTACATCTCTAATATTTACACCTGATTACCACCTGCCCTAAGATAGGTCAACGGAGCCCCGCTACGCGGTCCTCCTATTTCTGGGTGACTTAAAAAAAAACCACGAAGGCTAAGGCTAGCCTTCTAACCTAACCTATCCGAGTGAGTCGTGAGTGAGAGAAAGTGATGATGATTTTTTTCTACATTTACCGTTCCCTGAATGCAAATCCTAAGATTTATCAAGTGAATGATGGTAAAAGTTCGAATCCTAAACTTTTATGGATATTTACCATTCATAGTCGGTAAATCCTAGGTTTTACTGGAAAATCTTAAGATTTGCCATAGTTCGAGCTTTTACAGTGACAGAGTGAAAAATTGATTATATTTTTTTAAGGCATGACCATAACTTTTTACTACGACGTCCAAATTGAAAATTTGTCTTTTCATTGGAGAGAGTATATTTCAAAGTTAGTCCAATTGAAATTGAAAAAAAAACCGCCCTTTAGGTTGGAAAAATAGGGGTGATTGATTTTTTTATACTGAATTTTCATGTGTTTACCAATTTTGTTTTTAATATCAAGAAACAAACGGATAAAGTTTGTTCATTGAATTCGAAATTGGAAAATCAGAGACCATGCCTTTGAAACAAAAAACAAGCGAGCTTTGAATAACTTCAGTTGTTATAGAACTTTGACGGCAGCTCAAATTGTGTGTCATTTTGGTACAAAATAGAAAGTTTCCGATGAAATCTGATGAATTCTTTCATTTTTATCTTGGCCACATACTTAAAATTCTTCCTGTATCGTGGGTGCGTTTACAAACAATTTAACACACTTACACAAACAACCAAACCCGAAACAACTACCTGTAGGTCATACAAATATTTGTTCGAGTCGAACCCGCGACACGCAGCGCAGCAATCGATCGCTCAGCCACTTCGCTTACCGTTCCGCAAATTCAACAAAGTTTGCGTTCCAGTACTTCTCAGCTAGTTCTTGTGTAATCAAAGTAATTAATCAGATACTACGAATGAGAAGCGCTTTCTAGAGCTTTGTCAGTTTACAAATAGTGTCGTTTTTCTTTCTCTACTTTCCACTTTTTTACATAAGCTACTTTGACGTTATATAAATGTATAACTTTGTACAACTCACTTGTGTACTGCTTTTTTCATTTGAAAAAGTTTTAGAGTATTAATATATTTACTAAAGACTTGTTGAACATGTTAAAGTTTTTAATTTCATACACTTTCCCAGTTTTTTTGTTGCAAATCACGGGCCAATTGGGTACTTGACACCATTAACCAATAATTTAAAAACACAATTTTTCTGAAAGAACACCTTATTCTAAACCTGAGAACTCCATTCATTTCAAAATAACTTTAAAATTCGATTTTTAGTTGCTTTTAAATCAATAAATAGCATCATTGACTTGACAACTTAGTGACGTCATCGGTTGCGAGTCTCATACAAAATCTATGGGGGAAGCGCGTTTTGACAGCTCATAAAAAGTATATCAATTGATTGGTGGTGTCAACTACCCTATTCTGTAGCTGGGATTTGCAGTACGTATTCAAAATAATAATTATATAATATGAGGAGCTCGTGGCTAAATAATAGCAACCATTCGGGTCTATCTTTGGGTTAAGCCGCGCTTGCCTAGGTTGGTCTGTGGATGGATGACTACCCGTTACATACCGAGTTTTCCCCGTGCCTCGGATAGCGGTTAAAGTTATTGGTCCCGGCTGTCATTTGAAGATCTTTGACAGTCGTTTAATAGTCTGACAAACAGCTTACCTAAGTATCGAATTACCCAATATTAACTGGGTTGTGGAGGTCAGATAGGCAGTCGCTCCATGTAAAACTGGTAATCAGCTGCACCTGGTAAGACTGGAAGCCGACCCCAAAACACAGTTGAAAAAAAAGGCTAGGGATGATTAACAATTAATAATTTATCTAAATAATATGTGGTACACAATTTTTTATGTCATGGAAATTGAATTGAAAAACGTGTTAGTTTATTCTAGAAGGTATAGATTAAATAGAGTCACAGTTTTTTTTTTACTTTATCTTGCTCCAATTTCAGTACATTGCACTCGTTCAAGTTCACTAGTCTAACATGCTCAGACTGCAAATATTCTGACATTGTATACACTTCACATTGATTTTTATTAAAATTCTCGTCACTAAGTAAAACGGGTTGAATGATTTACGTGACGAAGAAATTGAAAATAAAATTCATAAGTTGGACCGAAGAAATCGCAGTCGGCAAATCCCATCGGGATCGACGCGAGTTTGCATTCTAAGTGATGACAATTCTTTAGTAGTAGAGATGAAATTGAAAAAAAATAAAAACTCAAAGGGAGCTCTCTTATTGAAGGAATTGCTTGTCTAATAAATATAAAATTCTCGTGTCACAGTTTTCGTTCCCATACTCCTCCGCAACGGCTGGACCGATTTAAACGAAATTTTGTGTACATATCGGGTAGGTCTGAGAATCGGCCAACATCTATTTTTCATACCCCTAAGTGAGCAGCGGGTGAAACCGCTGGGCACAGCTAGTATTGTTATAAACTTGGCGGCACGGTTGGCGCAGTGGCTGAGCGATCGACTGCTGCGCTGCGTGTCGTAGGTTTAATAATTATGTTGCATCATTCTTGAAGACTGTAGAGGAATTTTCTGCCAACCATTTATGCAATTTATTTCTGAAATATCTAAGTAGAAGTTATCTTAGAATTTTAGGTATTTAAATAAATAGGTATTCACATGTGAAACACGTTTTTTTTAATCAATGTTATATTGAAAAACGGTATCATTTTTTTTTGTTGGATCTCTTGGTTGCTGCTTAGTGTAACTGTGACCTTTGAATCAAAAAAACCAAGTCACTATGCTCCCATATTCAGGACAGAGCGACCACAGAACCGGCTTAAACAAAAATCCCATTAGTAACGTTATTTCCCAGTTCACTCCCAATACCAACGCGACAGTAACAGAATGAAACCTGAATATCAAAAATGCCTCGCCTTCAAGGTCACTCGTTTCATTTTTAATAATATGGATATTAAGTCGCATCTGGCTGAAATCCGTTCCTAACTTAGTTAGGGAATTTCTGGCAAATGATGTTCGCGGCTGGGAAATTGTATGTGTGAAATGTTCAAGTTTATTTTTACCCGATTGTCGAAGGGAGGGTTGTGTTTTTCGGGCGTTCTGTGGAGCGTGCAAACAATCGGGTAGTTTCCAGGGTCAAGGTTACATTACATTATATTTAGTCCGTGTGTTAGATTATTCGAAAATAATAGACACATATTTTTTTAAACATTATTTTTATTAGAACAAAAATGACAAAGATATAGCCCATTAAAGTTGACGTGTGACGTCACGCTTGCTGCATTTTTTCGCAACGAGTGAGGTTATACGTAACTCTTTGTCATTTTTGGTCTAATTTACAAATGAAAAACACGTGTCCTTTGTTTTTAAATAATCTAAAAGACGGACTAATACTTTTTTTACTGCTCTACTTACTGTTCAACTGCTTTCAATATTTCAATACGTATGCATAGCGTGCTAAACAATTAGACTGTCATGTATGTATATACATGTCTGTCTAATTGTTAAGCACGGTCCACAGCCCACACCGTTTAACACGTTGATTGCTGAAGCATTCGGCGTCTTGTGAAGCGGGCTGTTATGCTATAGTTGTGCACGCGACGGCGCGTGATTTGCCTCATTATTATATAATTATGAGCGATAAAAAGTGACTGTGTTTTTTATATTTGGTTTGGCCACTAATGAAGGAAATTAAGTTTGTATTTGTGTTTGGACGTGGCTTGATAGTCATCTTGCATTTTTTATAATAGGTCAGAATCGGTTTTTTTTAATTTTGGCCATACATGTAAGATCAATATTTTGTCTTGAACATTGCCGAAGCAATTTATTTACTGAAAACACACAGCACCTATTGAATAAAAAAGACTAAAACCAATGTGTCCAATTGGGTTCCAACTGTTACCCTACCATGACGTGTTAAAGCAGAACTTATTCCGCTGAGGGAAAGGGACAGAGCTATACAGGGTGTCTAGCACCATCTCTTTCACTCAGCGGAATAAGTTCTGCTTTAAGATGTCATAGTAGGCCTACTGCTGTTGTAATTAAATTGCTTTCTACACTTCTGGACCGAACTGTTGTTAATTTATTTTCTGTTTTTATTTATAGTACTTATTTTTTCGGTTGAAGTTTTATATTCTTTATTTATAGAACTACCTTTTGCCTTTAATTTTATTTGCTTAATAACAACTATCAACTAAACTGTCAGTATAATTTTGAAACCGAAATTTATGCTTACTTGACGTCAATAGGCTCGCTCCTATTTATTTTATTACATGTGATGTAAACATAACTGGTAAAATGTAGATATTCTAAACCTTGCTGGGAGAACAGGCGTGTTTATGTTACAGTGTAACATTTCGTAAGCTTTTCATTATGATGTAAGTACACAATACATCTTAAGCTTCTCCTGTTTTGACGTCATCCGCCTTCAAAGTTGGTTATTTCCGGATTCTGAGTAATTTCCACAGAGACAGAGATGGGAGAGAATTAATATAGCTTGTTACTTGAATACATGACGTGTATCTATACTTAATATTATAAAGCTGAAGAGTTTGTTTGTTTGTTATTTGAACGCGCTAATCTCAGGAACTACTGGTTCGAATTGAAAAATTATTTTAGTGTTGGGTAGTCCATTTCTCGAGGAAGGCTATAGGCTATATAACATCACGCTACGACCAACAGGTGCTGAGCGGCGTGGGTGAAACCACGACTAACAGCTAGTTCTTTATAATTAAATTCATTGTTTGGTGTGGTGTGTGAAAATTAAACCTTATGTAAATAAGAAAAAATATGATGACAGCATAAAATGCAAGATACAATGATCTTGCATTTTAGTCTGTGATCATATTAATTCTAATTTAATTAAGTAAGGTAACATTGTCTACGTGTAGTTCATTTTTAATATTAGCAAATAATATTATTATTAAACATTTGTTTCAGATAGGTAAAAAAACAATAAATAATAATTAAATTGTTAGTAAATAAATAAAAATATAAATACTTATTTAAATTGTAATATTTTTTGTAACTAATTACCAACGTCATTCAAATTTTGACCAACAAATCAAATTTATTTACTTTATTACTGCGTACAACAAGCGCCATGTATTAAGTAGAAAGAATCGGAGTCCTAATTTACAAACATATTTATCTAACTCTGGAGTCAGGGCTTTGCAAATCAAGAATAATAAAGAAACAAAATAAAGATTTTTTATGTTTGAATTCAGTTTTTTTTTTTATTTGACACATATTTTGCTTGGCAAAATAAAAAAAAACACATAATTACTAAATTTTCTCTTCAGAAGGAAAATATATTAGTCAGTACGTCTTGTCGTCAATCAAAATGAAATTGGCTTTCCAGATTTTTTATTAATAGCAATAAGTACCACCTGTGCCGGTTGAAAGAAACCTTATAATACACCTCTCAATATACTTCTAGTAAATTTTCAGTAGCAATAATACGTATGTTGGTAGCCTTGATCAAAGCAAAAGAAAAACACCTGCCAAGTACGAGTCGTATTTACGCTCCGACAGTTTCATACAAACTTTTTTTTGTACAAAACGTTGCCCACATTAGGTTTTTTTTTATATCGTGGGTGCGTTTACAAACATTTAAACTCACATACACAAACAACCAGACCCGAAACAACTATCTATATTCCATACAAATATTTGTGCCGTGCAAGGATCGAAACCTGCGACACGCAGCGCAGCAGTCGATCACTCAGCCACTGCGCTAACCACTAACTTGCGACATAAACGGCCATATATCTTGAGACTGCGTTAACTTGGAGAGTTAATTTTGTCTCAGCACAAAGGGAGCAAAGACCTAAGTATATGGTTTTAATTTCAACTCAATACCTCCACGTGTTCCCGAGATAAAGGGCTTTGGCAAACAGACAGACCACAAAGTGATTCAATAAAGGTTCTGGTCATCATCATCTGCCTAGCTTTTTCCCAAGTATGTTGGGGTCGGCTTCCAGTCTATCCGGATGCAGCTGAATATCAGTATTTTACATGGAGCGACTGCCTATCTGACCTTCACAACCCAGTTAATACTGGGTAATACGATATACCCCTTGGTAAGACTGGTTGTCAGACTTTCGGAACACTGACTACCTGTAACGACTGTCAAAGATCTACAAAGGAGGAGAGGAGGCACGGAGGAAACTCGGTATGTAACGGGTGGTCACCCATCCACAGACCAACCTAGGCAAGCGCGGCTTAACCTTAAGATCGACCCGAGCGGCTGCTATTATTTAGCCACGAGCTCCACAAAACCATTAAGCCTAAAAACCATTGTATGTTATATCAAGGATAATCCTTACTTATTACTATTATAAAAGCGAAAGTGAGTTTGCTTGTTTGTTACGTCTGCACACCGATTTTGATGAATTTTGGTACACTGATAGTTGGGACCCTGGAGACGGACATAGGATAACTTTTTCTTTTAAAAAGTGAGAAATGTGGGAGAAAGAGGGAAGAAAAGGAAAAACTGAGCATTGTTCTTACAATAAATAAGGCACAGGGGCAAAAACTATAGGTAGCAGGTACCTATAAGTCAGGAAAGGGGAAGTGTGTCACCTCAAATTTAACGCAAACGAAGCCGCGGGCAAAAGCTAGTCGACATATAAACCTGTTGCCATAACCATGGAGAGTAATATATTTTTAAAGAAGTTTGTTTGTTACACATTCGGGTTTTGTATAATACAGTACAGTACGTAAGAAAACAGAAAGGTACGTGAAAAATGCCCTCAGGAGAGAGTTCAAATAGTCATACGACATCTCTGTGAGCTCCGTTTCATCTCAACGGGGAAATAAAATACTTGGCACCGAGTTATTTCTTGCTAGACTAATACAGAGGGTTCTTATTTTTAGGATTCCGTACCCTAAACGGAAAAAGCGGAACCCTTATTGAATCACTTTGCCAGTCCATCTGTCTACAACTTTTTGTCGGTTTGTCAAGATCATTTATCTGGAAAACGTGAGGAGGTATCGGGTTGAAATTAAAACCATATACTCAACTTTATAGTCCGTTGGTGCTGTGAATAAATCAACCCTCTAAATCTACGCAGTCAAAAGATATAGCCGTTTATGTTGCAACTTTGTACGGAACCCTTGGTGCGCGAGTCTGAAGCGTATTTGGCCGGTTATTGATGTCTAAAATATCTAAGAACACAGTTGTCATTTGCTCTGGCTTTATTTCAGCACGTTATATAACATCACGTCTGTAATTCCCAAAGGGCAAGGCAGATTTGTACCCATATTTCTATTTGACCAGTTCTGTCTCATACATACTAATACAAGTATCTATACAGGGTGGAATTTTGTTATGCCACCTGAAGGGGATGTACTCTTAATACTTTAGATAGAAAATTTTACTCAAAGAAAACATTCCTTTATTTTTTGAAAAGAAAGAAAACGGCATTCAAAGATTTTTTTTAAATTCGCTTGCCGCAAACGGTAATCGAACCGATTAAAATCTGTAAAATTGAACCCTATACTTTTATTGCATTGATCGTTAGGGTCAATAAGGATGAAATGTCTTAAACAAACTTCATAAGTTTAATGAAAGGAAAACAATGATATCTTAAATTATAGAGAGCCTCCTTAGGTATTGGTCGAGGCTCTCGGCAATTAAGCTATTGGCAGATATACATATTCATTTAATTATTATAATTTGAATTGAAGCAATTCTTGTATTATATAGAAGGAATTCTCAATTAACCACCAGCGTAAAACCCTTTTGAAGCGAACTATTAGAAGCTCTTTAATTTGTTTAGGATTCTGAGAAAAGATTTTGATACACAGAGGATAGCAGCTTCGCCTTTATACCAAACTAGCTTTCGCTCGCGGCTTCGCCCGCGTTAAATTTGGGGTAACACAGTTTTCCTTGCGCCTTATTGATTTGTAATAGCAACGCTAAGATTTCCCTTTTCTTCCCGCTTTCTCCCTCACATCCAACTTTTTTTAGCCTATGTCCGTCTCCTGGTTCCCAACTATCTATGTACCAAAATTCATCACAATCGGTTTAGCCATTAAAGCGTGAAGAGGTAACAAACAAATAAACAAACAAACTCACTTTCGCTTTTATAATATTAGTAAGGATAGCGTCTTCATTCCAGGAAAAAAAAGTCTATTAAGGTATCTAGTATTGAAATCACATTTATTTAACGATTTATGTACATACACACTGAATACAGAAAAATCTCCCAGTAAAGTCAGTAAAGTCTAAATTTATCTCCCAGTTTTTCAAATATATCCAGATGAGGTTTGCTAAATTTACATAGAGGCTCCTTTTAGGACGTCGGTATTCATTAGGATGAGATTTTTCGAAATGCAACCCCATAAAGGGATGAAACAGGGTGGCAAAGTTTGTATTAGGAACAGAATTTCTTGGTCGGACTTGAAATTTTGCCAAGGCATGATTTCAGGAAATTAATTAACTACTTATAACCTTACGCTACGGCACTAAGGAACTGTTAAAATGTGAAAGTAACTCTGTTTGTTTGTATGTTTGTTATACAAAATGTATATTATTATGGAAACGGCTGATCGGCTCGTAATAAAAAAATCCAAGTAGTTAGGATTTTTGCCTGGAAAATAAGATAGGCTATATATTATCACGCTAATAAATAACTTAGGTGAGCATGAGGTGGTGGAATATTGCATTATGTCCACATTCCTGAATTGTTTGACATGCCATAATATATGCATTAGCGAAGTAAATACAAAGGAGACGTCAGGCGACGAAAGGCAGATCATATAGAATGAATACTGGAGACTTCAAGTAACGATTGCTAAATCATCTTCTTTTACTGCTCTTGTCCCATTCTATTTGGGGTCAGCGCAACACTTTTTTTTCTTCTATTCTCCCCTATCATTCCTTACACAATCCACCCATCTTTTCTTTGGCCTTCCTTTCGCTCTCCGTCCATCAATATTCAGATTTATCACTCTTTTAGTCACATGTTCTTCATCCCTCCTCATTACATGTCAATACCAAGACAAACGACTCCCTTTATTTTTTTCTGTAACAAGCGCAACTTTTAAACTTCCCCAAATATATTCATTCCATAACGTTTGCTAAAAAAAACGTATTTAGACCGTCAAAGACTTCATTAACTTAACCTTCGCGAACCTAAGGCGTTAAATAAAGAATCAAGGACTGAAATTCAATATGAAATACAAAATAACACTATGACCGATCAGGGGTTATTCAGGGATTTATTAATTTCTCCTGTATCATCATCACACACAAAAAACCAGACTCCGTGGCTGGTACTGCGAGATTCCTGATGCAAAAACCCAATGTCGTTTACTTTTCCCTACCTGATAATCAAACCATGAACAAACAAAGCAGGAACTTTATTTCAGTAAATGCATTACCCAAATTCTAAGAGATCGCATCAAAAATTTTCAAACAAGATTATGATAAACTAGCTTTCGCCCGCGGCTTCGTTCGCGTTAAATTCGGTAACACACCAAGCAGACCTGCAGTTTTTGCTCTTGCGCCTGATTGATTTGTAATAGCAACGCTAAGTTTTCCCGTTTCTTCCCTCGTTCTCCCTCATATCCCATTTTTTAAAAAAAAAAGCCTATGTCCGTCTCCTGGTTCCCAACTATCTCTGTACCAAAATTCATCAAAATCGGTTTAGCTATTAAAGCGTGAAGAGGTAACAAACCAACAAACTCACTTTCGCTTTTATAATATTAGTAAGGAAGATATCATAAACGACTTAGTTCACAAAACCAGAAATAGGCCACAGTTAACAAGCTGGTTAACTGCCTATCAAATCTCGGATGTCCGTTTGATTTATGGCATGTATCATATTATGTGATCACTGAAAAAGTTATATTTATTTGCGTCCCATGGGGATTCATAACAAGATTGATATAATACGTTTTGAGTTAACTGAGAAAACTTTGTATACATTTGAATACAGGAGCCGTTAAGCGAGGGTGTTATAGAGCCGAACACAGCAGTTTAAAAATCCCCACGTGCATAAAATGACGTTTTTCAACACACTTATGGAGAAAAATAAATAACAGAACGACCTGCATGATGGTTGATGGTGTACCATAAATCATCATGCAAAGTTGGAAACACATTTTGTGTCCTGTTGTGTAGCGTCTGAAGCGTATCATTTTCATATAAAAAACTATAAGAATTTTCGTTAAAATACATTTAAAACATTTAACAATACAAAAATAATAGTCAGAGCTCCAGATAAAGGAACCTCCAAACAATACGAGCCGTATCCAAGAGTACCGCTTCCTGTATGAAGTCCTTGATCCAACTGACTAATGAGAGTCTCCTCAGGTATTGGTTGAAGCTCTTGGCAATCACGCCATTGGCAGATACAAGTATTGGCACAATGATCGCTGAGTCCACAAACTACCATGTCGACAACCTCGTGAGCCAAGTCAAAATACTTGATTCAACTAAAAATTACAATTATTATAACACTAGCTTTCGCCCGCGGCTTCGCCCGCGTTAAATTTGGGGTAACATAGTTCCCCTTGCGCCTTATTGATTTGTAATAGCAACGCTAAGTTTTCCCTTTTCTTCCCTCTTTCTCCCTTACGTCCTACTTTTTAAAATAAAAATTAGCCTATGTTCGTTTCCTGGTTCCCAACTATCTATGTACCAAAATTCATCACAACCGGTTTAGCCATTAAAGGGTGAAGAGGTAACAAACAAACAAACAAACTCACTTTCGCTTTTATAATATTAGTAAGGATAAGGATTGTGCTGTGACGCAGCACATCTGATTTACTATACTTTCTAAATGTATGAAAACGTGATGCTGAATTGCGAAACGACGGATTTCTATATTTCAACCTTGAATTATTATTGTACTCATCTTTATACATTCAGCTACGTTATTAAACTCAAGCCATTAAGCTTTCGAAATACTATCCAAGCTATTGTCAAAGATGATTAAATTATAAATAGAAGTTTCATTCAACAAAGTAAATTCATTCTTATAAATATAATTCACAATACACATTCACAACACAACACAAGTCACCTGTAACTTATTATTCACTAAAATTGGTACTAAATCTATCTGTTATTTCTTAGACAAACAATTGTTGATCAGTTTACACTCTTAAGCTGTCACTTTTAACTAAAATATTGTGGCTTATGCAATTATTGAAACGCTTGAGTTCTGCAATAAAATATTTGAAAAGAAAACACTGTTTTTCCGGTTGGGAAACCATCATATAACTTCCCCCACTCTGGGCTGAGCGGCGGGGAGTGTAAGACTTTTACTGACGAAAGAAGGAACATGGATGGGATCCATGTTCCTTCTTTTGCTCTTTTTTATTTTTTTTTACTTTTTTGTGACTGTTATTCTACATTTAAGCGTTTTTTGTAAAGAAGTTTTTTGAGTAAAATAACTTCTTTAAAAAAAAACAAAAAGCGCGAAAATGTGTTTTATTTTTTTTTTTGTAATAATGATATTTTCTTTTCATTTTATTTTTTCCAAAATGTTGATGTTTTTTAATAAATGTCTAACCCCCGAATACTGAAACGTCATTCAAAATGTAAGGGCTGCTTAACTTTTGAGCAGCTCTTAAACTTTAGATTTTGTATGGTCAAACGTCACTTCTGAGTCTCTGTTAAACTTAAGTGGGACTTAAATTTTGAGTGACGTTTCAGTAGGGGTTAGGCCGTTAATGTAGTTTACATTAACGGCCTTTGACATTTGAGGTTTTGTAGACCATTGGCAAAACCACAACATACAACATGATCATAGTAAAGAATTAAAACTCTTAAAAATAAGTTTTCTTTTTATAAGATAATAAAAAAAAATCCTCTACTTCCATAAAATCACACAACTAAAATATTTGAACTCAAATGGGGTATTGTTGCCGGGTTGAAGAAATACTTTATCTGCTTGGTAATCCACATTATTATCCCCCGAAATGGCTTCAGACAACAACTATTCAGAACTTTTCAAATACACACAGCCGCGAATAGGCACAGTTGGTAACTAAATAGGCCGTAATTATGTGCCATAAATCTCAACTTGAAGAATTTCGAGTTGGAGAATGACAGCTATTTTTGTACTAATACATGATAAATAATGTTTATTTTACAAGTAATCTTTTAAAAATACTTTTACACATCGTTTTTTTTTTTAATGACAAGGCCAATGTTTCGTACCCGACTACTCTGCGAAGCAACAGCCTAAGCAAACTCAGAGGCCATAGTCTGAAATTAATTCCTTTGAAGTTAGCCTTAAATATACAGAGTGTAAGCCGTAAAATAAGCATTCAGTGACCTTAATTTTTTTCGGCTTAGTTCTTTTAAAAAAACAAGCTTTATTTTTATGCAATATTTTAACACTTTTCCGAGACATAGTTCCATTAAAAAAAAAGTTTGAAATCATAAGTTAGTGTCTAATCATATTCGTTTTTTTTTTATCAAGCTAACTTATTTCTATTTTGTTTTTTTTTATAAAGTCAATGGTCATTTGTTCAACTTTATTAAAGGGATTTTTCGGTGGCCTTTGTTAAATTTTAGGATTTCCACAGGTTCAAAAGCAATCAAAATTGTAAAAACCTCGCTTTAAACTTTACCTTGAAAATGTAATGGAATTATTTAAAGTAAAGCTATAACATTTATTTAAATAAAATAAAAATGAAACGTTTGTAGACTAACTGGTATAACGGAGATATTTAAATATAAAACTTTGGCAAAATTAAGTGTGTCTTGAAATAGTCAAAGGTTATTCAAAGATTACTATACCCTGTATAGATCTGTTAAATAGTAGATTATTAACCAAGGGGATAAAGCAGTGTCTTCTGTCGCGGGTGACGATTTAAATCGCGAGTGTAACGAAGGAGTCGAGGTTTACTCCCGCGCGTAGCGAGGGTGTTAAAAACTTAAATCACGAGCGAAGCGAGGGATTTAAGACGAGTCCTGAGTGTAGCGAGAGATTTAAGTTTACCCAAGACTAAGACAGCTTTATCACCGAGGAAAATACTCTGCTTTTCGTACCATTTGCGAAAAAATTAACACAGTAATAATATGAAATAAGCATTTATTAAAGATAATGACATTAAAAGTAAAAGTTAAGATTCGAACATTGGTCCAATTATTTATAAAGAGAGCTACACTTTTGTTTGGTACATTTATTGTTGATGAGTATGATTGCGGCAGCATTTGCACTGATGGAATCCGACAATACACTGTCACTGTTGCTTTGATTTAACAATGTATTTTTAGAACATTAACTTATTTATAAAAATAAACTTAACGTTTATGTATTTGAAGAAAACAAAATCGCGGCAAATTCCTAGACTAATATGTTTTGTCGGAAAAGCAAAGGCATCAAGCTCATACGACCTCGTCGGTTTTGGTAATTTTATTTAATAATCATAACTGCATATTAATTGCGTGTTCCTTTTTAAAAAAGATGATTAATGCTTTATATACCTACAAACTCAATGGTGTAAACACAGATGTAGTTCAGTATTAGATAAGTATTCCAATTTTAAATCACATTCTCTCCCTAGGGGATGAATGAAATTCAGTACAACTTTCTCTCCCTGTTTTTGACAGATTAAAAATGACTATTGTTATGTTCGCTTTTTGTGGCATAGAATGTCACTTTTTTGAGCAAGTGGTACGAAAATATTATTAAAATGCTGACAACAGAAAAGCATATTAACGCTGATTTATGAAAATATAACGAAAAGTTAATTAACTAATCATTTAGACACACAAAAGCAGTAACCAATCTAATTTGTATTTACATAATTTACAATTAACCCTTGACCAAATATTAATGTTAAATTAATTACTTAACCAAACATAAATTTTGCGGGAAATGAACCAAAGGGTTTAAGATTTAATTATAGGGGTTTCCGGTATCAATTGAAAAATAATATGGAATTAATTTACGTACTGAAAACTCCTGCAGAAGTATTCCATTATTTTTTTGACGAGTTCATCACAAAGATTAAATAATATAATCCAAGTTCTATATTTTCAGCAGAGGCCATCTAGGGCCATCGCCTGCCGGGGTTGCACTAACCGTTCGAAAGCGATACCACAGCCTCTGGCTATAAGGGACAATAGGAAAAAGAAGGAACATGGGTGGGTTTTACCTGTCTGGCACTTGTTATGTGATGATTTTTCAACCGAAAAAACTGTATATTTTGGAGGTAAAAAATATCACTATTTAATTTAAAGTACCATTGTCAGTTTCAGGGAGACATTTGGAATGTTTCAGGAGATTTAATTAACTAAAACCCCAGTCAATATTAAACACCTATCTTATTCGTCACATAATATTATAAAATGCAGTAAAATATATTATACGTAATTATTTATTTGTGTTTTTGAATAGGTACTTACATTCATTTAAATTATTTTAATTGTTTATGTAGTATTACCATTGACTACTCCTGCAATATTTTTATGTTTGTACAGTCCATCCAAAGGTTGTCTGGAAGATATCGCTATCGGCAATAAGGCGGCCGTTGTAACCATAGAATTAGTATTTTTTTTGTAACAAAGCCGAGAATCTCACATATCATAGCAACTGATTGTGTAAATACTGAAGATTTGAATATTGTCACTATAGTTAACGTTACACCACATACAGATTTTAAAAAAAATGTTCAACAATTTTTTTTTTACTACCTAAATAAGCCTATTCCAGCGTTGGGTGTCTGACGCCTAGCATATGCTGAGCTGGTGACCCTTTCGTTATGGGCACGCTCAGCGCAACCTTGTCCATGTTTTTCCGTTCTGTGTACCTTTTTTATTTTTTCTTTTGCTGTTGTGTTGTGTCTGTTTCGAATAAATATTTTTCTATTCTATTCTATTCTATTCTTGACTTCAATCTTGTCTAAAAGACAGAGTTGAAACAGCGTTAGAACAAATTAACCCAAAAGTATAAAGAACTACCCTACTTGCGAAAAGAAAAGAGTTTAAAATCAATTAAAAACCAATGTATGAGCTTATAGCCTATTTAATTTTAGTATTACCTAAAATAAATAGTGACTGGTGACAACAGATTCATTGAAACCTAATAACATCGTCAAAGTCATTACGTGCAAATTGCTAGTCTAATTGCGCAGTGTGATCCAATAAAATTCAGGTTTAAGGTCCATTTATTTTATTTTTAATACTATTCTGCCAAAATCAGAGTTTAATATCGCTAGAAAGACTGATAAAAAGAAAGATATCATAAAAAATGTTATCTTCTTTTTATTTATATTAAAACCTAGACGTTCACTGAAGGTTACATAATTTAATATTGTTTTAAACAGGATTCCTAAAATTTTCTGTATAAACCCAAAAAAATAAAAAGAACTTTATTGTTTACCTAGAAATAATCATAATTCTCTGACAAACAGTGTTACCAAAGCGTATTATTGTTACCTAGTAAATGCGGTATAAAGATAAAATATTTTATAGAGGGATTATTATAAAGATGTTTAGTTTCTGAGGGCAGGATTTAGAAACCAATCTCACTCGTGGTCTTGAGAAAAACTCGGTATCAACGATTGACTTAATATGTTCCTTACTTAATAAATAGAGTATCAGTAGATACCCTATTATATGACCAGTCGCACCACATTTGATACGAAAATAAAAGTAAGTCGGGCCCTGGAAGGAAACTACCCTAAATTCTTAAATTGGCTAATTTTTACTTAATATTTACTAAAACTCGCAGAGACTAAACTCACAAGAGTTTAGTCTCTGCGAGTTTTAGTAAATCTTTGAATGCAGTTTTGTTTTTTTTTTTAAAATAAAGAAACGTCTCCTTTAACGTCACTGCGCCAACCGTGTCTACAAATCAATCATCGTGGTGCAATCGTGTAAAAGTTATTTTTTTTCGTAACCCTTTACAAACATATTACGTACACACGCACAATGTCTGGTTAAGGTTTTCACCTTAATCAGCAAACTCAAACTCAAATCATTTGTATCAATTAGACCATTACAGGTACTTTTGAATTTCATAAAAACAAGAACTAAAAAAAATTATGCTGCTACAGTCCCAGTCACAAGACATAATAACTTGTGAAAGTACTGTAGTTGCCCATTCCAAAGCGTAGATCTCTATGGAAAAGAATGGGCAAGAAACTCCATGGACACTCTTTTAAATCATAATGTTTTATAAAATCATGGATACATCATTCATGTTGAGATTATACATAATGTGAGAACGATGTAGAAAAACCGGCCAAGAGCGTGTTGGGCCACGCTCAGTGTAGGGTTCCCTAGTTTTCCGTCCGTCACTATAAGTGTTCCCACTTATGAGTTTAAAGGTGAGTCCGCGGCAGGCGCTCCGGCTCCGACTTGTGACGGTTTTTAGCGCGAACACAAATGAGAGCGCTCAAACCTCGGCGACTAATTTTATTAGATTATGCACTCATAAATAAAATTACGGATATATTTCAGGTGCAACTTACTTTACCACGGTAGGTCATGAAAGCACGGAAAATCTTAACAGCGACTTTTAAAAAATTACGTCATTACACAACGCCATCTATCGAACCATTTATGAACTGGTTTTTACCTAAACATTTTGATGGTGTTAAAAAATGAATTTTAGTTTTGTTCTAAATTGCCTTAGCATGTTCTTAATAAAAGTTTTATGTAGTTATAAGATACCGCCAATGCCAAGAAGAGACCAACCGAACAATTCGGAAATACCCGATCTAATGTACCTACAGCGCCATCTCTCGGGGAATTGGGTTACTAATTAATACAAAGACGTTCAAGAAGTTTTCGGTGGTAATTTTGGATTGCGAGAACCGATTTCAATAATTCTTTTTTTGTTTGAAAAAAGATACGTTTAGGATAATAAAATATGTAAACGAAGTTAACAAAAAATGCTTGCATGTACGATTATACTACAAACTTAGTCCAGAAATTATTTTGTACGATTTTTTGTCTTTTTTGCACAAAAACTGTTGTGTCAATCAAGTTCAAAATATTTTTCCTGGGAAGTCCTTATAAAGTTCTACTTTTCAGATTTTTTTCATATTTTCTAAACTTACGGTTCAAAAGTTAGAGAGGGGGACACACATTGTTTTTTTACTTTTGGAGCGATTATTTCCGAAATTATTGACATTATCAAAAAATGATTTTAGTAAACCCCTATTCATTTTTAAATACCTTTCCAAAAATATATCACACGATAGGGTTGAAATTAAAAAAAAAAATCACTTCCCACTTTACATATAGGGTGGCTACCCTAATAAAACATTTTTTTCTAATTTTTATTTTACCACTTTGTTGGTGTAATTGATATACATATTGGTACCAAATTTCAGCTTTCTAGTGCTAACGGTCACAGAGATTAAGCGACGACGGACGGACGGACGGACGGACAGACAGACATGGCGAAACTATAAGGGTTCCTAGTTGACAACGGAACCCTAAAAACGAGCACATTTAGAGCGCCATCTGCCATCTAATATATCTATTTTTATATAGTTTTTTGGGATTGCCACTTTTAAAATGTTTCCGAGAACAAAGCCAGGATAAATGGGTAATAAACAAACAATCAAAATCACTTACCCAAATATCCTGAAAGACTTGATCAAGCTGATAAAGGCCTGCTTGAACTTCCTGTTCATGAAGCAGTAGGTGATAGGGTTGCAGCATGATGAGCAGTAAGCCAGGAGTTGCAGTAGTACGACGCCTTTGGAGCCAATGTACTGGTAAAGCTCGTCTGGGTAGAAAAGGTAGATCTGGAAAAGAGGTTGACTTTAAAATGTTTGTACTCACACGTGAATGTTGCCACTTCATAAAAACATATAAGAAAATTGTGTGTCGAATAAAAATTATAATTATTCAGGTACAGGTAATTTTTTGTAAACATTTATGAAAAAAATTAAGTTAAGGAATATGTAAGCAAGTAATAAATACTTTTAATTTATCATTTCGGTGAAACGGAGGCTTGCTGCCTGCCGGGGTTGCGGGTTGTTCGAAAGAGATACCGCGGCCCCGGAACACAAATGGCAAAAGGAGAAGAAGGAAAGCGGATGGGTTTTAGTCAGTAAAGGGCTGACAATTACAATTTGCAGGTCAGTTAGATTTTATGATGCGTATTGTTGTCAAGTTTTTCTATAATTCTCTCGAGTCCTACATAATATGTAGTATTCAACAAATTAAGAACTTACTTCATAATATGATGTAAGTTCTTAATTTGTTGTTAAAATACTTTTTGTAAAGCCGCTACAATGATCCATCATCGTTATAGTTCAACATATTTTTTGGAGCGTATTATTAATATAAACTTTCGTAAATTGTTTTTAAAAGTTTTTATTACTAAAAAATAATAATAATAATACTAAATACGAGATTAGTCCGATGGGACGGCGATCCGACATCCGGGTATGGCCGCTGTAGCCGAAAACGGTTAGAAAGACTATATTTATTACAAATCCCGTAAAATGGCCGATGAGCGGAATAAAATAAGCTTAGACTTTAGTCTATATAATTATTATAATAAGTACTATGAAATTTACCAGACCACGTATTCTTAAAAAAAAAACAAACGTCAAACGTTTATATTCCGAATATTAATGATACAGAATACTGTACCCACCCGATACTCCACACAATATTTTAGCGGCAAAGTTAAAAATGTATCTCCTATTTATTTAAACCTATGACATTTGGCTACCGTACACGAGTCCGCGATACAGGAGAACTTCCAATTTCTGTACCTTTGTTTACAAATAAAATACAAAGTTTGCCAGATACAATTGTTTTTGTGTTTATAGTATCCGCAAAAGGGAAAAGTGTTATTCTGCCAACAAACAAACCGGCTAAGTGCGAGCCAGACTCGCGCACCGAGGGTTTCGAACAAAATTGCGACATAACAGCCATATCTTTTGACTGCGTAGACTTAGAGGATTGATTTTTTTACATCTCCATGGATCACAGACGATGAGTTATGTAGTTTTAATTTAATTGGATACTTCCACGTTTTCTCCAGATCTCCAAAGTGATCATATGGGTTCGGGTTTTTCTTTTTGAGTTACGGAACCCTAAAAGTTTTGTTGGAAAAAAAATCCTCTAAAGTAAACAAGAGAACAAGAGTCAAGTTTTCGAAATGAAGCTATTTTAAAAATAAAATAAAACACATTTTGTTCGTCTACATTTCGTTCTAATATCTCCTTTTGCAGGTCTGCTGGTAGATTTTTCTTAAGAAATAAGCCGTACCCTCGTACTCAAATTGTATATGTTTTTTTTCCTGTGTGGTCTATTGTGGTTAAATAAAATAACGGAAGTTAGTTAGGACAAAAAAAAATTACATCATTATTTATTTCATCAATTTCATTTATTTTAGTTAACTCGATTAATACAGTCCTAAAATAAATTACTTTCAATAAAATTAACACTCAACCGAAATTATATGAAATAAGAATTACAAACCAACTCTTTTTTAACATTGCCTCATATAAGGAATTACTCCTGTATCGTGGGTGCTTTTACAAAAAATAAACTCACATACACAAACAACTGTCAGCCTATACCATACAAACATTTGACCGTGCGAGGATCGAACCCACGACGCCCAGCACAACAGTCGATGGCTCAGTCACTGCACCAACCGTGTCGTCAAACAAACATTTATTTTACTTCTGTGATGTGAAAGTTTTGAAAGTTGAAAGTGATTCTCATTTGTCTGGCCTTTGGACAGTTTAAGCTGACGGTCGTACATAATCCCCTTAGTGACACATTCAGGAAAGGTCTCCTGACACTCATTGTCCAGCAAAGATAGCAGATAATTCGGTCCATTTAGAAATATTGTACCGTGCTTAATATTTTAGGTTTTATAAAGTGGTACCATTTTTTTCGCTTACGGTAAACAATGGGTTTGAAGTATTGGATATGATAAATGATGTTTATTTTGCAAGTAGGTTTTCACAAACACTTTTACACGTCTTTTTTTTAAAACTAGATGAGGCCGGTGTTTCGTACCCGACTACTCTGAGAAGAAACAGCCGAAACAAACTCAGAGGTCATAGTCTCTTTTAAAGTCCAGACAAAAAAAATCTTGGTCAACTTACATGAGGACTATGCAGATTAGTGTCTGAAGTGGTCTTTTTAAGAAAGCACCACACAGATTGAGTGGACCTGTCCAGTCAGTGCAAGCATTTGTCAGTTATCGTGTAGCTCGACTCATAACCCAAGGAGCTCAACGAAACGACGAACAATACCAAAAAAAGGAAATTAGCGTAGGTCCCTAAATAGTACTCAACTGCCAGAATCGTCAAAAGCAAAAAAAGTAAATAAAAGTTATGATCCACATGGTCCTCACATTCACAATAAACAACTACAGACTAGAAAATATTTACAAAATTAAATTAGCTTTATTATTACACTAGCTTTTGCCCGCGGCTTCGCTCGCGTCAAATTTGGTAACATAGTTCCCCTTTCCTGATTTGCAGGTGTTATTTTTACTAAACGATTCAGAATAAATGGAGTAAAGCCAGTAGCTCTTTTTTGCAGGTGGGAAATCGTCGAATAATTTCCCCACTTTTCTGAGCTGAAAGGGGGAAGTCAATATTTTACTGACTAAAACCTATCCATAGTGCGTTTTTGGCCTGTGTGTTCCGGGGTCTACTCCTGGGGTAACTCTTTCAAACAGCCCGCAACTCCGACAAAAATGACAGTAGCTAGGCGCTGAGGATTTATGTTAAGGCATTCATTTAGATTTTAACTAGTGCACATGATATACAACACGCACACTAGGTGAAACCCGAAAAGACACAACGAACAAAACCAGAAAAAAGACATTAGTGTAGGTTGTTTATGGTACTCAAACTGCCACATATACGTCAAAAACAAACAAATTAAATTAAAGTTTCAACTTTATCACAATGAAAATAAACGGGTTCCCAGAAATCGATTTATTGCATTAATGACTTCATCTTTGACCTCTATGAACGCCCCGAACGCGGCTGGTGCAGTTAACTATCGGTTCGTAATGGTTCATGCACTCGAGGGGAATGGCCATTCAAATATTAACGATCACTGGCATTTTAAACTGAAATAACGGGGCGGTTCTTGAAAATAGCCAGTCGTGACCATCCACGGTTCTAATAAAAGGGCAGACTGTTGAATTTTACCACGAAATCGTTATGATCGCAGTCGTTACGATTTTCGTCAACTGTTTTTTTTTTAAATAACTGAACACTATAAAACACTGCAGAAACCTTAAAGCACTGACGTTTATTTAAGTGGTAAGTATTTAGATTAAAAAAAATAGTTAATAAGGGGCAGGACAATGACCTGAGGTGAAGTCACGTGTTGTTCCGCGCACCTCTCATATAAAATACCAGGGAGAGGAGTAACTCACTCGTTGTCTTACCTGAGAACGGGTTTGCCGCAAACCATCATTTTTGACGGGCCTGTTGGTCTAGTGGTTAGTGGCCCTGACTGCTGAGAAGGAGGTCGTGGGTTTGATTCCCACCCAGGACAAACTTTGTGTGATGAACATGATTGTTTGTTCTGTGTCTGGGTGTGATTTATCTATAATATGTATGTATTTATAAATTATATAAGTATATATATCAGTTGTCTGGTTACCATAACACAAGCTCTGCTTAGCTTGGGATCAGATAGCCGTGTGTGAGTTGTCCCAAGATATTTATTATTATTTATCATTGCTGGAGTGATTGTGTAGAACGCGATTGCGTCCCCGCAACCCAGCCAGAATGACGAGAAGGAACACCGTGTGGCTTTAGTTAGTAGGAGTCTGACAGACACCCTTCGCCATGGCGGAGGACATCCATCGAGGATTTTCGTACGTAAAAAAAAGAGACAGGACATGACCACAATGCTACAAATTTTAACCGACTTCAAAAAAGGAGGGGCTTCTCTATTTGTCGGATTTTTTTTATGTATGTTCACCAATAATTGGTATGGGACCACCTGAAACGTATATTAACCAAAAATAGAATTTTGCAAATGGTTCAAATAACATACCCCGCTCTGGGCGGAGCAGGGGGGACTGTCAGACTTGTACTGACTAAAACCCATGTTCCTTCTTTTGCCCTTGAAGTGGTTCGAGTAAACGCAATGAAACGACCAATTTATGTTAATCCTTACTAATATTATAAAAGCGAAAGCGAAGTGTTAGTGTTCCACGCGCATCTCAGAGAGATGTCAGGCGAATGCCAGGGTCTCCGCCTTCCGGTGTGCAGTTTGTTCGAAAGAGATACCGCGGCCCCGGAACGTAAAGGGTAATAGAAATAATATTAGTGGGTTTTAGTCAGTACAAGTCTGACACTCCCCCCCACTCCGCCCAAAGCGGGGTTATTAGATGACTTTTTAGATGACCACCCCAAAATAAAAGCCTTGGTACAAATTTATTATTATCTTCCGTTCTTTATTCTAACCTTCCGTTCACTAAAAGTTTATGACGGTCACCATCAACAATTACTGTCCTAATGATAACTGAAGGTGTATGTACCGTCATTTGGAGTGTTAATATCAATTTAATGGGTCCTTAAAATATAGATATCGAGGGCAGACTGGTTTTAATGACTATAAAACTTTTACATCGATAGCCGTGATTTAAAATAGTGATTAGTTATAGGATGGTGTAGTTTTTTTTTTAAGTGAATCCTTACTAATATTATAAAAGCGAAAGTGAGTTTGTTTGTTTGTTACGTCTTCTCGCCTTAATGGCTAAACTGATTTTGATGAATTTTGGTTCAGAGATAGTTGAAACCCTGGAGACGGACATATGCTAATTTATATTTTTTTAAATTGAGAAATGAGGGAGCAAGAAGGAAGAAGTTAGTTTTGCTATTATAATCAATGAGGCGCAAAGAGAAGCCGCGAGCGCCAGCTTTCTTACTTATGTTATGTTACTCTTTCACTTCAAAACGAATGAACGTATCTTGATGAAATTTGGCACAGAGGTAGACTATGGTCGAGAATAACATATAAGATACTCTTTTTTCGATATGACGCAAGCGAAACCGCGGGCACGTATTGCGTAAAACCGCTCACAATCATGTTAAGGTATTGTGAACTAAGTATAGAAAATTCGGAACACAATAAAGCCGGAAAGGTAGTCCGTACAGTGTTCGAGGTGTTTTTTTTTCAACGGGAATATCGTCGACAAAGGCAATATCAACCTTTTATTGCAAAACTCCTACTTCCTGAATTTCGCTTTTGTGAAAATCCCTTTTATCGGAGCTGGTTCTTTACGCTCAACATTGAGTAGGTATTCTTATGTCAGTACTAGCTTTTGCCCGCGGCTTCGCTTGCGTTAAATTCGGGGTAACACAGCTCCCCTTGCGCCTTATTGATTTGTAATATCCACGCTAAGTTTTCCCTTTTCTTCCCTCTTTCTCCCTCACATCCCACTTTTTTAAAATAAAAATATAGCCTTTGTCCGTCTCCTGGTTCCCAACTATCTCTGTACCAAAATTCATCAAAATCGGTTTAGCCATTAAAGCGTGAAGAGGTAACAAACAAACTCACTTTTGCTTTTATAATATTATTAAGGATATTTAAATAATTTTTATATTTATATATATAATTTATATATGCAGTAAGGATTACTAAAAATAATAAGTTCTGTAGTATGTTTAAATTGGTGTTTTTTTTAGTGGGGACGCTTTTGACTTGCACGTCTTTATTTATTTATGTACACATAAAATCCTTACTAATACTATAACAGCGTAAGTGAGTTTGTTTGTTACGTCTTCACGCCTAAAAGGCCCAACCGATTTTGGTGAATTTTGGTACGGAGATATTTGGGACCCTGTAGACGGAAATTTGCTAGTTTTTTTAAAGTGAGAAATGAGGGAGAAATAGTAAAGAAATTGGGAGAGAAAGATATTTTTTTGTTCGAGCATCGTGTGGGTTAAAGAAAGTAACTATGCGACGCATACAAAATCGCAGTCGGAAGCTAGTAATTAACATAAACAGACGTGCCATGAATCTTGACGACCTAAATAATACCATATTTCAGGTCCATAATTTGTTTACTACTAATAACATAGAAATCAATGGAAAAAAAATCAAAATGCCTAAGATTTGCTCTACCAAACGTCAAAAGTAGTGATTGTGACATAGTATTGAGCCGAGACTAGAATTCGTAATAAAACTGTTTTCTTAGGCATCACGCTCGATGAATCCATGATTTTGTAAAAAATATTATTATTTATAAGAGTGTCTATGGAGTTTGTTGCCCATTTATGTCTACAGAGATCTAAGCTTTGGAATGTTCAACTACAATACTTTCAAAGTTAAATATTATGTTTTGAAACTAGGACTGTAGCAGCATCTTTTTTTGTTTTTGTGAAATTCAAAAGTGCCTGTTTTGAGTTTGAAATAGTTGTCAAGTCATTACTTTAAAACAAACAAGCAGAAAGGTACTGTTGATTTTATTAGAATGTTATTGTGAATTTTACTGACTATAACCCATCAATTTGTTGTCCTTTGTCTTCTGTAGCCGCTGTATCTCTTTCGAACAACCCGCAACCCGGCAGGCAGTCACAGTATTACTTACTTCTTTCTCCTTTATATTATTCCTAACACAATCCATCCATCTTTGGCTACTGGCTTTCCTCTCACTCTCCATCCATCAACATCCAGATCCGTCACTCTTTTATTCACATGTGCTTCGTCCTCCTTATTACATGTCCATACCAACACAAACGACTCCCTTTCAATTTTTTTATAACAGGTGCATCTTTCAAACTTCATTCAACCTCTAGAGCCCCAGCGGCACAAAAACGTTCCAGTAAACAAGTATTACTGTTCCCACTGGCACATATTTGTGCCACCAAACCCCGAACAATTTTAAAATCTATTAGTAGTAAAGATAAGTCTTAAAATCAGATTACGCTCACGATAAGAGCCCGCCCGGCGGTGCTTGACGGATAGTTGGTAAATAATGGCGGTCCTTGAGAGGTTAATATTTGTTACTTAATCCATTCTTGTGACTCTATACATCCATCTCAACATTCTCACTATATATCGATACTTGCCAATCCATTACACTTAATTGATGTGAGGGTAGTAATTGGTAAACACAAAGGAAAACAGGTCATTTAGTATCCAATTGATTCGCCATTCCATTAACGAGAATGCACCTTGCATTCTCGTTAATGAAATGATGAAGTTTATAGAAAACACTATGACGCTTGCAATTTCCGAAGAGCTAAGTGTGTAATTAATAGTATACCCAGTTTAACAGTTATGTTTAACGCCTATGCTAAAAGAGCATGAAGCTTTAGTCATCAACCGGGCAACAAATCATGCTGTATCGTGTATGCTGCCAATATTTAAACACTTTTATTTCGTGTGGGAATCGAACTCGCGAATCGAAACTCAGCAGTCAACTGTTCAGCCACTGCACTAACCGTGCCGTATATCTGGTTATACAACTAAATACGAGTACATTATAATATATAACTAAATTGCATAACGAAACTGGTCAAGTGCGTGTTTGACTCGTGCACTGACAGTTCCGCACAAACTTGCTACAAAAACCACCATTTATCTGTATAAGCTTAAACGATTGATTTTTTATAGCTCTATATTTATGTATACGTATAATTTCATTTCATATAATTTAGTTTCATTTAATTTCATTTCATACAATTTAATTTCATATAATTTAATTTAATTTAATTTCATATAATTTAATTTAATTTCATATAATTTAATTTAATTTCATATAATTTAATTTCATATAATTTAATTTAATTTCATATAATTTCATTTCATTTCATATAATTTAATTTAATTTCATATAATTTCATTTCATTTCATATAATTTAACTCAATACCTACACGCTTGCTAAGCTAATAGGTCTTAACAGACAAACAGACAGACAGAGAGACGGACAACAAAATAATCCTAAAAGGGTTTCGTTTTTTTTTCTTTAGGTACAAACTCTAAAAAATTTAATACAAGAATTTTCCTTCATTATCCAAGATAATTAATGCTACTTGATCTTAGTTATTACCGTATGCTACGTCAAGAAATTCTCACTGAAGTTTTATTAAATTAACAAAGATCTAATGAGTTGCTGACAAGTTTCATGAGTTTACATAATAGTTGGCTCGAGGTAGAAGTTATATAACCTAGAACTATCTTCCTTCTAGAAATTAATGCAGCTACAAGAAAATTAAATATGAAAATATTAAAATAACTGAAATTCTGTTCGTGCAACATTAATATTTTTTTATCTTTTGTTTATCAAGGCGATGTTTGTGCACATTCATTTTGAATAATATTGTTCCTCACAATTAATATTATAAAAGCGAAAATGAGTTTGTTTATTCGTTACGTCTTCATGTCGAAATGGCCGAAGCGATTTTAATTAATTCTGGAACTCATGTCCAAGTGGTATATTTTCAGCAAGGGGCACAGCTAGGTTGCGAGTATCTTTAGGGTTCCGTACCCCAAAAGGCAAAAAAACATAACCATTATTGAATTACAAACTTAGACAATTTCATTCTCTAAGTTATAGTCATTTCAAAATATGAGAGACGGAATTACGAGAAAAAAGTTCACATTTTTGCGTTACACAAACAATCCTTACTTATATTATAAAAGTGAAAGTAAGTTTGTTTGTTTGTTACGTGTTCACGCCTTAATGGCTAACCCGATTTTGATGAATTTTGGAACCAAGACATTTTTTTTAAAAGACAAATGAGGGAAAAAGAGAAAAGAAAAGTCGCAAGGGCAAACACTACAGGTAGCAGGTACCTGCAAATCAGGTAAGGGGAACTGTGTTACCCCAAATTTAACGCGAGTAAAGCCGCGGGCAAAAGCTAGTATCATATAACTTTACAAACAACAATTTTAATAAAAACAAATCTTTTCGTATAAAGATTTAATTACGAGTTTTTGAAGTGAATGAAAAGTAAACTTTCCATTTAAAGAGATCTATCAACCTTAAGTTTATCGCCAAAGAGTATAGTTTTAGTTACTATTTTGTTGTTTTGGAAGTGTAATGTACGTTGTTGGGAAATTATTCAAGCGGTAAAATCTTCAAGAAACTAGTTTTTGACGTTGTTTTTCTCGTCGCAATAGATGATTTTTAATAGCAAAACCACACAGCTGTTGGAAAAAAGTTATTACTAACGTTAAAAGGTAAGTTTTCTTGAAGAAAAATCGTATATTTTAAAGTTAGCATCTTTACCAGTTTGCTACATTTTCAAGCTTTAAAGTGTGTAAAGAACTGAAGTGTGTACGTTCTTGTCGAAAAAAATATGGAATATATTGTATGCAAAACCAATTATGTTGTGCTACCTGTAATCCTTACTAATATTATAAAAGCGAAAGTAAGTTTTTTTGTTTGTTCGTTACGTCTTCACGCCTAAAGGGCTCAACCGATTTTGATGAATTTTGGTACAGAGATAAACTTAGCTTTACTATTAAAATAAATAAGGTGCAAGTGCATAAACTGCTGGTAGCAGGTACCTGCAAATCAGGAAAGGGGAACTGTCTTACCCCAAATTTAACGCGAGTAAAGTCGCGGGCGATAGCTAGTGCCAAAACCTAGTGATTAATAAAGTAGTCTAGATCGAATCTGCGCATCATTCACATCATGGTGACAGCGGTGTTATATAAACGTGTTTTAAAGAACGTTACAGATAATTCAAAGTATTTTCAGTGTTATACTGCTTAGAAAAAAAATATAGTGAAAAGTTATGTATTATTTATCCTCCGGAATAATAATAGAATACCTACTACAGAATATACCTAACAAAAACTTTGACGACACGGTTGGCGCAGTAGCTGAGCGATCGACTGCTGCGTTGCGTGTCGCGGTTTCGATTCCCGCACGGAACAAATATTTGTATGGCCTACAGATAGTTGTTCCGGGTCTGGTTTTGTGTATGTGAATTTAAATGTTTGTAAACGCACCTACGATACAGGAGAAATTCCTAGTGTAGGGCAACGTATTTTTTTTTCAGTTCTACGCCTAAATAGACATAGGAAACAGTAAGATTATAAGGTGTATAGTTTGAAGTGGACCTGAAATAGCACAAAAGTACTTTAGTAAACGAGTTTGGGTTTAATGGGCTCAATACAAGACATCTGGGTCGATTGATTTGTGGGTTAAGTTGTGCTGACCACGGTCAGTTCACATATAGATGACCGTGTGCTACAAGAAAATTTTAATCCTTACTTAATATTATAAAAGCGAAAGTGAGTTTTTTGTTTGTTACCTCTTCACGCTTTAATGACTAAACCCATTTTGGTTTTGGTACAGAGATAGTTGGGAACCAGGAGACGGACATAGGCTTTTTTTTATTTAAAAAAAGTGGGATATGAGGGAGAACGAGGGAAGAAAAGGGAAACCTTAGCGTTGCTATTACAAATAAATCAGGCGCAAGAGCAAAACCTGCAAGTCTGCTTAGTGTGTTATACCGAATTTAACGCGAGCGAAGCCGCGGGCGAAAGCTAGTTCAATATATATATATACCTTGAAAGCCGCGCGCATAATCTTGTTATGAACAAAATATAGGAACACTAGCTGGATCTAACAACTTATATTAATGTTTATGATGATGGTAAATGATGGATTTTGACTTCGGATGATAAATGATTTAATGTTAAACAAATCTTTCCCCGTTATGGGTGGACCGGGGGGGAGTATCAAGCTTTTACTAACTAAAACCCACCCATGTTTCTTGCTTTGCCCTTTATGTTCCGGGGCCACGGTATATCTTTCGAACAACCCACAACCCCGGCCGGGTAATATATACACCTTAGTATGTTACAGCATGCCTATTTGTAATAATTAAAGGAACTAATATTTTAAATGTGACCAACAATAAATGTATTAGAACTAGCTGTGCCCAGTGGTTTCACCCGCTGCTCACTTAGGGGTATAAAAAATAGATGTTGGCCGATTCTCAGACCTACCCAATATGTACACAAAATTTCGTTTAAATCGGTCCAGCCGTTTCGGAGGAGTATGGGAACGAAAACTGTGACACGAGAATTTTATATATTAGATTTAATTTGAATCTGTTTATTTCATCTCAAAAGCCGCTTGGAAATCCTTTGGGTTTTAATATAAACGGACAGTGAAAATAAATAAATTACAACATCACTCACCATCAGAACAGCTATTTGTAGATGTACAACTTTAATAATTCCCCGTGGAAATCGAAACGAAGAAAATAAGGACAAATCCTTTCTTAATAATATTATAAAAGCGAAAGTGAGTTTGTTTGTTTTTTTTTATTTTATTTTTTTGTCTAGTAGTCACATGCGTTACTGCTGAGCAAAGTCTCTGTCCGTCTCCCAGGGTTTCAACTATATCTGTACCAAATTCCATCAAAATCCGTTCAGCCGTTTTGACATTAATGAGTAACAAACATCCATACATACATACATTCATCCATCCATCAGACCTCACAAACATTGCATTTATCCTTACTTATAATATTATAAAAGTAAAAGTGAGTTTGTTTGTTACGTCTTCACGCCTAAATGGCTTAACTGATTTTGATGAAATTTAGTACAGAGATAATTGAAACCCTGGAGACGGACAGAGACTTTGCTCAGCAGTTTTGCATGCGACTACTAGACCAAAAAAAATAAACAAAACCTTTGAAATTGTACTTAAGTTCTACTATACTAGCATACGCTATGTACTGTATCTACTCAATTTTTTTTAATAGTATAAAATGAAGTTGCTTACGCTGACTGTTAGCTTAGATTTTTGAAGCTACTCAAAGAAGTTCAATGTAGTTTTCAGCAATAGATAAAGTGATTGAAGAAGAAGGTTTATAAGTATACTAGCTGCGCCCCCCCGGTTTGACTCGCGTGTTGATAGAATATACAATGTACATGATATCAATTGTACCCTATGTGTTATTCTGGTGTATAAGCTATATTATTGTAAAGTTTCATTAAAAAGCATTCAATAGTGTTTTAGAGAGTAACAAACATCCATAAAAACTTTCGCGTTTATTTTTTTTATTGCTATTTAAAAATAAAATCATCACACTCAAAAAACGTATTAGCTGGTAATCTGATAGTTGGAAAACTGACTTTTAACAGTTTTTCACAACCATGAATTCACTGAAAACATGTTTCAAACGTGGATGAATAGCGAAAGAAATAAAAAGTACAGGTTTATTCCAAACTTGTAACGGAATTTAAAAAAAAATTGTTACAATACAAAGAATAAAAAAGAAAGAAAAAAAATATAAAACGCAAATCTAATATTGTGTGTATCACGACTGCGCATAGAAAGGGAAAGGGATATTTTTGTCCGAGTGTTTGACACAATTTACGATAAAAAAAAAAGAAAACGCGTGGATATTATACACCTTCTTTTAATTGTGGAACAAGAAGAACCTCTCTACTGAAAATTGAATACAAACGACGACAAATCAGTTCTCTCATGTTACGGGAATTAGGTTTTTCAATCCGTAGTTGAGAGATTTGTATTTACTGGTTTTGTAAAAATTCATATGTAGCCGTATGTACCAGCTTAATTATACTATTTTCTTTTACCTATTTTTTCAAACATCCTTCTATAAAAGCGGTCTTACAAACATACTAATGCCATCATACCAGAATGTACGAAACCCGTTCCCTGCCTGTTCAAATATTCGAATTTATTCTCAAATAATGATTAAATTTTCCCTTTACACAGTTTGATTAAGTCCCTGGGAAAACTTCAGAAATGGAACTAATCAAAACACTGAATTAATTCTAACGCTTTGATATATTAAAATATTCATTACCTAACTCAATGCTATGAAAACCCCAAGAAAATAGGTGTGCGCTTGTTGATATTTTAAGAACGTTTCATAATCGCCGTATCCATTTCTGGGTTAAGCATGCTGAAGAATTATTATCAAGAAATATATTCAAATAGGTTGAAGATACGTCAGCTTCATCATGTATTTTTTTATATACTCTCTCTACTCTAGCTGAGTAATATCCTATCCTACAAAATGTCTGCTAGACGATGAAGGATAAATAATTATTAAAAACTAGCTTTTGTCCGCGGCTTCGCTTGCTTTAAATTCGGGCTAACACATTTCCCTTTCCTGATTTGCAGCTACCGGCTACCTGTAGTTTTTGCCCTTGCACCTTATTATATTTATTTAAAAAACTAAAGACACGGGTGAAACCGCACTAGACAAATAGTTAGAACATATTTTAAACTGTCGATGATAATTTCCAAGTTTTCCTGATTAAATGCCTACTAATTATTATAAAAGCGAAAGGGAGTTTGTTTGTTTGTTACCTCTTCACACCTTAATGGCTAAACCGATTTAGATGAATTTTGGTACAGAGATAGTTGGGACCCAAGAGATGGACATAAGCTAATTTTGATTTTAAAAAGTGGGATATGTGGGAGAACGAGGGAAGATAAGGGAAAACTTAGCGCTGCTATTACAATAAACTAGGCGCAAGGGCAAAAACTATAGGTGGAAAAAGGTGGAAAGGGGGAATTATGTTACCCCGAATTTAACGCGAGCGAAGCCGCGGGCAAAAGCTAGTGCTTTAATAAAAGTGTGAGTTTTCAGTTTAACATTTAAAAAGGTTTTCGTTCTACGATTGTTCAAAACTAAAATGATATTATTAAGTACCAGTTGTAAATAAAATAAAATCTCAGCTTTTCTACAAAGATAATAAACCTCAATGTTAATCCTATAATAAAATTAAATACTTCCAACGGACAGGCTCAATTCAATCTTTTTAAAAAAATATTGTCCATCCAAAAAGGTCAGATACGTTCGCCTCAAAACCGATGTGCGTGGGTATGACGTATGAACGTGGATGAAACGCGTGGATGAAACAAAAGGTTTATGAGTGAATCCTATTCGGTTGGCATTCAATATTTTCTAGCTGCCCCTATTGAAAAGGATGTGGTTATGTATATTCCAATACGTAACCAAATCTTTTTTTTTTTCATTCGTGTTCATTGAGAAATTTTCAGAAACGAACATTGTTACAGAATGCTATTTCGAATGAAATCAAATTTTATGTTTTCTGTGTTATTTTTTAAAAAATTCCACAGGGTATATTTGTGTTGTAAAACTTTATAGGTAACTAGATTTTGCCCGCGGCTCCGCTCGCGTTTAATTCGGGGTAACACAGTTCCCCTTGCGCCTTATTGATTTCTTTTTTAAATAAATAAATAAATAATAAAATATAAATAAGTAAAATTTATTCTCACAAAAAGTACAAAATACGTAATACAAGGTAAAATTAAATTGACAAAGTAAAGTACAAGCTTTTAAAGAAGTGATTCAACGACTCCCTTTGTAATAGCAACGCTAAGTTTTCCCTTTTCTTCCCTCTTTCTCCCTCACATCCCACTTTTTTAAAATAATTTTAGCCTTATTTTTTTATTTTTTTTAAATTATTTTAGCCCCTTTTTCATTAGGCCCATGGTAGTATTGGTGGTATGGGCAAAGAACTACTGTAAGTAGTTGCACTGTGCTCAAGGTGGGCTTTGCTTAGCATATTTATATATACATTTGAGTTGTGGAAGTGTATTTAGATTACAGCCAGCGTAGTTTAATTAGGTTTAGCAAACAAGCCAGTACAACAAGGTATTGGCGAAATACACTCGCTGTCCTAATGCCTTTTATGTTTGTACTTGCAGTTGTCTGTGATTTCGTTAGCGTGGAAATTTGGACGATAAATGTTCTTACTAATATTATAAAAGCGAAAGTGAGTTTGCTTGTATGTTTGTCACGTCTTCACGCCTAAATGGCAAAACTGATTTTAATGAATTTTGGTACATAGATAGTTGGGACCCTTTAAACGGACATAGGCTAAAAATTTGAGAAAAAGGGGAGTAAGAGGAAGAAAAGGGGAGACAAAGATATTTTATTTCGATCATCACGCGGGTTAAAGTTAGCGTTAGCCAATCACTAACATCGTTCTCCCGTATTTATCGAAATTCATTTGTTTTCACAGCTTTGTCTTCGTCTCCTAATCAGACACCTCCTTGCTCACATTTGTCATATCTAGGTCTATAGCGAGAAAATTCTAAATAGGTAATTTTTCGGGTGACATAAAAACGTAGTACTGTTTGTTAGGAATATTCAAATTATTTTAGATCATATATATAGGTTGTATAATGCCCCTCAATTTATTATTAAAACTCTTTTATTTTTGATAGTTGCGTACCTAATCACGCTAAATGTAATTCTGTATCACATTTTTGAGTTGTCTTCGTTTAAATCAGGGTGTGTAATATCATCCTCCTGACAGACTATCTATCATTTCTTTGGTCTTCCTTTATACCTTAAAACCCCTTCACAAACTCAAACTCAAAGCATTTCAATTAGACCGTCACAGGCACTTTTGAATGTCAAAAAACAAAAATATTAAGGTACAGACGCCTGCAGGTCAAGCTACCCGAAACTGTCATTTTTTCCCAAGGAACCTTGAACCTTAACCCTTTAGAAATAAAGTCGAAAATCTATCAAAGAAATCTGACAGATTGTAGTAGCTTGATGTGCAAGCGTCTGTACAGATGCAAAATAACTTGTGAAAGTACTGTAGTTGCCCATTCCAAATCGTTGATCTCTATGGAGAATGTAATGTGCACATTAATAGCGTCCACAGTAAGAACAAAAATTACAATAAATATATACTAACTAGCTTTTGCCCGCGGCTTCGCTCGCGTCAAATTCGGGGTAAAACAGTTCTCCTTGCGCCTTATTGATTTGTAATAGCAACGCTAAGTTCTCCCTTTTCTTCCCTCTTTCTCCCTCACATCCCACTTTTTTCAAAAAAATATTAGCCTATGTCCGTCTCCCGGTTCCCAACTATCTTTGTACCAAAATTCATCAAAATCGGTTTAGCCATTAAAGCGTGAAGAGGTAACAAACTCACTTTCACTTTTATAATATTAGTAAGGATTAAAATAAACCAGACTTTTAATCAAAACAATTTCTTCGCATATTCCTCATTCGTCCGCATCACAAAATATCGCATCATAAATTAAGTAAAAAAAGTAACGTCAAATAATTTTCTTTTCTTAAAAAATCAAAATGTACCTTCATTTCGACATGATAAGGGGTAATTTGGGTAAATTGATATGGGTTCTTTCTATCAAAAGTTTGGCTTTCCTTCGACTCACTAATGGTTTCCGTGTAATGATTAAGGAAGGTTTACCATGATCTGAAAGGTTTGTTTAGGAAAGTGGAATGGGCAGGAAAAGCTATCAACGAATTAGGGAAAAAATATCTATGAACACTCAACGGCACCTCGGCTTGCGGAGTTTAAAAAAATTAAGGCATTGACAAAGTATTTTTTTTATAAATGGTGATTGATTAAACATACATTCTTAATTTAAATTGTTATTTAAAATTCTTTTAAAAAAAGTGATGTTCTTTGGTTTGTGAAATTTGCAGATTACTTCCAAGCAGAGCAAATACTCAATAATAATTACTAGTATTATAGCAAAAGTGAGTTTGTTTGTTACATCTTCACGCTTTAATGGCTAAACCGATTTTAATGAATTTTGGTACAGACATAGTTGGGAACCAGGAGACGGACATAGACAATTTTTTGAAGTTATACTTCTTTTGGCGCGATGGAGAAAAATGATGAGAGTGATTTGCGCGCGCACAGCGACATCATGAAGTTAGTTATAGGTGTTCTAGTAACTATGTTCATGTTGTATATTCTCGTATTTTTATATATAGAATACGTGTTTCATAATAAATAAATATTCTTTTGGTGTTTTTATTAAGCTATTGCATAGCCGAGGTTTGGAAATGGATGGGTTACCACAGTGGGCCAGGTTAAGCAACCTCACCAAGGTTTGGAAATGGATGGGCTACCACAGGAGGCCAGGTTAAGCAACCCTTTTCAAGGTTTGGAAATGGATGGGCTACCACAGGAGGCCAGGTTAAGCAACCCTTTTCAAGGTTTGGAAATGGATGGGTTACCACAGAGGGCCAGGTTAAGCAACCCTTGCTGAGGTTTGGAAATGGATGGGTTAGCACACGGAGCCTGGTTAAGCAACTCTCACCAAGGTTTGGAAATGGATGGGTTACCAAAGTTTTTTTTCTTTACACCAAAGAAGTATAACTTCTAAAGCGTGTACATAAGTACACACATCCCTTTTTTTTTAAATGTGTAGTATTTTAATGAATGTTGATACAAAGATAGTTGGGACCCTGGAGACGGGGATATACGCTCTTTTTTAAGTGAGAAATGAGAGAGAAAGAGGGAAGAAAAGGGAAAACTTAGCATTGCTATTACAATAAATAAGGCGCAAGGGCAGAAACTATAGGTAGCAGGTACCTGTAAATCAGGAAAGGGGAACTTGCTACCCTGAATTTAACTCGAGCAAAGCCACGGGCAAAAGCTAGTACTCAATAATTTTATTGCTTTGCCATCATGTGTACTTAGGTGTTACGATTATAATTGAGATCATTATGGACTCTGTAGGGCACATCAGAAAGGTACAGGATAGGAAGCCCACACATCCAGTACAAACACTACATACATAGTTTGTAACTCTTTCAAGCAAAAACACTTGAACGGATTTTGATGAAAATTTTCACACGGATAATGTATAATCTGGATGAACATATAGGCTACTTTTAATTCCGGTATTATTTTCCCTTTCAATAAATTTCGACGAGAGTAAAACCGCGGACCAAAACTAGTAAAAAGTTTAACAAGTGAGATCTATTTGCATACAGATGCAAATATAACGCTTTTTAGAAAACATTTCTGGCAGTTTATCCCAATCATTTTTAAATCGATTGTGATATGTTAAAAATTAACTAGGGCGCCTGGTTATAAGTTCTATATTTTCTAATATTTATCTGTTAGATTATTTTTATATTGAGTTTAATTTAAATTGAATTTGAATTTAAACAAATTAACCGGTGCTAATAACAATATAACGAGCCTATCTTACAGACAATGGTTATTTGATCGTCAATAACAAAATGTTTGGTAGCTTCTAAATTAAATTCCACGAACGGATATTACATAAATAGATTACATTATTTGATTGGTCTCGCTGAAGCCTTATATTTAGTTTCAAGTTAGGGTCTCTAAAGGTTATAAATTTAAGTAACACTTAAGACCAGTGCTCTTACTTTGTGATGAAACGGGTCCATTTTACCCGGTCGGATGGACAATTCCCTTTCAAAGTCCAACGATGTATATATTCGTTGAATTTTTTGACGTCGAACATACTTCATACTCCTTTCGTCCGAATGACTCCAATTGGACAAAGACATGTTATAAATAATATATTCGATCGTACAGACTCAACTGTCAAATAAGTTTCTAAATGAAAAGGGTAATGTGGAAGTTGGACACTTCTTAAAATAGCGTTCTATTTTTAATTTGTGTTTCTTTTTTATTTTTATAAAAGTTCGCTGGCTGTTTTTGGAGTATACTCCTTAAGAATCGATTTTCATATATAAGGCGCCTGGTATGAGAAAAATCCGAGGGGTAAAACCTACTAACAAGTAACGAAAATCGTGTCACGTTTTGGTGCGCACCTTTAGTGCGCAACTTTCTAATTTGGCTGTGAGTGTATTAAGACGTACACATGGTATGCTGTATAGGCGACTATACCTATATACTATATGTTATTGGGCTTGTTTGTTTCTATCAGTGTCGATGTATTTATATTGCTATTTTTTGTCATTAATTTGTGAATTTACCCTTTCATAAAAATAAAATAAGAAAATAGTTTATTCAACTGCAAAAAGATTAATATCATATTAATCTTTTTGCAGTTGAATAAACTATTTTTGCGTATGGTTAGATATTCGTACTTACGGAGTAAACTCCAGTCGTGCGTCAGAGCTGATACACACTTTTTTTTTTCTTTAATTTCTAGGTTTAGAAGTTTCTATACACACTCTCATGGCTGAACTTAGCCCAAGTTCCTTATCCCTATTCTCATCATCCGTTGGAAACTTCTAACGGGGGATGAGAAACTTAGACCCTTATAACCTGTATAAGCTGGCTCCTACCAGTCGGTTAATTTGTCTCAAGGGCTGACATGCCCCGACTACACACATGACTTTCCCCGCTCCGCCCAGAGCGGGGGAAGTCATTGGATGATTTCCCACCCGGAAAAAAAATAGGGCTGCGTCCTGCCAATTATTGTAGGATAATCATTAATAATTAATAGTTCCGTTATCCACTTGAATTCTTAATATACGTCATAGATGTTTGGCGAACATTTTATCAATAGGATTTCTCTCAAACACGCTGCGATATTTGAACATTATTTTGGCAACCTTCTTTGAGATTAATCGAAATTGCTGCACTGAGATACATCGTGTAATTTAAAAATGAAGTGATCTTTTACTCCGAAGCATAGCTATCAAGAAGGTAACTTATCAAAGGCTTTATTTCAATTGGACCCCAAACAAGAACCAACCAAATCTGCTGTGGGTTGGTTCTTGTTTGCAAATATGGGTCCAATTAAAACTGCATCATTTTTTAATGAGTACTCTATAAGTAAAATTCTGCCTAGGTACTATTTAGTTTTGATTTCCAGAAATGATTTGATGAGAAAAGTATTATCCACATAAAAATCATAATCCACATACGGAGTACGTATGTCCTTCCGTATGTGGATCGTCCGCCGATGCCTTTTTTACTAATCTCCACTGCAGCAGCGTAAGATTTGCCTATAATATTCTTCAGATATAGCCCTACTCTCTGTAAAAATGTATCATATTATTCCAAAATTAATTTCAGGACGTGCCGATAATGATTTCCATTGCCACTTTGAAAGAGGTGACGAAGTTATAATCGGAAAGTGAAATGCGTATCTAAATTAAACTTACGACATCAACTTGTATAGTCGCGGACCGGCCGCGGCCGTTCGCGCCCTTTATCTTAGCATTTAATCAGTATGATAGACAGCTCGAGACATCAGATTATTGTTTTGAAAAGTCGCCCCGACGATGACATTCAGCCAAAACGTAATTAAAAGCTATATCGATATTCATATTTTCCAAAATTAGTTACAACTGCGTAAGCAAATCCTTAAACAACCACGCGAAAAGGAGCGGTTTTAATACAGGGTGTAAAATAGCCCATTATAATTCCGCCAGCATTCTATAATTATCTAAAGAACACAGAAAACGAGTTCTTTGTGTGTTTGGGTGTGAAAAATCACGGTTTTCGGTAGCGCTCAATGTAATGTTCTTAAAACATGGTGCTCGTGGATACAATAGACAATACAAGGCTCATGGAGGTATTTATTTAAATTAGTTTATTTGTTTATTAACTGTGTGGATAGGAATGTTTTTATTGCTTTTTAGGGTTCCGTACCTAAAAAGGAAAAAAATGGAACCCTTATTGAGTCACTTTGTTGTCTATACATCTATCTGTCTGTCTGTCAAGACCCTTGTTCTCAGGAAACTAAATAGTCAACTCTGTGGCCACACAGTTTTGTGCTGTGAAAATCTAAATCAGCAATAACAACAACGAACTAACCCTCCAAGTCTGCGCAGTAAAATTATATGGCTGTTTATGTAGCAAGTTTGTACGGAACCCTTAAAAAAATTATTCTGTTCTCATCTACGTGATTTTAGAACTAATGTAGTCGAGCTGAGATTTTCGTTTTTCGAATATTATAAGTTATATTAGGCAGATGTCAGTAGCAACTAGGGTCTGAGGGTCGCTCTAGAAGCAGATATGTTTAATATTTAACACGGTTAAATTTACCTAAACTTAATTTATGTAATTCCCAATATATTTCACCAGTCACAGCACATTGAAACCACGACAAGAACTAATTAGACTAATTGACTAATGAGGACAGACATTGTAGGTTTCACTTGCCGAATCCCAAGTCAGCCGAATTTTGGTAAAGGTATACCTCTAATTATGGTTTTTAATGATAATTTGCAAATACGACATTTAAAACAGGCCGAATAAAAAGTCACTAAACGTCACGCCAAAAAAGGTTGATCATATAGAAAAATGCGAGTAACTTTTATATAGTTTTTTTTATGCGGATAACCAACACATTTCATAAACCACTTAATTTGACCCCCAAACAAAAGGACATGAGATATTCGCGGTTTTTTTTATTAACTTACTACTATTCTGACTCGATATTAGTGACGATTTTTCAAATTGTTATTAAAACACTGTCATATAATTGTATATTAAAAATCAGCTCACTAGGAATTCTTCCACAGATTAAGGTTTCAATCCTTAAATAACTGTACTAAATGTGCAATCCATAAACAACTCTTTGAAGGTTGCCTAGCAACAGATTTTAAGCAATATTGACTGAAAGCAAATTTAACCCTAGAAAAACCTCTGACTAACTTCTGTCTAAGGGACAAAAATGTTGATAAATAAGCTTACGAATAGTCTTTAAGAAAATAAATGGTGAGACATGCCTATTTGGTTAGAAATCTGCTTAGAAATCACCGTAAATAAAAAAGAAGGTTAGTTTTTTTATGTGCAAAAATAGACTCTACTCTCTATGCCGACTTTGATATGAAATCGAAACGTGCCTAGATTAAAAAACGGCCAGCACATAAATAAAAGGCTTCAGACTGAAACCCACCCGCGTCAGAAATGTTTAATCAGAGCCGACCTCAATAAACAAATATACATATATTTTTCTTCTTGCTATATATACCAAAACTGACCATTCAATGTTTTAAACAAACACGTGATGGAACAATATTTGAATATGCAAAAGATTAGTAAACAGGCAAGTATTAAATATATTTATTTATAAATAGGAGAACAAACAGCTATTACATATAGATAAACAATTGTTTCAGTAACAGAGTCAATTAGAGGTTCTCACGAGTAAAAATACAGAGAAAGTTACTACTTTCTCTGTTTTATTTTTAGGATCACTAACAAGCACGACAAAAAATACTAAAAACTGGCTGGCGCCCGCGGCTCCGCTCGCATGGAACCAAAAAAAATGTGTTTTTCTAGACCATAATCAACTTCTGTGCCAAATTTAATCAAGACCATTAAGCCGTTTGACGTGAAAGAGTAACAAACATCCATACATCCATCCACTCAAACATTCGCATTGATAATATTAGTAAGATTAAATTAAGAGAAAGTAAATGAAACAATAAGCACTACAAGTTTGTAAAAAAGTCGGCGTTCAGTCGAGTGCTTGAAGAATGCATTTTGGTGGTAAATGGGTCAAATTAGTACTCTTTACATAGAATATTAAAGTCCTAACTCGCTCGCAACATGTATTATATTTTAATTAATTAAACAGACCTAAGTCGGCTAAGCAATATCTGTAAACGGGAATTCATGTACGGTTTAGATTTTAAGTGAGTACCTATGCGGCGTCTCCCTGCACACAAAGGCCCACCTTCCATCTTGCATCGCATGCCCAATCACATGCGCACTTGACTATCTAAGTTTTGCAGCAGTCAGCAAAGTATGCGTGGCTGCGCTTTGGGCTTAAGGCGACACCCCACCAAAACGCTGCAAGCCGTTTTTGTGCAGTTTTCTATCTACTTGTTATTTAAAATGAACTAAGTTACTAAAAAAATACATATTTCTTTATAATCTTGATTCCATTATTGTAGATTTCTTTCTTATTTTTATTTAGTAAATCTCCTTACAACAAAACTCCAAAAATGAGAAATAATGATCAATAACATATATCTCCTCGTAAAGTAAACATTGTTTAATTTTGCTATTGACACTAATGGATACACAATTTTATAATGAAGATTTTTGTACAAATATTTTTTCCCAAAACTTTATTTTATATAGATTTTATTCCAAAAAAATGGGCACTATTCCCAACTGTTACTCCTGCGTGGCAAAGAGGGAACGAATGCTTAAGGTTATTTCGGTAGGGTACGACCTTAACACGTTACAACTTTTAACAATCGATACATACTGCCGTGTTGACGGCGCGGTCTTGTTAACGTGGGCTTCAAAGAGATGTCAGCAAAGCAAAAGGATCAAGACCAATGCCTGCCAAGAGCGGGGGAAGTTATAAAAAGGGTGCGGATTTCAACACCTATACGAAATTGCTCCGCATGCGGAATTTTATACGCAGCTTGAAATATACATGTACCTGCGCCCCGAAAGCCTCGCATTTTAAGATATTCAAATATTTACAAGTGATAAAAATATTGATGGAAGAAAACGAAAAAGACAGTAATCCAATGGTTGTTCCTACATTTTCGATCTGTATAGCCATACGTCCGCCTATCAGCTAGTATTCGTGTGTCAAAAACGATTATTTCTGGGATCAAAGGATGGAATGAAAATATTACTAATATCTACTGTATTAGTCTATTAAAACTTTTTGCTCGCATTAAAATAAAAACTGGAATAAAAAAGACATTTGCGGGAGTTATGAGTGCTGGTTAATCCCGCATTCGTAATGAAACCCGCGCGTACCCGGCA
Source organism: Ochropleura leucogaster (assembly GCA_958449745.1). NCBI lineage: Eukaryota > Metazoa > Arthropoda > Insecta > Lepidoptera > Noctuidae > Ochropleura > Ochropleura leucogaster. The sequence continues at coordinate 3,111,581 of OY288206.1, forward strand.
GTTTTACCGGAACCGTTGTTCGATGCGTACTGGCATACATGGCGACCCGATAAAATTGTCGGCAAGGACCCGGCCACGATTTCTGACGAGACAATGGTGTAGAATATAGCTAATAGCTTCTTGTGTGAACAGTAAGATCCGGTGGTCGACCAACGACAAAACTGTCGGTCCGACCTAATGTGAAGCTAGCCTAACTGGTTGTACTATGAGCGCAATTCTTTAGCGCCATTAGATTTCCATTAGAAAATGTTGACTCCTTACAGTTATTAATACAGGTGATGTATTGTCCATTTAAACATTATTGTTGCGATATAAATGTTGGTTTATACTGTTGCTTTCTAACGAGTTCCTATTTTTACTTTTTTTAAATGATAGCTTAGGGCGAGTAAACATTATAAACAAAGTTCATGATTATGAATGAACTTTACAACTCGCGCAGAAATAATAATATTGTTCGGCTAATAAATAAACTTGGACCCTGCTACCCTACCATGACGTGTTAAAGCAGAACTTATTCCGCTGAGGGAAAGGGACCGAGCTATACAGGGTGTCTAGTACCATCTCTTTCACTCAGTGGAATAAGTTCTGCTTTAAAATGTCATAGTAGGCCTACTGTTTCCGATTCCGGTGGGCAAGTATTTTTAAATGTTTTTTGTTTTATCTATAGTTTAAAAAGAAATATGTCAAAACACAAAAAAAAATACAAAAATGAATAAATGAATTGATTGGTCGCACAATACACGAACGTCGAGGAACGACGCCGAAAAAAATAAAAGTTTTTTTTTTCGGACAATTGGACTGCGAGGGACGACACGGCAACGCTTCAGGTAGACCGAAAAAAATGGACACAAATGTTACATGTTCGTGGAACGATCGCAATATACAGGAAACTGTAATGGTCTTTGACTAAATGATGTTAAAACAGTTAATTCTTACCGTATTTATGACGTGCAGGGGAGTCCAACACACGAAGAACTCCAAAATTATGACGAACAGCATTCGTATTACCTGAAAAAAAAGAAAAATATTATTCGTTAACAATGGACATTATTAGCATCCTTTTTTTCTGGGTGGGAAATCATCAAATAACTTCCCCTGCTCTGGGCGGAGCGGGGGGAAAAACCAAACTAAAACCCACCCATGTTCCTTTACGTTCCGGGGCCGCGGTATCTCTTTCAAACAACCCGCAACCCCGGCAAGCGGAGGCCCTCTGCTTTGCTGACATCTCTTTGAGATTATTAGCAGTCTTGCATTTATTTTCATCGGAACGAATGTAATGTTTTTGCCATAGTTATGGGAAATACCATGGATGATGTTAGCACAAGAACGCGAAGCTTGACTCAAAAGAGCCTATATTCCACAGTGGGTGAAACCAGGGTGTTGACGATGCTGAATATCTTTGGCAAGACTGGTTTATAAAATTTGTGACGATCTGTAACAAGATCTACGCATACTACAGTCAAGATCAAGGACTTATAACACGCTTTCTAATGCACGAAGCTCCAATAAGTGTAGACGATGAGGTTTGCAGGTTGTTCGAAAGAAATACCGGGGCGAAAGAAGGAACAGTGGGTTTTAGTCAGTTAAAGCCTGACATTCCCCCCCGTTACGCCTAGGGCAGGGGAATATTTGATGATTTAGTGTAGACGATGAAGACATTCTAGATTTTGTCGTGTGTCCTCTGAGATTTACTCACCGTAGGAGGTAAATTCTGCGCATTGGATGAAAATTATTAACGTTACATTTTTTTTTATTTTTATCTATATACAACACTGTTAATAGATTCCATGGGCAACTAACCAAAAACCGAGCACAGAAAACTTCCATAAAAGCTGTCAACGCAATTACTGTTATGTAACTTTGTGATGTGATCCGAATAATACTCATTTTTCCAGTTCAATAGGCATATATGGTTCGAGATTGCAAATCTATTGAATCTTGGTGTTGTATAGATGTTGGCATGTGTTAGCTATTCAATGAAACCGTGAGTAATACGTCCTGGTCAGGATCACGGATGATGTGAGTAATGCAATACGCGTCACTTACTTCGAATGCGAAACTGGTCATCTCTTAGCTGCCACGGTTTGTTTTATTTAATTAATTAATGTATTAAACTCTTTTTTTTGCTTTTTCTCGACGCTTGCGACGATACAGGAAAACGAGCACTTAATGTGCTCGTTTTTCTGTATCGTTCTTACATGTATTTATAGTCTCAACATGAATGATTTTTCCATGATTTGTTAAAAAATATTTTTTAAAAGAGTGTCCTTGGAGTTTCTTGCCCTATCCTCTCCATAGAGATCTACGCTTTGAAATGGGCAACTACATTACTTTCACAAGTTATTTTGTCTTGTGACTGGGACTGTAGCAGCATCTTTTTTGTTTTCATAACATTCAAAAGTGTATGTAATGGTCTAATTAAAAACAAATGCTTTGAGATGTGTTGAGTTGAATTTAAAAGAGTGTCCATGGATTTTCTTGCCCATTCTTCTCCATGGAGATCTACGGAGAAATCTTTGATTATTAGAGGGATCTATAGAGATCTTTGGATTGGGAAACTACAGTACTTTCACAAGATTTTATGTCTCATGCAGCATTTTTTTTTTGTCACGACATTCAAAAGTGCCTGTAATGGTCTAATTAAAATAAATACTTTGAGTTTGGAGTTTTTGAAAGTTTGTATGTGTGTGTTCGTTTGTTAATCCTTCACGTTGAAATGGTTTAAGGGATTTGAATAAAATTTAGCATCAGGATAGCTTATATTCTGGATTAACACATAAGCTACCATTCATTTTTTGATCCTGTAAAAATGCAGTGTTCCCGTGGGACGATCAAATAACTTAAATCCGGGTTTTTCGCCGTAGGAAACACCACATCAACGGTTTTGTCATCATTTTAAGCCTAATAGCGCCACATTTGCGCAAATCTGGTTTTTCTAACCTGACTCAAAATTAATGTGTTGCTGGGGAATTAGTTTTGATACTTCTTCTTCCTAGCTAAAACACTAGGAAGTGCCGAAGGGCAGGGCGTTTTTGTGGGACTGTCTCTTGTAATGTGACGTCCAAAAAGGGCTGATTATCAGCCTAATTCGAATAAATGACTTATGATTTTGGTTTTCTTTTTTTTTGGAGCAAGATATTCTTGCTCCGCAAATCATGTGGTGCTGTTTTGTGGCATGCTTCAAAGAGCCTCTATCAATTGTTTTTACGCAGTAGTTTTCATTCCTCTTTAAAGTGTATGGTGCGACCCATGCGCGTCTTTTGACCGTGGAAACTAGAAGCAAAGCGGTTTTAGTCAGCTATTATTATATTTTTCAAATCTTTCACATTTTCGATTCTTTTTTACCAATTCGTTGTGAATGCGTGGACATTGTTGGCCTTGTAGATTCTTAGACACTTGTTAACTTCTTATCGTATTTTACGTTTTATAAAGTAAGCAATGATTTACTGTCGGGCCTACGCTGTCCTCTCATACTTAAGTATTAACGCTATGGCAACTACATTGTAAAACCAAATTATTTTAATAAGTAGCCATAGAGTTTTTGCCGGTTGTTCTCCTTAGGAAACGATCAACTCGAACCGTGCAGTTTTTCTCGACGTTTTATAAGTGCCCATGTAGATCTATGTAAAAAAAAAGTTGATTTTGATAAGATCACGCCTGTAATTTTCCGAGGGTTAAACAGAGGTGTACCCAATTATAGTACACCCACCTTCTTCTTCTCCAGTTATATTTAGATCCCACGTAATAATAGGTGAGCCTATTTACACAAATCCAGAATCCAAGGCTTCTACTCACAGAATTATTGATATGGAAAGAATCAATAACCGTCCCACTTACTAATATTTCAATAACAAAAAATTAAATTCAAAACATGGTTAGGCACTTTACGGAATTCGTTCCAATTCTGGCTTATGACAAGCACCCTGAGAAGTGACTTTGACGCAGCGCGTGTTTTTTCCACACGAAGTAACATTGTTAATTTGGTGGTAAATGATTTTTGGGGCCGCGTTTAACGTAGCAAAAAGAAAGCCTATATCAACAACCCATTTAGTATTGCGTAATAAGATTATTTGAAGCAGTCACCCCTTGACGTCACTTATTGTCAAAGATCTTCGTAATTCAAACGGTACGGTTCCCAAAGGTAATTTGAAATCTATTCACACGTATTTCGAAATTGGAATGTAAGTCCTCTCTACAAGTAACATTCCAAACATTAGACACACTGCTAGAGGCGGCATTGTCAGCATATTCCATGCAAAGCAAGCATACCATTTACTGGCACGACAACACTGATGATGTATAACTTTGTAGGCACTTCGTGACAGAAATTGCTAGCATAACACATCTTCGACGTGTCTAAAATATGCCTACTTGACGGCGCTTACATCTTCCACGAGCGCTTTTAAGAGATGTCAGCAAAGCAGAGGGACTACCAATACCACTGCCTACCGGGGTTACCGGTTATTCCTGAGAGATACTGCGGCCCCGGAACATAAATCACTTAAAAGGAAACATGTGTTGGTTTTAGTCAGTAAATGTCTGACAGTCCCCCCCATTCCGCCCAGAGCGGGTAAAGTTATTTGATAAATACCCATCCGTAAAAATCACATTTTAGGTACTTACAAGGAATTTCATAAGTAGTGACGTCTGCAGACGCTATCGAGTTCTATGATCTGTGCATAAATTGACAAGTGACTTTGCTTCAACTAATTGAGAGATATGTGACCTTAACAATGCCTTACGTTTGAAACGCCTTTGCTAGCAAGTTTGAGTGCATACGGGATTTATGGGCTCTGATTTATCCCACTGAGATATGAGCTGCTTCAATCGAATGAATGTTTCACTTCAGTAAATATGTGTATTTCAGTTCACTTTAACATGACTGTCGTTTAAATTACAAAGAAATAAACGTTGATTTTTATTTTCAATTCTCACTGAATTGGTATCTGTTAAACTATAATTTTTATTTTTATTATCGTCATTCACATAGAAATCTCACAAATTATTAAGTCAAGCTGAAAAACTCCGATCAAGAATTCCCAAACAATCATAATTTACACCCTTATAAAACTCTTCGATATTTCAAAACTTTTCAAAAAGGTCGTCAAATTAAACTTTGTCCCTTAAGGTATGAGTTATGACTTATTTTTCCCTTCATTCAGTTTTCTTTTAAAAATATAATCGTATTGAAAGTCTCCTATAATTTTATTGAAATTTTTTGTCAACAACTTATTATAGGGAACGAAGGAACGAAGGAGTATGGCCGCCGTGCCGCCATTGTAATCCGCATTTTGAATGCAAAGTTGATAAAGCAATCGCATTTGAATTCAATTCAGTAAACGGATATCCGTGCATTCCGGCCATTAAACACAGTCAATCCCAAGGGTTGAAATAAAATAACTGGAGTTATCAGAAAAGTATTTTTCAAAATATCATCTACCCATAGCGTTTTCTTGATTTGTATGTTGGATCTCATCCTTACTTAATATTATAAAAGCGAAAGTGAGTTTGTTTGTTTGTTACCTCTTCATGCTTTAATTGCTGAACCGATTTTGATGAATTTTGGTACAGAGATAGTTGAGAAGTAGGAGACGGACATAGGTGGATATTTTTTTTTTAAAGTGGGATATGAGGGAGAACGAGGGAAGAAAAGGGAAAACTTAGCGTTGCTATTAAAAATCGATCAGGCGCAAGAGCAAAAACTGCAGGTCTGCTTGGTGTGTTATACCGAATTTAACGCGAGCGAAGCCGCGGGCGAAAGCTAGTATAAAATAATTTAACAATAGAACTGGTTCATTTTGTACGAAAAAGCGTTCATCAACAAAACCTTTATTTACATGAATTGACGAGGTGTATAAAGGCCGTCAGGGTCAGTGCATGTACAACTCGGAATTGTTACGAACAAGTAGATGCTTTTTAGTTGTGGAATGATGGTATCTCCTACAAATTCATCGAGAATTTATTTTTCATAGCTACTAAAGGATATAAGCATGTCATCCACATTTATCAGAATAAAATATGTATTGTAGAAGATAACTCATAAACTTGCTTTGGTCGTTTATGAGCTGCCTTTCTGGAGTATATATAGAGTAATGTAAAAAAATAATAATTAAATCAGCAACAATTGACGAAGGAATCAACAAAGATAAAAAAAATAAAACCTAATTGAAAACAGCCTTCTTTTTTATGGTCGATTAAAAAAATTGCAATGACGGAGAGAACGGGTAATTTTACACACTTTATGTATGTTAAACCTTGGTTGTGTTTTTTTTTATTTGATTGGAACAATTAATACACCTATTTGGTAGATTTTTTTTCAACATTTCGCCTATGTACTCGTAGTTCCACTTTTTCTCCCGCTTCGAATGTACTGTTTAAAAGTTACACCAAAAACGTTCTACAATATGGATTGAAGAGGTCTATTTGAGTACACTGTCAATAAAATAGTGTCCTTCACAGACAATATTGTTTGGCAACCACGAAAAATTGATCTACATTATTCAAGTTTCGTGTATCGTATATATTTTTGGGAACCTTTTATGCTCCACTCACACAGTATATTGGATTCTGTGACAGTTCTTAGGTCCCAATTCACACGTTATTAGCTTTCAGATCGATGCGTTTTCGGTGTATGAAAATGCGAACACGTAATTATTTCACTCTTTAGGGTTTAATATCACTTGACATTCACTGATAATAGTGTTATTTTTCATTCTGATGTAAGGCATAAATGCAACGCATTGGAATAATATGCAGTACTTTCACAAGTCATTATGCCTTGTGACTGCGACTGTATATTTTCCATCCTTTTGTTTTGTGACATTCAAAAGTGCCTCGAATGATAGAATAAACTCAAACTCAAAGCATTCATTTTATTAAGATTATGCGTGGTTAATGCCGTGACGTCACCACAATAAGTTCATGTTCATGGAGGTCGGCAGGATAATTTCCAGAGCGTTTTTAATCTAGTTCTAGTTTTCCCTTAGTTTAGGTTCCACTGTTCCACAACCCTTTTTTTTAGTTTTTGGAACGAAGTTCCTTATCGCGCGTTGTGTAACGACACTTTTTGCTATAATTGTAACACGTGCGGCGTGCGCGTGTTTCTCTATCTATCTCTCTTTGTCTCTATCATAGAAAGTAAACCAGTTATTTTAGTTTCGTCATTCTATTTCGCATTGAACAGTGTGGTGTCGCGACGAATATTTTTGTTGAGTGTTTACAGGTTTTTTGTACATAATAAATAATAACTTCGTTCCATCCAATGGTGGTGTTCCTTGACACCTAACGAGTTTTTTTTTAATTTAAGGCTCAGGCAAAATGCTATCGAAGTTTGTGTTCCACGCGTGGTTCAAAAAGATGCCAGCAAAGCAGAGGGAGGAACCACTGCCTACCGGGGTTGCAGGTTGTTTGAAAGAGATACCGCGGGATCGAAACATAAAGGGCAAAAGTAGGAACATGGGTGGGTTTTAGTCAGTAGAGCGGGAGAGCTATATGTAGATTTGTCACTCGCAAAAAAAATTTCATCAGCTACCTTACCATGACGTCTTAAAGCAGAACTTATTCCACTGAGGGAAAGAGATGGTGCTAGACACCCTGTATAGCTCTGTCTCTTTCACTCAGTATTTTAAGTGCACACGTATTTTAAGAGCTCAAATACCCCCTCTTCACGTGTCTATAAAATATGTAAAGCTACTAATTGTCTCGAACTTTTTGGCAAACAATGGGTGAATACAAAAACAACATTAAATACGAGACATCTATATTAAATTACCATGAAACATTTCTCTGAAGCGAGCGATTATCTCTTTATGTCCTCAAGATAATGCCACGTTTTGTTTTTATTGTCTTCCATTTGTAAATGGATGTGTTTGTATTAGGCTTTATTTTTAAATGTGTTGTTCAAAAATAAGTGGTTTCACACATTGTTTCGTGTTCACAGAAAAAACAAACGTTTGCTTTGCGTATATCGTTATATGTTTTGGAAATATATCTAATTTATAAAATTCTTTTGTTACCAAACTCCTCCGAAACAGTTGGATCGTATAAAATTGTGTGTGCATGGGTCTGAGAATAAGCCTACATCAATTTTTCACATCCTTATCTGATAAGGGTGGCCCCTTCCAGAAAAGGAACTGAGCAGCGAGTAGAACCGATGGGCACAGCAAGTCATCTATAAATATTTAAGTTTAAGTTAAATGCAAATACAGACACACACTTCTTAAACGTAATACGCTAAATGTAATAATAATATTTAAAACGTATCTAATATATAAAATTCTCGTGTCACAGTTTTCGTTCCCATACTCCTCCGAAACGGCTGGACCGATTTAAACGAAATTTTGTGTACATATCGGGTAGGTCTGAGAATCGGCCAACATCTATTTTTCATACCCCTTAGTGAGCAGCGGGTGAAACCGCTGGGCACAGCTAGTCTAATTTATAAAATTCTCTTGTTACCAAACTCTTCCGAAACAGTCGGATATTATAAAATTTTGTGTGCATAGGTCTGAGAATAAGCCTACATCAATTTTTCACATGCTTAACTAATAAGAAAAGCTTTACCAGAAAAGAAACTGAGTGCTGGGCACAGCAAGTCATCTATGAATATTGAAGTAAAGTTTAAAATGCAATGACAGACACACACTTGTTAAACGTATAATACGCTAGTGTAATAATATCTAAAACAATTTTTTTTTACATTTCACTAAACTGTCAACAGCGCCTTGTGCAACGTCATTTGCCAGGAGATTCTTGTAACAATGTTTTTAAAATTAGAACAACTCCTTAACCTTTCAAGGACCGCCATTATTTACGTCAACTATCCGTCAAGCACCACCGGGCGGGTTCTTATCGTAAGCGTAGTCTGACCCCGGTCACAAAAACTGTTATTTATTTCTGTTACTTCTATTCACACACTCTAAACGATGTCGGATTGTTCAATGATGTGGCTATGAAATACAATGTAAATAAACAAGATTCTGATTAGACCTCAAGAAATAAATAATATATCCTATTGAAATCGGAGTACTTGCCGAATATAGTTATGTCGATTTCTGACTAAACTGGGTGATCGATTTACATGGAATTTTGGAAACTGACTTATGAATAGACTGGTGGTTCTAATGATAATGTTATTTTACGAGTTCTGTATCCGATTCCTGCAATACACACTTTTTTTAAATGTTACCTACAAAATTTTTAGTTTCTATTTTTGTCTATGGTTGTAAAATATTATCTGCCGTCGAGAACATTCGTTCAGAAACGATTTTAAGACTTATCTTTACTACAAATACAGTTTTAAATCGGTCTGGGTTTAACGGTAATACTTGTTTACTAGCACGTTTTTGTGCCGCTGGGGCTCTAGAGATTAAAGGACATTGCTGTGATGTATTGTATTCTCTATCATTAGTAAATTTAGTAAATTCAGAATAGATATATTTAAAAAAAATACTAGATTTTAAGGTTATAATCAACCCATACCAAAGAATATTAGGTATGATTTTTAAGAATCTGAAAAATAATATCATAATACATTCAGTAATCATAAAAAGACAATTTATACTAAATTCTCTATTCCGATTGTCTTAATTGCACAGGGCCATTTTGGACAGTCCTTTCCTTCTCTAAAACAAAAAAAGTTTACAAATAAATCTACTCACTTTTCTTTTAGCTTCTATGCTCTTATCGATGTGCGTGGACCTCACAACGTGCCTGAACTCCATGTCCACGGTGTGCATGCAATACGACTGTGCACTGGTATTGTCCACGTCTAGTCTTTGCTCAGACTCGTCCTGTGGACAAAAAAATAAACGTCAGATTTGTATTACTGAGAAAAAATATGTGAGTCAGTTTCGTCGCCCACACGATTGGCAATCGGGGTGCGGCCGGCGGGGCGCGTTACATTTTTACAGAAAATCTTGTTGCGGCGTGCCTCTTATGTGCCTGCACCTCAACTGCACCTCGAGTGTTGATCTTGTGGGCGACGCGCTTAATGCGCCCGCGCCTCGACTGCGCCTCGACTGTTGGTCGTTTGAGACGCGCCTTAGGGTTCATAGTGACAGTGTATATTTTTTCTTATCTGCTACACTTTAAAAAAAACTGGTTAAGTGTAAGTCGGATTCCCGCATCGTTTCGTAAAAATCGGTTCCGAAAAAACTCACCAAAAACGGTCAAATAAAAAAAAAAGTGTTTTTCCACAGACTTGAGTATACCTATAGTTTCAGTTTCAATTCCATACCTCCACGCGTTCTTGAGATAAAAATTCTTGACATACAGACAGACAGACGGATATCAAAGTGATCCTATAAGGATACCGTTTTAGGTACGAAACCCTAAAAATTATGCAATAAAAAGTGTACCTTATCCTTTACTCTTTTAAGCGTATTTTAGTAAACAAACACAGTCGCTGAAAAAAAAACAGATGTGATTTACTTTATTTACCCTTGTTAAACGCTGCAAGCTGATTATTATAAAACCTCGTTAGTAAAAACCCACATTGTTTCGATAATAAAAAAGTTAAAATCGTCAACTCAAAAACATAAGTTTTAATGAGCCTTATAAAATAATGAACGATGTTTGGAAAAACATAATTAGTTACAGAGGTAAAACTTCAATTTACTTTGTAACGATTATCTTTACTAATATTATAAAAGCGAAAGTGAGTTTATTTGTTACATCTTCAAGCCTAAATGGCTCTTTTTTTTTGAAAAAAGATTGAGAATTGAGGGAAAAGGAAAGAAAAGAAAAACTTAGCTTTGCCATTACAATAAGTAAGGCGCTAGGGCAAAAACTACAAGAAATAGCAGGTACCTGCAAATCAGGAAAGGGGTACTGTGCTACCCCAAATTAAACGCGAGCGAAGCCACCAGCTAGTTTTATAATAAAAGTGGCAACATTTAGATATGTCTTACATTGTTAAAAGGTTCCAATGTCTGAAGCCCCTGTTTCGGTATCAGGAGCAGGCTACTTAGCTAGCTAGGAAGGATCTAGCATACCCCTATTTTTCATGTTTGTTTGTTTATGGGTTTGTTTTAAGAAATATTTGAAATGTAAAAAAAAAGTGTGTGTGTCAGCTCCGACGCACGATTGGAGTTTACTCCTTAAGTAAGAGTATCTAACCATACGCAAAAAGAGTTTATTCAACTGAAAAAAGATTAATATCATATGAAAGGGTAAATTCACAAATTAATGAAAAAAATAGCAATATAAATACATCGACACTGAGAGAAACAAACGCACTAAAGGTGCGCACCAAAAACGTGACACATTTTCGTTACTTTAGTAGGTTTTACCCCTCGGATTTTTCTCAAACCGGGCACCTTATATATGAAAATCGATTCTTAAGGAGTAAACTTCAAAAAGTATAAATAATAATAGACAAATAAAGCATGGCAACTAAACTACAATGTGCGTGTCCCAAATAAAATGTTGTTCGTTATTTTAATCTCTAATTACTGAAATCTCCAACCACAAACAAAACAAAACTTTTTATTACAACCTATTTGCTGATCACGTTTATACTGAACAAATAATAATCAACGGTAACTTTACCACTTATCGGCCATAACAATTAACAAACTTTTTAATAAGATTTCCGTGACTAAAAATGAATAATTATTATTTTTCAGATGGTAACGGGGTTTATTTGAACTTTAGTTGACGATGGTACCTGTTACCCTACCATGACGTGTTAAAGCAGAACTTATTCCGCTGAGGGAAAGGGACAGAGCTATACAGGGTGTCTAGCATCATCTCTTTCGCTCAGTGGAATAAGTTCTTCTGCTTTAAGATGTCATAGTAGGCCTACAGATCGTTTTACTAACCAGTTTATTGACAGTCATTACAGGTTGTCGCACCTTCGGGCTAAGGTCTGACAACCAGTTTTATTAGAGAGGTAGACGCTACATGTAAAATACTAGTAAGTCAAGTTTCCTTATTGGGCTATTTTGTGAGATTCCTCACGATTCTTCAGATTCCTATGACTGCTACAACTGCTCCAGTGAAAGACGTTCTTCAAAAAAACTTTAAGTTTTATTAAAGTAACCTACAGAACCGTTTCTTGGGGTCTACTCTCTTTCTCCGAAACGTAACTTCGTTAGCGAACGAAAGTCAAAAGTAGTTACGTTTGTAACCCTACTCTATATCATTTTGCGTGAATTAGTGTAGGTTTAGAAAATTTTAATGTCAAATAAACTTCGGACGTCCGAAATTTCGGAAATTTCGGAAATGAAATGAAACCGTGGTAGAAAACGTTCAAAGTTTCGGCCGCAATTTCGTTTTACGTAGAATTAGAGTAGACCCCCTTGTCCGACAAAAATGTACACCCAATAGTAGACGTGTGAAACAATTATTGCAAACTTTTTGTAAGTTTTTATTTGGTTGGTAGTAATGGGACAGAAATATTATATTGTACAACTCGTTTGTTGATTCGTTGATGGTATAGTAAAGTAACTAAAAAAATAATTAAGATATCTGTGAGGTAGACATGAGTTGTAGTAGCATGTTTAGTGTTTAGTATCGTTTGGATTTGTACTTGTAACTTTTCGAATATGTCCTGTATAACGTCTGCAGGTAGTTTGGTAGTTTTAAGAGAATAAGGTACTAAATATTCAGAAATCCTTTTCCCATACAAATAATTGTATTTTGGTAGAATATATTTTTTCGTTTATTAATTTTTACACATATTATTTGTATTTTTACATATTCTTATTTAATAAAACAAAAAAAAGTAGCTCACCGGTATCGGGAACAGGGTTCAAGCTACCAACTAGAGCTCCAGAGAAAGGAACCTCCTAATAATACGAGCCGTATCCAGGAGTACCGCTTTCTGTATCAAGCCCTTGATCCAGCTGCCTAACGAGAGCTTCCTTAGGTATTGGTCGAGGCTCTTGGTAATTAAGCCATTGGCAGATATGACTATCGGCACAATGATCGTCGAGTCCACATCCCACATGTCGACGACCTCGCGAGCGAAATCAATATACCTACTTGATTTGCTTATCTTTCTCAGTTTTCACGACCATTATGAGAAAATATTTTATTTTTAAGTGCTATCGTTATTTAGAAGTTAATCTATTTTAATATAGTCAATATTATATACGTATTTATTAAGTGTGGAGTGACGGAAAAGCCTAAAATAACAATCCTACCATTATAGGTAGCAAAACCTTCTGCCACGCAAATATAAATTCAGACAAAAACATTGATCAATTCTATTTTAAAATATATAGTTCGAAACATTGCAAGGAAAGTTTTATCGATTTCGACATTATTAAGATATATCCGTCGACGTCCGGGTTGCATAAAGTTTAATCCAATCCCACATAAAGTTAGTATATCGAATATAACTTGCTTAACGAGACCACATTTATTTTGTTATGAATATATTACAAATGCGAATGTTTCTGAGGATGGATGGATGTTTGTTACAAAACAGCGGAACGGATCTTGATGAAATTTGGCACAGAGGTAGATTATAGTCTGGAATAACACATTGGATACTTTTTTTTCGATATCACGCGGGCGAAGCCTCGGTCGCTAGCTGTCTTACTAATACTATGTTTCTCTTTCACGTCAAAACGGCTGAACGGATCTTGATGAAATTGGGCACATAGATAGGTTATGGTCTGTGGAATAACACATTGGCTACTTTTTTCGATGTCACACGGGCAAAGCCGCTGGCGCCAGCTAGTTATGAATATATCTAACTAGCATTGTTTTACGTACCTCCTATTATTATTTGCTCATATGTATGTATCGCATTTTTCTGTAACTTTAGATAGTCCGCAAAAAAAACATGACATAATTATATTATACGGCTACTATAATAAAGCCGTATGGTGTGATATTTACGACTATAGGCTGTAACTGTTTATGATCGTTGAACAATGACGTAAAAAATTACTGACCCCTGGATATCATAAAAATTCTATAGGTTACTTTAATAATACCTACAGTTTTTTTGAAGTACGTCTTTTTCTGGAGCTGTTGTGGGAATATAAATAATCGCGGGGAATCTCACAAAAATCTCGGAACGAAAAACGGAGCCCTGATATGATCACTCTTTGTCCGTCTGTCTATGTGTCAAAATCCTGTATCTCGGGAACGAAATGAATAAAAAAAATATAACATACTTAATTGTAGTTAGTAAACTTAACGTGACCGACTTATTTCCATTTAGGTGACAATAGTTTTCCAACGGTTTTTTTTTTTAAACGTTGCCCCGCATTAGGAATTTCTCGTATCGTATCGACTTCGATTCCCGCACGGAACAAATATTTGTATGACCTGCAGATAGTTGTTTCGGGTCTGGCTGTTTATGTATGTGAGTTTAAATGTTTGTAAACGCACCCACGATACAGTAAAATTCCAAGTGCGGGGAACGTTTAAAAAAAAAAATCGTTAATTAGTCTCAATATTTTGTACTCACCTTCTGTAGTTTTTTCGTGTACCATTTCTTACAGCAAATTTCAGCTGAATTACTTTTTATGATCGGCGCTGTTGATAACAGGTGATTGCTCTTGCAACTGGTCACTGTGGACAAAGAAATGAAAAATATTTAAATCATGATTCAAAAATAGATTCGCCGCCATGTTTTTCCAAAGTTGGAACGGCCCGCTCGTATTTATAGAGAGGAAGCTTGTCTCCAAAACTGGGCTCTTTGGAATGATTGATTAATGTAAAATGTAACGCACTAAACGGTTTGGGAATACCTTCATTGTGCGTACTGCTGAGGAGTGGAATTCCCTGCCGGAGTCTGTATTTCCTGACAGCTATAACCTGGGGGTCTTCAAGTCAAGAGTGAATAGGTTATTTCTAGGTAAGCGTGCTTCATCGTCGACCACATCATCACTTACCATCAGGTGAGATAGTGGTCAAACGCGAGCCTATCAATAATAAAAAAAAAAAAAAAAAATGTCAAGGTTTAAATCTAAAACTTTGCCAAAGCATTCAGTTTTATTTTTGACAGTATAATAAAAAGATTCTAATTTGTCCTTTTTTCTCATGTCTGTTATAGAGTTTGGAAGGCTCCCCTTTTTATTAAGATCTTCCGTTTTCATTTTAGGCATTTACCAACGCAAACACGCCTCCATTATTGCAGAATAGACACAGCAAATTAAATACAGACATCCATTAAAAGGCCACCTACACGATCTGAAGGGCTACTATGACATCTTATAGCAATTCTTATTCCACTGAGTGAAAGAGATGGTGCTAGACACCTTGTATAGCTCTGTCTCTTTCCCTCAGCGGAATAAGAATTGCTTTAAGAGGTCATAGTAGGGCTACTGGTCCCATCATAATGAGAAAACTTAGCACAATATTGTGTTAGGGATGGAACCATCTGAAAGGCTTTTAAAGAAAAGAAAATTGTTTTGTTTTGGGGTTTTGTTAATCTAGACCCACACCGGCTACCGGCACTAAACAGACTCTTTAGGGTTAACGAAAAATAACGGAACTCTTATTGGATTACATTGTTGTCCGTCTGTTTGTCTGTCAATCAAACCCTTTATCTCAGAAAAGCGTGGAGATGTCAAGTTAAAATTAAAACTATATACTACATTCTGTGGTGTCTTAGAGTTGTGGATAATTCATATGTTATGTTTAAGCTGTCAAAACATATGGCCACTTATATCGCCAATTTGTACGGAACCCTCGGTGCGCGATTTCAACTCGCTCTTGACCGGTTTCTTTTTTATTTTGAAATGGATAATAGCTTCTTTAGTATAGAGCAAGCGAACTCTACCCTAAGCTGCCTAGAAAAGACAGATTCAATAAACTTTGAAGGGACTCTGTTCATAACATAGTTTTCTATGTGCATGCTATTTTAACAATGACAACATTTTAACGATTTAGTACTGGTATGGTTTTTGAGACCAGTTCCAAGATTCGACCAATAGATCTATTTTCATAAGACATTCGACCACGATTATATATTTATTTGTATTTTCCTTAAGCCATTTGGGTTCCACGCGCAGAAGATTATCTTAGAACAAAATAATGGTATCCACGTTGCGCGTTGGTGTGAATTTGAGCCCACGTAAAAAAAAATATCCGAATTTTCTAGAAGAAAGAAAGATATAAAATACATCTTACTCTTCGAAGTATGGATAAAGATATTAACCGCTTATCCTATGACAATTGTCGACTGAAATGTCGAAAGGAATTATGTTATGGAAATACATTGCAGACATTATGTATGACAAGCTTCCGCCTACAGATTCGCTGAGCGAATATTTTTTGACACCATTTCTTCAATAATAGAACCTACGTGTTATTCCGATGTATAAGTATTATATTTCCGAGAGAAGAGAAACCGAGACAATGAAACACAAAGGGCAATAGAAGAAACATTTTATTTATAAGTAAAAGTCTGACACTCCCTTCCGCTCTGCCTAGAGCGGGAAAGTTATTTAAAAATATGAAAAAAAGTCATTAATTTTCAGTCCAATCCGCTTAGTAGCTCTTGCGTGAAGGAGTATCAAACATTCAGCTTTACAAACTTTCGCGTGTATTCGCAAGAAGCAGATATAACAATGAAAATTTTTTATGAGTGATAAAAAAGAGAGGAAAACACGGAAAAATCGTTATCAAATCATTACCAATTAGTAACAATTATTGGTAACAAATCGCTCTGTCTAGTATCACACGCCCGCTTGTAAAGTGTGTCAAAATCTAAAATATTTGGGATCAAACTTTGGTATGACAACATTTCTAATTTTCGTTCTATAAGTCTCTCTTTTTGATCTGACTAGACCCGAAAATTACCTTTTTTTTAACTACTAGCTGTGCCCAGCGGTTTCACCCGCTGCTCACTTAGGGGTATGAAAAATAGATGTTGGCCGATTCTCAGACCTACCCGATATGTACACAAAATTTCGTTTAAATTGGTCCAGCCGTTTCGGAGGAGTATGGGAACGAGAACTGTGACACGAGAATTTTATATAGTAGATAATTCGTTCAATTTAATTTCAATTTACTATAATTTCATTTTCCGGCGTTTTAACTCACTTCGGATTCATATCCTAAAAAGCAAAAGGTACTTTATTCGTCACCAAGACCTGTTTAGTAAAAAATACGAGTAACTGATTAAATCAGCTTTCATTCACAAGGGTATGAGGCGTTACAGATAGGATAAAGCTTTTCCATCTCAATTATTTTTCACTTAGACTAAATCAGACCGAGTGACAAAATGATATATTATCTAACAGACCAGCGTAACTTAGAGCAGAATATATGAACATGATTTAGAACTTTAGTTCATTGTTCCAAGTATCATAGTCGCTCAACTGTGAAACTATAAGTTCAACCTTGTACTTGTGTAGACAGGCGTTCGTGGCTAAAAACAACAACGTCTCAGGTCGATTCTAAGGTCAAGCCATAGTTGCCTACAGTACGGCCAACGAGAAGCGATACCAAATGTAAACAAAACCCATGCTAAAACCCCATCTAAAATGGCCGCCCGGATGTTGGCGAACCCGTCTTAACGTGGTCATGTTTTTGCCGAGAGAACGAGACATTACGACAAAGGCACAAGATGGAAAGAGCTAAATATTAGATTGTCAACGCCACAGTTGTTCTTTAGGTTTGTTAATGACCTTTCGTATCGCTTCTCGTTGGCCGTACTGTAGTTTGGTTAATTTTTTTTTTGCTCATGGGAAATCATCAAACAATTTCCCCCGCTCTGGGTGGAGACGACGCCGCGAGACGATTCCCGGTCACCGTAGATGCGGGCCTGTGGACGGTAACTAATGGGTAGCTCACCGCCCGTCCGTCTATTGACGACAGGCCATGCCGACGGAGAGTTAGTGTTTCACGCGCGCCTCAAAGAGATGTCAGCAAAGCAGAGGGTCCTGCACAGGGCCTTTACCTGGGTTGCGGGTTGTTCGAAAGAGATACCGCGGCCCCAGATCGTAAGAGGAACATGGGTGGGATTTAGTCAATTCGAGTCTGACAGTACCCCCCGCTCCGTCCAGAGCGGGGGAAGTTATTTCATGATTTCCCACCCCAA
The DNA here is from genome assembly GCA_958449745.1 of Ochropleura leucogaster. Classification (NCBI taxonomy): domain Eukaryota; kingdom Metazoa; phylum Arthropoda; class Insecta; order Lepidoptera; family Noctuidae; genus Ochropleura; species Ochropleura leucogaster. The sequence goes on from OY288206.1 coordinate 3,129,591, forward strand.
AAAAAGGCACTTTTGAATGTCATGAAAACAAAAAAAGATGCTACTAGTGCTAGTCCCAGTCACGAGACATAATAACTTGTGAAAGTACTGTAGTTGCCCATTCCAAAGCGTTGATGTATATGGAGAAGAATGGGCAAGAAACTCCATGGACACTTTTTTAAATCATAATATTGTAACAAAATCATTGATACATCATTCATGTTGAGATTATAAATACATGTAGGGACAAGCATCAATTGCAATAAGCAATAAAACCGTTTATTGATCTCAAGACAAGCTTAAAATAACATCACGGTCATTTAAGGTGATCTACAAAGTCATGAGTATTTTTCGGTAAAAAAAACAGATTTTTTTATCGCTATCATTTTAACGCTGTTTAGGTTCATCCCTTTTTATAAATTTAGGTGCTTGCAAAACTGCCAGTCACTTCAACGAAGGATTAACCAAAAAACAAAATTGAACAATCCATCATTTTCCAACGTCATTCACTCATTTTCATTTTTTATCTGGACATCTCCGTTGAATAAAAAGTGTAGACTATTTAAAGCGTTCAAAGGCATCATCTGCCTAGCCTTTTCCCAACTATGTTGGGGTCGGCTTCCAGTCTAATTGGATGCAGCTGGATATCAGTATTTTACTTGGAGCAACTGCCTATCTGACCTCCACAACACAACCCAGTTAGTAGGTAATGCGATACCCCTTGATAAGACTGGTTGTCAGGATTTCGGAACACTGACTACCTGTAACGACTGTCAAAGATCTACAAATGACAGCCGGGACCAACGGTTAACGTGCTTTCCGAGGCACGGAGGAAACTCGGTACGTAACGGGTGGTCACCCAATCACAGACCAACCTAGGCAAGCACGGCTTAACCTAAAGATCGACCCGAGCTGCTGCTATTATTCAGCCACGAGCTCCTTCAAAGTTCAAAAATGCGTTCAAAGGCGAATTATAAAAATCAGCCGCCACAGTAATATCGTCATGAAAAATGTAAGAAATACTCAAAGTTGGAAATAATTTTCACTTTCCAAAGATTTCTCATAGAGGAAAGCGTAACTTTTAGGTCTTTGTATAAACAATGGCAAGTTTTCCTTTAAAGAAACTTTATTCCAATTGTATGAAGGTTGTTCACTGGATACACGTGTCTGGTTATTATTGAAATAGAAAAAACCATGAAACCTTCTATATTTGAGGACACAGTTGGCGCAGTGGCTGAGCGATCGTGTTGTAGGTTCGATCGCCGCACGGAACAATTATTTGTATGACTCACAGATAGTTATTCCGGGTCTGGCTGTTTATGTATGTGAGTTTTAATGTTTGTAAACGCACCCACGATTCCTTATACAGGAACCCATATAGGATCGCTTTGTTGTCTCTCTGTCAAAACCCTTTATCTCGGGAACGCGTAAAGTTAAGGCAAGAGATACCGCGGCCCCGGAACGCAAAGGGCAATAGAAAGAACTTGGGAGGGTTTTAGTCAGTAAAAGTCTGACACTCCCCCCCGCTCCGCCCAGAGCGGGGGAAGTTATTTGATGATTTCCCACTCCAAAAAAAAGGAGGTAAGGCAAGTTGAAATCATTAAACTAGACCCAAATCTGTGGTCCCGTCAAGCTGTGAATAAACCAGCCCTCTAATTTTACACAGTCAAAAGATATGGCTGTTTATGTCTGTCTGTCTGTGTTTTGTACGGAACCCTTAGTGCGCAAGTTTGACTATCTATGAGATTGTTAGCTGCACAACCGTATGCTGTGAACGCTTTGAATTTAGGACCTATCCTCTTTGTGGCAAACACTTATAATCAAACCGACTATACACTAAAGCCTCCCTGTGGGGTCCGAGCGTCGGCTTAAGGTGTCGCTGGGAGAGGAAAGCAAAGCGACAGGCTGAATATGAGAAAATAAGATGGCCCTTACACATTGTGCAACACTTAGATCCAAAAAAGTAAACAAACATTTTCAGTAGATAGCTATTTAGTCTCTTACGTGTACAGAATTACATGCTCACCAAAATGATTGAGTAATGTATTTACCGCGTAAAACTCACGCGACATATAGATTACCTTGTGTGGTATTCGGCACAATATCCGATAGTCAACCGAAGCACGTATCGTCGGAATTGAGTCCTTTCCCCACACGCATACGAGTTCGTTAAATTACAGGCTCAATTTATTTATTTGGATAAAAGTACTTTTAACTTACAAAGTTATCCTTACTAATATTATAAAAGCGAAAGTGAGTTTGTTTGTTTTGTACAGACGCCTGCAGGTCAAGCTACCAGAAACTGTAAATTTTTCCTAGTGAACCTTGAACCTAAAACTTTAGAAATAAAGTTGAAAATCTATCAAAGAAATCTGACAGATTGTAGCAGCTTGATGTGCAGGCGTCTGTACGTCGTCACGCCTAAATGGCTAAACCGATTTTGATGAATTTTGGTACAGAGATAGTTGGAACCCTGGAGACCGACATAGATTATTTTTTTTAAAGGTGAGAAATGAGGGAGAAAGAGGGAAGAAAAGGGAAAACTTAGCTTTTCTATTACAATCAATGAGGCGCAAGGGCAAAAACTAAAGGTATCAGGTACCTTCAAATCAGGAAAGGAGAACTGTGTTATCCCAAACTTAACGCGAGCAAAGTCGCGGGCTAACGCTAGTAGTAAATATATAAGTTTAGATATAGTGTGGAAGATATATTCAAATTCATTGAGTCCACGGAGATTGCTTCTAGGATATCTGTTACACGTGTACTGAGCCACAGAATAATGTTAACCAGTGAACAAACTACAGCACTTTCACAGAAATTGTACGTCCAAATTAAACCATACGAAAACGAGAATAAAGGTTCCGGTAATGAAAGTAATGGTTTCGTAAAAAATCAAACGTGGGTGTTAAGGTACACCGTGGGAGACGCTCCGGGCGTCGAGCGCCGTGAGACGATTTCCGGCCACCGTAGACGCGGGTCTGTGAACTACGTGTGTCTATAGACGACAGGTATTATTGACTGCGCATTCATGTTCCACGCTTCAAAGAGATGTCTGCCGGCTGGGGTTGCGGTTTGTTGGAAAGAGATACTGCGGCCCCGGAAGGGGCAAAAAAAGAAACACGAATGGGATTTAGTCTAAGATTCTCTACTATTCTATTTCTATTCTCTTTCTCTTTAGTCTAAGTCTAAGATTCTCCCCCATTACGGCACGCGTTAAAGCGGGGGAAGTTATTTAATCCACCATGCCTAAAAAGAAAGGGAAAAGGTAAAGCACGCCAGAAAAGAAAGAATACTTAATTTTTTTCTTAACAGATTTTTCTAGTTTAAATCCTGTTGTTTATACCAACAAGCCTACTGAGCTGTGTTCTATTCGGTACCAGGGTATCAGAAGAGCGAGGGTGAAACGTGGATAATAGCTATCAAGACTGTATGCAAGCTACTGAATGAAAACTGAAGCTATAATTACAATTTGACTTAATTAATGCTGGCGCTGGAACTCGTTTATGGAAAATTTGCAATAAAGAACTATTTAAACTCTACTTAAAGATTTTTTAGCAAAGACCTTGTTGGACTATTATAAAAAAGCAACGTAAGGTGATACCTTTTTAGCAATATGGTAGGTATCAATAACCTTTTTTTGGGGATTGGATTCCATTAAATCAATTCCCTCGCTCTAGGCGGAGCGGGGGTCGTGCAGGCTTTTACTGACTAAAACCCAGACATTATAATTAACACTTGAAACGGGATATTTACCATGTTTGTTATATTTATCGATCATAGCGTTTGCAACATCGTCGAAATTTCGGAAACTCGATACAAATGACAAACATGGTAAATATCCCGTTTCAAGTGTTAATTATAATATTAGTAACCGTCAGTTTCAAGACTTATAAAACAAAGACATGTTCCACTTTCTGTTAATGAACGATCACAAAGGCTGTCTACCGTCCAAAAGTCGCACAAAGGGCTATAGAGTGAGCCATGCTCGGCTTAACTCTTCTAAATCGAGAGCGTAATACCAAAATCACAGTAGGACGACGGGAAGACCGGGCGGTGCAGCCCAGCTGAGTACAGTTAGTCCTTACTAATATTATAAAAGCAAAAGTGAGTTTGTTTGTTTGTTACCTCTTCACACTTTAATGGCTAAACTGACATAGGCTATTTTTTTTTTAAAGAGTGGGATATTAGGGAGAAGGGGGAAGAAATGGAAAATCTTAGCGTTGCTATTACAAATCAATAAGGCGTTACCGAATTTAACGCGAGCGAAGCCGCGGGCAAAAGCTAGTAATATTATAAATCAGAAGATTTTTTTGGTTAAAAGCGATATTTTCTGAACTATTGTTTCGAAGTTCGAGTGGTAAGTCTTAAAGTGTTTGTCCATTCATCGAGACAGGCTACGATACTTTGACAAGTTTGACAAGTACCTACTTAGTTAAAACTTTCAGTTCTAAACCCTGCGTAAACCACAAAAAAATCATCTGAAGCTGAAAACAAGAATAAAAACTCCCAATAAGTTTTTAATTTTGCAAAAAACCTCACGCAAATATTTGAATTTGAGCATGAATTGTTGCAAAGTGAGGCCGTTTTTTGTTTTTGTTGCTTCCATTATTAGGTGTTCTTTCATATATTCAAAAAGATCCTTATAATAAGGAAACAATGAAAAGCCCAAAGTCAGTAATGCCGAAGACCAAATCAGAACAAAAAAAAAACAATTAATTATAAAGTTCATAAACTGGGCACAAGATACTTTGATAGGCTTTGTTTCATACAAATTACTTACATCTTCTTTTTATTCAGTTGACTATGTATCATTATTATGTATTATACAGTTATACAGCCAGGACAAATGAGTCTTGTCTTACAAAGAAAACATGACCATTGTTTACCACGCTGGGCAGAATGGCAATTTCGGACATATTTATTTATTAACTAACTTTTGCCCGCGGCTACACTTGCGTTAAATTCAGAGTAACACAGTTCTCCTTTCCTGATTTGCAGCTACCTGCTACCTGTAGTTTTGGCCCTTGTGCCAGATTGAATGTAATACCAAAGCTAAGTTTTTAATTGTCTTCCGTCTGTCACTCATTTCTCATTTTTTTAGCCTATGTCGGTCTTCAGGGTCCCAACTAGCTCTGTACCAAAATTCATCAAAATCGGTTTTGCCATTAAGGCGTGAATACGTAACAAACACATTCACTTTCGCTTTTATAAAATTAGTAAAGATTTAACACTTATATATAAATTATTAATTTATACTACATGGATAAAAAAAAATACTTTAAAAATATTAAAGTAATCCTTACTTTCTTATTTTAAAAGCGAAAGTGAGTTTGTTTGTTTGTTACCTCTTCACGCTTTAATGGCTAAACCGATTGTGATGAATTTTGGTACATAGATAGTTGGGCAGGCTAATTTTTATTTTAAAAAAGTGGGATGTGAGGGAGAAAGAAGGAAGAAAAGGGAAAACTTAGCGTTGCTATAACAAATCAATAGGGCGCAAGGGGAACTGTGTTACCCCAAATTTAACGTGGGCGAAGCCGCGGGTGAAAGCTAGTACATAAATAATACTAAAATAAAAAAGACAAACGATATGACGAACTGCCGACTTTTTACGAAGAAACTCGACAACTTTAAGTTTAAAAGATAAACACTTGGTTGCCATCCTGATTTCCAGTGGTAGTGGTTTCCTTCGTCCAGTCTATTCCATAAAGAAATAGACTGGACGAAGAACGAATGATCGATGAATGAAGTCAGTGAGGTGGGAAGGAAATTGAAGAATAGGTACGGTTATTCGGTGACCACATAGTCTCCTTTTGTGGTTGGCATAAATGAACTGAAAGTGCGGAGTAAGGCAACGTTTACTTTTTAAGTCCTAGTTGTCTCGCAATGCTTCTATGCCGGGATTTGAATCTCACAATGTCATTGAAAAGATGATTTCACGAAATTACGAAATCACTTTTTTCGAAAACATAAAATCAGGAGAAAGTTTTCTTTTACAAATGTGTAGCAAAACCTACGTCATTGAATTCTAGATATTTTTTATAAATAATACAAACGCGCTTTCTCGTATATTTCATATTCCTGAAACGTGAGGCACGTTCTTCAAGTTTCTCGGCATTGTATTTGAATAATCGTATGTAAGTTCTATAGATATCAGTTTCTAGAACGGATTTAGGTACCCTATGAGGCGATTGATTGGACGAGACATTTAGGGATTTCTATTCCCCTTTTCCTTTGGATTTATTTCACGTATTTGAGCATCGTTTTGAAGAAGGTTTTGCAAAAATAATTTATTATTTAAAGTCTTTTGTTTTGAATAAAAGACTTGAACTAATAACATACCCAAAATTACGTTTAATTTCCCAAATGTCATTATAGACTAACATTTCATCACTGCACGTGAAAACCGGACTTAATGTGGTTATTAACATTATTCAGATGCAAGTCACATAGCCAATGTTACTGCTATTTGGATGATTTATTACCCTTGTGACGACTATAAACTGGTGGACGAAATTGCAACACATTGCAATCTAACTTATGATGAATGAGGTGCGATATTGTACATGTCATCCCACTCACACTCGTGTACACTAATTTATCTGCTTAGCCTATTCCCAACTGGGTTCGGCTTCTAATCTAACCGGATGTAGCTGAATACCAATCCTATCTAACCTCCACAAGTCCACAACCCAGTCAGCACACAACACGATACCCTTTGGTGAGACTGGTTGACAGACATTAAGATCACTGCTTACTTGTAATTACTGTCATCAGCAGACAGACAGGACCGAAAGATTGACCTTACGTCGGTAAGTGCAGTAAACAATAGCATCATTAATCATTCATTTCATGATAATAAATCCCTGCCTAAAGATGAGCCTGAGTATTCTGATAAATCACCTAATTAATCCGAACTTCGAAATAGCTTTCGCGGCATTTGTAGTTGCGAATCTGAACTAGCAAAATACTTCATCAATAACCATCTAACGCGGTAATGCTGCCAGCCTTACTTCACTTTTCATGTTGACAGCAATGCAGACGAACTTTTTGACGCCCTTTAATTATTTTACATGTACATATTTTTGTTATTAATTTATGTCTATTTGAATTTATAATTATGTATGTTATTTTGTTGAAATTGCGTTCGAAAGACTAGGAATTTCTCCTGTATCGTGGCTTGCGTTTACAAACAAAACAGCCAGTCCCGGGACAACTAATCTGTAAACCAGACAAATATTTGTTCCGTGCGGTGATCGAACCCGCGACACGTAGCGCAGCAGTCGATCACTCAGCCACTGCGCCAACTGTGTCGTCACTAACAACTAATTGTGCGAGCTTAGTTTCTAATATGGTTTCAAACTATAAAAAAACTAAACTCATTAAAAACCAGGATAATCATCAGAATACGAAGTTTCATCAAAATACAGCTTATCATACTGTTTCGTTGGCCTAGTGGTCGCAATTACGACTGCTGAGTAAGATGTCCTAAATTCGATTCACAGATCGGGCAAAGTGGCTAGGTGGAATTTTTTTAACGTTCTTTAGTAGTCATTTCTCGAAACTCATTTCTATTAACTGGTTTTATAATAATGGCAATCTATAAAAATGACATTTTACTACGATTTTATTACGAAACCATTGGCCGACCAATGATCGACCATTGGAATTAAGCAGATTACGAACTTTTAGCAAAATGAATTGTCATTTTGCTAAAAGTTCGTAATCTGCTTAATTCGTGATGGAATGACGAAGTTATATAAAATAGCAGACTTGAGACCCTGGTGTCCCTGCCGGTTTTGCGGGTTGTTCGAAAAAGATACCGCGGCCTCGGAACGTAAAGGGCAATAGAAGGAATATGGGTGGGTTTTAGTCAGTACAAGTCTGACATGCCCCCCAGCTCCGCCCAGAGCGGGGGAAGTCATTGGATGATTTCCCACCCGAAAAAAAAAGACCCTGGTATTTTGATGTGAACGATATGTTCATTTGGAACGATACGTTTATACACGGGAGCGAAGATTAATTTCCAATTAATTACTTCATTAATACTTGTTCTATCATTCCTAAAACCTACAATGTTGGGACAAATTTCCTCATTTTTCCTTAATAAAAGTCGGAAATGCGCCAGTACCTTCTAGGGTAAATGAACTGGAACCATACGTTCCAAGGCAGATTTTTATTTTAGTCTGTCTCGCCATCTCAAACTGTATGTTCCTTCATTTAATTTAAAAGAAGATATGAATTATAATAAATATAAATAAATAAATATCTTGGGACAACTCACACACGGCTATCTGATCCCAAGCTAAGCAGAGCTTGTGTTATGGTTACCAGACAACTGATATACACACTTATATAATTTATAAATACATACATATTATAGATAAATCACACCCAGACTCAGAACAAACAATCATGCTCATCACAAAAAGTTTGTCCTGGGTGGGAATCGAACCCACGACCTCCGGCTCAGCAGTCAGGGCCACTAACCACTAGACCAACAGGCCAGTCAATTACTAACTGCTAATATTCTGATACATAAATCAACAAACATTCTTCAAGTTTCAAATCCTAATGGCTATTTTGACAGCCAAGTTCACATTTTAAACTTTTAATTCTTAAGTTAGTTCAGAAAATTGTTTATGCAGAAACTGTCCTGCAAGTTTGGACACACTTATTAATGCAAGAAGGCTTACGCGTCCGAGTTTCCTCTAGGACTTGTAAGTTAGAAATTTTGCGTCCAGTTTGGAATGGATAAATAGTCATCCATACTAAACATGGACGCAAAATTTCTTCTCTTTTCAGACGGATAGCTCAGTGACATTATTCTTAATCCAAAATAGCGAACTACCAAAGGTGGCGCACTAGTTATTTTTTATGCACACCTGATATGGGTATCAAATGAAAGATTTCCTGAGAAGCGGCGAGTGTGGTGAGGTGACTAGCACATCCTTACTTCCTTACTAATATTATAAAAGCGAAAGTGAGTTTGTTTGTTTGTTTGTTTGTTTGTTACCTCTTCACGCTTTAATGGCTGAACCGATTTGGATGAATTTTGGTACAGAGGTAGTAGGGAACAAGGAGACGGACATAGGCTAATATTTTTTTGAAAAAAGTGGGACGTGAGGGAGAAAGAGGGAAGAGAAGGGAAAACTTAGCGTTGCTATTACAAATCAATAAGGCGCAAGGGGAACTGTGTTACCCCAAATTTAACGCGGGCGAAGCCGCGGGCGAAAGCTAGTTTTAAATAAATCATAAATGTACACCATAAGATATTATAAAAACACTAGTAAAGTATCCAAACTCATAAAAAAAAACTCTTAAAAATATCATATTCAAAATTGATTATAAAAAAAACAAAAGCTTTTTTGACCTTCACCTGACCCCCTGAATACCTGTTTATATGTATATCATAGACGAAAACTTATAAACTACGCAAGCAATCTAAATAAACTTGATATGGGAGCACCTCTAAAGTATAACCTCTCATACAAAAAAAGAATTATGAACATCGGCCCACAGTAAGCCGAGTATTCGGTGAAAATTCATAAAAAAAAACGGTCAAAAATAGAACGTCCTCCTTTTTTGAATTCGGTTAAAAAGAGAAAGCCAAAAAAGCTAAATATAAAATCTTACACGTAACAAAATTATAAAATTTTATTACTACTCGGCAGTACTGAATCACCAATTGTACCTAGCCTAAGCTTACAATAAACCCTCGTCACTATTAAATTAGGTAGTTATGATAATTTTATAGTTGCCACTTTATTTTGATGCGCTGACTATCAAAATTGCGGTAAGGTACACATTTTAATTCACACTAAAAGTAGGAAAACACGCTTGGTGTAATCACGTTTTGGTGATGAAACATAACCTCAAAATATTACGTCTGTTATCTGAAAGGGTTAGGTTAAGTCACACGTAATAAGTTAAGGGGTTAGGTTAAGGGAGTTATATGTCCTCGTAGAGGCCACCGACGGCGGCATACTCTCGCGTCTAATCCTAGTTCAGTCCATGGACTGGAGCAGGAACGGGAAGCGGCCATCTCCTTCTGCGAAGCAGTCATGCTAGCGAAGGACGGACGGCACGTCCTTCGCTGTTGACGGCACGTGTTCCACGCGCTCCTCAAAGAGATGTCAGTAAAGTAGAGAGTCCTACTAGGGCCGCCCTGAATAATTGTGGGTTCGAAACATAAAGGGCATGGCAGGGAACATGGTTTTAGTCAGTACAAGTCTGAAACTTCAGTTTGATGATTATAATTCCGTAAAAAAGGGATTAGTTATTTATGTTTAAATACCATGTTTGGTCGCGGTTTTTTGCCATTAACTGGGTACAAATCCAGACTCAGTGACTGCTAATGAGAAATCCTATATGAAAAACCCCAAAAAAAATTTGGCCGACTTGAAGACCGAACTTGGGAAATCATGCTTAGAAGTCGCGATTAGAACCAATTAAAAAGCATTAATGCGTATGTATTGGGTTCCAGTATTTCGGCCATCAAAACACCGGACTCAGTTATTTATCCAGGGTCCAAAATATCTCTGTACCAAAATTCATCAAAATCGGTTAAGCCATTTAGGCGTGAAGACGGAACAAACAAACAAACAAACTCACTTTCGCTTATATAATATTGGTAAGGATGATTTTTGATTTCCAAAAGAGATTTTGAAAATAGTCCCTATAATAATATTCCATCCTATAACTTTTTTTGTTATTATTTTTCTTGGAACGAATTTGCCATACTATTTTTGGATTAAACAGCTTGTTATACCCGTGAGATTGATAAATGATCGGGATCGCCTACATCAGTAGGCCTACCATGACATCTTAAAGCAGTTCTTATGCCACTGAGGGAAAGAGATGGCGCTAGACACCCTGTATAGCTTTATCTCTTTCCCTCAGTGGAATTAGTTCTGCTTTAAGACGTCATAGTAGGGTAGCTGTAACCGCTTGACTGACTACCCATGTATTTGGCAGTTAATATTTCAGTCGTATTTTTGTTTTAGCCCTGTGACAATCGCTCGATGCCCTCCGACCGATGAAAGTTGGGACACGTGAATAAGGAATAGCCACTATAGGTTTGATTTCTTTATTTACCCCAAGGGTGGACCCTTTACGATGAAAATAAAAACAAAACACAATTTAACGGTCATCAAGACCTGGAGAAGTAGAAAACCGGAAGAGAAAACCAGAGGCATCTATAAATAAATATCTTGGGACAACTCACACACGGCTATCTGATCCCAAGCTAAGCAGAGCTTATGTTATGGTAATCAGACAACTGATATACACACTTATATGATTTATAAATACATCACACAAAGTTTGTCCTGGGTGGGAATCGAACCCACGACCTCCGGCTCAGCAGTCAGGGCCACTAACCACTAGACCAACAGGCCCGTCAATCCAAAGACAACCTATGCAAGCACGGCTTAACCTAAAGATCGACCTGAAAGGCCATTGTTTAGCCACAAGCTCCCCGTTTTTGTTATAAATGTACAAATAAAAAAAATAAGCAAATGTTTTCATTAAAAACTTAAAACATATAAGCATAAAAAAATTACTTAAATCAATAATTATGAAAAAGAGAACAGAAACAAAGTATCTATAATATGTCAAGCAATTTGAATTTCGAATTGCATCCACGTCAAATTTAAGGAGGCATTATGCTAATGATTCTTGACCCGAATTAATAATAAAATTGAACGGTTTTTTTTTAGAGGATATCGGTAGGTGTCACACCACGCGTGGCCTGTCAGATATTTGCCTTAGAACACAAACATGTGCAACGCACTTTCATACACGAATTTTTTTTTCGATGATTTACTCTCTAAACCACGGCGCCCGTATTCCTTCTCGCACCTTCTGACAAATTGAAACTACTAAAACAAGCAAGCGTTTAATTCATTATTATTGACCAGGTACCGTAATTTTTAGCTTTCTGAATTTTTGGACGTTCAAAAGTCCCAGTTAAATAAATGAAACTCAAATAAACAGAAAAAACTCAAACCGAAATAGTTTGAGTTTTGACAAGGATGCAAAACTACACCATCTGTAAGCGTTAGTCTGCTACAATACTGTCATTGGTTCGAAAAGCTTGCTACTAAAAGCTGCAGTCAAAAGCTTTTAGGAAGTATAAAGAGAGTGCGGAAGCGTAGCTTTTAACAACGTTTTAGTGAGCTACAGGTCTGATAGAATTTCCCATGGGAAGGAATGATGGACTTCCATACACTTTTATATTACATTCATGCAGGCATTCATTTGGGACTTCATTAATTTTAATTTATCCATCCAAAGTGCTTATCATCTTCATAAGAAATATCTTATAGTTCTTTACTGTGAACATTTTCCAAAGGGTGATACAATGGGCGGTCTTATCGCTTACAGCGACAATGCTGCAAGTACTCTGTGGTGTACCAACTACTCAGCAATATATACATACACAAAGCAAAAACAAATCTATATAAATCCTTACTAATATTATAAAAGCCAAAGTGAGTTTGCTTGTTACGTCTTCACGCCTCAATGGCTAAACCGATTTTGATGAATTTTGGTACAGGGATAGTTGGGAACCTGGAGACGGATATAGGAAATGAGGGAAGAAAAGGGAAAACTTAGCATTGCTATTACAATAAATAAGGCGCAAGGGTAAAAACTACAGGTAGCAGGTACATGTAAATCAGGAAAGAGGAACTGTGTTACCCAGAATTTAACACGAGGGAAGCCGCGGGCAAAAGCTAGTATTATAATAATCATGTAATAAGAGCAGAAAAACCATGTCTATTGATGTTTAAAGGTAGTGATTTTGATCATATTTTTTAACACAGTATTTTATATTCGCGGTAATATTTAAACGAAGTTCTTAATTGCTTACACGTGCCTATATTTTCTTCAGTCTATTTTGAAGGTGGAATAAAAATATGGCCGGTTTTCAATAATTAATTTACTGGAAGTTTTTTTACTAAGGATTTTTACGATTAGTTGAGTGGTATCAATTTAGGAACTAATTTGATTTGTTCGCCATCTTTGAAAGGGTCGTTTATCATAATCAGCTGATATTATTTCATCTCTGGCTTTTGTCAGAGGGAGTAGGGTAGGAGGGAGGGGGTAGAGTATACGATACGATCTCTTTACATTTGGTGTATTCTCGTTTCACTTTCTTATGGCCAACACTGACTTAGGGCCAACGCCAACGATGTCTGATAATATCAAATTTCAAAATCAAATTAAACTACATGGGCACTTTTAAAACGTCGAGAATAATAATAATAATATATTTTACTGACATTAAGAGCTGTTCTGACTCCTGAGCTAGGTGAGACCTCTGTTACAGAAGTCAGTATCTTCACCCCTTTTTGGTACTAGCAGTTTATGCAATAAAAAAGAAAATATAAATTACTTAAAATTAACTTAAAGCATGCTCTTGAGTGGAATGTGTGTATGTATGGGTTAATGAATACACTTAAACTAAACTTTAAAAATCGGGTTGGTCGTTTCCTATGGAGACGATCGACATATAACTAGGTTATAGAAGCTGATATCAAAAGATTCTATTGTTTCCTATTATAGTTCTGTTGTAAATTCAACTAAAATTGAGAATCTATGGAACAGCATTTTTTTAATTCCCTGCTTTTTATGTTTTAACTAGCTTTCGCCCGCGGCTTCACCCGCGTTAAATTTGGAGTAACACAGTTCCCCTTGCGCCTTATTGATTTGTAATAGCAACGCTAAGTTTTCCCTTTTCTTTCCTCTTTCTCCCTTACATCCCAATTTTTTCATAAAAATATTAGCCTATGTCCGTCTCCTGGTTCCCAGCTATCTCTGTACCAAAATTCATCAAAATCGGTTTAGCCATTAAAGCGTGAAGAGGTAACAAACAAACAAACAAATAAACAAACAAACAAACAAACTCACATTCGCTTTTATAATATTAGTAATTTTTCATAAAAATATTAGCCTATGTCAGTCTCCTGGTTCCCAGCTATCTCTGTACCAAAATACATCAAAATCGGTTTAGCCATTAAAGCGTGAAGAGGTAACAAACAAACAAATAAACAAACAAACAAACAAACAAACTCACATTCGCTTTTATAATATTAGTAAGGAAGTAAGGATAAGGAAGTAAGGATATACAGAATGATGTATTAAATATGTGTTAAGTTTATATGGAATGATGTGCACACGTGTTAAACAATTTTGCGTCGGAGTCCATTCTACCCTGTACTCCCTCTCGGCAGAGCCGGGAGGAGTATCAGATTTTTACTGACTAACACCCAAGTATGTTCTTTCTTTCGCCCATAATGGTCCGGGGCCGTGACATCTCTTACGAACAACCCGCAACTCCAGACGCTGTATAGTTCTTGTGAGTTATTCCAAAAAGATTAAAAGAAACTCAATGCATTAAATTTTTGACTTGCATCACCCTCATTTTCTTAACGGACTTGGATCTTGTTAAGTGGTTGTTTAAATCTGGCGAAGTAATTAGTTTTGCCAACATCTGATGCCTTTAAGCAAGATCATGAAACTTCAGACCAAGAAATAGTTCAGCTTAAGATGCCTTAATCAGAAATTAACTCACTACTAAGTGTTCGCAGTAGTTAATTTTCCGATAAAATCCATAAATTTGAAATGAGGTGGTAATTACTACCCGCTCAAGTGAAATACCGGTGATTCTTGTCCTATTTTACTTTGACGTTGAGTGCGTTACAGGGCATTTTTGCCCTATTTCGCCCGAGTGCGTTACGGTATCATAATATATTTGTTTCTTTCTATCACACGGTGTTATATATACTTTTTCTCTTTTCTACTGGAATCTTATTAGAATTATTCATGCTAAAAATACGCCAAAAGTTCCTAAAATGGAATGTTCGATTGAAAAAATAATGTCAAAGTCAGTCGTTGGTTTTCGCGCGCTAAGCGGATGATTGTCGCGATATTTTATTTGTTATTTCGGTTCTGAGTAAGAATTATTGTGTTATTTACGATCTTATTAGACAATAAGAATATAATCTTTGTGTGTGCAATCGAATTTTAACCTGAGAGTTAGTATATTTCTATTTCTGTGTGGTGTTCAGTGAACTTGTAACAGTTAGGTAAGTGGGAATTCCTTCAATCAATTCCATATTTTTCTGTATTCGATAAACCTATCAACATTATATTTACACATATTATGTTAAAATAGGAACTAAGCTTTCAGATTGTAACAATATTTTTACTTTACGTGAAAGGGTTTAATTGTAGTAAATTATTTAATTTTGGTGAAAAATTATTCACCGTCAGCAAATGTCATTCGTCCTCATCATATGCCTGAAAAGAACATATTTTTTAACTATGAAGTATGTTTTTTTCATTTATTCGTATGTAGATAGAACCCTTCCACCATAACAAGTCATAAAATATATATGTTACCGATAAGCTTTTTAAAATAATCTATTTTAAAGTTGAAATAACGTTTTTTTCAACATAGTCATTGTTTACAGCTAAAAATAAAAACATTTGAAACTTAATGTCAACAAACACCTGATACGACTTGAAAGAGTCATTCATTAGCTTGAACAAAAACAACACTTGAGGTGACTCATGTTACGAACGAGTAACAAAAAATAAACATCTTGTGACCTCGGCCGTCTGGCGCGGCTTCCCGCCATTTTGATTTTCGAGCGGTAACACTCAAGGCGTAATTGTGACACCTGTCCCACATTCCTACGGCTACGTCTCTACCAATTGATTACTAGTTATTGCCACGTCTGTAGTTTCAATCTAGGCCCAATATGCTAGCGCTGTGGCGTATTTATTTTTATGAAATACTAGCTTTTGTTAGTGGCTTCGCTCGCGTTAAATTCGGGGTAGCACAGTTCCCCTTGCGCCTTATTGATTTGTAATAGCAACGCTAAGTTTTTCCTTTTCTTCCCTCTTTCTCCCTCACATCCCACTTTTTTAAAATAATAATTAGCCTATGTCCGTCTCCTGGTTCCAAACTATATCCAAAATTATGTACCAATTCATCACAATCGGTTTAGCCATTAAAGCGTGAAGAGGTAACAAACAAACAAACTTACTTTCGCTTTTATAATATTAGTAAGGATTTCAGCGCCATGTTGATATAGGAACTTTATTGGTATTGCATAATGTGTTTTTATTTTCATGTCTCATTTTTAGGGTTCCATACCTCAAAAGGAATAAACGAAACCCTTAAAGCCTTATAGGATCATTTTATTGTCCGTCTGTCGAGACTCTTTCTTGGGATCGCGTGGAGGTATTTAAGTTGATAACATGGTTAAAGCAGTGGCTGAACGATCGACTGCTACGCAGCATGTCGCGGGTTCGATTTCCGCACGACACAAATATTTGTATAACCTGCGATAGTTGTTTCGGGTCTAGATATTTGTGTATCTGAGTTTAAATGTTTGTAAACGCACTCACGATACAGGAGAAATAGGAATTTCTCCTTTCGTTTGGGACAACGTTTTTTAGTTAGTCAAGTCTATGTTTCTTGGACCTGTGAAAATCAAGCCTTGATGCGCGAGTCAGACCCACACATTTTTCCCTGTATTGTCCTGTGCAAGTCAAATAAATACTTTTTTTTCTTCTTTTTATATGCGTTTAGGTTCACTATAAAGATTCTATGCAAAGATGTGTGATAAGACTAATTTTAACATTCTCATTAATTATGTAACTGAGTGACTCTCGACAGATCTGGCATAGTCTGGCGTCTGAGAATAAGATGAATGATGAAACCTTGCTTAATAACTTGTAGGTAAAGTCTAGTCAGTTTGGTTTAATACTGGAAGCTTATCTAGAACAATTAATGAGGCGGTTTTCTATTTTCTACCGACGAAAACAAAAGGAAGAGGTTCTTAATTTGACATTTTATGTATTATAACGCATACCTTTTCAGAGATGTTCGCTTTGAATGATTCTTTTTTTATTGGAGAGAGTATATCTCCAGGATCTATTTGAAGTTGAAAGAAAAATCCGCCTCTAAGGGTGAAAAAATAAGGGGTTGATTGTTTTTCTAGGTACTGAATTTTCTATTATGAACCGACTCATTTTAGGGAACGAATATATTATAATTAGGACGGTAATCGTTTATCTTGTATTTTTTTTAAATTAAGTAACCGTAACAATAAAACTTGATAAAATATTTGGAGTCAGAGGGGTTTGTTTTCAATTATTGTGTTATTTAAATACTCATCTGATAATCTTTTAGGTTAAAGAATTTTGATGAAATTTTTAATCCTTACTAATATTATAAAAGCGAAAGTGAGTTTGTTTGTTTGTTACCTCTTCACGCTTTAATGGCTGAACCGATTGTGTTGAATTTTGGTACATAGATAGTTGGGAACTAGGTGACGGACATAGGTTAATTTTTATTAAAAAAAAGTGGGATGTGAGGGAGAAAGAGGGAAGAAATGGGAAAATTTAGCGTTGCTATTACAAATCAATAAGGCGCAAGGAGAACTGTGTTACCCCAAATTTAACGCGGGCGAAGCCGCGGGCGAAAGCTAGTATAACTATAAATAACTAGCGAAATGTGGGTGTAATTTTCAGTTACACTTTCGCCCCTAACCTTTCAGGAATCTTTCTTTCTTTATCGAGTAGTTAGTGCATGTGGGGTCCGCGGGGGTCCCATGTTCCTTCTCTTGCCCTTTATGTTCTGGGGCCGCGGTATCTCTTTCGAACAACCCGCAAACCCGGGACCCGGTTAAGACCCGGTTGCGACTGTGTGGTTAGTGCCTAGGCTTTTGACTTGGCATAATATGATCTTGAAAATATCTCTCAGGCATGCTGGTTGGAATCTCGATGTTTACCTTCACCGAAGTAAGTTATAATTAAACAATACAAACGTGAATCTGCAATCTTACAGGT
Organism: Ochropleura leucogaster; assembly: GCA_958449745.1. Lineage (NCBI taxonomy): Eukaryota > Metazoa > Arthropoda > Insecta > Lepidoptera > Noctuidae > Ochropleura > Ochropleura leucogaster. The sequence continues at coordinate 3,147,438 of OY288206.1, forward strand.
GCATGCTTTGGGTTCGAAGGACCTATAATTAATTTATAGTATTTATTGTGCAATATTACGCATTTTTCAATTTTAGCAATGTTATTTCTCTATTATTTTATTTACCGATCTTTTAGGTTTTACTAATGCTACTATTTTTATACATTTTTACTTTTCGATATTGTTTTTATTTTATTATTCAATTTTATTACTGTTTCTAACTGTGATTTTATAACTATGTGTTTGATAATGCTTTCGAGCGAATGGCACTCGTGGGCAGTAGCTGAAAATCAACGTCAGGTGGCAGGCTTGTGTTGCACATCTGGCATTATGCTGAGTTGAGGCCCTTTTGGCATTATTTATTTTAATGTTAAGCTGTTCCTTGTTTTTAATAATGCTGAATAAACGCAATTTTCTTTCTTTCTTCTATAACTTGGCTGTCCGATGGGTACTGTACAGGTGACATAGTATATGGTAAGATTTTAGTAATTGCTGTTACTTTAATAATCTAAATTGAACTTACAATGTCTCTGCCACTTGAAGTTATGCTGGATTTCATGCCGCATACCCCTCCACAACTTAGTGACGATTAAAGAGTATGCGAACGACATGATGAATATGGGTATCAGCAGCAGTCCAGCATCTATACCGAGGTTAAATGCACGTTCCAGCTCCAGGCTTGTCCAAACTTCTCGGCATTTGAAGGCTGTGAAAGAAAAATGAGTGTAGGATTTTGATTGAAATGCATTTAGTAATAGACAATGTCAAAATGGGACTGTGCAAAAAAGGAATATCGGAATACACAAAGCTTTTATTTAACTCACAATATATGTATTTTGAAGTAGAAATCTTTATTTTTAAGTATATGTATGCCAAAATGTACATTTTATAGTATTTTACGCGACTTATAATATCCGCCAGCCGCCATTTACGCCTTATGTTAAAAATACAGGTATCTGTACCTTAGTACCTTATAATAGTTTCTATGCATTTTAATGTTGCACTCACTTCGACTTGGCGTAAGAAAAAAAACCTAGACGATTAGTAGGTACATATGATTTTTTTTCAGTTTTTCAAAATCACTCAGAACGATAAATAAAACCTAATATTCGTTGTTACTTTTCGATTATAACCTCTAACTCTAGTGTATTTTTTAAATATAGCTATTCTGCACCTAGTCCGCTATTAAATAAGATCACAATAGAGTTTATTAATGACAAAGAGATACATGATTTTTCGATGCTTTTGGCTCCAGGACCAACCATGTATAGACGCAGAGTAATGTACTTTGATATATAATGTAAAATACAAGGTAATATTTAATTCCATGTCATCATAATCATTATCAATTTGGACTAAAATTAACCTCGGCCTCGTTGGAATTAATCTCCTTTCGGGATAATAATAGTAAAGTTTATTCATAGCCTGACATTTTGGTGATAGATCGATTGGAGCGTCGCGCAATGATTGTTAATATAACGGCCCCGCATTACGAGAACTTTGTGAAAGCTTCGTCAGCAACTAGTTGACGCCCGCGGCTTCGCCCGCGTGATGATCGATAAAAAGTATCTTATGTTAACTCATAAGATATTACATAGTTGTAAGACGGGCCTGTTGGTCCAGTGGTTAGTGGCCCTGACTGCTGAGCTGGAGGTCGTGGGTTCGATTCCCACCCAAGACAAACTTTGTGTGATGAGCATGATTGTTTGTTCTGTGTCTGGGTGTGATTTATCTATAATATGTATGTATTTATAAATTATATAAGTATGTATATCAGTTGTCTGGTTACCATAACACAAGCTCTGCTTAGCTTGGGATCAGATAGCCGTGTGTGAGTTGTCCCAAGATATTTATTTATTTATTTTAGTTTTTTCATACATTCTCCCCTATCAGACGTCACGGCATCATTTACTCCTTTCTCTTTCATCAACAACATTATGCCATGATAATAAATTTGAGTTCTAAAGCCTTTCATCTGTAAAAGCTTTACTTTACACACGGACAAATATTTTAGCTATTATAGTTGTCTAGTACAGTGCCGAACTATTTAAACGAAAAAAATAACAACAATGTGCTTGCCAAGTTTTGGGGAAAAAATTATTACTCGTGAACATTATTCGTGAATCATATCCACGCCATTAAAAGCGGTATTTCTAAACGTTTCGCGCGAGCGTGGCACAAAAGTATTGAAACAAAACTTCCAAAGCGAGAACTTCAAATGCAAATGCATTTTTGACGCGACTGCCGAAAGGAGGGTTATGTTTTTCGAGCGTACGGTTACATTTACATGTTTGTAAATGAGTTAATATGTATTGATGTTAGTATGCAAATATGTACGTATGCTTGTATGTAGGTACATAAGTTGTAAGTCAGGGGGACCGAATATTACAAATTTTAAAATCAACGTTTTGCCTTTATTTTATGCCGCAAATTTGTGCTAAAGCTTCCGAATCGAAAGAACTGTAGGGTTACCATGACATCTTATAGCAGTTCTTATTCCTGTGTGAGAAAGAGATGGTGCTAGATACCCTGTTCTCTTACCCTCAGTGGAATAAGTTCCGCTTTAAGACGTCATGGTAGCTGAAAGTCCAGCGTCAGAGTTTTGGCTCACCGAGATTGAGATGATGCAGATCAGCAGTAAAAGTAAAAAAAAACTGATATTTTGAAGTTTTGAAGACACGGCTGGCACATTGGCTGAGCGATCGACTACTACGCTGCGTGTCGCGGGTTCGATCCCCGAACGGAGCAAATATTTGTATGGCCTACAGATAGTTGATCCGGGTCTGGCTGTTTGTGTATGCGAGTGATCTAATTGTTGTTTTCACACCCACGATATAGGAGTAATTCTGTGAGGCAACGTTTTTTTTAAATAAATGCATAACATTAAACAATACATTATAATAATATATTGAATAAATCCAACAATTAATTAACCAAAACAGAAATTAGTAAAACTACACTTCTACAGATAATTAAAAATAAATAATAATACTAAACAACATAAGACGTTATAAAGTCTTGTGTAAGCTATAGCTAAAGCCCGATAGTCCATATATCTCAGCAAGTCCTAACATTTTGCAAATCCGGCTTTTATGCAAATTTAAGATTTTTGCCCTGGGAATGCTCACATGCGGTAGCGCTGAGTTTGCATGAGAAAATATGGGTGCCTGTTGGGGCTTTATACATATAACATTTACCGTCACTTTTGCGAGAGAGGTAAACTTTGATACGGTTAACGTAATTTTGTAAAAGTTTGAAATCTAAATTTCTTGAGATACCTAATAATTAAATTAAGTTTCGTGACTTTCAAAACATTTATGACTAACGTGGGTTGTTCATAACAATAATGGTAATTATCATACTTTGACGGCACGGTAGGCGCAGTGGCTGAGCAATCGACGGCCGCGCTGCGTATCGCGGGTTCGATCCCCGCACGTAACAAATATTTTTATGACCTACAAGTAGTTTTTTCAAGTCGTTTACAAACATTTTAACTCACAAACTTTGTGAATTAAAATGTTTGTAAACGCCCCCCCGATTCAGGAGAAATTCCTAGTATATGCAAGGTTAAAAAAAGGATGGTATTTAAACGTACTTCAATTTATTCCCATTTCGTTTACCTAATTTTGCCTGTGTTGCACCAAATTTACTGAATGAGCACCAAAATATGTTAATTAAAATATGTCATAACGAGCATCAGGAAAAAGACAGCACTACAATAAAAAAGTGTTATATCTTTATCCATTTTCTATTAATGCAAGTCGTTACTGGCACTCGCCGGCCGCGGCCGCGGCACCGCTCGCTCCGCTCGCTCGGCTCGTGCGTAGGGGGTCGCAGTTTTAACCTAACCTAACCTACGCATTTTTTTTGCATTCAGAAAAGAATATTTGGTGCACGATCAGTATTTTTGGTGAACACAATTTTTTTTCCCTTAAAAAAATATAGGTACTTAGCACCTGATACACCAAGTACCTTTGGAAACTAAACAATATTGGACATGACTCAGGGCATTTATATCTATGTAAAAAATATCTTTAAGTGTTTTGGAACAAGAGGTGTTTCGATTAAACTTATTTTGAAGTTCATTCTCAGTTTTAAAATGAAAAACAATTTATCAAATCGAAATGTCAGTAGCGTTGCGGTGAAGTGGAACCAACAAAAAGTTTATAATGTAATTCGACATCTGCGCATCATGATTTATTCATGAATTTCTGCGTAAGATAAGCGTTAGTAAAATCGAATTGTATCTAAGAAATTCGTATTTTCGCTTCGACAATAAATTCTTTAATCCGTAAAATATTGGTTTTCTTGATTTGTGTCTGAACTTAAACCTTAACCTTATTTTAAATAATTAGTGTTCCGTACATTAAAAATGGAATATGTATATCACTCTCTGTCTGTCTGTCAACGCCGTTTATCTAATCTCGTTGAGGTATCAAGTCGAAATTAAATCAACATACTCAAGTCTGTGGTAAAATAACGCGTAGGTAGTGTTGGATAACTTGATTTAATACTTTAGTTAGGTGGAAGTTCTTTTGAGTCATACGAAAATGTAAATTATTTATGTTTATGATTATCATGCAAAGTACAAAACTCCAAAGAAATAAGAAGATGTGATATTAGGTCAACCCAGCCGCCGCGAGAGACGCGTCGGGGGTCGGGAGACGCGTGACGGATCCCGGCCACCGTAGTTGCAAAGCATAGGGGCTTACCTGGGTCGCAATTGTTCGTAAGAGATACTGTGCCCCGGAATATAGGGTAAAAGGAGGAATATGGGTGGGTTTTAGTCAGTAAAAGACTAACACTCTCGCTTCGCTCAGAGCGGGAGAAGTTATTTGAAAGAGAATTGTTTGAAAGAGATACTGTGACCCGGAATATAGGGCAAAAGAAGGAACACTCCCATCCACGAAAAAAGAGCTACTTCCCTCGCGTATTAACATAGGACCAAAACTGACAAAACAAACTGATATAATTATATAGATCGGATTAACTTACCTAGTGACATCCGATCCTCAATTATGTGAAGTAATCTCGTCCTCATTCAGTACTATGTAGTTTGCACTTCGCACAACTCGCTGTACCACAATTTTTAAAGATGAACGCATTCATCAAAAAACATTTTGATAATCTGTGGTCCGTGGCTCTGTATGCTCTATGGATATCTGTCATGTTCATTAGTTCAAAGTATAACACACACTTACATACCACAACTTTCCAACAGGGTAATGATGAGAATCTGGGAAGGGTTGGGATACAATGAGGACGAGATTACTTCACATAATTGAGGATCGGATGTCACTAGGTAAGTTAATCCGATCTATATAATTATGTTCCGTAATCTCGTCCTCATTCAGTACTATGTAGATGTTTAAAGAAGAAAGTTGTGATAATAATCAACAGGTTTATCAAATAAACATAAAATTGGCAACGTAAGCTTCACAAAACTATAATAATAATCACTGACAAGGGTGAACAGAAGAAAAATACACTATAACATGGGACAAGGGCATTTGATGAATCAGTCTCAATGATTAGTTAATTTTATTAATAAATTATCAACAAATCATTTTTAATCAATCTTATGGTACAAGTACTTATCAATGACAGTCATTACTGTGACTGCTTATTCAAAATATTAAAGAAGACACTTAGCCATAACTTATTAAAACATCTTACAAATAGATATCTATTGAACACACTGCTTCAGCATTCGGATAATTATGATTGACTGATAATTATTATTGGCCTGTTATAGTAACAACCAAATGTAGAAGATTTTTGTGTCCACCCTGCAGCTCTTCTTATTACCATAATATTTATGCCACTTTCAGAAGCCTTTGAAGTAGAGGCTTGTGCTGCGAACTTAGTAGTATCTAAGCCACTATCATTCAAAACTTCCTTAATCCATCTACTTATAGACGCAGCAGAGGAAGCATGGTAAGGTATAATAGTTTAGTATAGCTTTGGTACTTTTAATAACAAGGTAAAGTTTTAGTTAGGCAAATGCTCACTTTATCTTTGATATTAATTTAGGTTGGTAATATTAAGTAAGTTTGTTCTGTCTAGATATTTTCATAATTTCTGAGATTTTAATTTCAATATTATTTATATTTTCATTTTATGTATATTAATAAGCGATAAAGTCTGGATTCTATGGGCAGGTACAAAAGCTAGCAATGTTACTTATTTCATTGTAAGCAAATCCAACCTAAGGTCTTGATTTTTTAGGCAATATATTTGATAGGTATCTCAAGACAATGCTGGAATCCCATACTATGTCATATTTAGAATTCTTTGATCACTCTTTCATCTGATCCCAAATGAGGCCGTAAGATTATAGAAATTGTCGGACCTTATGGTGTTCAGTCAAGAATGTCATATTACTCAATATGACATTCTTTATTTAAATTTAAATGTTAAGAAAGAGATTACCACGCACGAGTACAGAGTCTGACACGGGATGCACATCTCGACTCTTACAGAAAATTTTATATAGTGCTGATTAATACTGTTGTCAGATTTAGTTTTACGAAGAGATCAACCTCATATACATTGAGCAAGAAGGTATGCTTTCCTTAAAAAACTGCTCCTGATAATATGGCGGCAGTCAGTTTGAGGCTCTTATGCAAATGATGTGAATCCCTGAAAGAAGGCAGTAGTAAGCTATTACAGGTTTTGAACACAATTGTCTCTGATTTCACCATGGAGCTGAACATTGAATACTATGGTTATGCTTTCCACCAAGTAACTGTTCTACAACAATGCCTGATTTCACAATCATTATTTTCTGTAGTAACTTACTAAAAAGATTAAATACATAGAAAAATATTCTTTCTATTCTAATGGTAAAAGCATCTATGAAGTATCCATCGGGCCAGACCCCGCTAGCTAAGATACATAATGACTTTTTTTTTTTTTTTTTTGTCATATCTGTAATCCGATTAAACTGGGGCTCAGCCAATTTTTTAATTTTTAACAATTGTTTCATAATATGCCATTGCACATTAGAGCCCATTCAATTTCAGAGTAGGGATGTCTTGAACCTCTAAAGTTGCAAAAGCATTGTATTTTGAGCTAATATAGGATTCATACACCCATAGCCTTTTCTCACATTTCTATCATAATTGAGATAGACCATTATCTACCTTATGCATACGTCTTTTTTTTTTTTTTTTTTTTTTTTCTACTTGTAGGTAATTTAATTGAAAACAGTTGTCTTTCACTGTCCAGTGACCATGACTGTTGCAGACATCAGATGTGTTGACAGAAAGGTAGACTGCGTTTATTACAGAAGGGTGTACCTCATTCTTTTCATTAGAATTCTTTAAGGCTAATATTTTTATGGCTTTCCATAACTGTATGCATATTGGTTATGGATAAATGAACATAATTTAATATGAACCCGGGATGCTGACAGTATTGTTCAGGCTGAATGCAACTTTTTCCGTGTCAATTATAAATCCCAGAATTTCTAATAATATCTTAGTAGTGAGCACACTGTGTAAACATTTTTCATATGAATCAGAAAAATGATCAAGATGACATCATAGAGATAAATGACAGACAACAACTTAATGACCTCAGGTGACACTTTACTGGTTTCATGACTTTAGTAAACATACACAACCTATGGTGCTGTATTAAGACCAAAGGGAAGGCACTTAAATTCATAAAATTTGATCTAGAATAGTTTAAGAATGTTTTCCATCAAATTCATATTGAATTGATATCAAATAGTATGCATTCTACAGGTCAATTGAGGATATGAAGCATACAGGGGTCATAAGCTGTGTTGCTGTTCTTAAATAGTCTAATTTAAAATGAGACAAACTTGTTTAAGATTTTCAATATGAATATCCATGGACTATCTGACTTAGTGTATTTCAGTCTGTCCGCTACTATTTTGCAAGTTATGCGTGTATTATTCAACTGCTTTGCCGACTTATTAACTGCTTTAATAGTGCTTACTTTTACCAGTTATTTATCTCGAAAGAGGTTTTCGCAAATAGAGTCCATATTTCCATTAGTTCTCTTAAATCTCTGTTTAGCTCAGGTAATATTAGATATCTTTATGTGGTTCTCACGGAGCAAGTCTCACAGTATACAGGCTGTATCACTCCAATTTTTAATATGTTGGTCATACTCATGAAAGGCAGTTATGCTGTTTAGCACCATGCCATTGGTAGTGATTACTACAAATAACACAATTTGTTTTCTGGACAACCACATTACTTTCACAAGTTATTATGTCTTTTGACTGGAACTGTAGCAGAATCTTTAGTTTTTTTTTTTTTTTTTTTTTTTTTATGACATTCAAAAGTGCCTGTAATGGTCTAATTGAAATAAATGTTTTGTTTGAACCTTTTGTTTCATTTGACACTATTTTCATTAATTAAAGCTGCTTCCTCGTAATTAGCTAGTGGTGGAATTAATAAGCTAAAGTTCTTTGCAGGATTGTGTTTTAATGATATGCCTTAAAGTTAGTTTCAAAGCTATTCTGATGAATGGCCGTCTAACGTTTTGTTGAGCTTTTATTGATTCAATTGAATTCTAATCTGGCACATTTTTGTCCCAGGAGCAGGAGGAGGTTATTGGTATCACTTTGAGAGGAGTGGTGCTTCTTCCAAATCTGCCCCCCCCCTTTCTTCTGTTTGAGCGTCAAGCGTTCTGTTTGTGTTTCACTAGATGGAGTACTACGACGACTGTATTCATTATTCGATGAGGATGATAATCACCGACGTCGAGGCGTCTCATTGCATTGTCTATGCTCGTATAACAAACGACTTCTTGACCGTGCTCGGCTGGAGCGATTTTCGTAGATAAGTAAGCAACAAATGCAGTGTGAACTTGAAGCTATTAAATCCATCGCTGGCCTTTCGTGAAAGCCCTAGGATACATTCGAAATATTTTCGATTTACGACAATAACACAACCACTCGTGAAGGCTCTTAGGATGCAGTCAAATTGTTCTTTAGTTGTTTACGACAATGTCATCGGCCAACCTCTCGTGAAGGCTCAAAAGATGACGTGGAATTGATTTTTAAGACAATTGCGTCGGCCAACCTCTCGTGAAGGCTCTTAAGACGCAGTCGCTTTGAGTTTTGTTTGCGACATTGTCATCGGCCAACCTCTCGTGAAGGCTCAAAAGATGACGTGGAATTGATTTTTATGACAATTACGTCGGCCAACCTCTCGTGAAGGCTCTTAAGACGCAGTCCAATTGAGCTTTAATTGTTTGCGACATTGTCATCGGCCAACCTCTCGTGAAGGCTCAAAAGATGACGTCGACTTGATTTTTATGGCAATTGCGTCGGCCAACCTCTCGTGAAGGCTCTTAAGACGCAGTCGAATTGAGCTATAATTGTTTGCGACATTGTCATCGGCCAACCTCTCGTGAAGGCTCAAAAGATGACGTCGACTTGATTTTACGACAATTGTGTCGGCCAACCTCTCGTGAAGGCTCTTACGACGCAGTTGAATAGAGCTTTAATTGTTTACGACATTGTCATCGGTCATCCTCTCGTGAAGGCACTTAAGACGCAGTCGAAACGACTTTTAATTGTTCACAACAATGACACCGGCCAAACTCTCGTGAAGACTCTTATGATGTGGTCGAACTGAGCTTTAATTGTTTACGACATTTCATCGCCCAACCTCTAGTAAGGGCTCAAAAGATGACGTCGGATTGATTTTTAATTATTTACTACAATAGCATTGGTTAAACTCTTATAAAGGCTCGTAAAATGCAGTCGAATTGTATGATGCAATCTAGATTGGACATGAGGGTACCTACCTACATACCCGAACGTGGATTCTAATAACTCGAATGTTATGTACATACCAGGGCTAACCTCACGTGAAAGCTCATTGGTGAAATCCCATTCGCAACAGTATTCCGCTAATTATCTCACAAGGAATCTCTAAGACCACATTTGAACATTAGATTTCTAAAGATTTTTTTTGTAGGTAGGTTTGTAAAGCTTACCGCCGTCAGCGTGATAACGGTGACTTCTCTCCCATAAACGCTTCTTTAGTCCTCGTAAACGTTCACGTAGCTCGACCATAGCCTCTTGCTGTCTTCAACACTTGTTTTTCAAGTTTTATTCACAGAAATTAAACTTATTGATCGTTGAAACGAATTTCGGTGTACAGCGCGCGGCACAAAAAAGTACAATGAACATGACAGATATCCATAGAGCATACAGAGCCACGGACCACAGATTATCAAAATGTTTTTTGATGAATGCGTTCATCTTTAAAAATTGTGGTACAGCGAGTTGTGCGAAGTGCAAACTACATAGTACTGAATGAGGACGAGATTACGGAACATAATTATATTTTCCGCTTCCAGTATCAAACTAGACTTCAATAGGGTCCAGTTGCAAAGTACATTTAATGTATATTTTCGGAGTACGCGCGTGCACTCTCACATCAAAGTCAACACTAACCTAGTACATGGTAATATAAAGACCCACAAATGGACCCAGAAGAGCGTGAACGACTATTTCAATATTATTAAAGACGGGAACTTCAGCCAGCAGTGTGTTTAATTAAATTGAACGTGCAGCTAGTGAATATACTAGGAGAGCAGGGACCGTGAACAGCTCGTTTTCGTTAGTGACTGTTAAGTATAACCGACGGGTGAAGCAGTCATGTATTTAATAGTACACCTATATTTTGCTAGGTATGTTTAAGGCGCTGTACAAAGCAAACACTTTGTAAAACGACTATATTTTCGTCGCAAAGTTCTGTACTTGTACATACCACAAACCAAAAAAATACAGTGTATATTAAAATACACAAAAAAAGACTTAGACAAAAACAGTTTACAAAAGTAGTACTACTAAAAAAAATGATTAAAAAGAGCACGAAAAATAATTTTTGGGTCTCAAAATTCTCAACTTTTTCAGCAACAACTATCATATTTTAATATCTGTAACGAAGGAAATTTCATAGACTAAAGACATATCTAAAACTTTTGAAAGACGGAACTGTATTTTTTTAAAATAATCAATTAAAACTGCCAAAATTAAAACTGCCAAATGAGTTACATTTTGGCGGACCCAAAATTCAAATGAATTCAAATGCCGAAATATTTTTCGCCGAAGTATCGACCTTATTTCTATTCTTTCGATGCACTACTGTCGTTTACTCGTGTCAGTCCACGCCCCGTCTGCACCAAGCCTCACCTCCACGAAGCTTCTTACCGCGCCCTTAGTCATATATTACAGGGGGCAAGTATATTACCACCAAACTCACATACATTCAGACTCCATCGACGCTGCTGGTCTGGCAGCACAATTATTACCAAAAGCCTGCGTAAATCCTTCATAAAACGTCGTTTATGAAGGGAATACCTACTATTTTTCACAACCGATATTAATAATAATAAATCAATTTATTTCAGGCATGGAAAGCAGATAATACACAAATAATCTTATCTTACAAAATAATAAACTAATAAATACATCCTTACTTAATATTATAAAAGCGAAACTGAGTTTGTTTGTTAAAATGGCTAAACCAATTTTGATGAATTTTAGTAGAGAGATAGTTGGGACCCTGGAGTCAGACATAGGCTAAAAAAAGTGAGAAAAGGGGGACAAAGAGGGAAGAAAAGAGGAGAGAAAGATATTTTTTTTCGATCATCACGCGGGTTAAGTTAGCGTTAGCCCAAACTAAGCTATGCTACGCGGACGAAGTTGCGGGCGGTAGCTAGTATTATATAAAATTAAAATGATAACTGTTGCACACAAATTGCCGGCGTCGCGTTTCGCTTCGAGGTCGGTATCCTTCCACTAAAACGTCGATACACGATACCCTTCGGCCAAAACTCTCCATATTGCTATCCTTTTAAGTCAGGAGCGATATGATAATGAAATTCTTTCGAGAAATAAAACGCTTCCCACAAGCATTGTCATGTTCAGGAGAGAAGCCGCAAGTTTCTAGCGGTATTTTGTATTGCGTCTTTTAAAAAAGAAAAAAAAGGTGGATGAAAAACGATTGCATTTTGCGGAGATGATAATGTTGATATGGATGTGTGGAGTGACAAGAATGGATAAAGTAACGAATGAGTATATTAGAGGACGTTTAAAAGTTGCGTCTGTTACAGAAAAAAAGTATAAGAATAACTGGGATTTGTAATCAGAGTGTCTTTTGGGTCTTATTGTATTTACAATAACGTTCCCCTTGAAAAAGTAGTAATCATCATTTTATTTCGGAAATTATATATTTTGTTAGTACACCGTAACTTAAAAAAAAACTATTGTAGTAAAACATGTACATTCGACATGACAGGAATAAACGAGCAATCAAATCTCCCCGCAATGACATTCAGGACATTTTGAGCTGCCCCGGACCCTCCGCAGCAGCGACCCGGCACGCTCACGTCTGATCGCTACAAAATTATCAGTGAGCGCATCAGCAAACATTCCCGACACACTACAGAAGCGTGGCAGCCCCATCAGCATCCTGAATGCATTGTTATATTAAACTCAAATAGCATTGATGACTTTCTGCGTACATCTTGTCCATAGGTTACACGTGTTAAATGTCAGACAAAATGCTTTAAAAAGCGTCAGTTTCACTTCACACGTACAGACGCTTGCAGGTCAAGCTACTCGAAACTGTCTATTTTTCCCAATGAACCTTGAACCTTAATGCTTTAGAAATAAAGTTGAAAATCTATCAAAGAAATCTGACAGATTGTAGTAGCTTGATGTGCAGGCGTCTGTACAATGAGCAAACCTACAGACAAGCATGTTACATCGAACCGCCAATGCTTTTCGCTCCCTTTCTACATTCAGATCATCTTTCATGTCCGCGGTAACAATATGGCCGAGATATTTAAATTGTTGAACACGTTTCAAAATATTACCTGCTAGTGTAATAGAAGGAAAACCTTCTGAGGATTTTGCTCCAAAAATAAGAATTTCAGTTTTCTTGGCATTGTATTCTTGGCATTTTAGCTTAACCTTTTCTGTTTTGACTTTTGGAATCTCATTGGCTACTTAGGATGCAAGTGGTCTCAGATTTCTTTCTGGCGACTAAGTAACCATGACTGCTGTAGACTGGACAATAATAGTCAGAGTTGTTCCGTATTACCAATTGTTATCTAAATATTTATCATATTTTATTTTAATGATATGCCTACTTTGATTAAATAACTCGAAAAAGGATATTAAATAACTCAAAAAAAAGTAAATTATAAAGTTAATTATACAATTGCCGAAACAACTACAGTTAACTGACTTTTTTAATATTAAACGGACCTCAATCTTGTCCTGAAGACAGAAATGATGTCCACGATGGGGCTAGATCACCCCAAAAAAGCCTATTAACTCACGATTTAAAAAAATCCAGGTTATTTGAACATTCAGTAACGCAGATGTAAGCAGTTAATTCCACTCCTTGGCTAAAAATGAGTATCAGAATTTGTATAATAATGTAAATCCGAGGTAAAAACTAACGGCGCAATTTTCTAAACGTATTATAATCCAGTAATTTTATGCATTAACAGCAAAACTAGGAATATGTCTCACACAGTGAACTTAGTCCCAAATAATTAATGAGCATAATTTACAAGTTAAATCTATTTCTAACTTACTTAGCGAATTAGTTACAGCCCACACGAGTGCCTACGGTAATGACATTGGTGGTTGTGTAAGAAGACTTAGGTCTATATTCGTTTGCGATGCCCACGAGGTTCTTATTCTCCGTAACAAGGATATTTAGATATCATACTTTATATCCTTATCCTTACTTCCTTACTATATATATATATATATATACAGGGTGTTTGGAAGATCGATGCAAAGCCGTGAAGCAGACCTAGTATAGACTATTTAGAACCATTTGAACCTAACTTGTCTTCGGCGAAGTGTGACTATTTTTTTTAAATCAAATTTTAATGATTTTTGATGATAATCCTAAAATTTTGCAGTTATTTGCTAATAATTAGTCAGTTTGAAAGATAAATCATTTATTTTTTTAATTTATTTTATTAAAGTAATGTCTGAACAATCAAACGAAACATGATTAAGGCATCTGTGTCATGAGAATTTTTTTTTTTAGACAGTTGAAGTTAATACTTCTGTTTTTAGATTAAGAAAACAGATTTTTGACAGTTTAAAAAAAAATCACGGATCGTGCTTTTTCTGTTCAAACATTTTTAAAGACATGCCTAGTTATTAGACTTTCTTTTGAGGTATCAATTACGCAGATAGCTTACAAATTATTGAAATTAGGATCTACAAACTAAAGTGAGGGAGAAAATTAAAATGTATCGGTGAAATAATTAAAACAAAATTTTAATACAAATCATTTATTTTTCATGTTCAAAATGTCCGCCGCGGTTCCTAACACAAGCACGGGCCCGTCTTCTCACTTCCATTGTTGTAATTTTCAACTTCATCTCTAGTTTCATTGTTTCAAATGCTGAATTTATTCTCGCAATCAGTTCTTCTTTAGTATTTATCTCTACGTTTGTATAAACTAGTTCCTTGGCCCGACCCCACACGAAAAAGTCAAGCGGCTTTAGATCGGGTGACCGGGCGGGCCAAGGGATTGGTCCGTCTCTGCCGATCCAGCTGTCAGGGAAGCAATTGTTTAAGTGCTCGCGTACATTCAATGTCCAATGCGCTGGACAACCATCTTGTTGGAAAATAATTTCTCGGTCTCCTGTGAATATTAGGGCCCCGGATTCCTCTACAAGCTCTGGAAAATCATTTTGTAAGAATTCCAAATAACTATTGCCATTCAAATTATCCGGTAAGAAATGGGGCCCAACCAGTGTTCTGCCGATCACTCCGGCCCACACGTTGACCGAGAATTTCCTTTGAAATGACTTCTGCTTTTTCCAATGTGGATTGTTGTGTTTTTCAGCCCATTGATGAAGATTGTGGAAATTAGTTATGCCTTCCCTAGAAAATTTACTTTCGTCTGTCCACAAGATTGACTTCAGAAACCATGCATTTTCAATGTCAGAGTTAAGAAGAAAACGACAAAACTGTATCCTTCTCTGAGGATCTCGCTCTTCAAGACCTTGAACGCCCGTGCCATGATACGCATACCTGTTATTTTGGTGCATTGTATTCCACACTTTCCAATGGGAGATGTTTAAATTTCGAGCTACTTTTCTAGTGCTGGTATGTGGATCAGCTTGAAATGCCGCTAAGATATCTTGTTCGATGTCAGTACCATGTCTACCTGGATTGACTCCAGGTTCCACACGGTGTATCCCATCTGCAGCAAGCCGACGAAATGTGTTGTAAAACACTCTTACGTTCGGTACTCTCCGATTAGGATAGCGTTCTTGGTACATCCGTCGTGCTAAAGATCCATTGCCGTCTGCTCTGCCATACATAAAAACGATGTCAGCATATTCCTCGTTCGAGAAAGTAGCCATAGTCAGTTCTCACAAAAACGGCTGGTAACGCACTAAAAGTTCAACTTAAAATAAAAGTTCAAGAGTCACGTGCAGGAGCGCAAAGGGCTACAACTGAACACGATGAATTGTCACGAAAAAGGAGATAACGTCTAGTCACAAGCGCAGTTGTTACTCGACTGAGTAAACTGGCGTCCCTTCAAAAAAACAGGTAGTTACTGACCCTATCTAAAGAAACACGACCCTATTGTCTTACCAATAAAGTCGTTTTTGCTGTGAAATGTGTTCACGTAACTAGGGGTGCGCGGGCGCTACCTGAAATTGTCAAAGTTATCGCCATCTTATCGCTCGCGTCACGCGTCGGCAGTGTTAGAGAGTCTCCCCTAAATTTTATTTCGAATGTCCAAAATTAAAGTTATCTTCTTATTTTTTTTTAACATAAAATCTATTTTTTAATAAGTATAATAATAAATGTTATTATTTTAAAGCACTAGTCTCGTTTTATCACCCTATTTAAAATGTTTAATTTTCTCCCTCACTTTAGTTTGTAGATCCTAATTTCAATAATTTGTAAGCTATCTGCGTAATTGATACCTCAAAAGAAAGTCTAATAACTAGGCATGTCTTTAAAAATGTTTGAACAGAAAAAGCACGATCAGTGATTTTTTTTTAAACTGTCAAAAATCTGTTTTCTTAATCTAAAAACAGAAGTATTAACTTCAACTGTCTAAAAAAAAAAATTCTCATGACACAGATGCCTTAATCATGTTTCGTTTGATTTTTCAGACATTACTTTAATAAAATAAATTAAAAAAATAAATGATTTATCTTTCAAACTGACTAATTATTAGCAAATAACTGCAAAATTTTAGGATTATCATCAAAAATCATTAAAATTTGATTTAAAAAAAATAGTCACACTTCGCCGAAGACAAGTTAGGTTCAAATGGTTCTAAATAGTCTATACTAGGTCTGCTTCACGGCTTTGCATCGATCTTCCAAACACCCTGTATATAAAATATATATAAAATTATAAAAGCGAAAGTGAGTTTGTTTGTTTGTTTGTTTACTTGTTACCTCTTCACGCTTTAATGGCTAAACCGATTGTGATGAGTGCCTACGGTAATGACATTGGTGGTTGTATAAGAAGACTTAGGTCTATATTCGTTTGCGATGCCCACGAGGTTCTTATTCTCCGTAACAAGGATATTTAGATATCATACTTTATATCCTTATCCTTACTTCCTTACTATATATATATATATTTATATATATTTTATAAAATTAATATATATATATATATATATATATATTAATTTTATATATATTTTATATATGTATATAAAATATATATAAAATTATAAAAGCGAAAGTGAGTTTGTTTGTTTGTTTGTTTATTTGTTACCTCTTCGCGCTTTAATGGCTAAACCGATTGTGATGAATTTTGGTACATAGATAGTTGGGAACCAGGAGACGGACATAGGCTAATTTTTATTTGAAAAAAGTGGGATGTGAGGGAGAAAGAGGGAAGAAAAGGGAAAACTTAGCGTTGCTATTACAAATCAATAGGGCGCAAGGGGAACTGTGTTACCCCAAATTTAACGCGGGCGAAGCCGCGGGCGAAAGCTAGTATATTATAAATGCGAATGTTTGTGAGGATGAATGGATGGATGTATAGATGTTTGTCACGTCAAAAGAACTGAACGGATCTTGATAAAATTTGGCACAGAGGTAGATTATAGTCTGGAATAATACAGAGGATTCAGTGTTTTTCGATATCAAGCGGGTGAAGCAGACTTTTAACTTTTTTTTTTTATAAAAAAAAGACCTATAATTCGGCAATCACCATTAGTCTATCAACTGCTTCCCCCAAGTCTTAAGGGACTACAAAGCGTGATATTATTGTTTTATACTAGCTGGCACCCGCGCCTTCACCCGTGTGATATCGAAAAAAAAAAACAAGTTCGAACCCAAAATTTCCTTTTTTTTCTTTGCGTTGTATAGACTCAGTGGTTAAAACTGGTTTTTGCCCGCGGTTTTACTAGCGTCCATCTTTCTCCCCCTTTTCTCACTTTTGTTTTTAAACTTAATCTATGTCCGTCTCCAAGGTCCCAATTATCTCTGTACCAAAACTCATCAAAATCGGTTTTGCAATTTTTGCGTGAAGACGTAACAAACAAACAAACTCACTTTCGCTTTTATAATATTATAGAGGTTCGTAAATTATAATGCCCATGTGTGAGTACTATGTAATTTAACTAACTCGACGGTTGCCCTGGTGGTTGAGAGATTGTCATGCTCATTTAAATGTCTCGCTGATGGTGGCGAGTGTATCGGGTCATTTGGTTCCCTTCAAAATGGTTGAGCTGAATGGGGCTGATATATGCGTCTTGTTCGTCAAAGTGATCCTTTAAGGGTTCTGTTTTTTCACCTTTCTGTGATGTTTGTTTTGTTTTGTGTTTTTTTATGTGATTGTGTATTAGTAGTAGTAGATTGTGTACAATTTGAGGCAACTTTTGAGGTGACAGAGTTACAAAAGTTTTGAATAAAAATTTTCTTAACGTTTTTTTGCATATTAACAATCTTTGCATATTCTCTCTGTGAATTGGGTATAACCTTACCTAGTAAACGAAAACTTATAAATCGATCAACATTGAAAACACAAATTCCTTGTCATAACTTTATTTATCTCTTTCGTAACCAATAGATACAATAAAGGGCACTTTGACGCTAAAATGAAAATAATCTTCTAACATTTTATCCTTCCCTAAAAAAAGTCTTTGAACAACACTTAAGATTATTGGCCATCGAAAAAGTGCTGTTGGATTTTATTTAGTTATAATAAAACTAGCTTTTGCCCGCGGCTTCGCTCGCGTTTAATTCAGGGTAACACAGTTCCCCTTTCCTGATTTGCAGGTACCTGCTACTTGTAGTTTTTGCCCTAGCGCCTTATTTATAGTAATAGCAATGCTAAGTTTTCTTTTTTTTCCCTCTTTCTCCCTCATTTCTCACTTTAAAATAAAAAAGTTAGACCATATCCGTCGCCAGGGTCCCAACTATCTCTGTACCAAAATTCATCAAAATCGGTTAAGCCATGTAGGCGTGAAGACGTAACAAACAAACTCACTTTCGCTTTTATAATATTAGTAAGGATAAAAAGGTTTATTTCAATTACATAATTATTACTTTAACAAACGTGTTTTAGGGATCACCTATTAGGCAAGGAGATGCTTGTGTTAGGTGACTCCGCTCTTCCACTTCACATTAATCAGTGTATGCAATTGAAAACAGGAAAGATAAAAAAATTTAAAAGAAACAGTCTACTTGCTAGTAATTTATTTATTGGTATATAATGTGGTACAAAATTATACGTTTAAATACACGCTCTTGGCGTACTGGTTCGTGTTTTGTTATGGCTTTTAAAAGAGTAAAGCTCTAGACACATTAAGGTAAAACCTGCGCATGACGAGGCTGTTCGCGTCGAACATTTTAATGATTGGAATTTCGCGCGCGCCTATTTGAACACCTAAACCAACTCATTTGACATAATCACCCAACGCTAGTTAATTTTGTTCGACGTACACACGGCGACAGATCAACCTATACAAAACCAGTTTATGCGGATCTCTCATTGTACTTGAATTGCTTCGGTTTTGCCAGAGCTTACATGGAATTATTTGCTATTATAGGTACTTTTAGCTAAGCTTCATTATCACGAAAAATTGCCTATCTGATATTTTGGTAACGAATATTAATTTGTAATCCGCGTGTGAGGGATTAATACGAAATTATTTTGATAATAATACGTTATGAAATGCCATCAAAATGGAATTTGGTGTGGACAAATGTGCAGTCATGTATGTGAAGCGAAGGGAGATTATGGAATCCGAGGGAAATCAATTTTCGTATTTCATACCCCTTTTTTTTTGGGTGCAAAATCATTAAATAACTTCCCCCGCTTGGGCGAAGCGGGGGGAAGTGTCACACTTTTACTGACTTTTCGTTCCGGGGCCGCGGAATCTCGTTCGAAAAACCCACAACCCGGGCAGGGTATTTCATACCCCTTCGATTCCTTTCCTCATCCGAAAGATCTGAGTGTGAGTATTTAGAAAGGGTTAGGCGTTAACGTAGCTGAGGGAGCGTTGTTTGGTCACCTGATTAAGGAATTAAATAGCCTTCCATCAGGTGGGAACAATGTGTACGCTTACACCAACGTCAACAGTTGATTGGATGCCGGTTTTAATGATTTTCGGCATACTTAAATACCGACTGAACTGAATGCCTCGGAGGCTCGTCTCGTCACTTATCAAGGCTTTTTAGATGTGAAAACCTTCCACAACCGAGATCTATGCGGTCTCAAGGAATATTTTTTAAAGCCCAGGTGAGTACACACCGAGATGTGGTCGCAGTGGATAAGGAACAGCCCGCTGTAGATGAATACCTGGAGTACTTTCTACCGATGACCGCAAGCAAGTATGGTAAGGCAAGGAGCTTCACAGACGCTTTTAACGGGCTCTTGTGCTTGTGTGTTGCCCCAGAGTAGGAATTTCTCCTGTATAGTGGGTGCGTTTACAAACATATAAACTCACATAGGTACACAAACGGCCAGACCCGAAACAACTATCTGCAGGTCATACAAATATTTGTTCCGCTTAAAGGTCTGTAAGGGCCCAATGTAGATTTCTAGCGTCCGTATTCTAGATATACCTTTTTAGGGAAATTTAAGATTTTGATTTAGAGGGTTGATTTTTTTATCCTCTCAGTTTCCATAAAAATATCTCACGGAGTCTTACCAATAGGGTCCCGTTTTACCCTAAAAATAGTTATTTAATTGTCCAAAACGTGAAACAGTAACAAAAAATTCAAAGTTAAATAATACTTTAAAGCAATGAAAAAGCAAAGCAGTAATATACTCTAAGTAGAAAGTATAAGACATAAATAATATGCGTTTTTTTTTTATACATAAGTACTTCGAAATCCCGTATTTTGTTACACATGAATGCAGAATGAATGTTAGATGGAGCGAATGAATGATAGACCGAACTATATCTAGTTTCGTACGCACTCGTTCTTTGAACCTAAGTGGATTTTCCTCGAGGTTTTAGCATTCGCAATGCGTGTTATTGGAAACATTTCTGTGTCCCAGTTCTGGTATAGTTATTCACATTGCGGGTTCTAAGCAATAAATCCACAGATATTCCTAGTTTATGTGATTTTACTAACAAATACTTGACCTGATTAGGTTTAGCGATTTCACTTTTATGGACCTGCTATAAATCCTTTACGCTGCCACCCACTCAAGTATATTTCTGTGGGTCTCGAAAAAGGGAAATTTCAAAAGGATTGGCACAATAGAAACAGTCAATCAATATTGTTTAATAAGCATTGACATTCATGACAGCCACGCGTGACGAGGGTTTTTTTTAGGGTGGGAAATCATCAAATAACTTCCCCCGCTCTGGGCGGAGCAGGGGAGAGTGTAAGACTTGTAATGACTAAATCCCATCCATGTTCCTTCTATTGCCCTTTACGTTCCGGGCCGCGGTATCTCTTTCGAACAACCCGCAACCCCGGCAGTGACGAGGCTTTTTTATTTACGGGTGGGAAATCATCAAATAACTTCCCCCGCTCTGGGCGGAGCAGGGGGCAGTGTAAGACTTGTACTGACTAAATCCCACCCATGTTCCTTCTATTGCCCTTTACGTTCCGGGGCCGCGGTATCTCTTTCGAACAACCCGCAACCCCGGCAGGCGGAGGCTCTGGCAGTGTCGAGGCTTGACCCAACATCCAGCATGCTTGTTTTAACCCCCTTAACGTTAACGTTCCGTAAAGCACTGATTTTGTTGCTTGGCAAGCATGCAGTAAAAAAAAACATCCTACTATAATAATAGGCACGTAATTTGCTTGTGAAGCACATCAAGCTTTGTTGACGGGCCTGTTGGTCTAGTGGTTAGTGGCCCTGACTGCTGAGCCGGAGGTCGTGGGTTCGATTCCCACCCAGGACAAACTTTGTGTGATGAGCATGATTCTTTGTTCTGTGTCTGGGTGTGATTTATCTATAATATGTATGTATTTATAAATTATATAAGTATGTATATCAGTTGTCTGGTTACCATAACACAAGCTCTGCTTAGCTTGGGATCAGATAGCCGTGTGTGAGTTGTCCCAAGATATTTATTATTTATTTAACTCACAGGATGATCGAAAAAAAAAATCTCAGAACCTTTCTCACCATTTTCTCACTTTAAAAAAAAAGCCTATGTCCGTCTCCAGAGTCCCAAATATCTCTGTACCAAAATTCATCAAAATTGGTTTGACCATTTAAGCATGAAGACGTTACAAACAAACAAACTCACTTTCGCTTTCATAATATGAGTAAGGATAAAACCTCTTTGTATGAAAGGTTATACAAGAACAGCTCATAGTATACTAATAATTCAATATAACCTGTCAACAAAATCCTCACGTAGGTACATTCATCGATACACGTGGAAAACTAAAGTTCCTATTAAGGTAAGGCTCTGACCCCTATTCGCGTGTTCTGAAACATCAATTATTCACTACAATATTAACACAGAGGAAATAACATTAAATCAAAATGATTGACGTAAGAAATTATGGATTTAATTATTCATGCTTACGTAATGAATAATTTCCCGATCGACTTCCGTTTAGTTTCTGGTCTTAAGGCCACCGGCTTCCGATTTTAGTTCGGAGAGTCACGTTATCTATAAGACCTACCTAGCTCTAGGGGCTTAATGGAACTGTTACGTACACGATACCTTGTTTTATTTACTAAGAAATATCTAAAACTGTCAAATTATATGTGTAAAAATCAATAAATGAAAAGATGCCATTCAAACAAAAAAATAAATAATCAAAAACGGTTCACCCGTTCAGGAGTTATGATGCTACAGAAATACATTTTTTAAGACTTTCAACACCCTTCTTTTTTGTCAGTGGTTCAGAAATTAACTAGAGAACCAGTCTCGGGTAGTCGAGAAGCACGTAATTTAAAAATAACAGCTGTTCCAATTTATAGAGACCCCTCTATAAATTTTCTCACTTAAAATTTTATGATTTTAGATCGGTCGATTTACGTAACGTTTGCCTAACGTGTTCGTGTTTAGAGCCTAGTGCGCTATCGCATGATGTACTGATAATAATCTTAATTATGCCTTACAGACATTGAGATTATTTTGGATTTCGTATAGTAAATTTAAGTAGAAAAAGTATCAACTAACACAGGAAATTATATATACTAATATACTAAACAGTGATTTCGGGAATCAATGAGAATTTCCTATTTAAAAAGGAAGTTGTCATTTATTCATGATGTTTTCATAATAACCTTAATAATTAAGCCTCAGACTCATTGCAAGTATTTTGGATTATTTTATAGTAAATTTAAGTAATAAAATTATCAATTATCATAGGAAATTCTTTACCTAACTGTGGTTCCGAGAATCAATGAGATTTCCCTATTTAAAAAGTAAGTTATCATTTACAAAGACTTACAGAGGAATATTTTCGCCTTTAACTCACACGTGTTCTTCTGAGAAGCGGGAGTGTAACTAGACGGAACGATTTATTACCAAGTAGTAAGACATAAAAATAAGCGGATATCCTTACTAGTGAGTTTGTTTGTTTGTTACCTCTTCACGCTTTAATGGCTAAACCGATTTTGATGAATTTTGGTACAGAGATAGTTGGGAACCGGGAGACGGACATAGTCTAAAAATTTGAGAAAAAGGGGAGTAATCCCACTTTTTTTCAGAAAAAGTGGGATGTGAGGGGGAAAGAGGAAAAAAAAGGGAAAGCTTAGCGTTGCTATTACAAATCAATAAGGCGCAAGGGGAACTGTGTTACCCTGAATTAAACTGAAAAGCGGTAAAAAATGGCGTATATTCTTAACATTCCAAACAAAATATTCACCATTTTCATGATTTATTTCGTGTTCCCGTCATTTCGGAGCTGATGCAAATCGATATGAATACGAATCCAATAAACATGGTAAATTTACCGTATTAAATGTTAGTGACCATGTGATTATGCCAGTTTACAGAGAATTCCGAGAATTAATTAAAAGCCGTATACTTGAATGGGAGCCGGCTGCGGTTGAAACTCACTCCAAACTTGTGTGTGGTGGAACACGGTCAGTTTTGTTCGGCTCTACCGGCCTAAAATGGCCGGTTTGATAGAATCCTTACTGATATTATAAAAGCGAAAGTGAGTTTGTTTGTTTGTTACGTCTTCACGCCTTAATGGCTAAACCAATTTTGAAGAAAAAATAATTTATAAGAGTGATAGTTGAGACCTTGGAGACGGACATGGGCTAATTTTAAATAAAATATTGCGATATGAGGGAGAAAGAGGGAAGAGAAGAAAAAACTGAGCTTTGCTAATAAAATCAATAAGGCGCAATTGCAAACACTACAGGTAGCAGGTACCTGCAAATCAGGAAAGGGGAACTGAAGGAAAGTGTTACAAACTAGTCATAAATAATAAAAAAATAAAAAAGCCTTTTATTACTCGCAGATTACAAAATCATAATTAGACATATTCTATGTGGTAGTTGTGTGTTTTGAGTTTTTTCTTACATCGAATGTTAGCATAAAATTTATATAATGTTAATCTCTTAACCACTTTTTGGAACGAAGTGCGCGTTGCGAAAGGGGGCTAAACGGAAAAAAATAACACCAAAAGTTGTACCTAACCACACTTTTTGTTATAGTTGTAAGCCGTGCGTCGTGCGCGTGTTTCTCTGTCTGTCTATCTCTCTCTCTCTCTCTCTCTCTTGTAGAAAGCAAGCCAGTTATTTTCGTTTCGTTTTTCTATTTCGCATTGAATAGTGTGGTGTCTAGAGGATTATTTTTGTTAAGTGTATACTAAACATGGCATCTGAATTCGAACACGCAGGTACATTCAATGAAGTCAAGCGATGCTTCATGTTCTATTTCTCTACGATTTTCGGTTTCGGTTTGATTATACCTATGTATATCAAA
Organism: Ochropleura leucogaster; assembly: GCA_958449745.1. Taxonomy (NCBI): domain Eukaryota; kingdom Metazoa; phylum Arthropoda; class Insecta; order Lepidoptera; family Noctuidae; genus Ochropleura; species Ochropleura leucogaster. The sequence goes on from OY288206.1 coordinate 3,171,806, forward strand.
ACAAAACCAACCATCGCCCTATTGCTTTAAACCTTTTTTTCGTTTGACTGTACAACTTTAGGTTAAAACAATAGTATTTTTTTTAAGTGGTCCTAGTAGCCGAAATAAAAGAATTACGATTAAACGGATCTGTCAACTGGTACCGCGGTTCAAATTAATTGCGGTCCCAGTCACCAGAAGCCTCAGTTTAAAAAGGTGTATCGCATTTATCTATAGTACGGCCAACGAAAAGCGATACGAAAGGTCATTAACCTAAAGAACAACTGTGGCGTTGACAATCTAATATTTAGCTCTTTCCGTCTTGTGCCTTTGTCGTAATGTCTCGTTCTCCCGGCAAAAACATGACAACGTTAAGACGGGTTCGCCAACATTCGGGCGGCCATTTTAGATGGGGTTTTAGCATGGGTTTTGTTTACATTTGGTATCGCTGCTCGTTGGCCGTGCTATAGTTACCTTTCCTTAAATAAAATAAATAGTGCGGATTCAACAAACTGGCCTAAGTTTATCTCTGGCCATTTAGACCCGGATACGATAAATATTCCGAGCCATACTCGTGAGGACTCTGTTGTTCATACGCAACCACTACAGTCCTCAGAATATTATTATCATAACCGTACGTAATTTCACAGTTATTTGACTCCATTTTGTCTTCCTTATAAAAGTATTGTACGCCAGAGGCAGCTCTTTTGTCAAGTTCTATATTCGAATTGAGTTATTTAGGAATAATCATAGATCAGAAAACGTAGAGTATATTTGCTTTGACTTAATACGTGTATGTAGATGGAATTTTAAGAAAAGGAAATTACCTTCTCAATTTTCTGGAATATTTCGAGATTTCTTTATATAACTGGTAAAATATGGAGATATTATTTACATATTACTTACTTGCTCTAAGTTAAAGTAAGTATGTTTTATGTATGTTTCGTTTGAATGAATAAAAATACAAGTTTCAGATGGTTTATTTATGTTGTGGCAAGATTTTTTATAACATTTTGTGGTTTTTGGAACGAAGTGCCTTATCGCGCGTTGCGAAAAAATAAAGACCAAAAGTTCTAACAACATTTTTTGGCAACGCGGCGTGCGCGTGTTTCTCTTTCTCTCTCTCTCTCTCTCTATTTTCGTTTCGTATTTCGCATTAAACAGTGTGGTGTCGCGACGATTACTTTTATTGAGTGTTTACAGGTTTTTTATACATAATAAATAATAGCTTCGAGACACCCGGATGGGAATCCGGGTGTCTCTTGACACCTCTCAAGTTTAAAACTTCCTGGGGTTGCGGGTTGTACGAAAGAGATAGCCGAGGGTCCAGAACATTTAGAGCAAAAGAAGGAACATGGATTTTAATCAGTAAAAGTCTGACACTCCCCCCGCTCCGCCCACAGCAAAAAAATAAGTACTAACCTAAATACAAAATTGAAACAAACAATTTCATCAATAAGCTGATTCTTGTTGAAGCAATTAATTGCTCTTCTAATTAGAAGACATTGAAAGACAAACTTAATTCTGCTTCAATGGGGTAAGAAGTTAAGACCCCAAAAGGAAATTAAATAAATAATCCTTCCAGTTGTAAAGGTGCGGAGTTTCATTTCAATTATATATTTCCATTAAGCGAAATTGAAACAATCAATTTTGCATTAGTAAAATTATATTTTCCGAGTAGGAAAAAGAGGTAATTTGATAAACCATTTCAACAACAATAACAAATTAAAAAAAAATTGCCGTTACCTGGAACGGACTGTTTTTATTTAGGTACCCGAAGAGTGATTTTGAAATCAGAATCCACATTGGTTTCTTCTCGTAGATTAAATTCACAAGTGAACTATTTAAATGACATTATAGCTTAGCTGAAGTGAACCCCATTAAAAGTCACAACCGCACCCCTTGTCTCACCCTAATTACCTTGTAAATTAGGTTAAAAATGTTAAAACAGTCGCGTGACTTCCTAATGATTAGACCAATCGTCTCAAGATAAGGTTAAAATATTTAATTCGGATCTAAAATACATGTGGCAAAGAAGTCAATAGCCTCGGAGGTTCGGACATCATGTTCTTTCTTGCAGTAAAAGTATCTATGTACGGCAGCATTAATGACATCGTCTGTCGTGTTCTTGCCCCTGCCGAGATGCCAGCCATTTTAGTTCCCAACGGCTTAGCATGCTACGATAGCAAGAGACCAGATGGTATGGCCAGAATACCTTGGAAGATGAGACGGCCTTTAGGGTGGGTCCCTTTTTTTTTCGGGTGGGAAATCATCAAATGACTTCCCCCACTCTGGGCGGAGCGGGGGGCATGTCAGACTTTTACTGACTAAAACCCGCCCATGTTCCTTCTATTGCCTTGTACGTTCCGGGGCCGCAGTATCTCGTTCGAACAACCCGCAACCCCGGCAGGAGAGTGGGTCCCTTGCATCATCTCATGTTCTTAACCCAGCGGACTGTGCGGGGCGGCTGCTACAGGCGGAAAACCTAAAACGGCGCAAATATAACAACTTAATTGCTAGTGATGCATTTGAGCCGTTCTGGGTTGAAACACTAAGGCCATGAAGCCCGGGTGTTCACTTAGTTGGTCGACTATTAGCGTGATCAGAGAGCTGGCTTTTTTACGATCGCCCAGAGGTCACGGTTCAACGCTGTGTCCTTGTAGACAGGCCATGCAGATGGTGCGTTCGTGTTCCACGCGCGCCTCGAAGATATGTCAGCAAAGCAAAGGGTGTTGCTAGCACCACCGCCTGCCGGCTGCGAGCTGATCGAAAGAGATACTGCGGCTTCGGATCTTAAAGAACAAAAGAAAGAACATGGTGGGTTTTGTTCAGAAAGGGCTATCCTTTTTTTGACCAAAAATAATCAGCATTGCCATTTAACATAGCAATGTAAACATGGATTGAACTTACGCAATCGCCACGTATTTCCCGAAAGGGATTTATATGCTCAGAGTTTAAATAAGCTGCTAATTATTCAGTAATAAGCTTGTGAATAAGTGAAGTGCCACCGTACCATATAACTCTTAACAAATTCTCCTAAACTTCGCATACGTTAAATTAATTTAAGTTTATCTAAGTTACAACCTGACACGTCTTAACAAGTTGCCTCGGTGACGAAATTAAATTTTGTACTTAACGTGGTGGCGTGGAAGACGACCCGATATTTAGGAAAAGGCTAGGCGGTGCGATGATGATGACTTAGCGTTAAGTGGGTGTGACTAGATTTCTACTTACGATAGCTAATTCATATGGGACAAAAAAAATCCTTGTAAATAATGTAGTTAATATACTTAGAACTACACTTACACTTTGACGACACGGTTGGTGCGGGGCTGAGCGATCGACTGCTGCGCTACGTATAGCGGGTTCGATCCTCGCACGAAACCAATATTTGTATGGCATACAGATAGTTGTTCCGGGTGTGATGGTTTGTGTGTTCGTGAACGCACCAATGATACAAGAGAAATTTGGGGTAACATTTAAAAAAAAAAGTGTAATAAGCCGGAGACTTTTTATTATTTTTTCAGTTTAGCTGTAAAATAGCGTAGGTACAGGTAAATGTTTTTAAAAATGTTTTTGTTTATGCGCTACTAAGCTTGAGGTCCTGGGTTCGAATTCCAGGTCTGTCAAAATGTTATAAGATTTTCTATCAGGAATTTCTCATTAGCAGCGACGCGGTCTGGAGGAGCGCCCGGTTAAGGGCAACAGCAAATTACTTAAACATAACTGTCGAAATGTGATGGGTGGGTACAGTTCACTAAGGTACACTTCTGCCTTACCTACAGGGAATTACTGGCGTGCACATAATTGGGGTTTGAGAAAATGTCCACGTGTCATCACTATGATGTTCGCTCAGACAAGATGGAGCACAATGTGGCGGTCTGACCCACTTGGCGGCGGCGACCTCTCGCGTCCGGCCCTGGTTAAATACCATAATCATGGTCCGGAGCGAAAACTAGCAAGCAGTCTCCTCCTTCTGCGAAGCAGTTATGCTACCAAAGGTGGTGGCTGGACGTTGCCGTGCCATCGGAAATCATGACATAACTTCCCCCCCTTTGGGCGGAGCAGGGGGAAGGGTCAGACTTATAACGACTAAAACCCGCTCACGTTTTTCCTTTTGCTCTTTATGTTAGACGAATAGACAGTGACCTGTACACAAACCCGCATCTTCGGTGACCATGACATCTTATAGCAGTTCTTATTCCAGTGTGAGAAAGAAATGCTGCTAGACACCCTGTATAGCTCTATCTCTTTCCCTTAGTGGAATAAGTTCTGCTTTAAGAGTCATGGTAGGGTAGCTGGAATCGCATCCGAGCGTCTCCCGCCACAAAACAGTGACCAACCAGAACTTAATCAATCACCAAGCTAGCAAGCACATAGCGACAATGAGTAACTTTTACTATTTTATATATTAAGGTTTCAATAATATTCGAATTCGACGCTAAAACGCCGATAAAAATAAATTAATCGTCACGTAATTACTTAATAGGCAATTTAGCCAACACCGAAAGATAAATGTGTTTCATTTATATTTGACAAATTACCTTACCTCGCAATCTGACTTTTATTTATTAATTTTTTACACCCCACAGTTTCACAGGGTATATACGGACGTAGTTACACGATAAGGATCCAATCCACATTAAGCTAGTTTTGAGATATTGAATTTTAAAGTTTGCATCGGAATTCTTCTATGATGCAGTGCTGTAAATTTGTTGGTTTTATTGAAATTATAAGGAAAACTATTTATATTTTAACTTTAAATAAAATTTACTAAGTTTAATTTGATATTTCAAATATTATTCAAGAAAATATGGGTTTGGATCCTTTTTGATAAATTGTATTCTTAATAAAGCCAGCATAAAATGATGTTTCGCAATAAGGAACCACGTCATGAATTGTTAACTTAATCTTGAAAAATAAATAAAACTACTAATAATTCACTAAAAAAGTAAAACCTGTAGTGCTTGACACTAACGACCGCAGGTTATGGCAGAGTAAGGAGCTTCACGGACGCTTTTTCCGGACCCTACATGAACCCGATGTAGATCAATCAGCGTCCGTAACCTGGCTACGTTCCGGGGACCTCTTTGGAGAAACCGAAGGTTTTGTCTGTGCAATTATGGATGAAGTTATGATGACAAATAACTACCGGAGATTTATTGTGAAGGACGGCACGGTTGACATATGTCTGGCATGCCACCGTCCGGGAGAATCAATACACATTATCTCCGGTTGTTCTCGTCTAGCTAACGGAGAGTACTTGCATAGACACAACCTTGTAGCCAGGATTATCCATCAGCAACTTGCTCTAAAATACAACCTTGTGGAATCGGAAGTGCCGTACTACAGGTATGAGCCCGACCCAGTTCTTGAACATGGCAATATCACATTGTACTGGGATCGCTCCATCATCACTGGACTATTGTTGCCAACAAGCCTGATATAGTGGTGGTGGATCGATCAGAGCGGCGCGCAATGATTGTTGACATAACAGTCCCGCATGATGACAACCTCGTGAAAGCCGAGAAAGATAAGCAAATCAAGTATATTGACTTGGCTCGCGAGGTTGTCGACATGTGGGACGTGGACTCAGCGATCATTGTGCCGATAGTCGTTACAGCCAATGGCTTAATTGCTAAGAGCCTCGACCAACACCTGAGAAGGCTCTCGTTAGGCAGCTAGATCAAGGGCTTGATACAGAAAGCGGTACTCCTGAACACGGCTCGTATTGTTAGGAGGTTCCTTTCTCTGGGGCCCTGACCGCCGGTAGCTTGGATCCTGTTCCCGATACCGGTGGGCTACTATTTTATATTTTTAAATGTTTTTTTATTGGTTTTTATACATATTATTACATTTTCAATATTTGAAAATGTAATTATATGTATAAAAACCAATAAATGAACTAGAAATTCGCTAAAAAAGTTTTATTCATATATTCGCTATGTATCGATTTTTGAAGTACCAATAATTATCAGAAAGGATCCAAGTGAATTGGATCTCTTTTAAGATTACTTATTTTATACTATTACCAATAAATATTGTTTCTCACTAATGATCCATGAGGATTGGATTTTTTCAGTGGATTCATAATAAACGCCCGCCATACATGTGGACTGGTACCTCGTGTTTATAACAATGTCATGTGTTCGTATTTCACTGGGATCTTTTTGCGGACCGAAAATATCGACCTTTACGGTCTCTTTGGTATAGTTAACTCAATTTTGGTAGTTTTGTGGATTGGATCCTTATCGTGTAACTACGTCCTACTATCTACATGCCAAAGGATCATGACCATCAACGGTACTAGCTTTTCTCATGCATCAAGATAAAAATTATATCACAATTATTTTCTTTATTTTTGAAGACATTCTGCAATTAGAATGCCAATTTTGTATAGGGGTTTATTTTGTAAACTTAATAAGTTATGAAATTGTTTTGATAAAATGAATTACCTACTGCCGGCTATTCTGACGTTAAAGTGTTGTCATAATTAAAAAATATATTGAGAACTGTAATCGATTTTTTTTGCATATGATTACAAATTAATATAAATGTAAAGTCATTGGAAAGGTAAATCGCGAGGTTTTTATAAATAATAAAGCGAGATGATACTACTGTGGTGTGAAATAATTAGTATTTCAGACACACAGTAGTCGTATTAATATTTTGCTTTCAAAACCAATTTCACTTTGTTGGCTAACGATACAAATGAATGATTGCATAGATTTTTTTTTAATTATCTTGTTTCGGTTTGATATAAATCGAAACTTTTTAATAAATTAATGATTATAAAACTAAATCAGTCATTTGAAATAATTATGTGTCGAGTGTATTTATTCGAGTAATCGATTTTTATTTAAAATCTAAAGTGGCAACATTAGTGTTGGTGTCTCAAATTGAATTTGTCATTGTCAAAAAGTCCAATGACAATTGCGCGTGGTGCATGCTAAGTTTGTTCATTGCGATTTAAATATTACATTTTTTTTTTGTTTGGATCGAGGCAAAGTACTGATTTATTTAAGTCTCTATCCCATCAGATATGCTAATTAATCTGCTCTCCAAAATACGACCTATAAACTTACCTCTATACACGACGGATATTTCTATTTTGAGGTTAAGTTACGTTTTCTAAAAAAACTTGGAAATGCGGGTTTTGATTCCAAAAAAGCAATTGTAGATGGTTATTTGGTTAATTTATAAACCATCTAAAACAACTTTGGAATTGATGCAAGTCTGAACCGTGGTCCATATTGTCGTGGTCATTCTCCTTTCATTCAAATCAGTCTAGGCATTTGAGTGTGAAAGACACACATAAAACTTTCACAACTTTGATCGACAAGAATTAACATAAAAACCCATTTCACGAATAAAAAATAAAGTTAGGCTGAATGAAATAAATGTTGTAAAGGAGGCCTCAGCTCAGTTTTTTCAAACAAATTTCTGCTACCCATGTTTCGAATATAAATCCCAGGTCTAAAATGCCTTTATGTAGGGCATTAAGCAGATTAGCGTTCAAAAAAAATTATGATTACATTTGACGCCTTTGAGTCCTATTTCGATTCGTATTTTATTTTCTTTAAGAGTTACAGAATCGTTTGTTATAGGATGTGATTACTTACTTATTTATTTTAGAGTTCCTACAGTAAATTGAAACATCCAATAAAATACCGTATGCTAGCTTCGATCGATCGAAGTATGCTAGATATATAATGTAGGTAAACCTGAAACCAGCCCAGCCACCGTGGGAGACGACTCGTCGGGCGCCGAAAGACGACTCGCGACCAACATAGGTGCTCATCTGGGATGGGTCTGGGTCTCACGGACGGTGAGCAATAGTAGCTCACCTTCCGTCTGTCAAGTGATAGGCTGTGGGTTGTTCGGAACAGATACCGCGGCCCCGCAACATAAAGGGCAAAAAAAGGAACATGGGTGAGTTTTTTGTTAGTAAAAGTCTGACACTCCCCTCGCTCCGCCCAGAGCGGGGAAGATTTTTGATGGATTTACATCCGCAAAAAAAAACAATTATTCTCCCCTTCTTTTATATTTTTTGGTCTAGATCATAACTGTGTACCTTCTAACCTTCTAGTCACGGAATTATTATGGGTTCAAGTTTTTAATGTTAATGCTTGACTTTGAAAACTTTCTCGACCCCCGTGCTATACAATAATATATCCGTCAGCACAATGTATTATTGCGTAACATTGTGATCTACGGTACCACGTAATTTTTCACCCCTAAAAAGTTATCTATACCAATATTATAAAGCTGAAGAGTTTGTTTGTTTGTTTGAACGCGCTAATCTCAGGGACTACTGGTTGGAATTGGAAAATTCTTTTAGTCTTGGATAGTTCATTTCTTGAGGAAGGCTATAGACTATATAACATCACGCTACGACCAACAGGTGCTGAGCAGCGCGGATGAAACCGTGGGGAACAGCTAGTAAAGGAATAATTTTTGACATTTCTCTCAATAAATATTTCTTTGAAACTTTTTTTTAATGCAGGGTGATTAAAAAAAACAGGTTCCGACTTATGGTAGCACGAGGAACACAATAGAGATTTAATCAGAAAGAGTTTCAAATAAGTCTAAATACTGAGAACTACATAAAAGTCCAACTTCTCGGGTTCTCTTTATCCTTGACCCATGAAGGAAAGGATAAAATATCATTAACAGGGGTAAATAACATTTTCACAACGCCAGTCCGGCAATCGTGCTGACACGTGCCGTATGTATTACTACGCACAAGCAATTTCTGACCATTTGGGTACAATTACCTAGAAATCGCTTATACGTTATTAAGGATTTTCTCCTAATGTTTACCTTTTTAGGGTTCCGTACCTCAAAAAGTATAAACGAAACCGTGTGTCCGTCTGTCTGTCAAGGCCCTTTATCTCCGGAACGCATGGATGTATCCAATTGAAGTTATAAATTAACCATAAACTCAACTCTTTGGTTCCTTTGTGCTGTGAAAAAATCAACCATATAAGTCTAGCAGTCAAAAGATTGGCTTTTATATACAAAACCTTCGGGTTGGTCGTTTCCTATGGAGAAGAACCGGCAAAAAACTCTATAGTTACTCTTCTTAAATCACTTGGTTTTACAATGTTGTTGTTACTTAAGTATGAGAGAACATCGTAAGCCCAACAATAAGCCATTGCAACATTACTAAACGTAAAATAAGAAGTTAACAAAAGTTAACAAGCGTCTAAGAATCTATCATTTTCCGTATTGCCGCAGACACGTGTGACCTAAATTATATTTGAATTAATCAATTACGATACCTTGTACGTATTTTCAAATCAGACGAAGAATTAATTCCAAAATATATTACTGTTGATAATTAGATACTGTTAATGAGGTAGGTAAGTATTATTTTGCTGACTAAATAAATATTTACAGGCGTACGTATCACATCTTGTGATTTTCCGTAACTCTAAAGGAAAAAACGAAATTTGATCACTTCTTAGTCCGTGTGTCTGTCTGTGAAGACCCTTTATGTCAGAAACACATGAAAGTATCGAGTTGAATTAAAACTATAAATACTCAAATCCGTAGTTTTGTTATGCTGCTAGAAAATCAACCATCTAAGTCTACACAGTCAAAAGTTATGGCTGTTTATGACGCAAGTTTGTACGGAACCACACAACAAGTTGTAAAACAAGTCCAACTCGCTCTTTGGAGGTTTTTAATTACTACTAGCTCGCTACTTTATTATACTAGCTGTTCCTCGCGGTTTCACCCACGCTGCTCAGCACCTGTTGGTCGTAGCGTGATGTTATATAGCCTATAGCCTTTCTCAAGCAATGGACTATGCAACACTAAAAGACTTTTTCAATTCGAACCAGTACTTCCTGAGATTAGCGCGTTCAAACAAACAAACTCTTCAGCTTTATAATATTATATTAATTAATATTATATATTATAGTAACTATAGATATTAGTATAGATTAATTCGGGATAACACTGTTACTGTTACCTACCCTGATTTGCAGCTACCCGTAGTTTTTGCCCTTTTTTTTTTTTTTTTTTTTTCGGGTGGGAAATCATCCAATGACTTCCCCCGCTCTGGGTGGAGCGGGGGGGCATGTCAGACTTGTACTGACTAAAACCCACCCATGTTTCTTCTATTGCCCTTTACGTTCCGAGGCCGCGGTATCTCTTTCGAACAACCCGCAACCCCGGCAGGTAGTTTTTGCCCTTGCGCCTTATTTATTGTAATAGCAAAGCTACGTTTTTCTTTTTCTCCCCTCTTTTTCCCTCATTTCTCACTTTAATAAAAAATAACCTATGTCCGTCTCCAGGCTCCCAATTATACCTGTACCTACCAGAATTCATCGAATTCGCTTTAGCTATTTAGGCGTGAAGACGTATCAAACATACTCATTTTCGCTTTTATAATAGTAGTCATCATTTTCCTGCCCTTGTCCTATTTTATTTGGAGTCGGTGCAACACGTTTTCTTTTTCCATTTTCCCCTATCAGACGTCACGGCATCTTTTACTCCTTTTCTCCTTCATATCATACTCCTTACACAATCCATCCACCTTTCCTTTGGCTTTCCCTCCCTCTCCGTCCATCAACATTCAGATCCATCACTCTTTTAGTCACATGTCCTTCGCACTTTTATAATATTAGTAAGGATTTGAATTATTTCATTAACATTACCTTTAAAAATAACTAGCTGTCAATTGCACATAAATAACAACAGTGGATCGCTTTTCAAGTAAAGCAGCGCTTGCGTAGGTTGCTCCGTGGATTAAGTTATTCTCGGAGGCCAAAATTGTTGCAATTAATATCTAGTATCACCTATTTTGAGGATTTCACCCAATTAGTTCCAACATCACTGACGACCTTTTAGGAATAACTGCTGATATTATATTACGTACCAATTTACATATAAAACATGTACAAATATAAAATATTTTCTTGTCGGTGTAGTGATGAAATACTCAAAAAGCCTTTTAAAATTCCAATACCAAAGAGCAAACATTCCAAATCCTTACTTCCAAACTAATATTATAAAAGTGAAAGTGGGTTTGTTTGTTAGGACTTCACGCCTAAACGGCTAAACCGATTTTGATGAATTTTGGTACAGCGATAGTTGGGACCTTGGAGACGGACATGATAATTTTTTGTTAAGTGAGATATAAGGAAGAAAGAGGGAAGAAAAGAGAAAACTTAGCTTTGCTATTACAATAAATAAGGCGCAAGTGCAAAAACTACAGGTTTTACAAGTACTACTGTACTTGCAAATCAGGAAAGGGGAACTGTGTAACCCCGAATTTAGCGCGAGCAAAGCCGCGGGCAAAAGCTAGTAAGCAATATTTTGTTCAATGAACTCCTCTAATTGAATATACAAGTTGTTTGTGAACACTAATAGCCTTTGACAGTTTTCTCTATTCAGTTACTTATGTTGGTTCCAGTATTTTCCTTACGATTTTCATGAAGACCGTACAAATAAATGCTTGAATATTATCCTTACTTTTGATGAATTTTGTACAGAGATAGTTGGGAACCAGGAGACGGACATAATTTTTATTTTAAAAAACTGAGATGTGAGGGAGCAAGAGGGAAGAAAAGGAAAAACTTAGCGTTGCTATTACAAATCAATAAGGCGCAAGGGGAACTGTATTACCCCAAATTTAACGCGGGCGAAGCCGCGGGCAAAAGCTAGTAATAATACATTGTGAAAAGGTGCGTGGAGTATGTAAGACTGTTATTACAATCATTTTTGTTTTTACCAATAAATATAGTTAATAAGTAGGTACTTGGGTGGTATAATGTATAACAGTCAGCTTCTTTCCGGAGAAAAATAATGATTTGGTTAACAAATTATGATAGAACGGCGGCGGCGCGAACGTTTTCGAAATTATTATAACAGTTTTACTTATTCTCAGAAAAAGTACATTTTGATTCAAATAAATTGCGGCCGAGGCAAATTTAACGCCCGAGCCGATAGCATGTTGAACCTAATCAAGAGGCCAGTTTTCGATTAGGTGTTTAATATTTACTAATATTTTAAAAGGGAAAGTAACTATGTTTTTTTGTTACGCCTTCACGCCTTAATGGCCAAACTGATTTTAATGTTTTTTTTTACACAGTTAGTTGGAACCTTGGAGGTGGACATAGACTAAAATAAGTGAGAAAAGGGGCAGAAAAAGGATGATTAAAATGAATTGTACCTGTATTTTTTCTCTACTAAGATAATTATTAGAACAAAATTACAAAAGTAGGGTTTATCTATGTATAAAAGTAGTGTATATATTTATAGTTTAAATAATAATATTTATAGTAGTTTTTATATTTAAAGACGTAGTGTAGAAAAATAAAGGAGGAAATTACCTACATAAACAACAGTGCGATTAAGAGAACACGTGTCTTTCAGGACTATTTTGTTCATGTTTTCTTATAATCAAATCCTTTAGTTCTCTATCAACGAAATAAATTGAGCAATCTTTTCCTGAGGCACTTGCTTATGTTTGAAACTTCTGTCACTTTCGCCTGATTGACATCAAATAAAATTAAATCATTTCTATTTTCTTTTCAAAAATATTTATCAAACTGAACCTTTAGGTATTTGATTCGGGTCTGGTTGTTTGTGTATGTGAGTTTAAATGTTTGTAAACGCACCTACGATACAGGAGACATTCCTAGCGTGGGGCAGCGTTTTTTTTTCAAGAAACAGGAAGATAGATTAAGGACAAACAACTACAGCCGCTCGGGTCGATCTTTTGCCTAGATTGGTTCGAGGGTGGGTCATCCCGCTGCTTAGCTCGACGCTCGTAAGTAAAGTAGCGTGATAGTATTTAGCCTATTTGTCATCTGCCTAGCCTTTTCCTCACTTCGCTGGGGTCGGTTTCCAGTCTAACCGTCTAACCAGATTGAGTTAACTAGGTACCAGTATTTTGTATCGAGCGAATGCCTTATTGACCTCAACTATCCATTTGGGTAGATTTGTGTTGTCCTTGGTAAGACTGGTATAGCCACTTACAAATAACGTGGTTTTCTTGTTATTTTTGTTAGTAAAGAAATAAATAAATATCTTAAATATCTTGGGACAACTCACACACGGCTATCTGATCCCAAGCTAAGCAAGAGCTTGTGTTATGGTAACCAGACAACTGATATACATACTTATATAATTTATAAATACATACATATTATAGATAAATCACACCCAGACACAGAACAAACAATCATGCTCATCACACAAAGTTTGTACTGGGTGGGAATCGAACCCACGACCTCCGGCTCAGCAGTTAGGGCCACTAACCACTAGACCAACAGGCCCGTCACTCATAAAATGTATGATTGATAGGGCGTTATGGAATTAGGGACCGGATTATTTTAATAAAAACTGTCAGACTCCACCATTTTAAATCCATGCGTCAGTTATTCAGAAACTCTAATAATATTTCGACGTCTATAATTTTATTTACAGGCATGTTTCTTATCGGTCACGAAAATCTTAAGTAATTTGAAATTGTACACGATTAGTTTACCGATGCTGCACGCATTCAAAACAAACGTTTACCTTATCGGGTCGTTTCATATTTTAACACAATTCGCTTCTACAAAGTCGTTATAGTTTTAAGTTTGGAGAACAAGATTAAGTGTCTGTGTGTAACGGAGTTGAGATGTCTTGAAACTATACCAGATTCATTATACTCAGTGTTATTTTTTAGTTATAATTTCAAGTAATTTATTAGTTTAATATAAATAGTATCCTCGTGTATCTTCTTTGCACGAAATCTATCAAAATAGTGTATACTTAGAATAAATTCTTATTTATGAATATATTCTTATAAACCAAAATATTTTTTTTGTATTTTTTAAACGTTATTTTTTTTATAATAGTTACTTAATTTTATTCATATTTCTGTCATAAAATCATTACTATTATTTACAAACTATAAATAGATATAAACTTATAATAAAATATGTACAAGTATAAAAATTGGAAAATAATTACGGGGCTTCAAAAAATTCAAACATAAAAATATGAATAAACAAAAATAGCATACGCTCCATATATTTACATTTTATATGCCCGAAAACTATATGATTAAAAGCCAATATAACGTAGAAATAAAATGGCAAAGAGAGTCGATCAATGTCGTCCCATAAAACTCAATACATCTTGCAGACTGATTGAGATGTTGAGTTACGACTTAATATGATCTCTACTCACCTTATTCGTGCTGATATAAAAGAAAAGAAGCACGCTGTAGTTAGTGTAGTTACCCACCCTACTTAAAGGCTTCTTTTGCCGCTACGTTTTTTCTCACCGCTCATTGGTCGATTGGTCGTGTGTATGAAGACTTCGCAGCACCGAAATAACAGTTTTGTTTAAATTATATAATTAATGCTTATATAATTATCATATTTTGATTTTAATACAGCCTTTGGTCATAATGTTCAACTTTAATAAAACATTTTTTTCATGTTGTTCTTTGTTATATTTATGGATTTCCATAGATTTAAAAACTTTCGCCTTAATTTATCAAATTGAAGGGAATTCAGGTGCATGATATGATCGGAGTATAATCTGGTTGGATACGCTTCTCTATAGTAAGATACTAAAATTTACGAGAAACCATAAAAGCATTCTGATCAAAAAAAGCTGACCAGAGCAGTGTAAAACACCTCTTGGCTTTTGCAAGGCTCATAAGGCCATATTAGGAAACATAACACAGTTTGAAATAATCGGGCCATTTTTAAAGGAGAATGAACACGACAATATGGACCACGGTACAGAGTTGCGTCAATTCCAAAGTTGTTTGAGATGGTTTATAAATTAACCAAATGACCATTTACAATTGCCTTTTTGGAATAAAAACCCGCGTTTCTAAGTTTTTTTAGAAAACGTAATTTAACCTCAAAATAAAAATATCCGTTGTGTATAGAGGTAAGTTTATAGGTCGTAATTTGGAGAGCAGATTTATAAGCATATCTGATGGGATAGAGACTTAAATAAAACAGTACCTTGCCTGGATCAACAAAAAAAAAATCACTGTAATATTTAAATCGCAATGAACAAACTTAGCATGCACCACGCGCGCAATTGTCATTGGACTTTTTGACAATGACAAATTCAATTTGTGACACCAACGCGGAACACCAATTTTGCCACTTTAGATTTTAAGTGAAAATCAATTACTCGAATAAATACACTCGACACATAATTATTTCAAATGACTTATTTAGTTTTATAATCATTAATTTATTAAAAAGGTTCGATTTATATCAAACCGAAGCAAGATAATTAAAAAAAAAACTATGCAATCATTCATAATATATGTATTGTTAGCCAACAAAGTGAAATTGCTTTAAAAAGTTTTGAAAGCAAAATATTAATACGACTACATGTGTGAAATACTAATTATTTCACACCACAGTAGTATCATCTCGCTTTATTATTTATAAAAACCCCGCGATTTACCTTTCCAATGGCTTTACATTTATATTAATTTGTAATCGTATACAAAAAAAATCGATTAGAGTTGTCAATGGCAACACATTAACGTAAGAATAGCCGGCAGTGGGTAATTCATTTTATCAAAACAATTTCATAACTTATTAAGTTTACAAAATAAACCCCTATACAAAATTCGCATTCTAATTGCAGAATGTCTACAAAAATAAAGAAAATAATTGTAATATAATTTTTACCTTGATGCATGAGAAAAACCAGTACCGTTGATGGTCATGATCCTTTCGAACAGAAGTCGTTTTAACAGCTTAGTACAGCGCATTTATCATTTCTAATATATGTTGTGGAAAATGTCGTAGGTTATACATTTATTATCATTGTATATTTATAACTTCGTGTAAGATTCATGTATAACTGTTAATTTTCCCAAATAAATAAAATAATAAAAAAAAGTCAATTTTATTTTTTATACAATTAAAATCGATTCTAACATTTTCCTATATTTAGTCATTTGTGGTGCAAGCAAAGATAAGTTGTATATTTGGAATAACAAACTCAACAACACTGTATATACATACGGTTTTCAATACAAAATGTAAATCGAAAGATTGAGTTGGACCAAAGTTGGATCTAATTTTATAATGAGACAGAAAGTTCTTGAGAAATCCAACGTCTAAACGAAACCCTTAAAAGCGAATAACTTCTTCCGAATTGTTGAGGAAATCGTAAGTTAGTTTTACTTTTAAGGAAAAAGGTGAGCTAAGTAATTCAATGTACATAATTCAGCTTTCTCGTGACCTGGAAAATTTTGTGACGACATCTAGTTACGACTGAGCCTCAGAAGTTAGACTTCGTAGTCGTGAATGGTAGTTTTGAAACTGATCTTTATTTTGACAAAGTATAAAGTTGCTTTTTGGACATGACACATTTTGTACATTTTATTTAGATCTTTTGATGCCCTTTTCACCAGTATTCAGAATATTTAATCTTATTCTTAAACAGTACATGAATATTTTAATAATTAAGGAAGTCTCAACGTTTTCATTTCGTTAAGTCGTAAATGTCATGCCATGTCAAACAGGGCCGGGCCGACAGTGTTGTGTGAACGACATATTTGTTCATCTTGAACAGTTAAATGATTAAGTATTCTATGATTAAAACATCGAACCTGCCCCGCTCTACGCGAAGCGCGACCCCAGCAGGCAGGGTCATGGCAGGCCCCTCTGTTTTGTTGACATCTCTTTGAGGACCGCTTGGATGATGAACGCTGCCGGAATGAATATACGGGCGGACGGTGAGCTACCCATTGCTCACCGTCCTTAAACCTACGGTGATTGGGAGTCGTGTTTTTACAATTCCTTTCAATCGCCTTATAAAGACTTAAATTCTCTATACGAAGCCATTTTGTAAGCTTCCATAAAAGTTCCATTGAAAAAGTTTCTACGATAAAGTTTGTCGCCGCAACAAAGTTACTGTTTGGAAACATTTTGCACGCCGCTACAATGATACTCCAGTTGGAGTGGCTGTCGAGCACATTGTGGCTGTGAAATTACATTACAACACGCCTTCGTGCGCCAGTGTGTTAATTATAGTACGTATATACACAACAAGTGCGTACAAGGAGCTTGTAGCTAAATAGTAGCAGCCGCTCATATCGTTTTTTTGTTAAGCTGCGCTTGTATGGTTGGTCTGTGGATGGGTGACCACTAGTTACATACCGAGTTGCCTCCGTGCCTCAGAAAGCATTTAAGCTGTAATTGTAACCGGCTGCCCTTTGTAGATCTTTGACAGTAGTTACATGTAGTCAGTGTCCCAAAAGTCTGCCAATCAGTCTTACCAAGGGGTATCGTATTCCCCAGTACTAACTGGGTTGTGGAGGTCGGATAAGCAGTCGTTCCATGTAAAATACTGGTATTCAGCTGCTTCAGTATAACTGGCAAATAAATATCTAATAAATACTTTTTTGTACGGTAGACTTTGCAATACTTTTTTTTCACAAGCTTTCAAAGAGGTAAATGAAATGAGGAGTCATTTAATTTAGCTCTCTTTCACTAAGTACCGTAAAAAACATGACCTTTTTATTGTTTATGTTTGATCCCTTCATCCGAGTTTATTTAAACAAGCACTTAAGCCTCGTTTAGTATCAAAGTCCAAAGTTTTCAAAAAGGAGTTTGGTTAAATATTGGATTAATTTTGCCTAGTTGAATTTGAATAATTTCCCTTTTTGGTTTTCATTAAACGGTGTACCGTTTAATTTCGACCAAGAAGGGTAACTATTGACGTCATAAATAACAATCCGTTTTGTTAAATGTGTTTATTAAAACGCCTTGTAAATATTGTCTACCCTTATCGGTTTTGTGTCAATTTAGTTGTACGAGTAAGACAGAGGGTTATTAAAAACTGTCGTAATTAGTAGTCAATGTTAGATTTTCATCGTCTTTAAAAAAGAAAGAGGTATTCAATTAGTTGGATATTTTTAAGGGTTCCGTACTCAAAGGGTAAAACGAAACGCTATTACTAAGACTACTTGGTCAGTCTGTCCGTCCATCTATCACCAGATTGTATCTCGTAAACCGTGATATTTAGACAATTAAATTTTTCACAGATTATGTATTTCTGTTGCCGCTATAACTACAATTACTAAAAAAAGCAAAAGAAATATTGAAGGGGGCTCCAACAGCAATCTTAGTTTTTTGCTGTTTTTATTGATTATTTTACGAAATTTTTCGCCCGAAATTTCGACTCGCGCTTGGCCTTTTTTATGTATGTTCCACGATTACTCGAAAATACATTTGGAGATTATTCTTTTGTTTGAAAGGAGCATGGGCTAACTATATGCGATAAAAGATTGTATAATTATAATTACAAGTAAAGATTTATATCCGATTAACATACCCATATCCGCTTAATATATCCGGGCGTGAAGTAACCCTCAGTTCGGCCTAAGTTACTCGGATACAGGATATGTTAATTTATATGAAAGGAAAGAGTTGATATCATTATGTATCCGCTTAGGGATATATCCGAAGATTTAAATGTGTCCGGACTTACCCATACCTTTATAGTTCCCAGATGAATGCAGAAATGAGAAATCGAGGAATTTCTTCGAATTTTAAACACACTTGAAATGATTTGGGTATTTTCACTTTAGTACTTTTTTTTTTTTTTTTTTTTCGGGTGGGAAATCATCCAATGACTTCCCCCGCTCTGGGTGGAGCGGGGGGGCATGTCAGACTTGTACTGACTAAAACCCACCCATGTTTCTTCTATTGCCCTTTACGTTCCGAGGCCGCGGTATCTCTTTCGAATAACCCGCAACCCCGGCAGGCGGAGGCTCTGGCAAGCCCCTCTGCTTTGCTGACTCTCTTTGAGGCGCGCGTGAAACACGAACGCGCCGTCGACACGGCCTGTCGTCAATCGACGGACGGACGGTGAACTACCCATTGCTCACCGCCCACAGGCCCGTCACTTTAGTACTTGTGAATTTGTTTGTTAAAGATAACAATTAAAAAAAAAAACTGGGAAATGCAAATCTCTTTTGCATAAAGAGTTTTTTTTAGAAGATGACGTTGTACTGCTCTATGAAACTGACATATTGACGAGAACCAAAGAATTAAACACGTGAAGAAAGAAGAAGAAATTATTTAAAAACAAACTATTAAATTACAATAAAATCCATAGATAAATCAAATCAAATCATTTATTTCAATTAGACCATTACAGGCACTTTTGAATGTCAAGAAACAAAATGAATCTACAGTCCCGGTCACAAGGCATAATAACTTGTGAAAGTACTGCAGTTGCCCATTCCAAAGCGTTGATCTCTATGGAGAAGAATGGGCAAGAAACTCCATGGACACTCTTTTAAATTCTAATATTTTTACAAAATAGTATTTACATCATTCGTGTTGAGATTATACAAATATGTGAGAACGATGTAGAAAGACGTGCACAGTAAGAGCGTCCAGAGTAAATAAAAAACAAAATTCAATTTAAATCTAAATAAATTAAAAATGACCGTGGTAGTTAAAAAATGACCAGTCCCAACTGACAGCGCCCGTTCACGAACATGACGTATGGATCAGCCCCATTCAGCTCGACCATTTTGAAGGGAGCTAAATGACCCGACACACCCGCCACCATCAGCGAGACATTTAAGTGAGCATGACACTATTAACCACCAGGGCTTCGTCAAGTCAATGATAATACATAGCACTCACATATGGGCTTAATAATTATACAATACTAGAGAATTGATTCTATACATTGCAAAGATAGTCTTACAATCTTCTGCAGCTTCCACTATAGCTTCGGATACTTATTAATGAGTTTACCCCTATGCTTGAGGAGCAGGACCAGCATTGAGCCAAGCATTTTTATCATCAATATAATCCCCCAACTTATAATATGCTTGCCTACATAGTGTGCGTTTAATACAAGATTTAAATTTCGTTTCATTCAGTTGAAGAATGTGGGGAGGTATTTTATTGTAGCATTTCAAACAGTACCCCATGAAAGATGAGTCTACTTTAGCTAACCTGAAACCTGGTTGAACTAATTGGTCCCTATTTCTAGTATTATAATTGTGTCTGTCACCTCTTTTACTAAAAAGATGCGAGTTTTTCCTGACATACATGATGTTTTCATAAATATATTGACAAGGTACTGTCATGATGTTAATATCCTTAAACTGTTCCCTTAAAGAATCTCGCCTACGTAGGTTATATATGGCTCTAATGGCTCTTTTCTGCAGAATAAATATAGACTCGATACCATCCATAGATACCATCCATAGCTACCATCCATAGCTACCATCCATAGATACCATCCATAGCTCCATCCATCCATAGATGTTTACAAAATAAGCACAGAGAGGTTTTTGTTTTCGGATGGGAAATCATCAAATAACTTCACCGCTTTGGGCAGAGCGGGGGGAGGGTCAGACTTCTACTGAAACCACCCATATTCCTTCTTTTGCCCATTATGTTTCGGAGCCACGGTATGTCTTTCGAACTACCCGCAACCCCGGCAAGCCACATAGACCGGTGTGACTATCTTTTATAGACAAAAAGGGGTAGCGAACTAGTTCGAACGAACATGACAGTCTGTCATGTTCTATTTATCGAACCGGACGAGGGTTTCCGTGCCATACTAAATTACAGCTGACCTTTTTGAGGTTTTGGTAATACGGAAGGAACCTTTCTATTTGAGTTTACTAAATAGTTCTGACCCTCTCAATTTGAAACGCATTTGGTTCCTATTGTTTTATGTAATACTTTTAAATTGAAACGACGTTTTTTTAAAAAAAAAAAAAATCTTGGTAACATTGTTTTATATGTTCTGTAAAATACGATAGGTTTATTATTCCTGAAGCC
Organism: Ochropleura leucogaster; assembly: GCA_958449745.1. Classification (NCBI taxonomy): domain Eukaryota; kingdom Metazoa; phylum Arthropoda; class Insecta; order Lepidoptera; family Noctuidae; genus Ochropleura; species Ochropleura leucogaster. Next base: position 3,192,595 of record OY288206.1, read on the forward strand.
TCGACAGAAGAAAAAGAACAGGATAGAAGGTTTACCTAATTGTAACAACCTCATTTTCCAGTTTTTTTTTTAAATCTCGTGTTATAAGGAGTATGCCTACTGACATCGACCAGGACCTAATCCAGACTATGAGACTGCTACTCATAACTAACTACTTCACCACCTACCGACGCGGCATTCAAAATTCGAACATAATCCTTACTAATATTATAAAAACGAAAGTGAGTTTGTTTGTTTGTTACGTCTTCACGCCTACATGGCCACACAGATTTTGATGAATTTTGGTACAGAGATAGTTTTTTTTTTTTAAAGTGAGAAATGAGGGAGAAAGAGGGAAGAAAAGGGAAAACTTAACTTAGGCAAAAACTACAAGTAGCAGGTACCTGCAAATCAGGAAAAACTGTGTTACCCCGAATTAATCGCGAGCGAAGCCGCGGGCACAAACTAGTATTATATAACACTCTTCTTTAAAAAATAATCTGAAGGGCAACTTATGGTTAAGTTAGCACTGGGGTCGATCAAAGTATGCATTTTGTTTTTATTTTGCGAATGGGTGTCCACTTAATGACTGTGGGGGATTATCAGACTTTTACTGACTAAAACCTACTCATGTTTATTCTTTCCGGGGCCGCGGTACTTAGCACGTGCATGTGCCCGTCTTGCTACATTGTTCTCACATAGTTTACCATATTAACACGAATGATGTAACCAAGGTTTTCATGGAGTTTCTTGCTCTTATTGATATATTCTAAGAATTCTTATCAAATAATTTATTTACAGTAATAACTTTTTCATTCAAGAGCTATAAATTAGGTCCAATTTATTGCTAAGCACTAGAGAATAGAAAAACTGTAATCAAACTAATAAGTCCCAATGGGAAAAAATGGAAAAATATGTTCGTGGTAAATAGGGTAAATCGGGTTAGATGCCTCCGGAGGAAAGATGCCCCGATTGTAATTACTTGATTCTTGATTGCTTGCTATTTTATTTATTTTTCTATCAATAAGTTTTTTCAACTACAACTAAGTGGACCGTGTCTTGGCTCTATGCAATGTTGATTGCATGGGAAGACTCGGTGCCATCAAAGTTTTGTGAGGATTATACCTTACTTTTCAGTGGGACGTCTATCCTATACATAATTTATATAGACTAAGCATCTATCCAAAAAAGTCCCAAAACTTCCCAAATTTTATTTAATTATGGCACTCCAACGACTTAGTCACTAAAACACTTTTAGTACAGTACGGCCAACGAGAAGCGATACCAAATGTAAACAAAACCCATGCTAAAACCCCATCTAAAATGGCCGCCCGAATGTTAGCGAACCCGTCTTAACGTTGTCATGTTTTTGCCGGGAGAACGAGACATTACGACAAAGGCACAAGATGGAAAGAGCTAAATATTAGATTGTCAACGCCACAGTTGTTCTTTAGGTTAATGACCTTTCGTATCGCTTCTCGTTGGCCGTAGTGTAGTAACAATGATTCTAAAAAAACAAGTGAATTCGACACTAACAGGTGTGCACAGCACTATCTTCACTAACGTCTCTTCCCAAATATAGGATAGATGCCACATAAATTAGAGGTTCGCAAAAATCGCTACTACTCTAGAAATAATCAAAGATCACTTTTTTTTAAAAGTCATGAAAATTACAAGTCATTATTTTGTACTGTTCATGAATTTGTAAAAAATACAAATATAAAATTCAAGAAATTTTTCAAATAAAATTATAACATTTTTGTTCTGAGAGATAAAATCATATTTGTTAAAGTGTGGCATCGTTCCTGATTTTACGTTGTTAACAAATGTTTTTTGAAACAAGCACTAGACAAATAAATAGCTTTTACAGTTACAACTACTTACAACGCGGTTTTGCCTAAGTTTGACTCCTCCGTAAGAAATGTGCTTTACAATGAAATTAAACTGTCAAGATAAAAAAAATACGACGAAAAATATTTATCATTCTACTGTACAAAAAAGGAACATCTTTATCATTTTGCAGCTAGAAAAACCTGTATGCTTCTTTTCAAAATAGAGGGACACGTTAAATAAAATACCCAATTACCAAGCAAAATATGTCTCTTGGAATTGGATTTACAAAAACAAAGCAAACAAAATTACTGCTATTTATTTTGTTTTCAAGGCAACTAGGCTATAAAAAGGGTTGCAGACGTGACCGCTACCTGGCAGACTTTATTTTAAATGCTATAATTTTTAACAATATAACTAGTTTATATTATCATAGATACCAATATTATAAATGCGAAAGTTTGTGAGGATGTTGGGAAGTTCGTTGCTTATTCACGCAAAAACTACTGAACGGATTTCAATTAAATTTTGGACTCAGATAATTTATAACCTGGATTAACATAGGTTTTTATCCCGGTCTGCTTGGGTGAAACCGCGGGGCGCCGTCAGTATGATATGAAAGAAAACACCGGTTAATTGTGACACAAACAGCCATATATTTTGATTGCGTGGACTTAGAGGGTTGAAAGTATATCACAAACACCACGCAGGAAACGTAAGCACTTTAAGCTAATCTAACATTTTGTACGCATTTGATCCTAGTAAATGATAATAGATGGTGCTGCTTGAAAACAATGTAATGAACCAGAATAAATTGTTGTGAAAATCCGAAACAGTAAATTAGGTACTATTATCATCATGAACACAGTCTAGGCTGTTGGTTGATTTACTTAAATCAGTAATTAAAATAAAATAAGTATTTAATCCCAAAAGAGATGGATCAATAACAACTTCAATAACCAATAATACTTTAAGTACTTTAAGCTTTAAAGAAAATGAATCCTCCAACCACATATTACTCAATTTAACACGAATACAGTCTTATTAGTTCGTTTATAGATCTCTAATTTCCGCAATCATTAAACGCAGTGGTGGTAACCACACAAACAATGCCAAACGATGTCAATAGAATGCAACATGGCCGCTGTTGCATTTGTGATTTAAATCTTATTAGTGAGGTTCTTTAGAAAGACAGATGTTTAGTATTCGCAATCAGCGTGCGTGTATGACTAGACTAGAAGTATGTAAGGATCGTAGATAGTTGTAGTATCTGCCCCCCACGAGACACCAAGGGCAATTATATGGGTGAGTTTGTAAGTTACGTACACAATCTGTAACCAAGCATCATTAAACATTCTTGGTTCAAAATACAAACGTGACGAATGCCTGTTTTTATAAAAAAAAAAAAACAAGAAAACATCACGTTCTAGAACAGAATATATTCAAAATTGTAAGGCTGGAAAATTACATGTGAACGAACACAAGAAAACATCACGTTCTAGAACAGAATATAGTATTCAAAATTTAACGGTGGGAAAATTACATATTATGAACGAAAGGTACAGCATACGACAGCTTCCAACAAAAAAGTTTTTCTTTTTTTGAATCCAATCCGATAGGTTTTTGTTTTTCGAATTTCTTTTATATTTTTGTTTTATGAAAAATTTCCAGTGTGTTTATCCAGTCATTAATGTCACATAACATTTTCAAATCACGAACTTAAATATTGTAGTTTAAATAAAAAAAAACACGCATTTTCACATTTTTCCAGCAAACCATTTCAATTGATAGGGCAAATTATGGATTTTCCTTTTTTTAGAATCCAATCATCTTATGTATCACGCAGTTCTAGTTAACTTATATTTTCAACTCTGTAAAATCGAATCCCAGCTTATTTAGCAAGTGTCGTGTAATAAAGCTAAGCTTTTTGTTACAAGGGAAGCCAATTTAAATATAGTAGATTCAAATAAAAAATGCCTGAATGTTGATGGCATTCAGCGGTATATCTAAAGTACTCAACTAGATCTTACTCAAGATAAAATCTTGGAGAAGAGTCTTTACGGTTTATGGTTATATGGTTTTAGTTTTTACAGACATTTCATGTGTATTAATAAAAAAGAGAAAATTACTTATTCACTCATGACAAATTCTCAGAAATTACAAGTGTTAGAAGTTTCAAACTTTGCAAGGGGGATTCTTTTAGGACGTAGGACGTTTGACGGTTGGTCTAGTGGTTAGTGGCCCTGACTGCTGAGCCGAAGGTCGTGGGTTCGATTCCCACCCAGGACAAACTTTGTGTGATGAGCATGATTGTTTGTTCTGTGTCTGGGTGTGATTTATCTATAATATGTATGTATTTATAAATTATATAAGTATATATATCAGTTGTCTGGTTACCATAACACAAGCTCTGCTTAGCTTGGGATCAGATAGCCGTGTGTGAGTTGTCCCAAGATATTTATTTATTTACGTAGGTACACAATAAGACGAAATATTGCGAATTTCAACCATAACGGTTGAGACGGGGTGGCAAAGTTTGAATGGGAGAACGCGATTCCTTGCCGGGATTGAATTGAACCTTCGCATAAGGATTCTTTCTCAAAATTTATGCGCTGTTATTGCATCACGCTACAATACTAAGGAGTTGAACTGTGGGTGCAAACGCGTGGTACAGCTACTAATATTGTAAAATTGAAAGATTTTTTTTGTTTGTTTGTTCGTAACGAAGAGGCTCAAAACAGCTGGACAACTTAACTATTTTTAAGTATCAATTAACATGTATGCTATAATCATCACGCTACGACACTAGGAGTTGAGCGGCGGGTAAAACCACTGAGCACAGCTAGTCCTTAGAAATATTATCCTTACTAATATTATAAAAGCGAAAGTGAGTTTGTTTGTTTTTCACGTCTTCACGCCTAAATGGCTACACCGATTTTGATGAATTTTGGTACAGAGATAGGTGATACCCTAGAGACGGATATAGGCTATTTTTTTAAATCATTGAGATTTGAGGGAAATAAGGGCAGAAAAGGGAAAATTTAGCATTGCTATTATAATAAATAAGGCGTAAAAACTACAGGTAACAGGTACCTGTAAATTAGGAAAGGGGAACTGTGTTACCCCAAATTTAACGCGAGTAAAGCCGCGGGCAAAAGCTAGTATGCTATTAATCATCACGCTACGACAC